>BPTQ01000006.1:333485942-333628019 GCA_019973895.1 Chrysanthemum seticuspe | reverse complement strand
GTTTAGGAAGTCCAACCGACTGCATCTGCTGAAGAAATTCTAGAGGCAAATCTTTACGGCAGAAATGTAGGTAGACTATTTGATGGTACAAGAATGATCGTCGTAACCGGTCTTTCTAAGACTAGCGGAGCTAAGCTCGTTGACCTCGTTTTCTAAGAAGTTTCAGATATGGGAGGAGAACTGCTATAGGAAATCGTTGATTAGCTCGGAACAAGAAGTTGTGTAGTGGTACGAGTAGTTCAAAATGAAACTTCTAGGTAAAATCTCGATATTAGTATCGTGTCAGACCTCGTCCATGATTGAGGGTATGTAGTTCTGCTAGTTTGAGTACTTAAAGTAGAACGTATCGTAACTTGGTCGATAGAAGTAAGTCGAGGCGATCAGAATCTTTCTGGCCAATGCTGCTAGTAAGAACATGGTAGTTTATCAGATGGATGTAAAGACGGCATTTCTAAACGGAGATCTTAAAGAAGTCGTCTACGTCAGCCAACCTGAAGGATTTGTGAATCAAGAGCATCCTACTCACGTTTATCGTTTGAAGAAAGCTCTTTACGGTTTAAAGCAAGCTCCAAGGGCATGGTATGATACACTGTCAAAGTTTCTTCTATCAACCGGATTCATCAAAGGAGCAGTTGATCCTACATTGTTCACCAGGAAGTCAGGCAAACATTTGATTCATGTTCAAATTTATGTTGATGATATTATTTTTGCCTCGACTGACCCAATGGAATGTGATCGGTTTTCAAATGAAATGAGTTCAAAGTTTCAAATGTCAATGATGGGACAAATGTCATTTTTCTTGGGATTACAAATTTCTCAAAGTCCCGGAGGCATTTTCATTAATCAATCTAAATATGCAACAGAGATTTTAAAGAAATTTGGATTTGATTCAAGTGACCCTGTTGACACCCCCATGATTGACCGAACCAAACTAGATGAGGACCTCTCAGGGATCATGATTGACCAAACGAAATATCGAAGTATGATTGGATCCCTGATGTATCTCACTGCTAGTAGACCAGACATCTTGTTCGCTGTTTGCATGTGTGCTAGATACCAGGCTAAGCCTACTAAAAAGCACCTTGAAGCAGTTAAATGGGTCTTTAGGTATCTCCAAGGAACCATCAATATGGGACTATGGTACCCGAAGGACACCGGTATGTCACTAACGGCCTATGCAGATGTTGATCATGCAGGTTGTCAAGATACTCGTCGAAGTACGTCAGGAGGTGCTCAGTTTTTGGGTGATAAGCTTGTGAGCTGGTCCTCAAAGAAGCAAATGAGTACTTCTATTTCCTCTACAGAGGCTGAATACATAGCCATGTCATCTTGTTGTGCTCAAATCTTATGGATGAGATCTCAATTATCTGACTATGGCTTTGAATTCAACAAAATCCCTCTGTACTGTGATAATAAAAGTGCTATTGCTCTCTCATGCAACAACGTTCAACACTCAAGAGCAAAGCATATCGACATTCGACATCATTTCATCAGGGAACAAGTGGAAAAAGGTGTGGTGGAACTATATTTTGTGAGGTCTAAATATCAGTTAGCGGACATCTTCACCAAAGCTCTTCCAAGAGAACGTTTTGAGTTTATTCTTCCACGACTTGGTTTGAAAAGCCTTCAACCAGAAACTCTCAGACGTTTTCAGGAGGAAGACGAGGAGTAAAGGTCTATCTTTATCTATCTCTTGTAAATAGTTATTTGAAAAACAAAATACAAAATTATAAAATCCTCAAAAATCAAATAGAAAAATATAAAACTTTCAAAATCCATAAAAATTTGAAAAATTCGAAAAATCTTCAAAAAAATATTGTCTTTTTGTCTTGTTTCTCTCGGTTCGATAATATCTACGGTCTTTGTGTTGTCATTCAAAGAATGACACGGGACTTTAGATGTTGTTCGAATTCTTTAAAAAAAAAAAAAAAAAAAAATCAAAAAATTATTTTTGGGAGAAAGAGAAATGGTTCATTGTCATTTTCAGGCAATAACCCGGTTTTAAAAGAAAGAACAGAGCCATGTTTTAACAAGTTTTCAAATTCCATGCTCTGATTCTATAAACATTTATCTGCTGAAAACCAAATGCTTTGAAAAATAACTCGTTCTCTATTTTTGAAAATCATCAGGACTTATTTGTCAAAATCTCTATCTCTCAATCAACAACCTATGTCATTGATTGAGGGGGAGAATGATTTCAATTAAATTAAAAAGTTATTTGGCATTAAATTGTTTTCAAAAGATATGCATGCATGTTTTATCAATGGAGTTTAAAGTCTTAAAATCCGATCAAATCAGTTCAAACGCTTTCATAATCAAGTCACAATTCTCCTTAAAAGCTTTCAAAATCAATTTAAATCTATACGAGATCACAAATCTCAAATGATTTGATAATTGTGATCGGGGGAGAATGTGTGATTTAAATTAGATTTAAACTGATAATTAGGTAAATGGTTATAAACGGATGTACATGCTATCCTGCCCACATGTGACAAACGATTTCAAATTTTCAATGCACATGTTGAGGGGGAGCATCTATCTTAAACCTTTGATTTTAAACGTGATCATTCATCCTAATGTGCAGGTTCCCTCTAGTATGTGCAAAACTCTTTTCAAACCTCGAGGCACATATTGAGGGGGAGCGAATTTATGGAAACCTCATCCTTCCCGAAAATGCTATACCCACTTGATCTGTTGAGGGAAGTGATGTTGATATCTTTTAGAAAATGGTAATCAAAGAAGTTAATTCTTTCTCTTGCCTCCTGTGCAAAACATTTTCAAATACTTGTTGCACATGTTGAGGGGGAGTTCTCGTTCTAAAAATATCAAAAACAATTCAGGTACAAAATGCTTTGATAATATATCACAAGTATCTGAATTGATTTTCAAATGGTTTTCAATTGGATCCAATGGCAGACGAACAATACCAAATTGACCGACCAACTTTACTTTATGTACGGTGATATAAGGATGATAAGGTTAGGTATTGGTTCCCATGATCCGCCAGAACCGGAGGGATCTACCCAGGGACAATCCACTAGTTAGTGTAGAAGTCCTTAGGTATGATGATAAAAGGAGAAAAGTGAGATATGGGAAGAGTGCAGACTAAGACTGAGCTAGTACTGGAATAAACCCAACAAGGTAATAGCTATGAAGTCCCGGTAAGCACTGAAGGGGTTGAAGAATTAAAAAGAATTGAATGAAAATAGGGTGAAAACAAATAGCCCTCCATTAATTCAACCTTAGGACAGAAACCGGGTTCACTTCATATGCTACTGATGGTAACATCGGTATTGAAGACAAGACGTCATGGACCCAGTGACGCACTGCACTTCAACTTTCCAAACCACTCAAGTTCCTCTTAAAAGGACTTGTTTCATTCTCACGGGGAACCGACATTATCTATCGACTTTCTCTTAGAGATTGTTGATATTGAAGAAGGAGACCCTCTCCCTAGTCTCCGGCACAGGATCCAAATATGCACAAATTGAGTCTAGAGCCACGAGATCATCAATAAATCTCATTAGGACACTTTCAATGAAGACTCTCTGTTTCACACAATGTGGAAAGAGAGATTATATCATGAGTCCTACGCATTATCCTTGTGGTATTGCCAGAATATCTGAGTGATGTGTTTACATATTCACAATGAAGATGGAAAGCCTTCTGGAGCCAACATCAAACAAGCTCCTGGTAGGTGGCATGTGAGATCTATTATATAGATCAACCATGTGACAACTGAACAGAAACAATGGGGCGATTCAATCTCTTGAATCAATCCTGGTTCAGGTTATGGATTGACGGATGCCTTTGAAAAACCGGTCGTTGTGCTTAATAAACTCTTTTCTTTAGCACATCGACTGTGTACTCATTTTTCAAACCAAAAGGTATTTTTATGATTGATAATTGATTTTCAATAAAACCTTCGTTGTATTGCAAAAACAATTTCTATTGAGCAATACACGATTGTTTTTCAAATCTCTTTTCATCAATCAGTGGACTTAAAATTCGCTGGTTCACTCACTCCGTGTTGTCTTCTTTGAGATGTTCCGGTTTGAGAACAGCTAGAACAGCTGCGAAACCCTGTCAAGGAGATTCTTAGGAATCCTACCTGATCACAGGCAGTACTTGTACTGATCAACGGGGAACCGTGGGCCGTGTACCTCAATTCAACGAAAGTGATCAAAGACACTTTCGTGTGTTTTATTGCTAACTGTTGTATGCAGGTACTCCCGACGTTTGCAGCTGATCAGAATGGAGCGGTCAATCCTTAGCCGCATGCTCACTTAACACATTCAACTCAAAGAAATCATGACTAGTGCATCAATGACTCTGATATTTCACACCAAGCTTCTGCTACGCTGCTGCCAATATCATGATTCAACAAAAGCTTCCGCTACTCTGATGAGAAGATATCATGATCCAGAATGTGAGCATGTCGGTCCCAAAGTCACAACATCACAAAATACCAACACCACAAAGGATGTGTCAGAGATTGTTGATAGCTGATGATCTCCAAAGATGGCTCAAACTTATCATCACGTGGATCAGTAAAAGACCTCCACTTGGAATAACCAAACATGCAATGTGAAGAATCAATGTCTACGAGCTTAGGAGCAAAGGACTACATCAAGAATGCAAGATCAATTGTTAATGTATTATCTATTTGTATTCTATGTAATTTTGATACATGATTGAGGTGACCTCCCTTAGGGGGAGATTGTTAGGAATTAGAAATTCCCGGTATTAAAGTGTCGGTCACCTCAAGTATATGTAATCGTTAGAAAGCTCGTAGTCGTAGTTCTTTTAAGTTAAGTAGTAATTTAGTTAAGTAACACCGTGGAGGACGGACGGGTCTTTACCCACTGTATGCCTGATCCACAGCCCAAAGTGTGGCGAGTTATGTAAGACTATAAATACTCTCTACCTTCCAAGGTAGAGAGTTGGAGCTCATAATAATATCTTTCACTTTCTCTCACTAAGTTCCCTAAACCTCTAACTTTCTCTCTCTAGAATTCCATCTATATGCTACTTTGTGTTATGGTTTGATGTGTATGTGAAAAGTTATATCTTACAGAGCTTATTATCAAAAACGAAGACTTGGAAATCTAGTTATTGTTGGGTGACTTTTACCTTTTCTTTTTACTACTTGGGGGAATTGGGCTCTTATCACCTCAAAATAACTATCACTTTAAGGAGTTACGTTGTAGTACTCAGTGTCATATTCAATTGTGGATTTTCAAGAGGTGATGTACGTCTATTACTTGATGGTTGGTTGGATGAAGAGTATAGAGTACTTAGAGAGTACTTAGAGATGCTAATAGAAATCGGCACCGCTCTTTGTTACATATGTGCAAGTATAAGTCACGAGTTCGGGTTAGTTTACTTCAGGGTCAAATTCATCATATTAGGTTTTCTCCATCAACTGTCACTACAAAGAGCCTACTGAATGATAATGGTGATGATTACATGTTTTGCCAAGAGATTGAAAAGAGAGAGATTTATGACGTATGAACACAACAGTTCATGCCTCGTTCCTCAAAGAAAAGAAAAGTGTACGTGTCAGTGCGCTTTATCTTCGAAAGAAGAGAAATCTTCTCATTAATGACCATTCTCCTCAACATGCTTCATGCTTTTTCCATGCGCTTCAGTCATCAAGTGAATCGGGCTACTGTTGATTGTTTTCTGATTCCACTTTCTCAACTATAATGATGATGGCGACATCCTGTGCTAATTTTGCGGGGGAGAAGTGTGAATAGACTACATTTGGATGATGTTCACTTGTTTAATCAAGAATGGCATCTCCGTATGCAATTCTTGAGGGGGAGAAGAAGTGTGATAATTCTGCATGGTTGATTGACTTATGAGAATATATGGTCATACGGCTCCTAACTCATGTAAGAACCGAGCTTCTTCTTATCGGATCATCTTTACTTGGAGTTTCTTCTAAGAGCCGTTGGTTGACATCTTCACTCGGATTGATGAGTTTATCGACAAAGTGCTTCCGGTTAATGCTTTACGTATACATCAACATGATGATTCCGAACAATCTCTCTGTTCTTGTTTGATGTGATTGGTAGTTTGGTGTTACCATCTTATGTGTTCGTTGCGGCCTGATTGCTGATTTCCTTGATGAACATCTTTCTGTTCTTGTTTGATTGGGAGGGATTTTAGTTAAGGGATTTGCAAGATGTAAGTTAATTGGGATGCTTTTTGATGGGATGATTTTTGGTGTGAGTTGAAGATGTTAACACTCTATTCCCTATTCGGACAATCTTGAAGTAGGTCGAGTCTACAGTATGTTCTACATTTTGCTGCTACATGTTAGAAGACCAAAGACGAGTTGCATTTAATGATCTAAAGACTTTTTCTTAATCTGGGCATTTATAAAAAAGATTGTCGGTTTAGGGGAGAGCACTAATTGGAGGAGGGTGAAATGCCTGATTTAATCCCCAATTATACTTGCTCACATTCTTCAGCAAGTTGATTCTCACAAGAGTTCAAGTGTTCTTCTCAACAAATTTCTAGTATACGGGCTTACAATGAGTTGCTGATTCTGAAGTATCAAAACCAGCAAGGGGGAAGGAGACCCACATCTAAACGCGAGTAAACTTGATGAACTTAATTCTTCTAAGTGATTGAAGATATCCCAGGAAGACATATGTCATGACCGCAGAGAAATTCAAGGTTTTACTCATCAAGGCGTTTAGTGTTATTATTCCAACTACGTGGGGGAAGTGATGTTAGAGAAAGTTTCTGAAGATAAATGAGGTACACAAGTATGACATATTCAGGGGAGATAAATGTATAACATGAGGGAGGTGTTATCAGTTATTCTTTCTGTGGGAATGTGTGTACTTCGGGTTCTTGAGCTTCATACACATTCATCAGGGACGAAAGATGTGAACATAGGGGAGGTGCTCTTCATTACCCTCATGATGTGTATTCGGGAAAGTTCTTGGATATTGGTGTACTTCGGATTCTTGAGCTTCATACACATTCATCAGGGACGAAAGATGTGAACATAGGGGAGGTGTTCTTCATTACCCTCATGATGTGTATTCGGGAGAGTTTTTGAGCATTATACAAAGAGACTGACTGCATCAATTCAACTACTTGGGGGAATTGCTCTCTTGACACCTTTTGGAATGGATTGCTTCAGACTTCAGTGGAAAAAGAATTTGAGAAGAGTTATTTATGCGTGGGATGAAACGTTGCTGTTCTTTTATTGATGATATAACCCCGAACGGAGAACCTCGATTATCGTTCTTAAATGGAGCAGCGGGATTTATGATAATGGTGTGCTTCTTCGTGCACCTGGCTAAGGCAAGCTTGAAATAGAGCTTCGAATCTGCTCATCTAATGGATCTTCGGTTTAGGGGGAAGCTGCCAAAGTCTCTTTTTCTCAAAGGCTCGGGTTCTCTTCTCTATTCTGGAGCCTCGGAAGCTTTGGTGGTGGAAGTTTAAGAGATGGCGAATTCTATCTGCTACGACGTGCTGCTTGATATCCTTATCTAGGTACTCGTATCATCATCTTCTTTTACTATATCAGCTTCTCTATCTTTGTATATATTTATCAGAAAAACAAAATACAAAAATATAAAACCAACAAAAAGAAAATAGAAAAATATAAAACCTTCAAAAACCCATAAAAATCAAAAAATTTAAAAATACCAAAAATATGTTTTTCTAAGACATGTCTTCTGGTATCGATAACATCTACGGTCTAAGAAATGTCATTCAATAATGGCACGGGACCATAGATGAAGTTTGAGCAGAAGGTGTAAATATTCTTTTCCAAATCATTTCTCTAAATATGGCTTACAGTTACTTCAGACTGTAACCCGTGCTTTAAACCTTGGCTTGCTATTATTTCTGATAGCAACCCGCTCTTCAAGGAAGGAAAGTGATGCGCTAAACAAATTTTCAAATATATCGTGCACTTATCCTAAAACAAAACGAGGAAAGTATGTCGATGGACTGCTGTTCCTACTCAAATATTTTTCCTTCTAAAATTCTTCAGAAAAATATTTGTTTTAACTGAATTGGTGGAAAATGAGTTGCTTGAAAAACAATCAGTTTCAGAATGTTTATAAAATTGAAAACTCAATCAATGACTTCAGCGCTTTTAACCTTGTCAGAAAAATAAGTCATTGATTGAGGGGGAGAATGTTTTCAAATTTACATCATCTAACGAACTTTCTTAATTATCCTACGTGCTTAATTAAAATATATAATTGCCTATGTTGAAGGACTAGGTTTCTAGGATGTGATTGTTAGGATTAGATGATTATAGTTTGATGAACACATTATTCCCATACCTTATATGAACTAATTGATATGTTGAATTGACTTGAATTAGTCGATTGCTGTTTGGGTGATGTCGACCACCATATATCTGTATGTGTGTTCACTAACGTATGCAGGTATATTGGTATATAAGAATGTTCCCGATCCGGATCCCACAACTGAATATGATTGGATGCCGAAAGGAAAGGGTAACTATATCTTGTGTTGACAAATGAAGAAACAGGGCTTAATTTGACTTCTATGGAGAGTTGGCAAGAAAAAATGCAACGTAAGAGGTCTCACTGCATCAGCAGATGGTTTTCTTCATCATCAAATGAAGAAACGGAGCTTAATTTGACCTCAGTTGGCATGAAAAAATGCAACGTAAGAAGTCTCACTGCTTCTGCAGACGGTTTTCTTCCTGCCTTATAGCAACAACAACAAAAGCGGCTCAACCACCTAACGTATCTTGTGCAGGAAAAGTAGTGAATGATACCATTTTTCGAAATATTTGATAAAATTGTTTTGAAAATGGAAAAATATTGTTTTGAAAATAAGTTGGTCTAAATTTTTAAAAATCACCGGACTTCATTCTATCAAAACCTAAGTCACTCAATCAACGACTAAGGTCATCGATTGAGGGGGGGAGTGATTTATAATAAAATATTTTCAATCGATATTTCTTCACAAAAAGTCCGTTTGTACGTATTAATGTGGTGATCTAAAGATTTAATGTTATGTCATGGTATGATTTTTCTTTAGAATCAAGATCTTTCAAAATGAAATTTTTTCTATTCTTGTTTGATTGTGAAATTGTTTTATTTTACTTAAAGATCTCTTAAAACAATCATACCTGACACTAACAATCTTTAATGTCTTAAATTGGTCCATTTTGATCATTTTTCAAAATTAAATCTCGCAACGTCTTTCCCCAAAATTTTCTAAATGATTTAAATCAGATGGGATCACAAATCTCAAATGGTTTGATATTTTTGATCGGGGGAGAGAGCGTGATTTAAATCTCAAATCTGTTTTAATGGAATTGGTTTTAGTCCTTCAAAGGCACTCCTGCCTCCATGTGCCAAACTATTTGAAATACACAATGCACATGTTGAGGAGGAGGATTTATCCAAAAACATGATGAGTATTTAAACCAGGCCACATATTCTCCCATGTCTTCTAAACCGTATTAAATCACTTGGGATCCAAAATCTCAAAGGGTTTGATATTTTTGATCAGGGGAGAATTTGTGATTTAATAATGAAATCTGATAAATGATGATCGTTTTGATTCAAATGTGCAAGTTCTCTCTAATATGTGCTAAACTCTTTCGTATATCGATGCACATATTGAGGGGGAGCGAATGGTTTCTTAATGGCTTTTGTGTTTCGTGGTTGTGCTTCAAAAAGAACTCTTTCCTCTATGTGATAAAATGATTTCAAATATCCAAAGCACATATTGAGGGGGAGAATTTTACTAAGAAAATCAAATGGCTTTTTCTATGAAAATTATGATCAAAGAAAATATTTCAAAGTCCTCTTGCCTCCATGTGCTAAACAATTTCTAAATCATATGCACATGTTGAGGGGGAGGTTTTCTAAATGATCAAAACTATTAAGGTACAAAATGCTTTGATTTCGTATCACAAGTACCTTGATTGTTTTTCCAAATGATTTTTCAATTGGTTTCAAGGAAGAATGAACTGTACCAAAAGACCGACCATTTTACTTTATGTATGGAGTTATAAGGATGGTGAGGTTAGGTATTAGTTCCCGCGATCCGCCAGAACCGGAGGGATCTAACCAGGGACAATCCACTAGATAGTGTAGAGTCCTTAGGTATGATGAAAAAAGGAGAAAAATGAGAAATGGGAAGAGTGCGGACTGAGACAGAGCTAGTACTGGAATAAACCCAACAAGGTTCTAGTTATGAAGTCTCGGTAAGCACTGAAGGGGTTGAAGAATGAAAAAGAAATGAATGTGAAAAAGGGTGAAAAGAAATAGCCCTCCAATAATTCAACCTTAGGGCAGAAACCGGGTTCAATACATATGCTACTGGTGGATACCAAGGTAACACTAGTATGGAAGACAAGACGTCATGGACCCAGTGACGCACTGCACTTCAACTTTCCAAACCACTCAAGTTCCTCTTAAAAGGACTTGTTTCATTCTCACGGGGAACCTACATTATCTATCGACTTTCTCTGAGAGATTGTTGATATTGAAGAAGGAGACCCCCTCCCTAGTCTCCGGCATAGGAACCAAATGTGCACGATTGAGTCTAGAGCTAAGAGATCATCCACAATATCTCATTAGGATACTAAATTCTTGAAGACTTGCTGTTTCACACAATGTGGAAAGTAAGAATATATGGAGAGTCCTACGCATTATCCTTGTGATATTGCCAGAACATCCGAGTGATATGTAAAAGTATTCACGATGAAGATGGAAATCCTTCTAGAGCCAACATCAAACAAGCTCTTGGTGGGTGACATGTGAGATCTTTTCTAAAGATCAAACTTGTGACAATTGGATAGAAACGATGGGGCGATTCAATCTTGAATCAACCTTGGTCCAGGAAATGGATTGACGGATACCTTTGAAAAACCGGTCGTTGTGCTCAAAAAGTCTTTTCTCTTGCACATCGACTATGTATTAATCTTTCAAAATTAAAAGAGTATTTATGATTGAAAATTGATTTTTATTATAAAACCTTCGTCGTATTGCAAAACTTTTTCTTCAAGCAACACGCGATTGTTTTCAAATCATTTTGAATTAATAAGTGAATCTCAATTCGCTGGTTCACTCACTCCGTGTTGTCTTCTTTGAGACGTTCCGGTTTGAGAATGGCTAGAACAGCTGCGAAACCCTGTCAAGGAGATTCTTAGGAATCCTACCTGATCATAGGCAGTACTTGTACTGATCAATGGGGAACCGTGGGCCGTGTACCTCAATTCAACGAAAGTGATCAAAGACACTTTCGTGTGTTTTATTGCTAACTGTTGTTTGCAGGTACATTTGGACGGTTGCAGCTGATCAGAATTGAGGAGTCAATCCAAAGCCGCATGCTCACAGCATCCACACTTAATTGAAGAAATCATGACTGGTGCATATCTATATAACCTGTCTCTGATATTTTTATACTATGCTTCTGCTACGTTGCTGCAAATATCATGAACCAGTAAAGCTTCCGCTACTCTGATGGAAAGATGTCGTGATTCAAAAGTGTGAGCATGTCGGTCCGAAAGTCACAACTTCACATGATGACAACACAATAAAGGATGATCTCAATGAAAGCTCGAAGATCACCAAAGATGTGGATCAGTTCAAAGACCTCCACTGAAAGTACTAAACTATGCGGACTTTGAAGTATCACTGCTAAAGCACAAGATTACGGATTTGAAGAATTGAAGTCTATGAGCTCAAGAACGAAGTCAAGAATAGAATGCTAGGATTCAAAATGTAAATCATGGGGTGACCTCCCTTAGGGGGAGATTGTTAGGAATTGGAAATTCCATGTTAAAGTGTCGGTCACCCCAATTAAGGTCTAGCATATGTTAGCTCGTAGACGAGTCGGTATTTATGTTGTTTAGTAGTTAATTAGTTAGTTTGTAGCGTAGTTTAGTTTAGAGCATCACCGTGGAGGAAGGACGAGTCTTTACCCACTGTATGCCTGATCCACAGTCCGATAGGAGGACGGTATGTTTGTAACTATAAATACCCCTTCCATCCATGGAAGGGGTGGAGCTTCTCAATCTAACCTTTCATTTTTTGTTCTACAAGTCTCTACCAGAAACTCCCTCTCTCTACTTTCTCTCTCTAACTATGGTAAACATGTATTTTGATCATCCAAGACCACTGTTGGAATCACTCCTAAACCTTAATTCAAGTGTTAGTAATTCATATGTAATAGCTAGCTTAATATGGCCTTTATGTTAGTAATTAGCCTTAGGCTTATGTAGAAGGCCCATAAGCCTAGGCCCAAGTCCAATAAGGAAAGGAAGGGACTAGGAGTGTTGCCCTAGCTCCCTCTCCTATAAATACCATGTAATAACCCTCACTTAAAAACATACGCGTAAAACATACGGTTCGTTGTTTTAAACTTTGGTTCGCTTAAAAACTCATTTTTTTCACTTTTCAATCCAAGATTCTTGTACTTTCAATGTTTTAAGGTGTTAAAATATCTGTTTTTGGCATAAAGTTTCAAGCTTTACGCGTGGATACTTGTTTTTAAGCTAGCTTTTGTACGAGGGTTTTGTTCTACGCGTAACCGTTTTAGACACTTTGGATCATCAAGTTTCACATTTTTGTGTTATTTTGGTGATATTGAAGTTACTTCATCACAAAAATCTGGTTTAGAAACATCTTTGGGCAAAAGTCATTTTACGAGTAATTCTACGCGTAACAAAACCCTAAAACTACGCGTAACGTGTCCTTGGTTTGATCTTCATTTTTCGTGGTTTACTCCGTGTTTTCTTGCTTGGATAAGCCTGAAAATACGTCGACGTTGGATATCTTTTGCACTGTGATAGTGTAAAAGATCG
Source organism: Chrysanthemum seticuspe (assembly GCA_019973895.1). Lineage (NCBI taxonomy): Eukaryota > Viridiplantae > Streptophyta > Magnoliopsida > Asterales > Asteraceae > Chrysanthemum > Chrysanthemum seticuspe. The sequence goes on along the minus strand of BPTQ01000006.1, from coordinate 333,615,187 downwards.
TTTGGTAAAAAACCCTAAAATTACGCATAAGCTAAAGCTTACGCGTAGACTTTTTACGCATAAGATTCATCTTATGCCTAAGCTTTGTCTTACGCATAAGGTAATCCTACGCCTAAGGTTTCTACGCCTAACTTTTTGTTTACGCATAACTTTAGCATTTTATCCTTACTTACGCGTAAGCTTATCCTACGCGTAACTCTTCTTGTTACGCGTAACTTTGGTGTTTTTACGCATAAGTGGTACTTGGCTTTTCTGTGATTTCTACGCCTAAGGACTCTTCACCAACAAAGGTTCATTCGACTACAAAGATCCATTTAACAACACAAGCTTTCAACATGTCACAACCACCATACTCTAGCTATTTTCCTTACACTTATAATCAATAACAACAACAACAACTAAGTCCACAACATCAACAATTTAATCATCAACAACAGATTTATCAACAACAATTTAATCAACAACATACTCCACAACTTGCAGCAATTCCACAACCTCAAATGGTTCAACCACCGCCTAGTCTTCAAGTACAACCTTACACAAACTTCTACAATCAACATCCATCCAGGAATACTATGAAGGAACCAGCATGGTTTGGCAAGATGTGTGAAGCCTTAAGCAGCCAACAATCAATTCATGAAGCTGGCTCACTTGATAGACCTCCAATGCTCACTCCAGGGAATTATGATCAATGGGTGATTAGGTTCTTTAGGTTTTGTGATCTAAAGAAGCCTCATGGAAAGTTCTTAAAGAAGGTCATTATGGAAGGTCCATTTCAGATACCTACTACTGTCATACTCGCAGATCCAGATGCCAATCCACCAAGAGATGCAGTCACCAACATTGCTACTGTTGCAGACCTCACGGGTGATCACCTTCTACACTTTGAAGCCGACGAACTTGCAATGCAATACATCCTCTTAGGACTACCAAATCCAATCCTTCGAAGTGTTGATGCTCAAAAGACTGCAAAAGCGATGTGGGAACATATTCATCTTCTTATGGAAGGCACATCACTCAATCAGGAAGACATGGAATCCAAAATCTACTTGGCATATGAACACTTCATGATTGAACCAGGAGAGACATTAGAGTCATATCATCATCGCTTTTCAGACATCATTAATGATTTGGACAAACACAATATCATCATGCCACGAATTGCTGTCAACACTAAGTTCCTAAGTAGTCTTGTTCCAGAATGGGAAAAGTATGTCATTTTTCTCCGTCAAGCGAAGAATATGCATCATGCTACCTACGGATTGTTATACGATTATCTGAAGCCTCATCAAAAAGAAGTTGATAAGGAAAGGATTATCCGTGGCCAAACTGTTTCACCTTCAGTTCCGGACAATCAACAACTTTCTTTGTGGGCTCAAACTAATGTTCATCCTCAAACAGCTCCTCAACCCACCCCTCAACCAACTGCAACCATCACACCTTATGATCCGTCACAGAAAAAATCTCAACAAACTCAATTGGTTCCATACAACAACAACACTGCTCAAGCACTTTACAGTGAAGCTGATGAGGACTCCGATGCCTTCGGTGAATTGCAACAAGGATTTGTTATGATTGCTAAAGCATTTGGCCGGTATACAAACAAATCCAACAATCGCATTCGTTCTTCATCTAATACAAGGAATCAGGCTGTTGTGAACAATGGACGCGTTGAAGTTCAAAATCGTGGTTATGGTCGTCAGATGAGAGGTGGTCAAGGGTTAAATGCTATGGGAAGAAATAACATGGGTGCTCCGCAACAGCAAAGGGCTCAAGTGGTTGAACAGGGGATTGCTCATAATGGAGTTAATGGTCTTCAATGCTATAACTGTAATGAGAATGGTCATCTGGCTAATGCATGTCCTAAACCGAGGACAAGAGACAGTGCTTACTTCAAAGAGGCCTTGCTCTTGGCTCTTAAGGATGAAGCTGGTGGAACTCTTACCAACAAGGAACAAAGCTTCATGGCAGATGCAGACTCAGATGATGATATGGAGGACTTGCAGGCTAATGCAGCAGTGATGTTGATGGCACAAATGCAAGCTCTACACATGAGTGACACAGGCCCAGTGTATGACACTAATGGCTTGTCTCAGGTACCTGAACAAACAATTATCATTAATAATCTGATATCTCCGCCATTTTCTCCATCCGACAAGGATCAAAGTGTTCAACATGAGTCTTCCACATCTCATTCCGATGATTATCAAATAGATCTCGTAGTTATATTTGATGATCAAGATAACCTTATGGTTAATATTGATAATCAAGTTGACTCTGTCATTATATTTGAGGATCTAAATAATGATCATGTTGAGAATCACGTTGAACAAGATGAGCTTCTGTCTGACAGAGAAACTGAGCTCTTGACCTTAATTAAAGACCAATATTATCGTTTGGAAATTTGCACGAAATTAAAAGAGAAAAATGCACTGTTAACCAGGGATAATGAATGCTTAATTCGACAACTCAACTTTTTCAAAACTCAAGAAAACCGTGAAAAAGGTTTTGAAGTCGCTTTTGCCAAATCACACCAAAATGAAAAATCTTTGGAACGACAGATTCGTGATCTAGCCGCTTCGAAGAATGCTTTGTTGTCTCAAATAGAACAAATGAAACATGAACATAAACAACAAATTAACCCTCTTACTTTGGAAACTCAAAAAGCCAATGCTGAGTTGTTAACTTGTCAAAAACAGTTCTCTGAGTACAAAGAGCATTCAACGAAACGAATAGATGACTATCTTGAGGAAATTGTCGACTTACAAAATAAAATCAAAGAGTTTAAAACTGTTGTTTATAAACATGGTGAATCAATCACAATGATTCAAAAGTTTTCTTTCAAACCAAATCCAAATGGATATGGACCAAATCTTGCTGATTACAAACCTAAGTTTTCACACAGAGCATTCAAACCAAATCCTGAAGTTTATAGTGCAGAACATAGAATTGATGATTCAATTATGACTATGGTGGAATATAATCGCATGGAGGAATTAGATGCAGATAACGAGAGTCTGTCAAAAATGGAAAATGTCGTTTATAACAAACCATTTAACTATTAGAAAGCCGTAACTTTTGTCACATAACAAGATACTTCAAACACACCTTTGGTTATCAAATAGTTGTCAAGTTATCAAATATTTTGACACTTTCTTATCTGACATCAAACTTTTGGAACGTGAGATTGAATTTCAATCTGAAATAAAAGTTGAACATTTTCATTCGCCATTGGCGCGAGAACAAAGAGACATTTTTCAGAAAAGAATTTTACCCCGCGTCAAAAATTTGAAAAATTGTGCACTATATTGGGAAAGGGATTTTCACAAGGAACTTGGTCTCATGAAAATAGTTTTTGAGAAAACAGAAACATCGATTTCAAATACTAAACGTGAAAAGAAATTATTGCGAAAAGATGTTGATCGACTCTTGGAAAACGTTATCTGTGCTGATATCAATAATCTTGTGTTATTACAATCTGTTGCTTCTGCATCTGATCATATCTCTACTGATTCTGTTGATACTGTTGAAATTGTTGAGAATACTGACAATGTGCTTCAACTCGAGTCTTTTAAAGTTGAAAATGAACGATTGACAAACAAACTTTCCAATGCAAAACGTCGTCTTAATTGGTGTCAAAAAGATATTCACGATCAACAACTTGTTTTCAAAACAAAATCGCCCAGTTGCGTGCAAAATCTTCTGATCTTAAAATTGAGCAACTGGATAATCAAAACGTGTCTTTTAAGTGTCAAATCTCAAAATATGAACAAGAAGTTACAAAAGTTAAAAAGGAATATGGTGTCATATTTTATTTACTCAAACAGACTCGTGATGAAGCATCAAACGAACTTGATCATTATCTTGCATACACTAAAGAAGTCATGAATTTTTCTGGAAATCTTCGTTCTGAAAATCAAGAGCTGGTGCACACTATTTTTAAGTTAAGGGAAATGTTAGGAAAGTATGAACAAGTTCAGCCTAGCATCATTAAGAGAGTTGCACTTGTAACACTTAGCAATCATGTCCCCAGAATACCTACTGACAAAACACACGTTACTAAAGTGCTTCCCTCTACTGAAACAGGACTAGTTGCCTCTTTTCCAAACGTCCGCACTTCACAGCCTAGGAGCAATACAAGGAACAATAGGAAATTGCGACCTAAGAAAAGACAAATAAAGAATGTTGAAGTAGAAGAACACCGTAGGACTTTGAATAAGACTCATGTTGCATCCACTTTAGATATTGCTTCTGGCAAATGTAATGGAAAAAGTGTTGTAACTAATGTTGAACCTTTAAGTACTTTTGATATTCAGTCTGATGCATCTTGTGTTATTTGTCGTAAAAGTATGCGTTCTGATTGTCATGATAAATGTGTTGCTAAGGCTATCTTGTCACGTTTACGGAATCCTAAGATTCGGAATACCTCTAGGCCCACTAATGCTTCTAAGTCTGTGCTTGGTAAACCGCCTTCTTTAGATTCTAAGAAACGAATTGATGTCCCTGTAGTTCCAGTATCACCTCCAAGGATTGTTGTACCACCTAGCACATTCACTAAGACTAAAGCTAAGACTAGTTGGAGATGGCAGAAAGGGATACATAATACACTAGGATTTAAATGGATGCCTAAAATCATTGATGTGTGTATTTCAACTATAACTGCTGAGGAACCCTCTAACTCATTGGGTTCCACATCTACTTCTATTCCATCTGTGTCGTCTGTGTGTAATGCAGGTGATACAGATCATCCTTTGGATTGTTGATAGCAGATGTTCCCGACACATGACAGGCAACCTTAAACTGTTATCAAACTTTGTTGCAAAGTTCATTGGCACTGTCAGATTCGGGAATGATCACTTCGCAGCTATCATGGGCTACGGAGACTACATTAATGGCAACATCGAAATTAGCAGGGTTTATTATGTGGAAGGCCTCGGTCACAATCTCTTTTCTGTTGGTCAATTTTGTGATGGAGACTTGGAAGTCGCTTTTAGAGAGAAAACTTGTTTCATTCATGATCTACAAGGAAATGATCTTATGTCTGGTCAACGCTCATCCAGTCTCTACACTATCTCCATGAAAGACATGATTGCTTCATCTCCCATATGTCTACTCTCAAAGGCTACATCTACAAAATCTTGGCTATGGCACCGTCGTCTCTCACATCTAAACTTTCAAACCATAACCAACCTTGCTCGACACAAACTTGTTGAAGGTCTCCCGCGATTCTGGTATTCTAAAGATCACCTATGCTCAGCTTGTGAACAAGGGAAAAGCACTCGTGCTCATTTTCCTTCAAAGGTGGAACACAGCTCTCAGCATGTGCTTCATCTTCTTCACATGGATTTGTGTGGCCCGATGCGCGTGCAGACGATTAATGGCAAACGCTACATTTTGGTAATTGTTGATGACTACTCAAGATGGACTTGGGTTTATTTTCTTCAAAATAAAGACCAAGCTCCACAGATGATCATCACCTTTCTCACGAAAATTCAAATTCAGCTCCGGAACACCGTCCGACAAATTCGAACAGACAAAGGAACTGAATTTGTGAATCAAACTCTTCGGGAATATTATGAGAAAGTGGGAATTGAGCATCAAACATCTATTGCCCGCACACCAGAACAAAATGGAGTTGTTGAAAGACGAAACCGTACGCTAGTGGAAGCTGCCAGAACGATGTTAATCAATGCCAAACTTCCAGATTACTTGTGGGCTGAAGTTGTCTCAACTGCATGCTACACTCAAAACCGTTCAATGATCACTAAACGCCACAACAAAACACCATTTGAGCTTCTCCACAACAGAAAACCGAATCTTAAACACTTTCATGTATTTGGATCCCATTGCTATCCGAACAATGATCGTGATGACTTTGGAAAGCTCAAAGCCAAAGCTGACATTGGAGTATTTATTGGATACTGTGAGAACTCAAAAGGTTACCGGATCTGGAATCGTACAAAGCAGGTTATGGAAACGATTCATGCTAATTTTGATGAGCTTACTGAAATGGCTTCTGAGTATAACAGCTTGGAACCCGGTCACAACCGCTTAAACTTTCCCCAAACCCCATCATCAGCTGAAATAATCCCTCAGCTTACTCGTCAACAAATGGAAAGACTATTTGCTCCGCTGTTCAGTGACGATATTGATGAATGTGCTCCAGGTGTATCTGATGTTTCCGCTGCTCAACCTGATAATACTCTTATACCTGATACACCTGCTACAACAACTACGGTTGAAGAAGCACCACCAGTTGACTCTACAATAACAGTTAAACAAACTGCTTCCAACGACGCAGAACCAGCTGATGATGTTCTGAATGATGTAACCCCACCTGCAGATTTTGATCCAAATGCGTTCTTTAACCCATTCGCCAATGAAACTGCTGCACCTGATGTTGCGGAATCATCTACAAGCCATTTGTATCCTCAAAATCTGCATAATGTATATCAACATCAACCTTCCACACATCGTTGGAAAAAAGACCATCCCCTTGAGAATATTATTGGCAACCCGAATCAACCAGTCGTAACAAGACAACGTCTTCACACAGATGGTGAACATTGCATTTATGCACTCACAGTCTGCCAATCTGAGCCTAAAAACATTAAAGACGCAATGACAAAGGACAACTGGATTGAATCCATGCAGGAAGAACTCAACCAATTCAAACGTCTTGAAGTATGGGAACTGGTTGAAAGACCAACAGGGGTCTTCTTCATTAGTCTAAAATGGATTTGGAAAAACAAATTGGATGATGAAGAAACCGTAATTAGAAACAAGTCACGTTTGGTGGCTAAGGGTTATAGACAGGAAGAGGGTATTGACTTTGAAGAATCATTTGCTCCGGTTGCTCGTCTCGAGGCTGTTCGGATTTTTCTGGCTTTTGCGGCTCACATGAACATCACGGTCTTTCAAATGGATGTCAAAACTGCATTTCTCAATGGACAACTGAAAGAAACGGTCTATGTAAGCCAGCCAGAAGGATTCGTTGATCCAGAGTTCCCTAATCATGTCTACAAATTGAAGAAGGCTCTCTACGGTCTCAAACAAGCCCCTCGGGCGTGGTACGATAAGTTATCATCCTTCCTTATTGCCAATAAGTTCACCAAAGGTTCGGTCGACCCTACACTCTTTATACAATATCACGGGGCTCACATCTTAATCGTTCAAATTTATGTGTATGACATCATTTTTGGGTCAACACATTTAAAATACTCAAATGCTTTTGCAAAACTTATGACAAAACATTTTGAAATGTCAATGATGGGTGAACTCACATTCTTCCTTGGAATGCAAGTTCATCAATCACCCCGTGGTATTTTCTTGAGTCAGTCCAAATATGCCCTTGAATTGTTACACAAATTTGGAATGCAAAACTGTGACACTTACGCCACACCAATGGCTCATACCAAGAAGCTACACGCTGATTTACATGGGAAATTGGTGGACCCTACCAAATACCGTAGTATCATTGGGTCTCTCATGTATCTAACAGCTAGCAGGCCTGATATTGTTTTTGCCGTCTATCTCTGCTCCCGTTATCAGTCGAGACCAACTGAAACCCACCTCTCAGAGGCTAAAAGAATCCTCCGATACATCAAGGGAACCATTAATTTAGGAATCTGGTATCCGAAGGATTCTGGTTTTGAACTAATCACTTTTTCAGACGTTGATCACGCAGGATGCTTAGATTCACGTAAAAGTACTTCAGGAGCATTACAATTTCTTGGTGATAAACTGGTGTCATGGCAATCGAAGAAGCAGGATTGTACATCACTGTCCTCAACCGAAGCAGAATATGTAGCCATGTCGACGTGTTGTGCTCAAGTCATTTGGATGAGAACACAACTAAAGGACTATGGTTACGTATTTGACAGAATCCCGATGTACTGCGACAATCGGAGTGCTATTGCGATCTCGTGCAATTCAGTTCAACATTCAAAATCAAAGCACATCGATCTTCGATATCATTTCATCAAGGACCACGTGGAACAGGGTACAGTTGGATTATACTTTGTGGGAACAGAATACCAATTGGCAGATCTTTTTACCAAAGCCTTAGCTCCTGCTAGGTTTAATGAGTTGGTCCACCGGATTGGTATGCGGTGTTTGACTCAAGAGGAACTGGATGAACTCTTAAAACATTCTTAAAAACCAGTCAAACACCAAAATCTCTTTGTAAATATTTTTCAAAAACAAAATACAAAAATATAAAATCTGATAAAACAACAAAAATATTCTTCTATCTATTTTTCTCTTAACATGGCAAGTACATTTCTTCCGTCAACACTCTAATCTTTCAAAATTCATTTTTTTTTCCGATCAAGTGTTGAGGGGGAGAAAATTTAATACTTAACTGTTTCAAAATAACCGTGTACTTGCATGTTACCTTATCCAGGTTGTTTCTTTAATAATGGTGGTCACATTTCTGGTTTCTGACACTCCTCGGACTAAAATTTATAAACTTTCATTATTTCTTAAGTCAAGGGGGAGTGTCGTCAAAGTTATTTCCAAATAATCTTCGTTTGGTAACCATAATGGAAGTTAAAAGGCCTTGGATGAAATGGAAAAGGTGGAGGGACTAAAACTGCCAAAAGCTTATAGTTACTTTAAATAAAACTCCTCCACCTAACTTTCACTTCTCATTTATTACACACAACTAACTAATCCTACGCCTAAAATTGAACCGGCTAATCTGAAGTTTCGATCATCAATCTGTAAGTGTTTCTGTGTTTATAACAAGTTTTTAAACAATGGTTTTGAATTTTTCATAAATCCAACGGTTAAATCTTGAGATATTGTGATTTTTGTGGTCTACGCGTAAGTATAAGAACACATAATCGTGTTTGAGTGTTTTTTGTTAAAATGGTTAGGTCAAAACGTGTATTTAATCAATATGAGTCCATTTTTATCATCAATATGAATGTTTCTTGAAATTAGGGTTTATGCGTGGGTTTGGGTGTTTTCAAATGAGAGTGTTTCTAGTTAAAAAGATTGTTGTATGAAGTTGTTTTTATGAAGAATTGAACTTATCCATAGCTAGAACTTGCCCAGAAACACCAAATATGACCGAATTAGAAATTAGGGTTTAATGTTCTTGAGATTTGGGTATTTTTGATTCACTGCGAATTTAATGTTAAAACTTGGTCATTACACTCACATAACATCTTAGACTTACCAGAAAAAGTTTGGTGCAATTTCCATGGCTAGATTTCTTACGCGTAATTCTTGAAACTAGGGTTTAAGTTCTACGCATAAGGTTTTTACGCGTAAACTGTTTGATAAGCACTCATGCCATGATCTGTTATAGAATGAATGTAGGTGTTAATATTGATGCTATGATGATTTTATTTTAGGTTTGCAACACGTAATATTCAGAATCAAGGTTGTTATACATCTACGCATAAGGATCACCTTACGCGTAGCATGTTATGCGTAAGAGAAATCTTACGGGTAGCGTTTATGCGTAAGGTTCTACATAAAGGACTACGCGTATCCTATGAAGGATATGCATAAACAGTAACCTCTACGCATAAGGTCTACTCTTACGAGTAAGCCTTACGCGTAAGGTTTTATATGCGCTTACGCGTAAGCTCTACGCATAAGGTCCCCTTTTCCTACGCGTAATATTTCTTACGCGTAAGTAAGGATCCTACGCATAAGCTTGCGTTTACGCGTATAACTCCTGTTTACGCATAAGCTACCATTTCTACGCCTAAGCCTTGATCAAACCTTCATTGTGAATTGTTACGCGTGCAAACTTGTAAATAAATAAATCATAACGTCACGAAACTAATAAATGTCACTAATAAGCTTAAACTTTTAATATGTTGTGAAAAAATAAGTGATAACATAAACTTTAAAACTTAAAGTTAACTAACTCACGAAACTTTTCTCGACGGCATTGAACTATTGAACAAACAAGTGACTTTGGACTCGTAACAATCATTGACATATCTCATTCAATAAGTAGACAATAAAACCATCTGTTGACTAACATTATGTCTTTCGATATGTTGGTTCTGTTGGCTAAATATATTTCAGATCATGACATGGACGCTCAAATGAATGCACCAAATGTTCTCACCATTGCTGATATTTTCCCTCATGGTTATCCGATGAAGATTGGAAAGAATAATCTTCGTGTCGACTTTGAAATTCTCACCTGCTCGGAATCTTCTTGTCTCATTGCTGTTGACATTCTAAAGAGCCATCCTTATCAGAACATGCTCACCAATTCTGCCACTGTTCCGGAGATATACATACAGCAATTCTGGAATACAATGCAACTTATCAAAGGACAGAATGTTGTGACTGTGACTCTCAACCACAAACATATCACCATCACACCGTCAGACTTAAGGGATGTTCTCCTCATTCCTGACATCATACCAACTGAATACTCTGCTGCACTTACTGAAGAGACGGTTCTTTAATTTTTTATTGATATTGGGTATGATGAAGCTTCAGGGGTTATCACTAAGCATTCTCACGTGGATCTAAAGAACATTCCTCAGCCTTGGAGAACCCTTTATATCATCATCACAAAATCTGTTTCTGGTCGTGACAACGGCTATGAGCATCCCAAGCTCGTGGAACTGCAAATCTTTTGGGCTCTGATCAACATGAAGCACATCGAAGTTGAAGCTCTTATATGGGATGACATGATGACATTCCTCAAAAAGCTTGGCTCAAAGATTCTCTATATCAGATATACTAAACTGTTGATCCAGAGAGCACTTGGATATAACCCTGATATCCCCAAGAGAATCAATGACCCAAATAATCATGACATGTTGACTGAACCCACTCTAACCGTCAGATTTAAGGAGTCAACAACTAAGAAACAAGGTGCTGTGTTGCCGGATCACCTCCTCACTGATGAAATTAAACAGCTTTACTCATACAAAAGGTATTTGGTTGCTGTGGAAGAGAACAAAGTTGATTTTCTCAATGAAAAATCTGCTAGTACACCTAGAAGGAAAACACGACAAGGAGGTGCAGGGAGTGTCGCAATTTCTGAAGAACAAAGAAAGTTTCCTAAGAGGTCACCTGGTCGTAAAAGAAGAGTTCCCTCGAAGGAAGCTATTCCAATCCCCAAACCTGAATCACCACAACATCTGAAGGATGAAAGTTCTGAAGATACTCAATCAGACGAAGAGGTTACCTACTCAGAAACTGCAACCGATATCACTCCAATAGTCGCTAAACCTCCCAGTCCACCAGCAGATAAAGGAAAAGGAAAGACTCCAGTAGTTGAACAGGAAGAAGAAGAATCAGATGCAGAGCCTCTGGACACTAAGTATAGAAGGAAGTTCAAATTCATTAGACTCCAACACGTTGCAAAAGAATTTGCTAAGGATCAAATGGGTGGCCCCGGAGGATCGAGTGGTGGAGTTCAACCTTCACCAGGTCCTGATGCGGTTAATCAACCCGATAAGGAATCTGGTGCCACCACTCTTGAGCAACAACAGAAGCACGTGGAAGATTCTATTGAGTTTGACATTGAAGAACCAGAAACTGAGAAGTTAGAGAAGGAAAAGGCTGACGAAGAAGCTACAGCTCAAGCTAAAGCAGATGAAGATGCTCGAATTCAGGCTGAAGAGCAAGCTGAATCCGATAAAGATGACGAGATGAACTACGATGATCTTCTTCTCAACAGTCCAACCCGCTCTAAGGAAGAAACTGCTAAGCCTCCTAAAGACCCTGAGTCACCTCACATCTCATCTTCATCAGACTCGTCCTCTCACTCTTCACCACCACCATCAAAAAGATCAACCAAATCAACATCCAAATCTGTGAAGAAACCAACAGACTCTTGGTTATCCCGGGCTAAAACAAGGATTGTTAAGGCTGTCAAGCAAGTACGGAAGAAGGATGTTACCAACAAAAAGCTGAATCAACTCGCTGACAGAATCAACTTTCTTCAAGACGGGATAAACGAGTTGTTAACAGAAAGGGAACAAATCCAGCAGTTTATCAAAGGAGGTTTCCAAAAGGAATTGGAGAAGAGGGCAAGAGAATATACTCACAAGTTTCTTCTCAATACTGTCCCCGGTGTGACTAGAGAAGTATTCTCCAGACAACTTACTCCAAACATCGTCGCATTGGTTAAAAATATAATGGCCAAAGAATCTGACCTTTCTGAAACTGAGTTAATCGCTAAATTGGTGATGCAAATGTCAAAAAGAGCTGGAACCTTCACTTCGGATGAAGCTAAGTTTTTTAAGATTCTATTAGACTATCAACTCAGGACTTCATGCAAAGAATCAGCAAGTCAACCAAAACGACCAAGAGATGACGATGATAAGGACAAAGACTCTGCACCTAAACGTCCGAAGAAGTCTGGCGAATCATCCTCAATGCAACCTCCACCCCAACGGACTCCAGCTCAACAAAGATCTCCTCCTCGCTCTTCTACAGAAAAACCTCGGGATTCTGAGCTACCACCCCAGACTCAGAAAACTAGTGATCACTTTGAGTATACGGGTGGTGACGATGAGGAAATCTCTTAGCCCCAACAACAACCCATCTCTCCTGACACAACCAAGAAACCAGAATCCTCAACTAGGCCAAAGAAAAAGAAGAAAAAGGCGCCTATGACTGACGTCCTATCATGGCTAGACGAGGATGATACTGAATTTGACTGGTTCTCAAATCTTGTTGATTCCACTCCCTATCCATCTGAAGGTCAAGATGTTACAGAATGTAGTACATTGGAGCATGCAAAGTTATTGCAAGAAACATTCCGTGTGAAAAAGATGACGAAATCCGAGTTGAAGCGAATCAAGAATGAAGCATTTCAACTGCTCAAAGACAGCTCGAAAAGTGCTATTGAAGTTGAGTATCACCTTGATAATATAGCACGAGCTATGTCTAACAACATGGATTGGCTCAACCCCGAAGCAAACATCGACTTCACCAAACGGGACAATCCTCCATATTACACCGACTGGTCTAAACCTCTACCAACAATTGGCCAACCAGATCAGCCTAAGATTCCATTCCGATACTTCTTCAACAAAGATTTGGAATTCCTTCTACACGGTGGCGACGGTTCAAGGAAATACGCTACATCACTGACACTTCCGTTCCCAGCAGCCATTTACTCTAACTGCATAGCTATCGAGGAAAAGGCTAACCATATGTTCTCCAACAATGTGGAAGTGTATGACCGTGATGCACTGTGTGGGATTCACCATTGGCCAGAATGCCGACGAATCTACTACAGAAGCTGCCAGGTTCAGAAGTCTCAACATGAAGTGTTCAGTACTAAAGGAATCGTTGCTATTAAACATGTTGATCTTTCGTCTAAATGGGACTACACTTTTCTCAAGAATATCGTGGTCAAAAGACAAGATGAAAGGGATTATGCATTCAGTGAAGTGGACTTTGAGAATTTGTCTCTCAACGACATTGAAGATCTGTATCTTGCCAAAGTACAGGGACGCATGAGACAATTCTCAACTGAAGTACAACGTGAATACATCAAGTCCTTGCTTATCTTCATCAGAAGCATAGTCATCAAAGAACGTGTAGAAGATCTTCAACTTGCTGTTGAGTCGTATCAGACCCGAGTAAACTTCACCCGACCTCAGCTAGAACTTCCCGACATCAACCAGCTTCCACAATACACACTCATCAGCCAACCATTCGGAGTGTTTTACCTTAGTGAACTACAACGCAACTGCTTGATGGCTTGTAGAGATCTTCACAAGTTTGGGGATCACACATTGAAGAAGGTTAGGGATGGATTGGCTTATAGGTTGAAGGATATACATAAAAGAATTGGGTCACAAAAGCGATGGAATTCTAAGGAAAGACGGGATGTGAAGAGGATCATTACCAGGATTGATGAAAGGTTGTATCGAAGGGATCAGTTCAGAACACTGGAGAGCTTTGTAGGTGGTCATCCCAGGATTGCTCTCGCCGGCTATCAACGCCCTGTTCGCATTCCTGGAAAGATTGATGGACTTTCTGGTACCCCTTGAACTACTTCTATAATTTGGATGTGTGATTTATATATGACTATGGCTTGTGCACACATAACAGTGTACAACCCGCACTTGTAAATAAAGGACCATGTGGTACGCTTCAGTGCCACAATCCTTATAAAAGGAGCGAAAGCTTCTTACTTTTGAGTAAAACCTATCAAACCTTTCAATTTTCAAAGGTTTTACTCAAAAGAACAAGTACTTCCCCTTATGATTTTTAAAACCTCAACCGTTTATATCACTTGTTGAGGGGGAGTATTTGACTTAAAAACTTTGTTCACAAACTGTTCTTTGTGTAATCTTCCCACAAAACTCAAAATGGTCATATTTATTCTCAACATTTCTTCAAAAATAACATTTATATGCCATTTTTTAGGGGGAAAAATTATGTGAGAATAAATATGTTGTGTTTTGCTATTGAATCCTCATGTGAATAGACTTCAACCCATGAATTGACGGGAACTGAACAGTCACACAATGAAAATATTTTTCTTACAAAGACTTATCCAAGTAAATTGTACCTATTCGAGAAGCTCTTGATAGACATGAACTTTGACGGGTTTGACAACCTTTCGAGGTTTGTCCACACCTTCAAGGTAGTTATTAGAGCTAGTTGTCACCTAAAAGCTGACAATGTAACTCTTTAACTATGCAACGTAATCGTGTCTCGCAAGGGATTGTCTATCTTGAGTCGATCAATTCAAAAGTGTGCGCTCTTCTCTCACCGTGCAGATTTCTGTCTTAACACTTAAGCACGTGTGGAGGGGGAGTATTTCTACTATAAGATAAAACTCTCATAGTGGTACAAAATGTTTTTCATTCACAAACACTTCGAGAGATTTTCATGAAAATGGTTTTATGGCAATGGAGTTATAAAGTGATTAAGGTTAGGAATAACCGTCTTGTGATCCACCAGAGCCGAAGGGATCTACCCAAAGACACTACCAATAGTCAGATTAGAAGTCCTTAGGTTTGATCATAAAAAGGGAGAAAATGAGAATCGGAGAAAGAAGGAGTTGAAGAATTAAAAAGAAAAGCAAAGAAAAGGGTGAAAAGAAATAGCCCTCCAGATTATTCAACTTAGGGCAGATACCGGGTTCAATTCATATGCTACTGGTTGTCACTAGATGACACCGGTATTGAAGATTAAAAGTCGTCATGGACCCAGTGACGCATGCACTAAACCTTCTTAGCCACTCAAGTTTCTCTCAAAAGAAGCTTGTTTCATTCTCACAGGGAACCCTACGTAAACTATCGGATTTCTCTTAGAGATTGCTGGTATTGAAGAAGGAGACCCTCTCCCTAGTCTCCACTCAGAAAAACCATAATGCACTATTGAGTCTAGAGCCATGAGATTCATCAAAGATCTCTTAGGTACACTTGACATTTCATCACTTGTTGTTCAACAATAAGAACATCAGAGGTACGTTATCGAGTCCTTCACAGATCTTAGCAATCTGTCGAGAACATTTATGAGAGGTTCACATCTGTGATCCTCAGTGATTGAATGGAAACTCCTGCCAGGGTCAACATCAAACAGCCCTGACAGCAGGTCGCTTCGGTAACTCCCCGTGGATTACGTTTAGTGTGTCTTAAACGGTCTACAAGCGTGAGGTGATGCTTCGGTATACCTCAGCGACTCATCTGAACTGTAGGTGTACTTCGGTACATCGCATTATCTCACTTGTGGGACTCCAGTTCAGGAACGGCCTTTGTGAGAATTAGAGTTGTGTTTTCACACTATGCTGTTAACACTCTCGAAGTTCAAACTTGTAAGTGCCGGAATCCGCTTATTACTAACCTTTTTTATGTTTTCTTCTTATGGAAGCTCTGGAGCGGACTGGTCACGCAGATTCTTCACATGCTCATGCCAACATCATCACTAATGGAAGTTCTCTCAAAAGGCAACACAAAAGTTAGAATGATTCTACGTCAAATCAAAGAATCCACAAAGTTTAAAGACTTAAAGAACTTCATCAGTACTGAAATCCAACGTCAAATAGCGTGTGAGCATGTTGAAGAATAACGTGGAGACACTGGAGCAGCGAAGCAGACCTGAGGCAGACTTGATGCAGACAACAACAACATACTATCACTACCATCACAAAGAACAATGATCAAAGAACAAAGATAAAGATGACGTCAAAGCAGAACTATTTAAAGAAAACAATTTCTCTACACTGGGGAGATTGTTCAAATCAAGGCAATTCTTCTCACAAGAAAGAAGAATGTCAAAAGACGTCAAAGCTACTATTACATCAGCACCTTCACCGTTTGCATTCATCACCAACACTTGAGGGGGAGATTGTTGGAATCACTCCTAAACCTTAATTCAAGTGTTAGTAATTCATATGTAATAGCTAGCTTAATATGGCCTTTATGTTAGTAATTAGCCTTAGGCTTATGTAGAAGGCCCATAAGCCTAGGCCCAAGTCCAATAAGGAAAGGAAGGGACTAGGAGTGTTGCCCTAGCTCCCTCTCCTATAAATACCATGTAATAACCCTCACTTGAGGGTTGGTTGTTCAATTTCATTCTCTTTCACTCTACGCCTAACCTTTCACATAGTATATCGTGTGTGTGTTTGTTATTGTTCAACCGATCTCTTCTCTATCTCCTCTCTTGATGCTTGTGTTGAATATATGGGAACCTAACAACCACCCGAATCATCAAACACATAAATATAAGATCCTACAGACTCCATCCTTATATAGAAGTTTTGATCAAATTACAAGTGACGGCTCAGAAAAAATTCTGGTTCTACAACCTGACGGCGTCACGCCTAACTCTGGAAGGAGTCTCCCTCATTTTCTACACCAGACGCCCAAGAACCAGTCTCATACGACGTCTTTCATGAAGACTGACGGCGGCACGCTCCCCAACTGACGCCATCCCAACGATGACTTGGCCCAAACGAAACCCTAATGACGACGACCTGACGGCGTCACTAGCAAAAGGTGACGCCGTCTCATTTGTAAATCTATATATAGAATTCGATTTTTCTGTACAATAGGAGGTAGAACTTTGGAGAGCAAACCCTAATTGAGTTGTAGTCCGACTTGAACAGTATATAAGGGTCCCATACCCTTCTTTATATCATACGATAAGTTTGTTAATCCATATTATCATTATGTCTACCCCATGTTCTATTGTATGTGTGTTAGTGTGTATGCTTGCTTGTTTAACATGAGTAGCTAAATGATCCTTGTGTTTGCTTAGATCTATGAAACCTAGTTCTTAATTATTGTTAGGTTGTCTCTTGTCTTAATTGGTAAACGCTAGAGTAAGAAAAATTGGCTTCTTCTTTAATTGTTGCGAGCTTGAACGTCCTAAATAGCAAAAAATCTTAGGAGTGCACCTAGGACATTTGTTTTGTTTATTGCGTGAGTTGTAGCTTAAGGGTAATAGAGTATTCGGGGGAGATACTATTGTGCTTGCCGATCCCGGATAGTCTAGAGGAGAGTTACAATTCATAGAACTAGGGAATTAGGCACCCCCTATGACCAAACGGAATACAACGCACCAATTAATATGAGGATGTGACAATTCAACCGACCAATAAGAGATAACTAGGGAGTAAGAAAAGAAAACACATTTTTAATCATCATACGAGTACACCTCAATTAAGCATCATCCATCCATAGTTAAAGTGTTTAATTAGTAAATAGTTATACTAAGTAGTTGTAGAAGTACCACGCCCCCCCCCCCCCCCCCCCCACTCTTATACCCGAGATATTTACTTGCTTTCAGAAATATAAAAAAAGACTAAAAAGAATCTCCCTCAACCTTACCTTCTCGTCATACATCTCTTTCTAGCATTCCTATTCCCCTAGAAAACGTATAAATCCCCTGGGCTTACCCCATACTACACTACAACGATTAGGTACACTGCCTAGAGGGTTTAAAAACTTGCTCGTAGAAAAGAAAGTCTTCTTGACCCCGAACCCACGCTATCAGTAGGAAAAAGTTCAGATGAATAGATATGCATAGAAGATTTAAATTTTTTGAATAAGTGTTTGCAATACTTTTGGAATCTCATACTACATTATAGTACGCATCAACTGATTTAGGAGGAAAATTTCTAAGTGGACTTCTCCAAACCCCTAAACTACGTAAAAACCTCAACTTGAGTTTCAAATTCCATCGGCTTAGGCGATTATATTTAATCTTGACAATCTTAGGGTCACTACTCACTAGTACAAGGACAAACACCTAAACCAACAATGGTTTCATATATCCACAAATCTAACACGTTAAGAAGAAGAATATCAACTGATTTTCGAATCGCATGATTCCAAAGAATACATTACATGATTCCAGAACCATTTCACACTTTATAATATTCGTAACAACAGAACAAGCCTTGAGAGCTACCTATCATTAATGGATTTTTAATAGGGACGGGAACCGCCATGGAAAACGTGTGTTGTGGCAAAGTATCATTATCATCATCATCATCATTAACCAAATCATATCTTTGCTCAAAATCACTATCTTTAGGACCCTGGTAACTTACAAACAGTTGATGATTCTGAATGATGGAGTAATGAAAAATAAACCTTGGGCTATCAATGAGAGACGTCCACAGTTTTGAAACCGATCTGAATCAAATCAATGATTTGGAAGGAAGCCTTTTTATGATGTCTTCTTGGATCTTGAAAGGTATATAATCTGCAATCTTGAATTTAATATTTGATAAATTGTGCATGATTTTTATTGATACAGTAATAAGGTGAGAATATATATAGTTAAACTAAATGAATAATAAGATAACTCTAATTGGACTAGGACTATATTTCCTAAATCTATACTATGGGCTTAGTATATGCCGTCTAACACTACCTCGCAGTTTGAGCAGCAAGATCACGAACACCCAAACTCGAGCGGAATTCTTCAAACAACAACAAAGAAACATTGTGTGAATATGTCAGCATATTGATAACGATAAGGAACATGAAGCACATGAACCCGTAACAACCATACACACACAATGAATATCAATCTCAATGTGATTTGTGCATTAATGTTGAACGGGATTAACAGTTAATTAAATAATTATTACAAAAAACAAAAGTAGCGGAAGAAAACGATGCATGTAACTCATAAAGCATTCTGAAGCCAATCAGTCTCAGAAACAGCATTTGCATCACCTCGGTATACAGCCTTAGCACTAAAAGGAGATAGAGTGTGTTGTTATCCCCCAAGAATATATTGTACATGATCTTTATTGACTATATATATATATATATATATATATATATATATATATATATATATATATATATATATATATATATATATATATATATATATATATATATATATAGTTACAATACTTGAATAACAATGTAACTATAATAATTGATAAATTGTGCATGATCGTTATTGATAATAAGACAAGAATATATATATAGTTCGAATACTTTACTGATAACGTACCTCTAATTATACTAGGCCTATAAGTCCTAAATTTGTACTTTGGGCTTAATATATGTCGTCTAACTAGGGGTGCTCATAGGTTTAGTTATTGGGTTATTCAGTCCGGTTCGGTTAAACTTTTCCTCGGTCAAACCGAAAACCAAACTGAACAAATTTAAGTTGGATTAAACCTAACCAAAAAACGAATTTACATGGATTCAAATTGGATTAAACTGAACCGCAACCAAATTTAGATTCGATTCGGTTTTTGTGTTGATCCGAATAACCCAAATAACATAAATTATATTTTTTTTCCATTATAAATTTTGAAGGAAAGAAAATTCAAGCTTAAAAAATATTAAATTTATACTATGAAAGAGTTTTAATGTTTATATATATATATATATATATATATATATATATATGTGTGTGTGTGTGTGTGTGTGTGTGTGTGTGTGTGTGTGTGTGTGAATTCGTTTTTCGGTTTAGTTTGACTTTCAATTGTTCTTTAGATTGAGAACTCTCTTTAGGCGAACCGGCTAGTAGGGTGACATTTGGTATTGATAACATATGAATTGAACTCGTTACATGCGTAAATAGGACAAGCAAGCACGATCGTTGCTCTTGATTTGACGACATATAGTTGTTAGGAATAATAATACAACAATATAAATAATACAACAGCGTGATTGAGGCCTGCCAACGCAGTGACCTTAAACAGAATTTCGCCCTAACTAGTATGTCTGTTTAGAGGATACAACAATCAATTTAAGTATTAAAACTTGAATCTAACGAATCTGATATGTTTTCATGACAGAGAAAGATGAGGTTTTATGTGTTTTATGTATGTTCTTCCAGAGACAAAGAACACCATATATATATACATTTGAAAGGTTGCCAACGAACTATTGTGTCTCTTCAACAATACCGTTGTATTCTTGTAACTGTCAAAGAGAAATGTTGCAACTCTTACAATGAAACATAATCTGAGTTATTAAAAAATAAATCCAGATTTCTCAATTTGAGCCCAACGGCCCATCTTTTGACCATATAATATATATTAAATATACATATATTAAGCCAATTAAGCCAAAACATGCCTAAAACCCACCACTAAGCCCACTACTAATGACTTGATCTATTTGGAAGTCATTGGTGGAAAAGCATTATAAACATAATGATAATTTCAGTATTCTAACTATACGAGATACGTTCTTTATATTTTCCAACAATAGTAGCATGTTCCCTAGTCCACCAAACTAAGGGGGCATTTGGTTGGGGTAATTTGGAGTATATTGGGGGCATTTGCATTTCAATTCCATTCAAATATCATGTTTGGTAACTCAAATGGGGGCATTTGAAGTAATTTACAATTCCACGAATTGCCCAAATTGAGAGAATTATAATGCCTCCAAAAAGTGAGAAATTTTAATTTGCTTGAAAAAAAAAATTATAAACTTTTTTTCTTATTTTTTTTATAAACTTTTAAATAGATTATTTATGATATTTTTTTATAAACTTTTTTTATAAAATTTTTATAAACTTTTTTTATAAATTTTTATAAACTTTTTTTTATAATTTTTTTTATAAACTTCTTTTATAAACTTTTTATATAAACATTTTTATAAATTTTTTTTATAAATTTTATATAAATTTTTTATAAACTTTTTTTTTAAAAAAAATTTTAAAATTTTTTCATAAATTTCTTTTATAAACTTTTTTAATAATTTTTTTATAAACTTCTTTTATAAACTTTTCATATAAACTTTTTTATAAACTTTTTTTTATAAAATTTTTATAAATTCTTTATAAAATTTTTATAAACTTTTTTTATAAATTTTTTATTAACTTTTAAATAGAATATTTATGAAATTTATATTAAAAAAATAAAAAATAAAATATTTATAAATTTCTGTCAACCAAACATGCGAAGGTATTTTAAATTCCGGAATTTTAAATTCTCAAGAATTTCAATATTCTAGAATTTAAAATTCCGAAATTTCAAATTACCCTAACCAAACGCCCCCTAAGTATATGCTTATCTATGAATTGTTCCCTTAAGTTGCACAATTAACTTAGTTGTTAAGATCTCCAACATCTAATTGAATTTTCCATGAGTAACCGCCTTTAACTCCTATAAATAGGTCATCTTTTTTATTTCCATTACATTTATGTTTTCTTAGTTAAAATCCCAAATCAAATCATGAGAATTCACTTCTTTTATAAAGTAAAATGCCAAATATAACCTCACCCATTAGGACTTCATAAATCCATCTTCACTTGCACCTTGTTTAGGGGTGAGCGAAAAAACCGAAAAGACCGAAAATAACCGAACCGAACTAATAACCGAACCGAATTTGCTAAAGCCGAACCAAACCGAACTACTAATTCGGTTCTCGGGTTGGTTATGGGTTTGGTAGTTTAAACCGAAAACCGAATCGAAAACCGAATTTATATAAATATATATATTTTTTATATATTTATATATATATTTATATATTTTTATGTATATTTATATATAAATAAATACTATTAAAAAGTTATCATAGTGAAATAAAACACTTTTTATGCTTGAAATATAATTTTTGCTAAATATCTATGTGATTATTAATTTTTTTTTTAAAATAGTGAAATTCGGGTTATTCGGGTCAACCCAAGAACCGAACCGAACCGAAAACCGAATTTGAATTTGGTTCGGTTCGGTTCTTGGGTTGACTTAAATTTTTTTTAACCGAATTAATCGAACCGAACTAACCGAACAACTCGATAACCGAACCGATCAACACCCTAACCTTGTTAATTCCATAAAGAATGATCTTCTTTTGGTACTTGTCTAAATTGGGCCACCCTAGCCCATTGAGTGCTCTAACTCGGCCCATCGAAAAGAGTTGGAAAACTTCTCTTTACAATTGACAAACCTTAGAGACTTCACCATAATGGATGCCTTATGTTCTACTTCATACCTAGAACATCATTACTTATGAAGTTTAGCAAATAGCTTAAAATAATTTTATGTGAAAGGAAAAATGGACTGTCTCATATATATACACCACAAATCCATAACAATGTCACAAACTAAATTTAAACCTACAACTATCTTGTTGAGACACACCACATTAAGTCGTTAGGTAGTGTTAGGCTATGAGTCCTTTGGTAATAGCCCTACTATTAAAACAAAAAATCTAAAAATAGCAAACATGTAAATGAAAAACCTTTCATGGATATTTAACCATTTTATTCATCTTATCGCTTTTCAAATATAAAGTATTCTGATGCTCTTAACATTCTTTTTCCATTTCATCTCCACTTTTAGCCTTCCCATCCTTAAAAATACAATAACGTGATTTATATATAATCCATAACATTAACATAAGATTTAGTTTAAACTTGTGATTAAACATAATTATATACCTTTTGTATATGCAGGTTCATATGTTGTTCTTCTTTCTCTCTTAACGGTCGGATTCTCTGATATTCAAATAACAATAAATATTTAATACAAAATCTATGACTAGGATGTTCAATTAATTATTCAACCTTACATTGCATAACGATCTAAATCGAAACAGAAGATCAGCTTCCGTTTGAAGGGCCTTTTGCGTCTCAATTTTCTCATCGATCTCTTTGACCTTCATTTCCAATATTAATCGCCTCTCTTCTAGCATCTTTTCCGTCTTCTCTTGATCTAACCTCAACCTCTCCTCTTTCCCCCACAACCACATTCTCTTTGAATATCTTAATATGTTCGAACGTTGAATTATGTGATTGGGTATCAATGTTTGTTTCTCAAAAGGTATAAAAAAAACCTGTGGTTGATATATAGATGTTATAATACATGCATTTCTTGAATATATATAGCTAGAGAATGAGTAACATATTAGAATGGAAGGTGGAAATGGGGGGAGATGGTTGTTTATGAAATATTGGGTATTAACATTGTCCCCAATTAACGCTTGTTTTCAAAAAGATGAAAAAATTATATGTGGTTGATGTATAGATATAAATATTATATAAGGCATGCATTTTTTGAATCTTTTATTTATATAATAAAACAAAACCCTTAGTGGGAATTTTTCATTTCAAAAAATCAAACCATACCTTATTTGGTAATATTTTTTTAAATTATTATTATTTTTATAAAATATGAAAAATAATAAAAGCCAAATATTTCCTGATTTAGTAAAAGAAACAAAAATTCGTTTTTATGGTTAGATGAAGAAAAAAAGACTAAGAATACACATGTACTTGTGGGCATATTATCAATACTTTGGACCAAATTCATAGATAAATAAAAACACGGGCTACCAAAAAAACCTACAACAAATTACAAAAACAAACATACAAACAACAATAGATCAAATCCAAAAACCCTAAGTTGATTGTAGGGTATTTTTTCATTCATGTGTTCTTCAAGCCATGGATAATCTCACACACAGTTAGACCATTTATCCTATGTATCATAATTACGTATCACCAAAGCCTCCCACTCTTATGATTTTTTGTGAGGAAAGAGAAGCTAGATTGAATCAAGGTAAAATTGTTACCTTTAATTCGTTCTTGATTATATTGTAATGGGTATATGATGATTTGTAGTTTATTTGTTGTGATTTGATTATGATTTGTAAGTAAGAATTCGGAAAAACACTCTTGGATTTAGTTGCAAATTTTAGCACCTAATTTTGTGTAATTAGTGCCATGTCTTTTTATAGTTTAGTGCAATCAAAATTTATTATTATAAAGATCTTACAATACATATAGATGGTGAAGTTAAGCAAGGATTTTTTTGATATCTTGAACGGAATCGTACCTCGGTTAAACTAGATTATGTAATTGTTATAATCTTTGAATAGGTTTTTAGTTTTTTACTGTTTTCATCTTTTTATTATTCGTGAAAGATTATTTACACGTTTAATAAGCTACTTAAAAACAAGTATTTTACTACTTGGTTTATAAGCTTAGAAAGCTTTTATCTTTACAAAATAATAAATAGCATATTCCATTAAGCCATGTTCATTATTTTATAGTTAGTCATTTGGGCAATTACAAAATTCATATCACTTTCAACTTTGATTTACATTCTCCTAACTGGTGCTTTAAATGTAGGAATAGGAAGTGTTAATCATATGAGGTGATCAGTATAACATATTTTTGGTCGATATGGCCAAAGAGCTCAAAGAGTATGCATTCCTTCATTTCATGACATGGATTAAATGATATAATTTTAAAGTAGATAATATGGTCGTTGTATGTTTATATTTAGTTACTTATGTTACTTAACACAAATGAAATACTTAAAAGTGCATGTTTGATTAGGCTCATGAATTGGGGTTTATATTGTTTTCGATATATTGTCTATGGGGTAGTTATTAAGATGAACTTGCAACACAAAAAGAACACTGTATGAATGCGTTGACTTGCAGACAAAGAAGCAAAACCACGAGCTAACTCACGGGCAAATGATGAAGCCATAACTCTTTTTTTGTCATGAATACAACTTCCAAAGCCTGCACCTCCGACAAAATGGGAAATTTTTGCCAAAAAGAAAGGCAAGTAAATAAATTTTTTTGACACTTTCCTTGGTAAAAACATAATCTAGAGGCAATTTTGACCCATTTACCTTGTGAATGGGTCGATATGGGTTATGTTTTATCTTTAGAAAATGCAATGAAACATTGCTTAAAAGGAAATGGATCAGTTGGGTTGAAAGTGGCTTTAATTTTGATTTAGTGCATTGATAACGCTACACGCGTCGTTCGGGGTCAAAGGAACTTCCTTTTCTTCGAGCAAGTTTTATAACACCCTAGGCAGTGAACCTAATCGTTGTAGTGTAGTAATTAGGGTAAGCCACGGGTATTGATATCGTTCTCTAGGGGAATAGGAATGCTAGTAGGGAGTTACTACGCTAAGGTTAAGGTTGAGGAAGATTATTTTTTATCTTTTTATATTTTATGAAAATGGAAAGGTACGAATCTCGGGTATTGGATTTGGGGGGGTTGGTATTTCTACCGATTACTCTACTATTATCTAATTATCTAAACTAAGGTTGTGGGAGTCTATGTCTAATTAATGTGTGCTCGTATGATAGTTTAAAGATGTGTTTACTTAGTTTGTATTACTCCTTAATTATCTCCTATTGATGGTTGAGTGTCACGTCTTATTCCTAGTTGCGTTGTGTTTCTAAAGTTGTAGGGTATGCGTTTCTCCCTAACTCTTTGAACTTACCAAAGGGTCTTGTCTACAAATCCACTTAGAGATTATAGACTCCTACTCTAAGGCGCTCTTCGGATGGTTTAGCCTACAATCACTCAGGTAATCATACTCTAAGGTTCACAAAGATGAATCAAGCATTAAGTGCACAACGGATGACCTATCGCATTACTAGATCATAAATCAACTAAGATAAGAAACAACCAATCAATATTCAATAATTAAGTTTCATACTTCCTAAGCAAACACACAAATAAATTAGCCGGACATGGAGAACATGCAAGCATACACACAAATAATCAAAGACATAATTGAATTAATGAAGCAAATACTTATCTTGGTGTAAGATAGGGTTAAAAACCCTAAAATACTGTACAAGACACCTTAGGTTCGGTTTTAGGTTTTTACTCCAAAGACTCTCCACTCAAAGACTGAAAAATTCGGATTCTATATATAAGATTACAATAGCGACGGCGTCACCTTATGTTTAGTGACGCCGTCGTGTCGCCGCCATTAGGGTTTCGTCTTGGCCACGTTAACCTTGCGACGGCGTCACTTTATGTCTGTGACGCCGTCCTCTTCAGCTTCTGACGTCGTCTGGATCGCATCTAGGCCGTCTGAGTAGCGACGGCCTACTCTTTCACAACTAGACGCCGTCCCTTGAAAACACGAGTTTTGAGTTCTGACCCGTCACAATAATTCTCCGACGGCGTCGCAAATAGCTCCTGACGCCGTCGCCTTCTACATTCAGCGACTGTGAGTGTCTCGATTTCTACTTTGGCCAATTTCTTCATATATTCGCGCCTTTTCGTCCAAATAAGTGCCATTCCAGCATTTTGCCTTCACGAGACCTAAAAAGTGAAAAGGAACGATATTAAGCAATAACGGATACAAAAGTGATCAAATAAGGACTTAAATGACCCCTCAAAATGGTACCTTTTAAAACCTTATCATAATCTTTTAAATTAAATACACTTATTTTAGCGAGTATTAGTGGCATGAAATATATACATGTACATTTTTTTTTCGTACATTACCACTGGTTGTTATAAAATCAAAACTGTGTTAATCCTCGACTTCCTTTCCATTAAATACTATCATAAGCCAATACTCTCAAACTTTTGCAAAATTGATATCAAACTTAAACATTGCCACACAACAACAACAAAACTTTTATTAAACTTTGTCGAAGACTAAATTTGCTATACTAATCTAGGTCGCGTGTCGGTGCCACCCAATAATTCTATTTGACTGCTGCTTTAGACTGCTAATTGCCAAGGTGAGTATTCACGGACCCCTTTTTAAATGATTTAATTGTTTTGGGGTGGAATGCATGAATTATATCTGAATTAAATTAAATAATGTTTTATGAACTTATTGAACTTTTTATGCTTGTGAGTATTCACAGCCCCCTTTTTAATGTTTTACTTATTTGGGGTGAAATGCATGAATATAAACTTAATTCGTTTTCTTTGAACTATTTGATATATTTTAAACCCTTAGACTAACTTATAAATTTATGACTTGTTTGAACCTGATGGACCGTACGTCCTTGACCTAAAGTCTCCCCGTTCGGAGCACTGCCGAGTCTCCCATGTTCGGAGCAGTCTTAATTGATAGTATATAATAGTTGTTATGATGTACTGTTCGTACATTCGCATTGTTAGTCCCCTATTGGTTTGCCGTTCGCACTCCAATTATACGTACCGTTCGTACGGCCTCCTTGTGTGGGGCAGTAGATAGTATGAGTAGCGCTATTAGAGGTCGGCCAACCTCTCGTTCCCCTGTCTACGGAACGCATATTATTTATTTTAGGGGCTTTGCCGCATACTTTATTATATACGAGGCGTTATTGTGACCATATGTGCATTATTCTCTTGACTTAAAATATGGAAGTGTATGTGAATTCATATGTTACAAGTCTTGTATGGGCGGGATTTGTAACATAGTGAGTTGACAGGACATTTGCCAGTTAGACCTTCAAATCGGTATTTTATTTTACATAAAACCTGTGTACTCACCAACTATTTTCATAGTTGACCCGTTTTCTCATGCATTTCAGGTGATTGTTGTTTAGCTTATATTATGAAGATTTTAAATAAAGGAGTCGTCACAAGTTATCTGAGTCGTCCTGTAGAAAAATGTTATCTTTTGGAAGTCAAACTTTATGTTTCAATTGCCAAGGTCGGCTTGAACCTTGTTGTAATGTTACAATATTTCTTTAAATTTAAATTATGGTATTGTACTATATCTCTTTGCGATGTATATTGATTATGTTACACCTCGCGTTTCCGCCTCCGGCGGGGTGTGACAGATTGGTATCAGAGACGAAGGTTATAGTGAAATACCGGTTTTTATAAAATAAAAATCGCAACTATAACCCAAAAATAAAGTTTTCTTAAAACACGGAAACATAATACGAGTCGACTAGCACCAGCATTACATCGTTACTCCTAAATTATGCATAGCCTGTACACCTATGCATAATTCAGGAGGAATCATATGATGATGGAATTAGTAGCCTCGGATTATGTTTGGTCGAGTCTTAGAGAGTCTGATCACCTGGAACTGCATTAGTCGCGTGAGTATGCATAACATGCTTATATGTCCATTATACCTTATATACATTTTATACATGCCTTCTTCTTGCTTTATATATTATGACCCGTTAGGCTAAGTACATTCTTTTGATCACCCACTCTATTTCAGTATCTTCTGGTTCTAGTTCATGGCATTGATTAGTGTAGAACCTTGCGTCATGAGCCTTAGTTTAATTGTTGCCTTCTCACTATCTGAGCACCCCACTATTAGTTGATTTGAGTGGTTTAAATGATTTCAAACTCGAGCCAAACTTTCAAAAGGTCTCTTACATATATGAGAAGTTATCTCTCTTTCTGACAACTTGTTTCCTAGCTTGATCTAGTGACAGTTCTTGTTTAATGAGTTGCGAAAATCAAGTTAGAATCAGGTTGTTACTCAACTTACACAACTTAAACAAATGACCGGTCAGGTCGGAAAGTTGTGAAAATTCACCAACTAAGAGTCTTTTGAGGGCAAAGTTCGAGAATGAGAAAATTTGAACCATGAGAATGTACGCCTGTAGTATAGACGGACTGAATCTCGAGGACGAGAATCTTTTTAAGGCTGGCAGACTGTGACAATCCGTCAATTTTCCGACTATTATTTATATCAGAATACGCGAGTTATTTATTTTCTGACCATTATAACTCTTAAACGAGTAGTTATCTAGTGTTTTCCCAAGTCCCGACACCACACGCGTACCGACACCATAATAAAATTGACGTAAAATTTACTTTCAAATGTCAAAGTAATAATAATACCATATTAATCCACTCGTCAAAACGTCTCCAAAAATATAAAATTTATAAAATACGGATACCCGAATAATATTCTACATAATTTAACGTTATCCTGTACGGGACAAATTATACAGTACAAAGTACATTTAATACACTAAATAATAATAATAACAAAAATACAACTCTTTGTCCTTCTCTTCTCACTCACGACAAAACAAATGCAAACCAGGAGAGAAGATATGCAATCTTCATCTTCAACCTCCCTCTACCCCTAGGCCTGCTCCCTTATAAACCGAATCTTCCAAAGAGGAAAAACCAACATGATATCCCAACATATCTTCCTCATTCTTACCAAAACCAAGTAAGATTTTGTCTCTCCAAATCTCCTCTTTGATGCGCCGTTTACGATTCGAAAAAGACAAGAAGAACCAAGACAAAATTCATCCAAGAAGAATCATATCTTCACCTCAATCTACCTTGAACAAAATCCAAGATACGCCTAAGAATTTGGAAGCTAGCCAAATTTGGCTTCAAACCAAGACCAAGAGAAGAAAGATAACCAAACTCCTCCTCAACATATTCCTATATTTCTAGTCGAATTGCAAAAGCTCCAAAACAGTTTCTCATCATCACTTTCACAAAAATTAAGGTTCTATCAATTTAGGGGTCTTTCAAATTGTTTTGGGTGTTGGCTAATTCGAGTTGTAAATTATTCAAATCGAGTGGGAATTGTTCCTTTGTAATCAAAATTATTATTGAAGGTTGCTCGAGCCCTTTTTGTGTTCTTATTCGGTTTTCCTCTTCATTCGAACCATCACACCATTGTAAGGATTTTTCTTTGATTGTTACTTTTCTAATAAATGGTGGTTAAGTTATTTGTGTTTGTGTTTCCTCTTGTCAATGTGAATTGTGTTTCATATTGAATGTTGTTGTTGGATTAGTGTGGTAAAAGCTTAAGAAAATCAATAAGAAAATCTTGTATTAGTTAAATGAGTATTCGGCTTATTTGTGCTTTTCAGCTTGTTTTCTAGCTTATTCGACACATCTTCTGCTCACATGCTTGCTTACTTCCTTTTGCGTGTTCTTGTGGTACCTCGACCAAAAAGGGGATCACATCTAAGAATGGTTGTTTTGCTTGATTCGACTCGTACAGCCCCACACCTCAAGGGTATGAGCCGAGTATTCAAAGTTGGGTAGTACCCGACCGTTAAATAAACGCTAGTCAAGTAAAATGTACATATTATTGTCGTCTTGTTTTCTTTTGTGTGCAAATAGGCTTACAAGAGCAATTGATTTTGTGTTCGTTCGAGTCACCAAGGGTGCGGTTGCTTGTGTTACTTTGGGTCACAACGAGACACCCCAAGGGTGTTTGTTACATCATTTAACACTAGTCATGAAATACTCGTAAGAATCTCGTTATGTAAGTGTTCGGGTTTCATTTGTGCTTGCGTTTTGGTTAGTTTACCTACGTCAAAAACTTCCTCCCCACACAAAATGACTAAAATGTTTTTGCTTTAAACCTTATCTGTGCCTCGAGCCCATGTCTAAATGGATGTTAGTTTGCGTGTCCACTGGACTGTGAAGCCCATTCACTTTCAAAGGGTGCGTTCAGTTTGTATATTATACCAAGCCCAGCCCAAGATTTTTTTTGTGTAAACAACGGAGCCGAAGCTCAGTTATGATCCGATGAGTACTAAACAGCTCACCAAGGGCGCGTTTAGTCGAGTATAGTCACGTGTTTCTTTGATCAAACTCCGTTTTACTTGACTCTTGTTCGTCTCATTCATCTCGCCACATCATGTACCGACGTACTCGACCCCTCCATTGGCAGCGTGACATACAACTTTGCACAAACTTTAATAAATAAACTAAGACATAAGCAAACTTCAAAAATGCAAGTACAACGTTATAAACATTCCTAAAATGGAACTTTGCAATATAATTAGAAAAATATCACTTATATGGAGTCATAAAAGTATACATCTTAAAATTCTAAACAGGATACTAGAAACTCGTTAAAGGTTTAACACATATACTTGAAATGGATCACCTCGGATAAACAAAGTTATATGAGTCATGCCAAATTTTTACTAAATATACTTTGTGTAACATGTCATATTTTCATCAAAACTTACATCTTATTTTTTTTATTTATTTAATCTGATAACGCTACACGCGTCGTTCGGGGTCAAAGGAACTTCCTTTTCTTCGAGCAAGTTTTATAACACCCTAGGCAGTGAACCTAATCGTTGTAGTGTAGTAATTAGGGTAAGCCACGGGTATTGATATCGTTCTCTAGGGGAATAGGAATGCTAGTAGGGAGTTACTACGCTAAGGTTAAGGTTGAGGAAGATTATTTTTTATCTTTTTATATTTTATGAAAATGGAAAGGTACGAATCTCGGGTATTGGATTTGGGGGGTTGGTATTTCTACCGATTACTCTACTATTATCTAATTATCTAAACTAAGGTTGTGGGAGTCTATGTCTAATTAATGTGTGCTCGTATGATAGTTTAAAGATGTGTTTACTTAGTTTGTATTACTCCTTAATTATCTCCTATTGATGGTTGAGTGTCACGTCTTATTCCTAGTTGCGTTGTGTTTCTAAAGTTGTAGGGTATGCGTTTCTCCCTAACTCTTTGAACTTACCAAAGGGTCTTGTCTACAAATCCACTTAGAGATTATAGACTCCTACTCTAAGGCGCTCTTCGGATGGTTTAGCCTACAATCACTCAGGTAATCATACTCTAAGGTTCACAAAGATGAATCAAG
Organism: Chrysanthemum seticuspe; assembly: GCA_019973895.1. NCBI lineage: Eukaryota > Viridiplantae > Streptophyta > Magnoliopsida > Asterales > Asteraceae > Chrysanthemum > Chrysanthemum seticuspe. The sequence goes on along the minus strand of BPTQ01000006.1, from coordinate 333,583,471 downwards.
CATTAAGTACACAACGAATGACCTATCGCATTACTAGATCATTAATCAACTAAGATAAGAAACAACCAATCAATATTCAATAATTAAGTTTCATACTTCCTAAGCAAACACACAAATAAATTAGCCGGACATGGAGAACATGCAAGCATACACACAAATAATCAAAGACATAATTGAATTAATGAAGCAAAGACTTATCTTGGTGTAAGATAGGGTTAAAAACCCTAAAATACTGTACAAGACACCTTAGGTTCGGTTTTAGGTTTTTACTCCAAAGACTCTCCACACAAAGTCTGAAAAATTCGGATTCTATATATAAGATTACAATTGCGACGGCGTCACCTTATGTTTAGTGACGCCGTCGTGTCGCCGCCATTAGGGTTTCGTCTTGGCCACGTTAACCTTGCGACGGCGTCACCTTATGTCCGTGACGCCGTCCTCTTCAGCTTCTGACGTCGTCTGGATCGCATCTAGGCCGTCTGAGTAGCGACGGCCTACTCTTTCACAACTAGACGCCGTCCCTTGAAAACACGAGTTTTGAGTTCTGACCCGTCACAATAATTCTCCGACGGCGTCGCAAATAGCTCCTGACGCCGTCGCCTTCTACATTCAGCGACTGTGAGTGTCTCGATTTCGACTTTGGCCAATTTCTTCATATATTCGCGTCTTTTCGTCCAAATAAGTGCCATTCCAGCATTTTGCCTTCACGAGACCTAAAAAGTGAAAAGGAACGATATTAAGCAATAACGGATACAAAAGTGATCAAATAAGGACTTAAATGACCCCTCAAAATGGTACCTTTTAAAACCTTGTCAAATATCCCTACACTTGTTATTTGCTTGTCCTCAAGCAAATGTGCTTTTAGCCAATTAATTTATAAGTTAGGGGTCATTCAGCATTAATTCAAAACGGTCCACAACACATATAAGCCCCGCAAAAGTCATAACAAGCACGGAAATTACATACTAGCACCTCACATGGGGTGTTTGGATACTCACATCTCTCTCAGGTGTATAAATGAAATATAACAATATAGGAAATGGAAGATAAACACTCATTAACCGGTCCTAGTACATAGATTACCATAGGCTTGAGAATAGATAAAACCTCCATCGCTTTGGCGTAAGCACCTAGGAAAGACTATCAAAGAGGTCTTTTAAAGGGTTGTAATGTTAGGCTTACGGTAGGGAAATAAGGGTTTGGTGGGATAGGCTATTTAGTGGTGGTAAGTCAAAAATCTCTATGTTAAATGCATATAAAGAATGGCGTTGCTAAGCCAAGACTCGACACTTCTAAACTCTAGATAACTGAAATAAACAAACATAAATTTAAAGATAGATGTAGGATGGTAGCCCGTATTTTTTTTTTTTTTTTTTTTTCACTCTATTTTTTTTCTTTTCTCTTTTTTTTCTATTTTTTTTCGATTTTTTTTTTTTTTTTTTTTTTTTCATACACTTTTACTCTACCATCCTCTAAGATAACATCAAAATACTAGGGATTTATAAGCATATCCCTACACTTGAGTTTTTATTACTCTAACACTAATTTGACCCGATTTGAAAAGATCAAAACACTTGGGGTACATTATTACGTAAACAAAAGGAATTTGAATTTAACGTTCCCTTCCCGTCATTTCATAAACTTTAACTTTTCCCATGAATCCCAATCATCCCAAAACTGTATACAAAGGATATGACTCGACTTAGCAACTTATGCAAGCAACTAGATAATTGAACTAAGGGTTTAGGGTGATAACAAACATTTGTACTAAAAGTGAGTGCATAAGGGGTAGGCCAAGGCGATTTGGGTGTATATTTGGGGGTGGAGTGTAAACAATGCTCTTCATTGATATTCCGGAAAAACCGAAACATCACGAGAACCGCGAAAAGGATAGGCTCTGAGGGGTTAACTAGGGGTATCGTGTACTAAAAATGAGTACAACGCAAAGGGTGTGGGGGAATTACTCAACCGAAGTGGAAGAAGTAATTATATTACAGGTATCAAACAAGGGTTATCCTAATGCCTCTTATCATTTAGTTATTCCTAACTACACAAGTGTAGCCACACTTGCGATCTCGGAATGCATCACAAAACAAGTTCTAGAATCTAATATACTACCGGTTCACACTCTAAGCATTAAAGATGAATGCTTTAATTCCTACTAATCTAAGGGCGATCCTCACATTTTGGGTGGAATTTGGGTGGTAAGGGTTTTTGTGCTAGTCATATAACTTCCTATCCATGAGACGCTTTTGTTAAGACTAATGGCCCACTCCTATATGTCATGAAAAATTTTAAATTTGGTGCCAAAATTACCCTAACCGACATTTTCTCATGGTTTATTACACAATCACAATTGGACAAAGCAAATAGTCAAGGATAAGCATAGTTTCAAAGTTCCCGTTTTATTTTCCCTCCCTACACTTAAACTGAACATTGTCCCCAATGTTCCCCGAAAGTATCAAAGTTATGATAAAAGAAGGTAATTAAAAACGAAAGAAACTAATACTCCCCTGATTAGCTCGGTAGGATCCGTGTAAAGTGGTGGTTAAATTCTTTTCCAAGAAGAATTATTACGTGAAAAGCTCCTTCCAATCTTATGTAACTTCTTCTTGACAAACTAAACCTGCACACTTGAAGAAAACAAACGAAACCTTCGCGTAAAATCGGCGGTAATAATATATAAGACTCGATTTAAACTAGGATATAATGCTTGTGGAATGGATGTTTACAGAATTTCTAAGAAAATTAAGACCTGGAAAATTCCAAAAATTTATAAGTAGCTCAGAAAACGAGAAAAAAGTAATCTGATGTTTTTACTCCTTCCTGACGCCGTCAGGTTGCAATCCTGACGCCGTCAGGTTATCCTGACAAAAACTGGTCTGCGATTTTCTGGAAAAATTTCTGGAAAATTTACATCTTTAGAATTCTGGAAAAATTTCTGCAAAACATCCATTATGACTCGATACAAGCATTTGACTCGAACAAACAAACATATATATCTTTTAGTTAATTGTTATTCTCATGTTTACGTTTCTTTTGAAAACGTGTGTAATCCTCCCTACACTTATCCCTTATGTAAAATACCTTTATATGTAATTAAGACGAAGTTAAAAACAAAATAAAGCATTTTTACAAATTTAAACATGAGGATAGACAATTAATAAAAGATATATGACACTAACAAGCAAACAATTAAGCATGGGTTGCCTCCCACGAAGCGCTTTTCTTTATTTAAGAGTCTTGTAGCTAGACTCGTAGTCGTGCTCCTACGTTTTCTCACTATCCCTCTCGTGCTCATACTTAAGCCATTCTAACGCTCTTTCATTCTTTTTGTAATCATCTCCTAATTCAAGGCATTTTTTGTAATACCGCTTAGTTTTCTCATGTGGGTACCTAAGCCCATTCTGCTTATCCCTTTCACTAAGCAATGGAATAGGGGTCATTCTATTACAAACCTCGATGTCCTTATGTTTAAACCTAGGATGAGCGCGTGGCATTTGGTAGATAAAATCTTCAATTTCATCAGAGAATGTAATTAGACCATCAATCATCCGTTCATTCAACCTAGTCAATTTCTTGAAAGGTTTTCCAAAAATTATTTGAGTGAGGTCCTTATCTATAAATTCTCCTAAGTCTTCTAAGACCATGAACTCTACCAAATAAGTAAAACTTCCGACAAACACGTGCAAATAAATGACTGCTTCAACAACATTGTTCCCTTGATAAGTTAACTCTTTGACCTTGATTTTGTTGTATAGGTCCCTTGAAATTAAGTTTAAAGGTAAGAATGAATTCAAATAAGCATCGAACCCTTCTAGTCCTATTTTGCAAGGGAATTGCATATTAAAGGGGCCATCTTTCTCAATCCTGCACCTAGGGTCAAAACATTGGGATGGGTCTTCCTTAATTTCAGAACTAACTTCTTCATTAATGACCTCCCCGCTATCAAGTGCTTCATCATAATCAAATTCCTCATCAGAATCAGAGTAATAGAAAGGACTTTGTTGTTGCCAATTCATCTCATTATGCTCTAGGTGATTACCAAAATGGTGGGTGGGTGAAGGGTTTTGTGGGATTGCGTTCTCAATCTCGGGATTGGGAACGGGTAAAATAAAGAATCTTCGATGAAAAATACGGATCATGGTTAATGATGGTTTTTACGAACGGGGGTCACGAAGAAGGGGGATAGACTAAGAGAAATCTAGAAAATAAAAAAAAAAAATTTACTTGATAGGAATCAAGCAAAGAAACCTAAACGAAGTGGACTACTAACTAGCTATTCTATTCCCCGGCAGCGGCGCCAAAAACTTGATAACGCTACACGCGTCGTTCGGGGTCAAAGGAACTTCCTTTTCTTCGAGCAAGTTTTATAACACCCTAGGCAGTGAACCTAATCGTTGTAGTGTAGTAATTAGGGTAAGCCAAGGGTATTGATATCATTCTCTAGGGGAATAGAAATGCTAGTAGGGAGTTACTACGCTAAGGTTAAGGTTGAGGAAGATTATTTTTTATCTTTTTATATTTTATGAAAATGGAAAGGTACGAATCTCGGGTATTGGATTTGGGGGGTTGGTATTTCTACCGATTACTCTACTATTATCTAATTATCTAAACTAAGGTTGTGGGAGTCTATGTCTAATTAATGTGTGCTCGTATGATAGTTTAAAGATGTGTTTACTTAGTTTGTATTACTCCTTAATTATCTCCTATTGATGGTTGAGTGTCACGTCTTATTCCTAGTTGCGTTGTGTTTCTAAAGTTGTAGGGTATGCGTTTCTCCCTAACTCTTTGAACTTACCAAAGGGTCTTGTCTACAAATCCACTTAGAGATTATAGACTCCTACTCTAAGGCGCTCTTCGGATGGTTTAGCCTACAATCACTCAGGTAATCATACTCTAAGGTTCACAAAGATGAATCAAGCATTAAGTACACAACGAATGACCTATCGCATTACTAGATCATTAATCAACTAAGATAAGAAACAACCAATCAATATTCAATAATTAAGTTTCATACTTCCTAAGCAAACACACAAATAAATTAGCCGGACATGGAGAACATGCAAGCATACACACAAATAATCAAAGACATAATTGAATTAATGAAGCAAAGACTTATCTTTGTGTAAGATAGGGTTAAAAACCCTAAAATACTGTACAAGACACCTTAGGTTCGGTTTTAGGTTTTTACTCCAAAGACTCTCCACACAAAGACTGAAAAATTCGGATTCTATATATAAGATTACAATTGCGACGGCGTCACCTTATGTTTAGTGACGCCGTCGTGTCGCCGCCATTAGGGTTTCGTCTTGGCCACGTTAACCTTGCGACGGCGTCACCTTATGTCCGTGACGCCGTCCTCTTCAGCTTCTGACGTCGTCTGGATCGCATCTAGGCCGTCTGAGTAGCGACGGCCTACTCTTTCACAACTAGACGCCGTCCCTTGAAAACACGAGTTTTGAGTTCTGACCCGTCACAATAATTCTCCGACGGCGTCGCAAATAGCTCCTGACGCCGTCGCCTTCTACATTCAGCGACTGTGAGTGTCTCGATTTCGACTTTGGCCAATTTCTTCATATATTCGCGCCTTTTCGTCCAAATAAGTGCCATTCCAGCATTTTGCCTTCACGAGACCTAAAGAGTGAAAAGGAACGATATTAAGCAATAACGGATACAAAAGTGATCAAATAAGGACTTAAATGACCCCTCAAAATGGTACCTTTTAAAACCTTATCATAATCTTTTAAATTAAATACACTTATTTTAGCGAGTATTAGTGGCATGAAATATATACATGTACATTTTTTTTTCGTACATTACCACTGGTTGTTATAAAATCAAAACTGTGTTAATCCTCGACTTCCTTTCCATTAAATACTATCATAAGCCAATACTCTCAAACTTTTGCAAAATTGATATCAAACTTAAACATTGCCACACAACAACAACAAAACTTTTATTAAACTTTGTCGAAGACTAAATTTGCTATACTAATCTAGGTCGCGTGTCGGTGCCACCCAATAATTCTATTTGACTGCTGCTTTAGACTGCTAATTGCCAAGGTGAGTATTCACGGACCCCTTTTTAAATGATTTAATTGTTTTGGGGTGGAATGCATGAATTATATCTGAATTAAATTAAATAATGTTTTATGAACTTATTGAACTTTTTATGCTTGTGAGTATTCACAGCCCCCTTTTTAATGTTTTACTTATTTGGGGTGAAATGCATGAATATAAACTTAATTCGTTTTCTTTGAACTATTTGATATATTTTAAACCCTTAGACTAACTTATAAATTTATGACTTGTTTGAACCTGATGGACCGTACGTCCTTGACCTAAAGTCTCCCCGTTCGGAGCACTGCCGAGTCTCCCATGTTCGGAGCAGTCTTAATTGATAGTATATAATAGTTGTTATGATGTACTGTTCGTACATTCGCATTGTTAGTCCCCTATTGGTTTGCCGTTCGCACTCCAATTATACGTACCGTTCGTACGGCCTCCTTGTGTGGGGCAGTAGATAGTATGAGTAGCGCTATTAGAGGTCGGCCAACCTCTCGTTCCCCTGTCTACGGAACGCATATTATTTATTTTAGGGGCTTTGCCGCATACTTTATTATATACGAGGCGTTATTGTGACCATATGTGCATTATTCTCTTGACTTAAAATATGGAAGTGTATGTGAATTCATATGTTACAAGTCTTGTATGGGCGGGATTTGTAACATAGTGAGTTGACAGGACATTTGCCAGTTAGACCTTCAAATCGGTATTTTATTTTACATAAAACCTGTGTACTCACCAACTATTTTCATAGTTGACCCGTTTTCTCATGCATTTCAGGTGATCGTTGTTTAGCTTATATTATGAAGATTTTAAATAAAGGAGTCGTCACAAGTTATCCGAGTCGTCCTGTAGAAAAATGTTATCTTTTGGAAGTCAAACTTTATGTTTCAATTGCCAAGGTCGGCTTGAACCTTGTTGTAATGTTACAATATTTCTTTAAATTTAAATTATGGTATTGTACTATATCTCTTTGCGATGTATATTGATTATGTTACACCTCGCGTTTCCGCCTCCGGCGGGGTGTGACAATATTCCTTGATAAAAAATAATTACACTGCATGTTTTAAAGTGTTAAACAATGCAATTACCTGACCTGCATATATCATGTGCCGACGCTAATAAGATAGAAACATTGTTGAAACAAAAGTTGAATAATTTGCTTAAGTTTCAAGTGATGGTCATATTCAGGATTACAAGATGAAATGCGTTACTGCTCTAAAGTGACTAATCTTGCAAACCATTTATATATTTAAACATGTTTTGACAGTGTGTTTTATGCAATGGCATACGAGGTAAACATGGCACATGACAAACAACTAATTGCAACGATGAAGTAGGAAATAAGAATGACTGACCACACCCTTTTTTCTTTTGGTACAACTGAAAAAGTATACTAGCGTGCACATGTAGATGTTTCAATTCGCATGCTATCTTAGGTTTTGCTAAAACTATATGATATGATTGTAGGTATAATTATATACCCCTGAACCACTTCTTTTAGTCTAAATCATACCACATCATATGTTTCGAACTTGAAACCAGCTATGGTTTGATGATCTGAAATAAGATATGTTAATCGTGCACTCTCTCAATGTTTTGTCTTTCAGTTATCCAATATGAGTAGGAACCATTGTTTTCATTTTTTGTTTGGTATTTTTAGGTTCTATACTTGGCCAACAAAATTTTTGTTAGACTTTCCCAAAATAGCTGTAGTTTCTTGATGGTTCCTCAAAAAGTAGTGTGTTTTAAGTTTGAATATTGTAAACGTTACTTATAATCAAATAATATTTTTAGTAGGATAATTTTAGGGGTTACTCTACATGTTAATTTTTGAACAATCAAAACTTAAAGCGGAGCATATTCAACATTATATAAATGTGGATTATGATATTCTCATGTCTAATAGATTGATATGTTTTAAATTCATTGTGGAACCATGGGCACACTGTCATCTCACTTATGATACTTTTATGGTCAACTGGTTATGACAGAAAACGAAAATGCTGTTATAGCTGGATCAACTCATTGAACCCCGATAGCAATGGGAAACCTGTAATACAAAGTGGTTGAGGAGGAAGGAAAAAGTAATTATCTTTTTCCTGTAACCTTTTGTTTGCTTGATATTATTGTTAAGTTTTCTCACGAATTCTCTTTCAATGGGATTTTTCTACTATTCAGATTGCGTCTTGCGGCTGCAGCCTCTACATCAACTAGAATGACTGCAAACCCACGAGGTATGAACTTGGATCCGCTTATAAACTTAAAATCAAGCAAATAAGTGTTTAATTAACCAATCCAAAACACCCCTTTAAGTATATCAATCCATAACTAAGTGACTAACTACAAATATAATACATATACATATGCTTGCCTGCTATACGTCGACACCACATTAAATTTTGTTTAATTTTGTAGCTTGGCTATCAGGACCAAAAATTGATGGCTACTGGCTCGAGCTCGAGGGTAGAATGCAAGTGAAAGTGTGTCTTTACTATATAACCATATAACCAAGTGGAGCTGATGTGGTATAGTCCATCAGTAAGTAACCATGGATGTACTCTTTGTAAAAGCAACTTTTTTTTAATTTTTAATTTTTTAATTTTTTATCATGGTACTTATCTAAGTTTCCTATTTGAGGCTTTGAGCAATTGAAATACTAAGTTGGAAATTAGCCGATTGTATAATAAAAATTAACCATGTATCTTTTCTAATTTTGTATACTCATACTCAAAATATTACATTAAACATGTGAGATTGTTTCTTTTATTGTATAAGATAACGCTTTGGATACTTGGTTCATCATTGTTACCCAATGCTTATTGACCCAAATCATCGAAGATGGAGAGAAAGGATGTGGGAGAGAAGTGGATTTATAAGTGGACACATTGAGGCAAAACATCATATTGCTAATAGATGACAACAATGAATAACCCACAAAGCGAGTGTCTCTCTGTGTGCAACTTAAAGTTATATGTACTACTTTTATTGTTGTAGTGAGTTATCAAATATACATGGTTGGCTTGCGATATTATTTGCCAAGGCTTTATATGTATTAAATCATACGAAGTATATACATTATTCAACTCAGGTGGCATTAACCTTATTCAAGTCTAAGTCAAGAAAATCAACATTTTGGTTTTTTAATATATAAAATACATTATTCAAGAATATTAAAAAAGCTTCATGCGTTTACAGGCATTATAAATACTCGTAGTCGAGCTCTTTTCATTGTATAATACAAAACTAAAAACCATAAATAAAACAAAACAATGATTAAATTTTATTTATTTTTAATAAATAAAGTTACATTATCCAAAAAAAAAAAAAAAAAAAAAAAAAAAAAAAAAACGCGCGTGCGCAGGTATTGTAACTAGTATTGAATATAGATAAACAATGAGTAACATATTAAAATGGAAGGTGAAAATACAAAGAGGCGGTTGGTTATGAGAAATTAGAATTAATGTTGTCCTCTATCAACAACCTTTTTTTTATTAAAATGGAAGATGATATGCAAAGACTCACTTATTATTTGCACACATAATTTTATGCTATAAAGTTGTATATTTGTTGTTTGATGCTCACCGAGCTTGTAAATGAATGTGTGCAAATAAAAATTGAAGGTGTGCAAATAAACTCCATATGGGAATTGTCTTATAATACAAGTTATCACGTGGCTTGAAAGTTTCATCAAAGGCACTAAACTTGAATCTCATTAGTTGAAAACCTTTCGAGGTCAACTGCATTAGCCATTTAATTTTTAATTGTACAAGATAGTGGTTTCTCAGGCTCTCAGGCTTTATGGGTCTTGCAGTGTGATTAGTGGAATCAGAATTTACTTTCTTGGACGATAAATATGGTTGGAATAAGATAGGGTCCTACTATCCTTGCACCTCCTAGAAAAATTTTAAGGGTGTTAGGGTTTTCTCTCTCCACTCTTGTTTTCCGTGCCAATGATTGTCTGTTTTTTTTACAAGTAGTTTTTTTTTTTTTTTTTTTTTTTTTTTTTTTTTTTTACTTATAAAGACTGTTTTTTTATTAAAGAAATCAAGAGATGAAGAAAATTGTTTGATGGGGTTGCTTTTATTTGTGGTCAACTCTTGTACAAGTCTTTTTTTTTTTTTTTTTTTTTTCACTTTTACTATTTTATTTCTTTTATAAAAGTAAGGTTTTTTTTACTCTTTCATTTCTTTTTTACTGAATAAAGTATATAACTTTTTTACAAGTTTTTTTTTTCTTTATGAATCAGTTTTAAAACTTAAAAAAAAAAACGTAGTCGGAAATTTTTTGAGGCTCAGTTCGAAGGCAAAAGTGAGATTTTATCTCACTTTGCCGTCCATTCGGTTTTCATCATCGCCTCGGAAAATTTTTAGGCTCAAAAATCATCATCGCCTCGGAAATTTTTTTAGGCTCAAACCCGAAGGTTGCAAAGTGAGATTTGATCGCACTGTACCGTCCACATGAAAGCAACATCACCATAACACCAACAAAGAAAGCTACAACACAAACTACACCATCAGCACCAACACCACAGAAAGCAACAACACCAACAGAAGGCTACAACACAACAACACCAAACAGCAAAGCAACAACAAAATGCAACAACAGCACCAACAAACAACCATGTCTGGGTCACCATTTGTAACACAAGAGGTAAACTTTTCGAATAGGCTCAGATTAATAGCTTTTTAGCTCATGTTGGCTACAAATTCAGTATTGCCGCGCCAAAACTCTTAAGTTTTTTTTAAAAAACATCATCATTGCCTTTTTTTAGCTCAAAAAAAATTTTCAACTGCCATGGCTCAAAAATACCATTTTCAACTGCCATGGCTCAAAACTTATACGCCAAAATTTAAGTATTCATAATCGCACTTATAGAACATTTATTGAGAGTCAAATAAAAAGATATATATTGTTTACCCCACGTGGTATTTTTTTCCGTAGCCAGCCACTAATAAAAAGATAGCCAGCCACTACTAAAACAACCATTTTGATAAGTTTTTCAACTCACCCAACCTGTCATTTTTTTAAGAAATTAATGTATGTAAAAAGGCTTAAGATATCAAAATCTTTGATAAGTATGTAAATGACAAATAGATAATAACATATTCCATCTTTTTTTTTTTGCTACCTTGCCTGTCATTTGTTGATTTGCTCATCGAACACTTCTACCCCATATAAAAATCATTGATTATGTTCTCTTTAACCCCAAACAAGTACTAACATTTTTTTTTTAAAAAATTAATCAACCTTTCACACTTTTATCATCATGTAAGGAACCATCATGACCCCAAAAAATGCTGAGATATGGCGCCACCCCAAAAAATACAACCAAAAACGAACCATCACGAATCTAAAACTTTAGATGTAGGGCGCGTCGGTGAGAAATACCGCGCGTGCCCTATGTTAAAATGATCACCTTTTCCCGATCTATCGTTTGGTATATGAGGTGAAAATGTCCGGTGGTGCGTGGCCAGAATATTGGCCGGAAAGATATAAGGTCGCCGGTTTAGTGAGAGAGTGAGAGAAAAGTTGTATAGTGAGAGAGGGTGAGAGATAATTATGAGTGAGAGAAAAGTTAGTAACTATTGAGTGAGATAGTCAAGTGAGTAGAAAGAGTGGGTAAAAGGCAAACGGGGGGCGCACACGGTTTTGCCAAAACCGGTTTTGTATTATTTATTATTTATTTTTTTTTGTAAAGTATTTGTAAACGTAAAAAAAAAGTTATGTAAGGTTTGTAAAGTAGTTAAAAAAAAGTATTTGTGTAAGGTTTGTTAAAAAAAATAAAGTAACAATAAAAATAAAAGTTGTAAAAGTAACAATAAATAAAGTTGTATTTTTATAAAAGTTTGTTAAAATTAAAAGTTGTAAAAGTTCTTGTGTTTTTTTATTTTTTTAGGTGTTCGGTAATGAATTTGCTTTAATTGATTGGGTGAAATCTACTGCTGGGGGCATGCGCAGAAGAATTCCCAAACGCTAACAGATTACTCTGCCGATGGCATATCAATCAAAATGTGCTAAAGCATTGCAGACACAGATTCGATTTATTAGCCCAAAAATCGGGTACTTAACCATTAATACATTTTTTTAATTATTTAATAAATAACTACTCGAATTGTTTTCTCACTTTGTTAATTCTTTGTTTTATCAGATGTTTTTCAGTATTTCAGTAACTGGCTGCGAGATTACGACAACATGTTTGTGTCATACATTACCGATCAATATCGCAGCTTCGGCCAGGCAACAACATGTAGAGTTGAGAGTCAACACGCGCTGTTGAAGTTATACTTGGGCAACACACAGTCCAGCTTAGACACGTTGTTGTGTTCGGTCGACAAGATTATAGCTGCGCAAGAAACTGCGATACGAGCCTCTTTGAATACAAGCAAAATCAAGAAACTGCATGCGTGTAAGGATAAGCTATTTAGCGAATTGCGCTATAATGTTTCAAGAGATGCTTTACTACTGTTACTCGCAGAAAGTAAACGGGATGTCGACCCACATCAATGCTATCACCAATTGTATTACCTTAAAGCAAACGGTATGTATTTTAAATTTATGCCTATCAAGTTATTCTCCCCGTTGATACCGATAATTTTAACTAGTTCCTTTTTTCGAATACAGGATTGCCTATTCCGCTTGGTTTTGTTGATAATTTTTGAAGAACCTTAAGCGTTCCCTGGCCAGTTGTCCGAAATACTCAAGAGTCTCAATATCCTCAAGGGCCTGAAGAGCCTGAATATTTTTCTTGTCAAGATGACGTACAAAAATTCCAAAGTGTTTATACCAGAGCATCGCCGTTTGTCAAAAAAAATATGTTAAACAGGCTCAGAGGTATATACGCTCCTGAATATGTGTCAGCCCAACAACCTGCTGTTAAAGAAAGTAACCGTGGACGTCCGAGCGCAAAGGACAACAAATCCAAGTCTAAACCAAATATCCCGGATTTGAACGAAGGACCTAACGAAGAACCCCCCACAAGGCACCGCAGAAGCTACACAAAACCTAAAAAAGTCCCAGAAGTAAATAAAGAATCTGCGAGACACAGTTCTTATGTGGGAGAGCCTTCTAACGTCCCAGACTTAAACGAAGGACCTAACGAAGGACCTAGCGAGGGCGACTTAAGACACTACTTGTACGTTCCAGATTACTTTAGCGAATATTGTATGACCGAAATTCCAGCTCTTTTCCGACGCTGGATCATGGGGATCTTTAACGTGGAGGGTGATGGAAATTGTGGCTATCGAGCTCTTGCCATAGGTCTTGGCCATCAGCAAGAAATGTGGCCCAGAATACGAGCTCTTGCCAGGGAAGAGGTAGACAATCACGAGGAAGTTTACAGGGAAATGTGGGGTGATGGTTTTACATCTACACGTAACTCGATGAATTGGTTTAACGGTGCAGCACCCCGGCGTTATTGGATGAGTATGCCAGAAATGGGAGTGGTTATTGCTACAGCTCTTAACCGTCCTATTGTATGTATAACCAATTCACAATCCCTTTTGTGTCTTCCGCTAAGAGGTTCTCCCGATTCAGCAGAAATATTGTCTCCGGTTGTGATTCTTCGTGTGGGGAACAACGATTGTGCTCACTTCGTTCTTGCGGTTCTTGATGAAGACTCACCACTCCCGTATAATCACCCACAATGGAGATATTTTAGAAATGCCGTGGCCGCGCCATGGGAACATGTGTTTACTCAACGACAGAGGATGTTTAGATATACGTAGAAAACGATTATTGATTTATATTGTAAATGACAAAACATGTATAGACGATTACTGATTTATATTGTAAATGACAAAACATGTATAGACGATTACTGATTTATATTGTAAATGACAAAACATGTATAGACGATTACTGATTTATAGCAAACGACTCGTCATCTTTTGATTACTGATTTATATTGTAAATGACAAAACATGTATAGACGATTACTGATTTATATTGTAAATGACAAAACATGTATAGACGATTACTGATTTATAGCAAACGACTCGTCATCTTTTGTTACAGATTTCTGCTCCTGCTCCGGTTCTTCCTCATGTTTTGTTACAGGAATCGGATGACATTCAGTGGAGGGACATTCATTGTGTCAACCACACACCCGCTCGTGTTGAGAGTCCAGATTATGTGCTTTCTTCACAATCTTATGTGCCTCCCTTTCCAGCTATATCTCCAGCTGCAGATGAGGACAATTTTATACACCGTCCTCCGGTTCTTCCTCATCTTTTGTTACAGTCGTCTCGCGTTGACGAGTACGAGCGAGAGATTGACGGATTGAGGAGACTCATTTCAGAGTTAGAGTCTCGTGTGGGACAGATGGCAACATCATTGGAGCGACTACGCCTCGGGCGTGATTGATCTTAGTTTCTAGTTATATTGTAATTTTGTGAACCATGTATCAACTATTAATCTATAACAAGATTGGTTATTTATGTATTCGAAACTTCTAATTTTGTGAACCATGATATTACTAATTTATGTTGTGAATAATTATACAAATTCTTTTGGCCAGATGCAACAACAAAATCCTTACTTGTGTCGTTGTCAACGTGGATTAATAATTGAAAGAACATCCCACAAGCCCAAAACTTGTGGTCTGAAGTATTATGCATGTCCTTTCTCAAAGGTAAATAATTAAACGTTTGCTTATTTGCGTAAATATATCAATAACTTGTTTGTTTAGAATACATTTCTTATAATTGTTTCGTCATGTAACAGCCAAGGACTAAAGACTATGGGTGTCGATACTTCATGTGGAAGGAAATATTTCAACAAAAGTACTTTGGTGAAGCCTCTTCTTCAACGCAGTGCTCAAACTGCGAAACTAAAGATACAACGATCAACATGCTATTGGCTGAAAACAATTTGTTGCAGGCAAAATAAAGGCGTTGGAGGCATCACTGGAATTGGCAAAAAATCCAGTTGATCACGCATGTCAGCCTAGTGGAATACTCTATGAGCTTATAGATGACATTAATAATCTTCATGTGGAGTAGATTTCGTTGTAATATTGAAAACATTGTTGTTTTACTTGTTTAATGTTTTATTGTTATTGTTTAATTAAATGGAAACAAACACACAATTAAAAAGCATAACGTAAAATAAATATCATATAAAAACACTACACAATTAAATACACTATACATATAAAAACACTACACAAATAAAATTATACACAAACACAAAACAAAAAAAAACAAAAAACTAAAAAAAAAAAAAAAAAAAGTCAAACCAATCATTGGGCCAATGATTGGCCAATGATTGGCCTAGTGTGAGGTGCAAGAGAAGGAAAAATGGGGGTGCAAGTTTAGATCGCCCCATAAGATATCCCTCATGCAAAAGAAAATTTGATATGCACCCACAAAACTAGATGCAGCTGCCTATTATTTCTATTTTCTTATTTAAAATAAGTGGCTAGAATTTTTCTCACTTTTCTTATTACAATTATTCTTCCCACTAGATCTATTACTTACTACACTATATATAAAGAGAAAACAATCAAGAGATCTACCTAAAGTATTGGCGTGTTTACAACATAGAGCTTGGAACATTTGATTTAAGAGGTGTTTTTTCTTGGGTTTATTGTTGAAAGATTGGTTATAGGTTAGTGATCCGGGAATCAATCTACTCATCATCTGAATCAAGATGTAAGTTCTCATTTAGTGTTGCATGTCATTTAATAATTATCTTGTGATCATCAAATGCATGTGTTTATAATTATTTTGTAATTATAATTGCTTATAATTAAGTAATGGGAATGTCTGACCAATGCCCTAAGGGCATTGGTTAAGATTTGTCTTTTTGTGAGTTTTAATTACATAAATGGTCCTTTTAGTTGACACAAAATTACATATTTGAATGGGGACTCACCTGAATAGTTATTAAAAACCACAACAAAACAAATCTTAACCAATGCCTTTAAGGCATTGGTTAGACATTCCCTTAAGTAATTTGATGCATGAAGATTATATATCCACTTATGTATGTTGTTATACTATATGACATGCTTCGCTCGTTTTGCGTGTTAATTGATTAGAGCACACGGTGTGCTATGTTGTTTACACGCCAAAAGATAAAAGTAGAACAAATAACATGCCACTTGTGATACCATGTATCAAGCCAACAATGAGCCAAAGTAAATCAAGCCAGTGGAATGGCTCACGTTATCTATCATATCTTGTACCTTTTTCTTCTTTTTTTTATTATTTATTTTTTGTCTTTTATGTTGCATTGAATACTAGCTTTTTTTTTTTGACAGTTACATTGAATACTAGCTCATAATTAGTGTATGCACCTTCTTTTTTGCTTTTTCTTTTTTCTTTAAATTAATTAATTTATTTGTTCTTGTGTTGTATTGAATGCATGCAACGGGTAAAAGTTTGAAAAAGAAAAGTTGGCATAGCAACGGGAAAAAAAATAAATACACCCACTTTCAACTATATATACCCATTTTAACATAATTTTCAAACAATCCAACCAAATCTCAATATTTATACTCTTTCATTTACATTTTAATCCCTTCTTTCATATTATATAAAGTTTTAACTTCCATGGATCTTTTTAACGCTGAAACTCGAGCCGAAGAATTATTACGTTTATACGATATACACGAAGATTTTCTAGCCTTTGACGACAATGCATCAAGTAGTTCACACAGTCGAACTTACATACCCCGAGAATATGCAGCCGCCGAACAACGTCTTCTTAATGATTATTTTGGAGATAATCCAAAATATCCCGAAAGGAATTTCAGGCGCCGGTACCGGATGAGTCGACAACTATTTTTAAAAATAGTCAAAGGTATAATTAACTATAACGTTCATCCTATTCCCAAACACTTTAAATTTTTTAGATCACGACCAGATTGTATTGGTAAAATGAGTATCCACCCTATAATGAAATGCACGGCCGCTATACGCCAATTGGCGTACGGGACAACACCCGATGCTTTCGATGAATATTTGCAAATTGGTGAACGTTGTAGTCGTGATAGTTTAGATCATTTTACCAAATGTATATGGGATTTATACTCCGAGCAGTATTTAAGAAAACCCTCCCCGAATGATATTATGCGGCTATATGAAAAACACGAAAACTATCATGGGTTTCCGGGTATGCTTGGTAGTATAGATTGTATGCATTGGGAATGGGCCAAATGTCCGAACGCATTCAAAGCGCAATTCCAGCGGGGGGATCACAAGCATCCAACAATAATGCTTGAAGCAGTTGCATCTCAGGATTTGTGGATTTGGCATGCATTTTTTGGTATATCTGGTGCAAATAACGACCTAAATGTTCTATATCGGTCGAATTTGTTTGACGACCTCATTGACGATCGTGCTCCCGAGGCCCCGTTCACAGTGAATGGTCACACATATACCAAAGGATATTACCTAGCTGATGGTATTTATCCTACATGGTCTACTTTTGTCAAATCATATAAAATCGCCCGAAACCATGCTGATATACATTTTAAGAGGGCTCAAGAGGGTGCAAGAAAAGATGTGGAACGGGCTTTTGGTGTTCTTCAGGGTCGTTTTGGAGAAAAGTTACAAATGAATACAACCGGTTTGCAGAATACAAACGTACCAAGGATATGATGACGGGAAAGTGGACCACGTTGCAGGGTGCTTGTAACAAGTTCGCGGGAGTTGTCGAAGAGAATGAACGATTGAGTGGTGAAAACGATTCAAAGCACCTAAATCGTTGTTACACAATATTCAAACAATTGTGGGGTTATGCATTTACTCACCATGAAGCATGGGAGGTCTTAAAAGACCATAGCAAATGGCGTGGTGTGAAAACCGTTAAACCCGGAAGACGCGTTCGAGGACTAGATGACATTGAAGAGCCGAACGAGCTATTTCAAGATGATGCAATCCCACGTCCTCCCGGCAAGCCAAGACCTTCCAAGAGTGCAAAATCGGACTCTACGCATTCGGCAGCTTCTTCGTCTAGTAGAGAAGCTTTCAAGGAGATGATCCAAGAGGAATTGCGAGTCGAACAAGAGAAAAAAATTGATTATATCGCAACTCAAAAAAAATTGGAAGAATTGAAGTTTCTTAGTTTTAGCACCGAGGGGATGACTCCGGAAGATGCGGCGGGTGTGGAAGCAATAAAAGCCGATATCCGACGTCGTTACTTTGGCACGGCGGCTTCTTCGGTTGGCGCGTCGACGACAACCTCAAATGATTAATGTACTCGTACCATGTCTTTTTTTATTTGTAATATTTTTTAATCGTATCATGTAGTCGCTTTTTTTTTTTTTTTTTTTTTTTTTTTTTTTTTTTTTTTTTTTGTAATCCCTTTTTTCTGTGTAATATATCGTATTTATGTATTGTAATTTTTTTAATCATTTTTATGTATTTGTAATTTTATTTTATGTTTAATAAAAAGTGTTTATTTTTAAATAAAATGAAATGAAAAAAAGTGGGACCCAATAACATGTTATTGGTGTGTTATGAGGGAGGGTGTTTGAGTTATTGGTGTGTTATTTGAAGGTGTATGATGTGGCGCTGAGGTGGCATACCAATAACGTGTTATTGGTATTGCCCATACCTTGTGCTCTTAGATCTATTAATACTTTTATACGTATACACAAAATCCATTACTTGAGAATGGGTTCCAACAACTAAGGCATACTTCTTTTGGGAAAGTGTTCATGCCTTCAGCAGACCCACTACAGTACTGAGTGAAGGGTATGGTGGCTAAGCCACTCTTCTTCATTTGAGTCTCACATGAGTCACATCATTTCAACACACTCACTTAAAAATATCCCTCATTCACAACTAACTCAAACCTCTTCATTTGAGCCCCACATACCCTCATTTTATTTATTTTCCATATTTTTTTAACACAATAAAATTCATTTCATTTAAATAAAATTACAACACGGGAAACAACTACAATACGGACAAACATACGAATAATAAGAAACATACGATAAATAAAAACCATACGAAACTTAAAAAATACAACATTTTTCGCCTTTTACATGTTGTATTTTTCTATTATTTGGTCTTGTTTTTTTTTTGATGATTGATTTTTTTTGCTCCGGCAACCCCTCAGTATCAAGCATGAGAAACTCCAATTCTCGACACTCTTGGAGTGCCTTTTCTTTCGCTATCCTCGCCTCGTACACTTCTTTGGCTACGTCTACTTTACGTTTATAATCTTGAGCTAAAGCTTCCACTATAGCATCCGAATGACTCCCCCCGGTGCTCGTTGACGACTCCACTGATTTTGATTTTTTTGCCGGTCGAGGCTTGCCTACGGGACGAACTCTTGGATCAGGGACGAATAATTCGGCGAGATTATATTCATTGATCCCGTCCGGCGCGTCCCATTTGAGATATTGTCTCAAAACCTTCGACGCCGGGACCATAGTAAATTGTTTCCCTGATTGAGCCTTAAAAGCAAGTCTTGCATTCTCAATATGATCAGCATCATTTTCCCCAGATTTACGCTGCAAATGCTTGTAAAAACCATTGAACTTTTGGCAATCACCGTTTATCCGAGTCCATTTACCGTGACCATATTTTTTGTACGAGTAGGCTCTGAACTACGACCGTTGAAGTCCTCTCAAATCTGAGTCCAAAATGCATCGCTTAGTCGGTCATTACCGATAGCGGCGTTTTGGGAAACCTCGACCCAACACTCGGCTAAAAAATTTTCTTCCGCTCTTGACCAACGAATTGTGGTTCGAGACTCTTCTTCCTCTTCCTCCTCGTTGTCCGCGTCCAAATTCACCACGGTCTTGGTTTTTTTCTTTGGCACTTTGGCCGGTTTTTTTCCTTGACGACGTTGTTCACGTGTTTCGGTTGGTGGTGGTTAAGGTACTTTGAATTGTGATTCAAAGTAATGTTGTTGTGAAGGGTAGAATTGCGGTGGTGATGGTTGTGATGGATAGTATTGCGGTTGTGATTGTTGTGATGGATAGCCTTGCGGTTGTGATGGATAGAATTGCGGTTGTGATGGTTGTGATGGATAGAATTGCGGTTGTGATGGTTTGTGATGGATAAAATTGCGGTTGTGATTGTCTTGGATATTGATAAGCTTGAAATCTGACTTCCGAAGAAGAGTTTGAGCTTTGGGACGATGGGGTGGACGGGTTTGACGAAGACGAGTTGAGAAGATTCATAAACGACATCTCGTTTGGATCTTGAGACATTTTTTGTTGTGGATTGAGATAGTGAAGATAATATATTTTTGAAAGAGAAGTGTGAATTTTTGTGTAAAATATGGGTATTATTTATAGAATGGGTGGGGGAATATTTGAATTTGAAAAAAAAAGAAAAGAAAAGAAAGTAACCCTTGTAATTAAACGGATATTTTTTTCAAATTGGTTTTTGTCTTTTTCCATGTCGTTGGAGTGTCGAGAAAGCAAACGACGAGCCACCATGGTGTGGTGGCGATGGGCAGCGAAGATCGGCGAGATAATCTGGTCACGATACCTTTTCACTCTTACTGACGTGATCACCTCACGTAAGATAAGCATGATCTACATGGATGGAGGTAGCTCATTTAACATCATGTATAATCACTGTTTCAAACAGTTGCTTGAGAAAATCAAGATGAAAGATCCATGCCTGAAGGATTACTCTGACTGGAAACCACGGTGGGAACTCACCCACTGTCAAGAACAGTCCTGGTGGAATTCCACGTTGTCAAGTCAAATTCCAAGTATAACATATTGTTTGGCAGGATATCCATTCAATAACTATCAATCACATGTGCAGAAATAAATTTTTTTACTAGGTAAGGACCATATCATCGTGTCTTTGATTTACCAAGAAATGATTTCAATCAAGAATTATATAATAGCACTTGATCTCTAGGTTTAAAATCCTTGTCTCCTCGTAACTTCGCATCATGCCATCTTTTAGTGAGTTCCTTGTAAATTCGTGAGTTCTCATAAGCATCCTCTCTCAACTCCGCTAAATCAATTAACTACAAAAAGCAAAATTTACCTGCACTAGAGAAATCCAAATTATAATTTCTCAACACTCAATTTGCTCGTTGTTCCATTTCAATGGGTAAATGACAAGCCTTGCTATAAACAATCCTAAAAGGAGTACTTCAAGGAGGTTTATACGCAGTACATAATGCCCACAAAGCATCATCAAGCTTATCTGACAAATCCTTTCTATTATTCTCTACTAACTTTAGGTTGAAAATAAATAACCATTGCTTATGAAGAAACTTTGGGAAAAATAGTTTTTTTTATAAACTTCAAGATACAGTGAAATCTCGATAAATTAATACTTAGGTGGTGTTTGTTATATGGGTGTCGAACTATTGGATTAGTATCAAAGACCAAAAAAATGTAATTTGGTATATTATTATAGGAATTAAACAATGAAATGAAATCAAAAAGGCATTCCACTGCAAACAGCTAGATTTCACATTTGAATCCATGGTTTTTCTGACAAGACCACAAGTTAGAAGACTATCAACCACATGCTTTCTTAGAGCATCATCAATGCATCAAGTCATAAAAGACTTGATGCATTTATGGCAATAAATGCTAAAATTATTTTTTCTTGATACATTTATTATGAATGATTGCAAGTAAAAAACTATTGGTTCAAAGACTTGGCACCAGTCAATTCTTTCTTTCAAATCCTTTAAAATGACTTTCATTGCAATGGTAAAAAGCTTTTGTAAAACTTTTTCAAATAGTGAAAAAGTTTTCTTCAAACACCCCATTGCAAATGGGAGGTGATTTGTACACTCACCAAATTGATTGGCACATCCATTTTAGTTTGTGTTGACAATTATACCCTTACAGAGTAAAAATATGTAAAAGTGATGTGTGGGTATAAATGTCAAAGAACTTTAAAATTGAGTGTACCAATCAATTTGATAAGTGTACAAATCACCTCCCATTGCAAATACTCTTAATTTCACTACTATCACTAATACATATCATAAACTTTTTTACAAATAATAATTTTAAACATAATTTCAATTTATAAATTATGTATTTTATTATATTATTATAAATTTTCTCTCTTCTACTTTTCTTTTATACATTTCCCAATTTAAATTCTATACCAATCCTTTTACAAACCAAACGCACCCTTAATTAGTTAATAAAAATTTTAAGTTTTTCAATAATTGATAAATAAATTAAAATTGATTGATTAATAACTTTTTTTAGTTTAAGAAATTTAGATGGTCTGATTAATATTAATTTAAAGAGTTTTTATTATAATTTGATAATAGAACTAAAACCTAGGGAGTGATTTTATAATTTTACAAAATAAATAAAAAGACATCCGAAAATGTTATGGCCAAGAATTGAACCAAATGGGTTTAGGTTTTCATTCACCATAAACCCTAAAAAAACAACAGAACACATCAATCTCAACAACAATGTTCAGTTCCAAAATCCTACTAAA
Organism: Chrysanthemum seticuspe; assembly: GCA_019973895.1. Classification (NCBI taxonomy): domain Eukaryota; kingdom Viridiplantae; phylum Streptophyta; class Magnoliopsida; order Asterales; family Asteraceae; genus Chrysanthemum; species Chrysanthemum seticuspe. The sequence goes on along the minus strand of BPTQ01000006.1, from coordinate 333,560,994 downwards.
AAAACTCCAAAACAAAAAAAGAAAAACAAGAAAAACCCCAAAACCAATATCCAAACACCCCAAATCAAGAACCCAAGATTTATCAACAGATGATGGATTCACCATAAAGGGTACATCAAAATCAAATCTTTATGGTGTTCAACCATTGGGTAACTTTTATTTCAGCTCATCACCTCAAAACTCAAGAAACACAGGCTTAGGTAACATCCAAACACTAACTGATGAACTTGTTTTAGACATTTTAGCCTTTTTAAAAGGTACCCATTTAGGTGTTTTGTCTGCTGTTAGTAAATCTTTTTATGTTTTTTGTAACCATGAACCCCTTTGGAAGAATCTTGTTTTGGAAAAATGTGAGGAAAATGATGAGGGGTTTGAGTTTAAAGGGTGTTGGAAATCGACTTATGTCGCGAGCTGTAAGCCCGAGTTTGATGCTGCGAAAGCTGGGGGGAAAGGGTTTAAGGTTAAAGATTTTTATTCTGATTATTTGTTTCAGAGCTGGTTGTGTGCTAATCTTGAAAGGAAAGATGAGTGGTTAAGTAGGGATAATGTTGTTAGGCGAAAAGGGATTTCGGTTGAGGAGTTTGTGAGGGATTTTGAGGAGCCGAATAAGCCGGTTTTGTTGGAAGGGTGTTTGAGTAATTGGCCGGCGATGGAGAGATGGGATAGGGAATATTTGGTTGAGGTTTGTGGTGATGAGAGGTTTGCGGTTGGACCGGTGAAAATGAAGTTGGATGAGTATTTTTTGTATTCTGATCAAGTGCGTGAAGAGAGACCGTTGTATCTTTTTGACCCGAAGTTTGCTAATAAAGTTCCAATTTTGGGGAAAGATTATGATGTTCCGGAGTATTTTAATGAGGATTTGTTTAGTGTATTGGGTGATGACAGACCGGATTATAGATGGATTATTATTGGACCAGCAGGGTCAGGTTCGTCATTTCATATTGATCCTAATTCGACATCAGCTTGGAATGCAGTTGTGAAAGGTTCAAAGAAATGGGTTCTGTTTCCTCCTGACGTGGTACCACCTGGGGTTCACCCGAGCTCGGATGGTGCTGAAGTGGCGTGTCCTGTTTCTATAACCGAGTGGTTTATGAACTTTTACGAGTCTACTAAAACATGGAAAAAGAAACCTGTGGAATGCGTTTGCAAAGCTGGTGAGGTGATCTTTGTACCACAAGGATGGTGGCATTTGGTTATAAATCTTGAAGATTCCATTGCCATTACACAAAATTTTGTTAGCAGGTTCTTGTATCTTTACCTAAGTTAATTATTTAGTGTAGATATGCATGCGCCAACTTGCTTATTCAAGTGCTTATCTCCGTATGTTAGATTAAGAGGGAGTTTGGGAGTGCTTCTAATTGCTTATTTGTGTTTTTATAAGCAGACAATCAGTTTTGTGTTTGGAGCAAACTGCATATTTTATACGTATATTTTACTTTCAAATAAGCACATAAACATAAGTAGATTAGTAGTTTAGTACCTTCTTATTTTTAAGTAGATAAGTACTTCACTATAAGCAATCCCAAACACTGCTTAAATGAGCATGTATTAATAAGCAGGTAACAAGCTTGCTTATTTATTTTTTAGCAGATAATCGGTTTTAAATAAACAATCCCAAACACCCCCTTATATATGCTTTATGTGATCTTGCAGGAGGAATTTATTAAATGTGCTCGATTTTCTCAAGAGACCAAATGCCAGCACACTCGTGTCTGGAACAAGAGACCGGGTGAATCTACATGACAAGTTCAAGAAAGCCATTGAAGCATCTTTCCCCGGAACTATTGAAGATTTGATGGTGAAAGCCGAGAAGAAAAAGGCCGAGCAAGAGAAACCGACTTTCTGGGATACTGTAAAAGACTCTAATTCGGGTGGTTTTAAGTTCTCTTTTTAGAAAAACGTCATCCACCCACGCGATTCTTCATCTTGGAATTTGTTTTGCATGCTCTGTTGTTTTATGAATTCCTTTCAAAATTTTGACTAAAAGAACCTTGCTGAAGAGGCATATATTGGTACCATTTTTAGTTTGTCCCATTATTGTAATTTTGATTCCATGATTTTTTTATGCAGGTGAAAAATTTAGTATGTCGTGTTTGAAACAATTAATTGATTTACATTCTCAGTGTCATTTTCTTAACAGAAAAATGGATAAATATTGTAACAGTGAGATTACCACTTACAGAAGCTGATTAACAATAATCTAGTATTAGAAATGAAATAAACCAAATAACATTAAAGTAGAAATTTATGATTCGAATCACAAATACATGTTAAGAGTTGAGTTTAAGGAACGGAAACATGAACAAGTCAGTTCTGCAACGAAATAACTTAAAACTGCCGAAAGGGAAACGGTGTAAGAATCATCTGATTATTTTAAGCTTTTCAGAAAGCCATGGCTCAGCTGATGACAAACAACGGTGTTGGTGTTCCTGACACCAAACGGATGAATCTGTTCATGCAACCCTCTAGTTGTATCTTTGGGTTGAGACTTTTGGCTAACCATGTCAAGACCGATATTCAAGGCAATTGACATGGGTTCGACCACAAAACTGCAAATGTTTTGCCAGTTTTAGATAACATGTTACATGTGTTAGGGAACCAGAAACAAGACAAGTACAAGTAAGAATAAAGGCAGCATACGTTGTCTCACATGTATTATCTCCATTGGACCTTATTGCATCACATACGTTGCTTGTTATCGATGAGGCATCAAATCTTGTAGATGGAATATACACAACATTCCACTCGATAGTAGAACTGGATAGATCTGGGATGAACTTTAAGCCTCACCAAGAGGATGTTTGGTCAATGACCATTAAATTCCAATCATCTCGTTTTGCATGTTTACCCTGGTTTTGGAAGCCTACTCTTCTAATGCCAACCCTGGCTATTGATGATACCGCTGAGCTAATTTTAAGGAACTTTATTGATTACGAGCAATCGTTCCCTTAAGATCGTTATTACTTTACATCATATGCACATGCCATGGATATGCTTATTGATATTCAAGAGGATATTGCTAAACTGGTAGAATCGAAAGTCCTTGTCAACATGCTCGGCACAAACCAAGAGGCTACAGATATGATCAACAAGATGTGCAAAAACATTTCTATTACAGATTTCTATTACACCCAAGAGCTCAAACAAATGGATAAGTACTACAATGGTTTTTGGCCCAAGCATATTGCACGGCTGAGAAGCGTATATTTCAGTAATCCATGGAGTGTTATTGCACTACTTGCTGCAATCATTCTGTTTTTTCTTACCGTGGTTCAGACCATTTTTGCCATCCTGGCTAAATAATTGTATACTCGCTTTGAGCTGATTAAGCAACCAATAAATTTGACCGTCTGCTTTTCTGTATACAAGTCACTTATTTTACATGCTTATATTGACTTATTTTAAGTATCAGTAAGTGCTTCATTAAATTGTTTACATCTTATCTATACTACTTTATAATGCATTTAGGCCTTCTAAAATTAGAAAGCTTAAAAATTCAGACTTTTTTAATTGCTTATTATGGAAAGATATATTATAATGCATGTAAAATTAAGATAAGGCGCTCCAATCATGAGATGACATGTGTGACTTCTTAACAAACTCCAAGCCTAACTTCTAACAAACTCCAAGCCTAACTCCTAACCACTAAAAATTAAGATAAGGAGCTCCAATTATAAAATGACATGTGTCACTTCTCAACTAAAAATTCATCTTTATTTTCAAATTAAAATATATTTTTATCTACTTATTTATATTATAATCTAATTTCACCATATTTTCTAAAATTTTATGCTCTTTAATTCAACATCCATTTTAATATATTTTTATGAGTTTTTACCTTTTATATTTTTAGTGGGTTTATTTTATTTTAATTCAAATTTTTACAACTTTAACCTTTATTTCATTTATTCCAATTAATATAATCTTGATTCGTCAAAATCATATACTTTAGGGGGAGTGTTTAACGCGTAAGAGATTGCGAGGGTATTTTTATATGCGGGAATAATGATGTCGCGTGAAAGTTACGGGTAACACAAACAAACACTTACAACTAACACATATACATTCGAAGTGTTGTGAAACGAATTCACTAAATGGGTAAGCAAACACATATAAATATACTTATCGCCGCCGCTGTCACCACCATCTCATCACATCACCACCTCAAAACATTTGTTCGCTACAAAATAGTCATCGGATACCCGCCGTCGCATTGCGCGGGTACCTTTCTAGTATACTAAAAGATTCAGTGTCAAAATTGAATGCAAAGGCTTCATGATTAATGTGGGTAGTTTTGGGGAACTTTTTTTCATGCCTCAACAAATGCAACATGAATGCAGCCATCAATGGGGGATTTCTATAGGTTTGAAGTCAATCATCTCCATTAATTTACATATTATTGTGCAATTGAATGTAAGAATATGAAGGGTGATTATTCTCCATCAATTGCAACATAAGATAAAGAAAACCATTGCACCTTTAAGCAATTATGACCCAACCCTTTAAAGTCTCCCTTTATCATTCATACCCATCCTCAGTTTTAAGATGAAGAACAAGCGGATTGTGAAAGAAAATCATGAATATACTCCCTGAGTTGATTTTGTATGTTTATCATCTCTAATTACATATTTTCAAAACTGATGATAATTTATTTGAGGTCTTTTGTATCACATTTGTATTTTCAATATTTTTTTGATTCTGAAATTAGGGTTTCGTAGTAATTTAGGGGTTTTGTTAATTTCGTTTTTTCTGATGATTCTGTGCAGGTGAAGTGATGGGAAGTGACACTATCGATTTCAACCATTGACCCCGAAGTATGTTCTTCTTGAATATTTTTTTGAGAAGAGACCCCACGTTTTGTTAGATATTGTTTTGAAGATTTTTTTATGAAAAAAATTATTATTATCACATGGGTTTTTAATTGGTGAAATGGGTTATAATCTTTTTATGTTGTTATGTTGATTTTGAATTCATTTTAAGCTGCAAAGTTGGTTACCAGATTTGATAGGCGAATAAGGTTGTGCACACACTACAAAGTGGACGGGCGAAGAGACTTTTGTCGGGGACGCCGTGCCCCCAGTGAAAGTCGTTAAACGACAAAAATGAATCTGAGGTGCCACACGAATACGATGTCCGGTTAGTAAAAATTCAACGGAAACTTTCGCCGGAGACATGTTTCCGCCGAAAGTCGATTTTCAAGTATTCCCATAAATCCCTGGATACTAAATACATGTCATTTAAATCACTCTATTTCATTTATAAGTCATTAAAAATTGGATATTAAAGCAGAAAATTTAACATTGTGTGATAAAAACAACACTTTTATATAGAGGCTATAATTGGCATAACTAGCATTAGTTGCAAGTTTTTTATAGTAAAAGTGTTCCGGTAGTTGTATAGTATAGAGTGTAAAAGGACAAAAAATCTAAACGCTTCTTTTATTAGTGTTCAACATAAAAGTGTTTAAACAAAATTCAAATGCTAACCTTTCGTTGCCAAACACGCATTATATTCTAAACGCTAAAAGTCATGTTTATATGTTTGACAAAGAGCATATAAGAGCGTTTAGTGTCTTTAATAAAAAGATCATTTGGCAACGAGAATTTATCTTTTCTAAACACTACTTTTCATATGCTACTCGAAGAAGCATTTTAGCTTTTTCGTCAATTTACACTTATTAATTACACACACAGATACAACTACGTCACCAAACACTTTTATAAAACATGCTAGCAACCCAGTGGCGGATTTAGGAATTTGTAGAAGGGTGTGCAATATCAAATCTAATTTTACGGCTATCAAGTTAAGAAATGCTTTGGTCCAATTTTTTGTTTGGGTTTTCCGTTAATTGATATAAGTAGATATGCAACAAAATCATGATGCATTTTATGATTAACTTTTTCTTTTATCAACAACACTACAACACGTTTTATTTGTTTTAGAAACTTAAAATGCGCCAAACTTTATAAAACAAATTATAAACAATTTTCTTTTTACTAGTAGACAGTAATTCTAAAACCACAAATCAAAACTTTCTATGAAAAACAAGTAAAGGCTTAAATATTAATTTAAACTAGAATATCAAATACATGTAGTAATATTGAATTTATTTGTGTGCTGCATATCTTACATGGGAATATGTAATTTATTGTAGTACTATTAAATAGAGGTGTACAAAGAGGTTAACTGGTTCGGTTTTTCATCCGGTCAAACCCGAACCGGTTTGGGTCAACGGGCAAAAAAACTGGTCGGGCCGGTTAACCGGTTCGGTTTCGAACCGGCTGTGAGGCTGGAAAAACCCAACCGGTCCAAACCGGTTTGGGCTCGGTTTGGAACCGGTCTAGACCGGTTAACCGGTTTTGGCCGGTTCTAGTATTTTTTTTTTTCCGTTTTCCGTCATCGTTTGTAATCGTTTTCTTGTTTCGTGTATTAATAAACTAGAACTTTTATTTAATAGAACGGAAAATACATGATACATCACACATTACATATAAACTTAAAACACAACACATAATAACTTAAGCATAAATCATCGATAACTTGATAAGATACTCAACGTCAACTCGAGGTCTCGAATCATGCATCAATTGCAGGTGCTTGGCGGCAATACTTCTGTGTGTGAACCCTCAACGGCACGCCGGAAGTGGGTTTGAATAAACATAAACAATACTTACATTGAGTCATTCGCTTGCCATCCGACATTTCGACGTAGTTGTAGTGAGCCCAAACCTTGGGATTACCGTGTGCACGGTCTACCGGAAAATAACGAACAATAACCGGTGGCAAGGGTGGCGGAGGCGGTGCAGGATCAGCCATTAATGAAATGCTTCCGATTTTTATTTTTTAGAGTGTAATTTAAATTGTATAAAAGTTACAAAAAATAAAAACACAATATATTTATTTATACTATTCTTACAATGGCAAACTTGTAAATATTAAAAGAAATTCAAATTTTGAAAGTTTACTCGCCTTCCCGCTCAAAAAAATACAAAATTTTAAATTTTAAATTTTGAATATTGGACCGGTTTGAGCGGTTTTAACCGGTTGTCATTTCAAAATTTTGAATTTTTAAAAATTGTCGCCTAGTCGAAAATTCAAATTTTCAAAAGTTTGAACCGGTTTTTAACCGGTTAACCGGTTTCATTTTGAAATTAAATTTGCCGCCTAGTTCAAAATTCAAAATTTTAAAATATTTAACCGGTTTGAACCGGTTTTTAACCGGTTAACCGATTTTTTTATTTTTTTTTTTCGTTTTTCAAAATTTAAACAAACTTACACTGAATAAACTTCAACTTTTATTTATAACGTCGGAAATACATAAACTGAAAGGAAATACATAAACTTAAAAGAAATACATCAAATGAAATACATGAACTTAAAACATAATACGTAAGCATAAAAGTCCTAATAGTCGTCATCGGATCCCCTAACTTCTTGAGTAGCTGCATCTTGTCTTAGTTCTTCATTGGAAAGCATCTCGATTTCACCCGCTTCTGCCTCTTCCATGTAGACCTCCTGTTCGAAGTCTGCGGCATCATCAAGACTACTTTTATGTTGCACTCGCTTCATTGCGTCCAAGTGATCTTTCAAACCCATACACATCTCCAAAGAAGCCGGTGTGAGTCTGTTTCTCAGATTTGATAAAACCCTTCCACTTGTTGAAAAAGCGGATTCGGAAGCTACCGAAGTAGCTTGTACACTTAGTACATCACGAGCCATTCGGGATAGAACGGGAAACATTGTTTCCTTTGCTTTCCAAAACACCAACACATTAAAGTTTTCAACTTGTTCGGCCGGAATATGTGAGATAAAATCGGTTGTGATATATCTTTCATATTCACTGTTCGCTAAACTATCATTTCTTATCCGCTTGTTGGGATGATCTCTTATCTTTTTATGCAAAGCAAGTATCGGATTTCCTCTAAAACCCCTTGATGATGATGAAGAAGTTTTCGTCACAGTAGGAGGTGCGTTGCCATATTTTTCAAAATAATATTGCCACAAACTTTGAAAAGAATGGCCAAATGACTCTTTTGCATCATTAGCATAGTTCGGGTTTGACGCGAAACAACCCAAATCAGTCACAATCGAGTCGATAATCACCTCTACCCCGTTTACATTATAACATGGATTTAATGCGGCCGCACAAGTAATTAACGGTGGCAAAGTTTCAAAATATTTCAAAAGCTTTTCTTTCATCCCGGAAACCATGCTTGTATAAACACCACCATAAAATTCAAATGCGGAAATTTGTGAAGACATCAAGAATAGTTGCTCGAGTACCAAATGAGCCGTTGGATAATAAACTCCAGACAATTTTTTTGTTGCGTTGTAAAAAACTTCAAGTAGTCGGGTTAGTTTTTCAATAGTATCCCAATTATCTTGACTAAATGGAGCACACCTACCCCTCCCCGACAATTTCTCATCATGAAAATATTGCAAAGTCACCTTTTGTCTTAAACCACTTATGAACATAAGATAAGTGGAGTTCCATTGTGTTTCAACATCCCAACAAGGTTGTAACCAATGTTTCCCCGCAGTTTCACACATCCGAATGTATGCATTATATATTTTATTACCCTTTTTAAAAACATCGACTAACATTCTTCTAAAATCTTGTTTCACTTCACTCAAATTCGGATCTTTTAATCCCGCTTGCACGGCCAAGTTAATGATGTGTGCAACACATCGACTATGAAAAAATTCGCCATTACAAGGTGGCTCGTATTCCGTTTTTATTCGACCCATTGCATTTGTGTTGTTACTAGCATTATCCAACGTTATTGAAATTTTTTTTTCTGTCAAGTTAAACTTATGAAACACTTTTCTCAACAAATTGTATAAAGCTTCTCCGGAGTGAGGAACCGGAAAGTTTTCAAATGCTACGACTCGCTTCATCATTTGCCAACTTTCGGGATCAACCCAATGTGCGGTAACACAAAGGTACGAAAATGGCAAATTATGAGTAGCGGCCCAAACATCGGTTGTTAAATTAACACAAGCATCCATATTTAAAAAATCATTTTTTAAATCTTGCTTAGCCGTTTTCCACAATTTCATAGCATCGCTTTTAAAAGTCATACGACTTACATGATGGTACTGCAGTTGCATATAATTCTGGTACACCTCCGTCGTCCCCTCGTGGTCATAGTGGTTGAACGGCAAACCACGTTGAATCACCAAACCGGCCAGTTGTTCACGGAGTGCATCATGATCGAATGTAAAAAGAGTCCCGTCTCGAGCCATGGACGATTGACCGGCTTCCGGAACCGATTTGAGTGCCTTGCAATACTTTTGCTTGATGTGAGCCCTCAACGTCGAGTTGGAACCGCTAGAAAATATACTCAAGCAATATTTGCATTGAGCCTTTTTCTTACCGTCCGACATTAGGACGTAGTTGAAGTGTTCCCATGGATCTTTTACACGGTCACACGGTAAAACTTTCTGAACCGTCGCTGCACTTGTTGAACCAGCTTCGGTGTTGGTGGTATTGTTGGTGTTTGAACTTTCCATTAGTGTTTAGTGAAATACTTTCGGTATTGATTTTTTTGGAGTGTTTTTTGATTGCTTAAAAGTGGTAATTAACCAAATACATAACACATCTATTTATACTAACATTTGTATGGCAAAATCGTAATTTTTTAACATCATTCAATAAAATCCGCCCCCCCCCCCCACGCTCCTTCCCACCCCTCTTTTAAAAATTCAAATTCAAAATTTCAAAATTCAAAAAAACCAAAAAAATCCCGCCCCTACCACAAAAACCGGTTAGGAACCGGTTAACCGAACCGGTTTCGGTTTGCCGGTTAAAAAACCGGTCTTCAAACCGGGTGATTTCTCAAGTTGGGGAACCGGTTCCAAACCGCCGGTTAGGATATAAACCTGACCGGTTTGGGTCAAAACCGGTTTTGACCGGTTTGGTTTTTCGGTTTGACTTCAGAGACGGTTCGGTTAACCGGTTTTTTTTGTGCACCTCTAACTATTAAAGTATAACTTTTAAGTTTCATATGTCCTTATATTACTTCTTTCTTCTTCTCCTTCATTTCTACTGAACATCTTCTTCTTCATATTTATATTTGTTTCTTGTGATTCAAAATTTTCAGTTTGACTGCTTGGTTGATTTGAACAAATATTTGGGGTGCACCATTAATTTACGTGATTTCTCTTAGGTATGCACCAATGGTAAAGTGATTGTATAAACCTCTAGTTTCGATTTTTTTTACACTACAGGGAGGTTGAAGAGTGCATACCCTCACTTGGCTATAGATCCGCCCCTGTAGCAACCACCGCTAACTAATGTTCCTAGTTTTTCATCATGTTACACTTAATAATTAAGTATACAGCTACGTTACCAAACACTTTGAGAAAACAAATATATAGTTGGACTCCAACTAGTAGCTAACTATATATATCTTAATTGCTAACTGCTAAATGCTACTACAACTAATGTCTTATCTTAATTTTGCCAAAGATACTCTGAATGCTAAAAGCTCATCACCAAACACAAAAAATAATAAGGGGGTGTTTGTTTCAGCTTATATAGCGGGCTTGTGACGCATTTAGTTATTCAGCTTATGTTTCAAAAGCTCGCTTTTGTAGCTTGTTTTACAACTTTTTGGCTTATTTAAGGAGGTGTTTGTTTCGGCTTATGGCTTATTTGGTTATGGGCTTATGTTTCATAAGCTCATTTTTTGTGCCTTATTTTGAAACCATTGGGCTTATATAAGTTTATTATGTCATAATGAACTTATATAAGCCAAAAAGTTTCAAAATAAGCCACAAAAAGTGAGTGTATGAAACATAAGCCCAAAATCAAATAAAACATAAGCCTGCTATATGAGCCGAAACAAAATTTATCATGTCATAATAAGCTTATATAGGCCAAAAAGTTACAAAATAAGCCACAAAAACTGGACTTATGAAACATAAGCCGAAAACAAAATAAATGATAAGCCGAAACAAACACCCCCTAACACTTATACATACAAAAACAAACCTTTAACAGAATCATCAACATCTGTAACATCACCACCCCTTAAACTTTCACTTTCATCCACTAAACTTTCCCCAATCTCAACAAATTCATCCCCCAACTCCATCTTCACATCACCAATAACCCCGTCAATATCCCTAACCTTAAACCAAACAAGATCCTTAGACCCAACACAAAACTAATCACCCACTTTCAACTCCCCCTTGTCCCCCTTTTATAAACCTTAGATCTCATCTTTTTCAACTTCATGTACCTTTTTTTTTTTTTTTTTTTTTTTTTTTTTTTTTTTTTTTTTGCAACGGTGAAAAGTATATTAGCTCAAAAAACAAGATACATGATAAGCATCCAAATCACAGCTAGTGACATACCACAACATCTGAAATTGGAGTTAACACCAAACATGCAAAATACTAAACAAAGAACACCATACAAACATCAATACAAGAAACAACATCAGTGACCAATCCACCAAATTCACTTCACCATTCATTTTTGTGATTCCAGTTATTATATCATGTCCACCTTCCTAATATGGGGCACTCATTGCTCCATTAGCTTCCCATTGATTCTAGTAGTCCTCAAACATTCTTTGTGGCCAAAGCTTTGTTTCTTCATTAGTAGGTATACTCTTATCGTTCACAAGCTTTCCAACAAGTTCTAACTCCTTTTGCCAATGTAAAATTATATAAGGTACTTCATTCCCAATCCTTTGGTTTTGTGAAGTAGGAATGGCAGGGAATTCAACATTATATTCTTCTTGCAAACTAGCAAATTTGCTGCTAGTTCACACACCTTCCATAGTTTCTTTACTGGCCTTCCATTCACTTTTTCCATCCACATCCTTTTCTTGACTGCCATTCACTTCATTTTGTTCCTTTTACTTCTGTTTTTCCTCATTTTCCTTCTTTTTTGTAATTTGTTCATCAGTTTGAGCTTTTGGTTTAAACTCCAACCTATTATCCACATTCTTTCTAGCATTTGTACTTATTCCTCCCATTCCATAGTCTTTTTTTTGTCTGATACGCATTCTTCCCCCAAAATAGCCATAATTGTTATTGTTTGTTTTGGTTCTCTCTTCCTTATCCATTCTAAGATACGCATTCTCCCCTGATTTCTCATTTTCTTTTCCATTTTGCAAAGGGCACATAACATCCATATGTCCAAACACCATGCATTTGGAACAAGCAGGAGGTCTCCATGCATAATCAACTCTAACAAACTTTGAACAGATGGTTTCAGACATCTTATTCTTATAACATATCTCAACCTCATACTTCAACTTCTTATCAGCACTTCAATCAAAACTCTGGCAAAACCTAATCTTCCACTCCCATTATGGCACATTTGTATAGTAACTTTATCCATTATTAGAGGCTTCCCAATGCTGCTAGCAATTGCACTTACCCCTTTAACACACCAAGCTTCCAAGGGCATATTAACCAATTTGACCTATACATGTAACACTTTAGGTTCCGTCCTATCCATGCATAAATTAAGATCCAATTTTTGGACTATCAGGCGTTTGTTGTTAACCATCCAAGGTCCACTTTCTAAAACTTGATTCATGCCTTCATCATTGTTGAACTTAAACAAGTAAATTCCATTTTGCACACTAATGTCTATAAGGCCCAATTAACCCCACATTCTTCCCAAACTATACTTAATTTCCTGGTAAGACATTCTATACCCAACAAAATGTCCACATAAGGTTTTATCCCATTTCTTACTTCCCTCAGCTACAATATCTTCCTCAAAAGTTACTACTTCCCTTCCCTCAACTATTTCAGTTGGTATCATTGAAAACTTATTATCAATATTCATTTATTCCTTCATGATATCATTTGCAAAGGAAGAATGGCCTTGCATCTTATGGTTATTACCCTGAGCATCCTGTTTCTCATGTTCCTTGTTCAAAGCATTATTGTTCAATTCATGTTTTTCACTACTAGCATCATTTACCAAGCATTCATATTTTATAAGTAGGAGTACATGTAGCTGAATTACTAGTAGTGTGGAATACCTTCCCATTGTAACATCCCCAACTTCACCACTATCATTCATCTCCTGTTCACCATTGATGACGTCATCAATTTTACTATGAGCAGCACTTTCATCATTCCCTATATCATTACTCATCACCTTATCTTTCCCCAAATCCTTACTCAAAAAATCATCCATACTTTTTTCCCCAACCTTAGAATGACTAATTTCTACTAGATCATTCTCAGTATTAACATAATTTCTTTTTTAGCTCAAATTCCCTACAACATGATCATTAAATCTCGATGGAATCCTAATTCTTCTTTTTTATGTTTTCTTTTTATTCGACGTGATGTAGTTATGAATACTTAACAACACGACACATTAAAACTGTACGATTCTAATTACAACGAATTGAATTGAATTTTGGCGCCAAAATCATCAAATTGTTGGATTTCTCAAATCTTAATGAAAATCAAATCAAAGCTCATCATTGCGTGCGCAATGATGAGACGAATCGATTTATGGTTCCAAAATCAAAATTCGTTAAGATTTGGAGTAGAAAATGAAGGATTAATGATGTTTTTGGTTTGGTAAACTATGGTGGGAAAAACGGTTTTTTCCATACACCAAGAACTTCAAAAATTCCTTTTTGGGTATTGTACTTCAAGGTAATGTGATGACGTGAGACTGTTTTGTCTAGTCTTTGGGATAGTGAATTACGGCCGAGTTTTATGGGGGTGTTTGCGTATTGGTTTTTGGTTTTGGAGTTTGTTTTGGAGCCATTTTGGGATTCGAGTTCCATTTTTGAAATTTGAATATGCGGGAAACGAGGTTGGATACTTTTTTAAAACGACTATTGATAAGGTTTTAAAAGGTTTTTGAGGGGTCGTTTAAGCCCTTATTTGATCACTTTTGTATCCGTTATTGCTTAATATCGTTCATTTTCACTTTTTAGGTCTCTTGAAGGCAAAATGCTGGAATGGCACTTATTTGGACGAAAAGGCGCGAATATATGAAGAAAATAGCCAAAGTCAGAATCGAGACACTCAAAGCTGCTGAAAACATAAGGTGACGGCGTCACTGCTTATCTGTGACGCCGTCGGAGGATTTTGTGACGGGACAGAAGCCAAAACTCCTATTTTCAAGTGACGACGTCAAGTTATAAAAGAGTAGTCCGTCGCAACTCAGACGGCCTAGATGCAATCCAGACGGCGTCAGAAGCTGAAGAGGACGGCGTCACAAGCATAAGGTGACGCCGTCGCAAGTCTAACGTGGCCAAGGCGAAACCCTAATGACGGCGACACGACGGCGTCACAAAACATAAGGTGACGCCGTCGCAGATGTAATCTTATATATATAATCCGAATTTTTCAGTATTTGTGTGTAGTCCTTTGGAGTAAAAACCTAAACCGAACCAAGGCTGTCTTGTACAGTATTTTAGGGTTCCAAACCCTATCTTACACCAAGATAAGTGTTTTACTTCATTAATACAATTATGTCTTTGATTATTTGTGTGTATGCTTGCATGTTCTCCATGTCCGGCTAATTTACTTGTGTGTTTGCTTAGGGAATATGAAACTTAATTATTGAATATTGATTGGTTGTCTCTTATCGTAGTTGATTAATGATCTAGTAATGCGATAGGTCATTCGTTGTGTACTTAATGATTGATTAAATCTTTGTGAACCTTAGAATATGACTCCTTGAGTAGTTGTAAGCTAAACCATCCAAAGGGTACCTTAGAGTAAGAGTTTATTATCCCTAGTGGGTTGTGTAGACGAGACCCTTTGGTAAGTTCAAAGAGTTAGGGAGAAACGCATACCCTACAACCTTAGACACACAACGCAACTAAGAATAAGGACGTGACAATTCAACCACCAATAGGAGATAATTAAGGAGTGGTAAAACCTAAGTAAATACATCTTTAAACTATCATACGAGCACACAATAATTAGACATAGACTACATACACCTTAGATTAGATAATTAGATAAGTAGAGTAATCGGTAGCAATACCAACCCCCCAAATCCAAACCCCGAGATTCGTACCTTTCCTTTCCTTAAAAAATATAAAAAGATAAAAAATAATCTTCCTCAACCCCAACCATAGCGTAGTAACTTCTCACTAGCATTCCTATTCCCCTAGAGAATGATATCAATACCCGTGGCTTACCCTAATACTACACTACAACGATTAGGTTCACTGCCTAGGGTGTTGAAAAACTTGCTCGACGAAAAGGAAGTTCCTTTGACCCCGAACGACGCGTGTAGCGTTATCAAGTTTTTGGCGCCGCTGCCGGGGAATAGAATAGCTAGTTAGTAGTCCACCTCGTTTAGGTTTCTTTGCTTGATTCCTATCAAGTAAATTTTTTCTCATTTTTAACTTTCTCGTAGTCTATCCCCCTTCTTCGTGACCTTTGTTCGTAAGCCCATCACTTTTCATCATGGAAGGTGATAACCAACCACCACTCATCAACCCACCACCAAATGACCCACCAAGAGCCCGTACTCTTGGTGAATACTCGAGACCAATCCACTTTGGCTATAGGAACACCATTGAGCTTCCCGACCAAGCCCAAACTACGGCCCTGCGATCCGACACCATTCGGTTGGTGCAAAACAGATGTGCATTCCATGGACTTCGTTCCGAAGATCCAAATCAGCATCTTAGGGATTTCCTTAAAATTGTCGATTCCATCGACCTCGATGCTACTACTCGGGAGACCACGCGCCTGCGTCTCTTCCAATTCTCTCTACGGGACCAAGCTAGTAATTGGCTTGAGCGACTTCCCGCCGGCTCCATCTCAAGTTGGGATGATCTTACCTCTCGCTTCCTTGCCCAATTTTTCCCACCGGGGAGAACCACTAAGCTTAGGAATGACATCTTGATGTTCCAACAACGTTAGGGTGAATCTCTCTACGAAGCATGGACTTGATTCAAGGACTTACTTCATAAAGTCCCTCATCACGACATTAATCTTTGGCTCCAAGTCCAAATCTTTTATGATCATGTCAACTTCCCCACCAAGCGATCCATTGACCAAGCGGCCGGTGGAAAACTTAGTGATCTCACTGCGGAAGAATCATGGGGTATAATAGAGGACCTTGCCCTCTATGACAACGAAAGTTGGGATGACCCCCGCGAGCTGCCCAAAACCGTTAAGGCAATCTCCTTACCTCCCATTGACTCACAACCTTCCGACCGTAGGATGATCGAACTTGAAGATCAAGTAAAATTCCTAATGAGTTCCTACGAAAATCCTAAGTCTTCACACCATGTGAACAAAGTTTCTTCCTCGTGTGAGCCGTTTTGTGATCCTCATAACACGCGCACTAGCACCCGATCCCCCGAACATGCTTCCGTTGATTACGCATCCTCGCGTATTAATGGAACGGGAGGAAGATTCCCTACAATACCCAGACCTAGGAATTTCAATGAAACCCGAGAGGCATGGAAAGGCAAGCCCGACTTCTACTGGGGACAAACCAAAGAATTCACTTCCAATGATTTTTCATGGTCCCCACCTAACGGTCCTAACCAACAAAACATCGAAGAGATGTTGCAGAACCTAGTTGCATCCCAAGAAGCCCAAATAGCTAAGCTCTCGGACCGCTTTAACCAACAACAAGCCGAAATGGATAGGAAGATAGACAACCTTTTGAAAGCCATAAACAATAGTGATAGGAAGGTTAGTGCTATCTCAACTCCCGAGTCTTCCGGTGTAGAGATTAAGGACCCAAGTAAGCTAGCTAAGCACATTCAATTCGTCAATACCATCGCCTTAGTGAAACCTAATGGAACAAATGACGAAGAGGACCATACACTTGAGAATAATGAAACAACCGAGGAAGTAGATGAAGTAGACAATGACTATTTCAATAAGTTTCCTACGGAAGAAGAACTATCTCGCCACCCTCACTTAGTGCGTGACCTCCATCACATGTATGTTAGGAAAAGCCCTAGAATCAAGTTTGGGAACCCTTGGAATCTTAACATACCATGTTGCATAGGACACCTGTTTGTGGCAAAGGCCTACATTGATCGCAAATCCCTAATCAACATAATGAATAGCACCTACTACAATTGGGTAATGAAGAAGCCTATTCCAACTAGGCAAGACCCCGATAATCCTAGGGTTAAGTGCAATTTTCTTGGTAGAGTTAAGGGATTGCCCGTTTATGTAGGTAGTTTCACGTTTCCTACGGACTTCATAATCGTGGATGATATTAGCACGGCCATAGACCCTAGCTTGTCCCACGTTATTCTAGGAAAACCTTTCATAGAAAGCACCGGGATGACCTATGATCCCTCGTTAGGAGTAGTGCGATTCAAGGATGAGACCGATGACATAGCTTACCAAATGCCGTTTAAGATTGAGAAGTTTTCATCACTCTCTAATGATGAAAAGGAACTTAAACTATCGGTCTATTATAGGAATGATGAGGATATGGAAAAAGGAGTAGATTATGTTATGGCTAAGATTTTCGGATTCTATAAGGATTGCTTGAACTTAGGACCGAAATATAGGACCTAGTGGGGAGAGGACGAACTCTTAGAGAGGTGCATCATAGGGCACTTCTACAATATGGAATCCCCCATTAGAGACCGTCAAGGTGGCGGTAATGAAGTCACGTAGGAGCACGACCACGAGTCTAGCTACAAGACTCTTAAATAAAGAAAAGCGCTTTGTGGGAGGCAACCCATGCTTAATTGTTTGCTTGTTAGTGTCATATGTCTTTTATTGGTTGTTTATCCTCATGTTTAAATTTGTAAAAATGCTTTATTTTGTTTTTAACCTCGTCTTAATTGCATATAAAGGTATTTTACATAAAGGATAAGTGTAGGGAGGATTACACACGTTTTCAAAAGAAACGTAAACATGAGAATAACAATTAACTAAAAGATATATATGTGTGTTTGTTCGAGTCAAATGCTTGTATCGAGTCATAATGGATGTTTTGTAGAAATTTTTCCAGATTCTAAAGATGTAAATTTTCCAGAAAATCGCAGACCAGTTTTTGTCAGGATAACCTGATGGCGTCAGGATCGCAACCTGATGGCGTCAGGAAGGAGTAAAAACAACAGATTACTTTTTTTCTCGTTTTCTGAGCTACTTATATATTTTTTGAATTTTCCAAGTCTTAATTTTACAGAAATTCTATAAACATCCATTCCACAAGAATTATATCCTAGTTTAAATCGAGTCTTATATATATTATTACCGCTGATTTTACGCGAAGGTTTCGTTTGTTTTCTTCAAGTGTGCTTAATTTATCAAGAAGAAGTTACATAAGATTGTAAGGAGCTTTTCACGCATAAATTCTTCTTGGAAAGGATTTAACCACTACTTCACACACGGATCCTACCGAGCTAATCAGTGGAGTACTAGTTTCTTTCGTTTTTAATTACCTTCCATTATCATAACTTTGATACTTTCGGGGAACATTGGGGACAATGTTCAGTTTAAGTGTAGGGAGGGAAAACAAAACGGGAACTTTGAAACTATGTTTATCCTTGAATATTTGCTTTGTCCAATTGTATTTGTGTAATAAACCATGAGAAAATGTCGGTTAGGGTAATTTTGGCACCAAAGTTAAAATTTTTCATGACATATAGGAGTGGGCCATTAGTTTTAACAAAAGCGTCTCACTGATAGGAAGTTGCATGACTAGCACAAAAACCCTTTACCACCTAAATTCCACCCAAAATGTGAGAATCGCCCTTAGATTAGTAGGAATTAAAGCATTCATCTTTAATGCTTAGAGTGTGAACCGGTAGTATATTAGATTCTGGAACTTGTTTTGTGATGCATTCCGAGATCGTTAGTAAGACTACACTTGTGTAGTTAGGAATAACTAAATGATAAGAGGCATTAGGATAACCCTTGTTTGATACCCGTAATATAATTACTTCTTCCACATCGGTTGAGTAATTCCCCCACACCCTTTGCGTTGTACTCATCTTTAGTACACGATACCCCTAGTTAACCCCTCAGAGCCTATCCTTTTCGCGGTTCTCGTGATGTTTCGGTTTTTCCGGAATATCAATGAAGAGCATTGTTTACACCCCACCCCCAAATATACACCTAAATCGCCTTAGCCTACCCTGTATGCACTCACTTTTAGTGCATTATTGGTATCACCCTAAACCCTTAGTTCAATTATCTGGTTGCTTGCATGAGTTGCTAAGTCGAGTCATATCCTTTGTATACAGTTTTGGGACGATTGGGATTCATGGGAAAAGTTAAAGTTTATGAAATGACGGGAAGGGAACGTTAAATTCAAGTTCTCTTTGTTTGCATAATAATGTACCCCAAGTGTTTTGATCTTTTCAATTCGGGTCAAATTAGCGTTAGAGTAATAAAAAACTCAAGTGTAGGGATGTGTCTATAAATCCCTATCATTTTGATGTTACCGTAGAGGATGGTAGAGTAAAAGTGTATAAAAAAAAAAAAAAAAAAAAAAAAATCGAAAAAAAGAGAAAAAGAGAAAAGAAAAAAAAATAGAGTGAAAAAAAAAACCCATACGGGCTACCATCCTACATCTATCATTTTAATTTATGTTTGTTTATTTCAGTTAGCTAGAGTCTAGAGTGTCCAGTCTTGGCTTAGCAACGCCATTTTTCGTATGCATTTAACATAGAGATTTTTGACTTACCACCACCATATAGCCTATCCCACCAAACCCTTTGTTTCCCTACCGTAAGCCTAACGTTACAAGCCTTTAAAGACCTCTTTGATAGTCTTTCCTAGGTGCTTACGCCAAAGCGATGGAGGTTTGATCTATTCTCAAGCCTATGGTAATTTATGTACTAGGACCGGTTAATGAGTGTTTATCTTCCATTTCCAATTTGTTATATTTCATATACACCCGAGAGAGATGTGAGTATCCAAACACCCCATGTGAGGTGCTAGTATGTAATTTCCGTGCTTGTTATGTCTTTTGCGGGGCTTATATGTGTTGTGGACTGTTTTAAACCAATGCTTCATGACCCCTAACTTATAAATTAATTGGCTAAAAGCACATTTGCTTGAGGACAAGCAAATACCAAGTGTAGGGATATTTGATAAGGTTTTAAAAGGTACCTTTTTGAGGGGTCGTTTAAGCCCTTATTTGATCACTTTTGTATCCGTTATTGCTTAATATCGTTCCATTTCACCTTTTAGGTCTCTTGAAGGCAAAATGCTGGAATGACACTTATTTGGAAGAAAAGGCGCGAATATACGAAGAAAATGGCCAAAGTCAGAATCGAGACACTCAAAGCTGCAGAAAACATAAGGTGACGGCGTCACTACTTAATAGCGACGCCGTCGGAGGATTTTGTGACGGGACAGAAGCCAAAACTCCTATTTTCAAGTGACGACGTCAAGTTATAAAAGAGTAAGCCGTCGCAACTCAGACGGCCTAGATGCAATCCAGACGGCGTCAGAAGCTGAAGAGGACGGCGTCATAAGCATAAGGTGACGCCGTCGCAAGTCTAACGTGGCCAAGACGAAACCCTAATGACGACGACACGACGGCATCACAAAACATAAGGTGATGCCGTCGCAGATGTAATCTTATATATAGAATCCGAATTTTTAGTATTTGTGTGTAGTCTTTTGGAGTAAGAACCTAAACCAAACCAAGGCTGTCTTGTACAATATTTTAGGGTTCCAAACCCTATCTTACACCAAGATAAGTGTTTTACTTCATTAATACAATTATGTCTTTGATTATTTGTGTGTATGCTTGCATGTTCTCCATGTCCGGCTACTTTACTTGTGTGTTTGCTTAGGGAATATGAAACTTAATTATTGAATATTGATTGGTTGTCTCTTATCTTAGTTGATTAATGATCTAGTAATGCGATAGGTCATTCGTTGTGTACTTAATGCTTGATTAAATCTTTGTGAACCTTATAATATGACTCCTTGAGTAGTTGTAAGCTAAACCATCCAAAGAGTGCCTTAGAGTAAGAGTTTATTATCCCTAGTGGTTTTTGTAGACGAGACCCTTTGGTAAGTTCAAAGAGTTAGGGAGAAACGCATACCCTACAACCTTAGGCACACAGCGCAACTAAGAATAAGGACGTGACAATTCAACCACCAATAGGAGATAATTAAGGAGTAGTAAAACCTAAGTAAACACATCTTTAAACTATCATACGAGCACACAATAATTAGACATAGACTACATACACCTTAGATTAGATAATTAGATAAGTAGAGTAATCGGTAGCAATACCAACCCCCCAAATCCAAACCCCGAGATTCGTACCTTTCCTTTCCTTAAAAAAATATAAAAAGATAAAAAATAATCTTCCTCAACTCCAACCTTAGCGTAGTAACTTCTCACTAGCATTCCTATTCCCCTAGAGAACGATATCAATACCCGTGGCTTACCCTAATACTACACTACAACGATTAGGTTCACTGCCTAGGGTGTTGAAAAACTTGCTCGACGAAAGGGAAGTTCCTTTGACCCCGAACAACGCGTGTAGCGTTATCAACCATTATGCTGAAAACATTAATCTATTCATGAAACGTTTGCAAATCTACAAGTATTACAGTCTATGCAGCTCTTATTCATGAAAATCAAATACCACCTTATGGTGTATAGGATTACATATTATATTATGATATCATTTTTGTTAATCGAATGTTGTTGATTAGGTCACTAATAAAAGTTTTTTTTTTTTTTTTTTTTTTTTTTTTTTTTTTGCTTTTTTTGTTTTTTTGTTTTTTTAGGTTGTTCCAAAGACAATCAATTAAATTGTAATGTTTTCCGAATTAAAGTGGTGTCAGTTTTTTCAATTATTAGTCTTGCAAGTTTATGTTTGGAACAACTGAAAGAACCCGAAAACATTAATTGTGTAATGCCATTTTCTTCATTAACTGAGACTAAGACATTTCAGAAATGAAAAATCAAGTAATACAACAATCTAAAGCATGTTGTACATACCAATCAACCTTAAACCAAACAAAATCCTTACCCACAACACAAAACGAATCACCCGCTTTTATTCCCCCTTATCCCCTTCTTTTATAAACCTTAATCTCATCTTTTTCAACACTACATGCTAATAATGGTCTTTTGGCCGTTCATGTACCCAAATGGGGTTTTTTCCATACACCACGAATTTCAAAATTCTTTTTTTTGGTATTTTAATGGAAGGTAATGTGATGACGTGAGACTGTTTTGTCTGGTGTTTGGGACAGTGAATTACAGCCGAGTTTTATGGGGGTGTTTGGGTTTTGGTTTTGGTTTTGGAGTTAGTTTTGGATACATTTTGGGATTCCAGTTCCATTTTTGAAGTTTGAATATGCGGGAAACGAGGTTGGATACTTTTTTAAAACGACCATTAAGCGGAAAACATTAATCTATTCATGAAAAGTTTGCACATCTACAAGTATTACGGTTTGTGAAGCTCTTATTCGTGAAAATCAAATACCACCTTATGGTGTATAGGATTACATATTGTATTATGTTATCATTTTGGTTAATCGAGTGTTGTTGATTAGGTTGCTGATAATAGTTTTTTTAGGTTGTTTCAAAGACCATCAATTACATTGTAATGTTTTCATAATTAAAGTGGTGTCAAAGTTTTCATTTTTTTGTAGTTTCTGTTTGGAACAACTGAAAGAACCTGAAAACGAATGAAAGTTATTTTATCTTAACTGCATATAATTAAGTAATGCCATTTTCTTCATTAAATGAGACTAAGACATTTCATAATTGAAAAATCAAGTAATGCATAAATCTACAGCATGTTGTATATACAACCACAAAAACAACAATTTAAGGAGTACCAATACAAAAGTTAACAAAACTCTAACAATCATGTAAGTGTATATATTATGATACGCAAGTTAGTTCAAGGGAGTATTATGCAGATAATTTGCAACATCCTTTGCATAAGAAACACGGCAAAATCTTCGAAACATGTTGATTTCTTTTTGTACATCACTACCTCATCCTTCCTTATGATTACTTTATTACCATATATTGTCGCCTTCCATCTGTGAATTTATTCCATTATGGTCAACCTTTTTCACATAAATAGAAGATTTGTCTCTCTTTTCTCAATTCTTTTTAAAATTTCACAAGCAAGAATTTGAAATGATGCATGTATATTCTAAAGCAAGTTGCACAAGCACTTAAAACATAATTTTTAACAAATACATACTCTTCAAATCATATTAAACTCCTATAAAACCCATTTAGACACTAATTATCAATTTTATACCTTTTTCCCTGAAGAAATCAAGTACATCAATATGTTTTTATGCTCAATTATATCAATACACTTTAAATGACCATGAGATTCGAAGAATGCTTATTTGGATTATGTACAACTGCGTGAAACTCGGTGTGTGAACACAAAATATAACTTAACCTTCACTTGCTCTCACATTGTCACGAGAAAAGGTTATTTCTAACCAAGGAATTCAACCAGTAGAAGTAATCTGTACAACTGTCTGAAGCTAAGTGTTTGAACACTACATGTTTAGCTAGCTAACAAAGTGAATTACCAATCATTATTAATGCAAAATAGGAATTGACTAATATCGACTAACAACTACTTTTCTTGCTACATTAAGTTGAGCACGTGCATGACTCGTGACTATTTTGGATGAGGTCGTAAGAGGGACCATGTACACACATAATGTGAATTTTGCGCGTTTGTACGTATATGTTAATATGTAGGAGTCGACTATATGTGAAAGCTATAGTACCCCGCAACATTAATTTTCAAAAACTTATCAACGATGCATAAAATGTTAATGACCATTTTACAAAGGTGGGCAGGTGGCAAGCTTTTATGGTTTCTATTATCTATGTCTATATTAATGTTTAATAAACGAAAAAAAAAAATGACACCTTCAAACGTCATATTACCAACGTCACCATTTTAATGCATTTAATTGTTTCAGACTACCATGCATTTACAAATACTCACCTTTAACAATCATTAAATCATAGTACCCCGCAGCATTTATTTTCAAAAAACTTTTTTGATCATTTTTACTATATAAGAGATAGTTTTACACTCAACCCACCCTCATCTCACACACACACTAAAAACACACACAATGAGTTGCAACAATAAGAAACAAACACACACAAGTTTTACTACTGTCAATGTCGGGGATGTTGACTTGGGCATTCCTGAAATCAATCAGGTAACTGCAGCTCCGCAAAATCTAGTTCAATCGGCTGAAGCGTCCACTACTACTCCAGCACTCAATAAACTAGACTATGATGTCAAACCGCAGGAGAAAAATGATAGCTTGGGCTTTCTTCTTGGTCGTGCAGAAAGAGGACAAACTCGTGGCAAGCAACCTCCACCATCTATTTGCAAGGTTTCTAGAATTCTTAGAGATCTTAGCGTAAGATCATTCATCCCTCAGCTGGTCTCTATAGGACCTATACATAGAGAAAATAAGAAGTTGAAAGAATTTGAATGGCAGAAAGAATGTTATCTTAACGACCTATTAAATCGTTCTGATTCCAGGCCAAAGGAAACAATATTAGATGAATGTCTGCTAAAGGTAAACACTTTAATTCCCAAAATCAGAGAATCTTATGCTGGTGTGAAGAAGAACTATAGTGACGTTGATCTTGCCAGGATGATGGTTATGGATGGTTGTTTCATACTTGAATTCTGTTTCAAGCAGAACGAATATCCGTATATTCATAATAAGATGGAAAACGTTCGTATTGCCATGGATCTGATGTTGCTAGAAAACCAAGTCCCTTTCTTTGTTCTTCATGTTTTGTTTGACTGCTCTATGGGGAAAGTGTCTTTCACTCTTAGCAACGTTCTCGATCAATATTTGGCACCCTACATTAAGCTCTTCCGATCTCCGTTGCCTGATAAAATTTCAACCACTGATGTTGACTCATATTCAACTCACGATCATGTTCTTGGCTATCTTCACAGACGTTACCAGCTTGTAGTTGCCAAGTCATCGAATCCTAAACAAGCTGAGGCATCAAAGCCTGTAGATGAAGAGCTAGCTGCCATGTCATTGAATCCTGTAGACGCTGAGGCATTCCGCGGCCACACGATAGTAAAACTGGATAGATCTGGGATGAACTTTAAGCCTCACCAAGAGGATGATTGGTCAATGACCATTAAATTTCAATCATCACTTTATGCATGTTTACCCGGGTTTCAGAAGCCTACTCTTCTAATGCCAACCCTGGTTATTGATGATACCACTGAGCTAATGTTAAGGAACTTTATTGCTTACGAGCAATCGTTCCCTCAAGGTCGTTATTACTTTACATCATATGCACGTGCCATGGATATGCTTATTGATACTCAAGAGGATATTGCTAAACTAGTAGAATCAAACGTCCTTGTCAACATGCTCGGCACAAACCAAGAGGCTGCAGATTTGATCAACAAGATATGTAGAAACATTTCTATTACAGATTTCTATTACGCCAAAGAGTTCAAACAAATGGATAAGTACTACAATTGTTTTTGGGCCACTTTTATTGCACAGATGAGACGCATATATGACAGTGACACAATGACACGCCTGATGCTTTATCTTACCGTGATTCAGACTTTTTATACCATGATTCAGACCATTTATACCATCAGGGCTGCATAATCGTATACTCGCTTTGAGCTGATGGAAACAACCAATAAATTTGAGTGTCTGCTTTTCTTTATTCATTGTTCACACAGTCACTTATTTTCCATGCTTGTATTGACTTATTTAAGTCAATAAAATGTTTACACGTTTTTAGATTTTATAATTATTAGGTTACTGAATATAGTGTTAAATGATGGTCTCCTCACATTTGGTTGAGGTGCTGCTTCAAATTATAATACACTATCTCAAAAACTCATAGTAGCCTTAGGCTATGTTTGACACACAAGATTATGAAGAGATTATGCTTATTTTTTCAAAAAATAAGCTACTTCAAAAATAATTCTTGTTTGGCAACATAACTTATAAGAGATTAAAAAAAAATAATCTCTCATAATCTCTGAAAATAAAAGGTTACTTCATGTAGCTTATAAAAATAATCTCTTTTTATAATCTTTTTCAGCAACAGCAACAGCAGCAGCATCAGCAACAGCACCAGCACCAGCACAATCTATTTTTGCCAAACATACCATTAAACTGAGCCGCTGACGGTATGCGTACTTTTTGGACACGTGGTTACTCGTGAGTTGTTGATGACTAATGAGCAACGTGTCTCATATCTAACGGAAGCGAGCATGCTTGCGCGTTGAAAGATCATTTTCGTAAAATATGAATGCGTGGTTCATGTTCGTAATATACTATCATAAGGTTCATATAAGAAAATTTTCAAAAAATAAACATGTGCAACAGGGAAAAGATGAATAATAAAACATGACACAATGAGAAAGTAGTCTTTCATGTCAAAAACTTTCTTAAATAGCTATAATTTTGTTAACACATTGTACGAAAGTATAGGCAACCAAGATGAACAATATAATCTTTATTTAGATCTAAGCTGCAATAGTCAGCTTAGATTAAGTTTACAATAGTATCCAAATGTTACAAGGTTAGATTAATGTCAATGAGACAATAATCATGTAGATGTAAAGACAAGATAAGATCAGTGAAATGATCAGAAAGAATGGAAGAGAGTGATACAAAAGACTGCACACTCAAGTGTGTGTAACCCTAGATAAAGAGACTTATTAAATAGGAGATTAAGTTTCACTAAAACCCCTCTAACGGCTAGAAGAGACTCATCAGCAGAAATGAAGAAAGGCTTCAGCAGAAATGAGCTTCTTGGAACTTTAAATCTTTTATCCTTTGTCCAGGTTAAACCCCTGTACACAACTTGAAAGTCATTAGTAATTGATAGAATGATATGTTTGCCCTCAGATTACCAACCCAAAATTTAACATTCCCCCTTAATCTGATGAGCAAACATATCAAACAATATCAATTTTTCACACAAAAATTTATGCTGATAGACAGGGAGGTTCTTTGTGAGTATGTCTGCAGTTTGGTTTGAAGAACCAATCTTTTTAGCATTTATAACACCTCTAGCAATTTTTTCCCTGATGAAGTGAACATCAATTTCAAAGTGTTTTGATCTTTCATGGAAAACAGGGTTGACAGCAAGTTGTAAAGCAGATTTGTTATCACAAAAAAGATCGACGGGAAGATTGATATCAACTTTTAGGTCTTTTAGGATTTTTTGAATCCAAATGATTTCACAGGCAGCAGTAGACATAGATCTATATTCTGCTTCTGTGGAAGATTTTGAAAGAGTATTTTGTTTTTTACTTTTTCATGAAATTAAACAATTATTAAAGAAAACACAATAACCTGTGACAGATTTTCTGGTTTTCTTGCATTTAGCCCAATCAGCATCACTATATCCTTCAAGATGATTTTCAGAGTTGCTGAAATTGTACCTTAGACCTTTTCCTGGAGCTCCTTTTAGATATCTCAGAACATTGAGGGCACATTCCAGATGAGACTTCAGAGGAGAATGCATATATTGTGCCAGACAATGGATTGAGTACGAGATGTCAGGTCTTGTATGGGTGAGATAGAAAAGTTTCCCAAGTAACTTCTGATAACCAGTGATGTTGACAAGCAAGGGGTCATCAGCAGTGGGAATGTAAAGAAGGACGGAGTTGGGTTCCATAGGAGTGGACACAGGTTTGCACCCAAGAAGACCAAATTCTTTGAGGAGTTCAAGACAATATTTTCTTTGGGAGAGACAAATGTCATTCCCAGTTTTCAGAACCTCAATGCCAAGAAAATATTTTAGATTTCCCAAGTCTTTAATATGAAACTTTGTTTTTAGGAACTCTTTGAATCGGTTTATCTCATCAGTGCAGTTTCCAGTAAGGACAATATCATCCACATAAACAAGCAGAGCAATAAACTTGTTATTCTCTGATTTGGTGAACAAAGAGTGATCATTAACAGATTGAACAAAGTTGTTTTCTTTTAAAACATTGACAAGTTTTTCATTCCATTTCCTGGGAGCTTGTTTTAAGCCATATAGGGATTTGACAAGTTTACAGACTTTATTCTTATTGTTCTCATTACAGAACCCCTTAGGGATGGTCATATAGATATCCTCATCAAGATCTCCATACAAGAAAGCATTATTAACATCAAGTTGAAAAAGAGGCCATTTGTTTTTAACGGCTAAGGCAATAAGACATCTGACAGTAGACATTTTTACAACAGGGGAAAAAGTTTCATCATAGTCTATTCCTTCCCTTTGGTTATAGCCTTTAACAACTAGTCTAGCCTTGTATCTATCAACTTCACCATTGGCTTTATATTTGATTTTAAATATCCATTTGTAGCCAATAGGAGTTCTATTAGGAGGTAGATCAGTTATATCCCAAGCATGGTTTTCATTTAAGGCCTCAATTTCAGAATTCATAGCATCAACCCAATTACTGTCATGGATAGCTTCTTCATAACAGGTAGGTTCAATACTTTTATTAAGACTAGATGCAAAGCAGTAATTATCTTTGTTAAGATTGGAGTAATTAACAACCTTTTCAACACCATATTTGACTTTTCCTTCTATAATAAAATCATTAAGATTACTGGGCAACTTGGAAACTCTGGTTGACCTTCTAGCAGTAGTGGCTGGCAAGCCTCTTTCTTGTTCAGCAGAATTAGGTGTTATATCAGCAGGATGTGAATCATGTGATATGTTGCCCTCAGGGTGTGTATTATCATCTATAGATGTTGCAACTGGTTCGTCAATCCTAGTAGGATGACTTACCACTGTGCCATCATCATAGGATGTCACTCTCCCTTCATCATTGGGACTTATTTGTGAGTCAAAGAAATTTTTGTGATTTAAATATTTTGGTACAAAGGTTTCAACAAAAGGTTTTGACACAGAATTTTTCATTTTGAAAGGAAAAACAGTTTCATAAAATTTGACATCTCTGGAGTAAAAGATATTTTTTGTTTCAAGGCTCAAGAGTTTATAGCTTTTCTTCTCATTTGAGTAACCAATAAAGACACTTTTTTCAGACCTACTACCAAATTTATCAGAGATGTTGAGAATGGTGGCATAGCATAAGCAGCCAAAGACTCTAAGGAGAGAGAGAGTGAAGGGTCATGCCCATACACAAGGAAGAACGGGGACTTGCCAGACAGAACTGAAGAGGGCAACCTGTTTATGACATAGGCAGCAGTTAGAACACATTCAGACCAAAGATTTAGAGGTAATTCCCCCTGAAACATGAGGGATCTAGCTACATTAAGGAGATGCCTATGTTTCCTTTCTGCAATACCATTTTGTTGTGGTGTATAGACACAAGAGGTTTGATGTAAAATTCCTTTTTCATGGAAAAAATGTTGAAGTTTATTATTGACAAATTCTGTCCCATTATCACTTCTAAAGATCTTGACATTGTGTTCAAATTGATTTGATAGCATATGAGTAAAATTAACAATGGAAACATAAACATCATCCTTCCCCTTAAGCATATAAACCCACACTGCCCTGGAATAGTCATCAACAACAGTTAAAATATATTTGTAACCATCTCTGCTAGTGACTTTATATGGTCCCCATACATCAAGATGGACAAGTTGACCAATTTTAGTTGATTTATGTTCACTTAGAGGGAATGGTTCCCTGGTTTGTTTAGCTTTATTACAAGTATCACAGAGATGATCAGTTTCAGATGTACTATCAAATTTAAGAGTGGGTTTAAGTATGTGTAGGACTTGGTCAGAGGGATGCCCAAGTCTTTGATGCCAAAGATTTTTTAAAACATGACAAACAGATATGCAGTTATTAGAGGTAATCTTACATGTAGAATTAATATCAAACATATATAACCCATTGTGTTGTTTACCAATCCCCACAATCCTTTTTTGATGTAAATCCTGTATATAACAGTTAGATTCATTAAACCCGACAAACATCTTATTATCTCTAGCAATTTTATGAACAGACATCAAACTAACATAGTACTCAGGAACAACAAGTACATCAAAAAGAGTTAGGTCATTATTGACCTTTAAATCACCAATTTTAGTAATTAAGGCCTGAGTACCGTTGGGATGTCCAACAGTTAGACCAAGATTTGAAATGTTAACAACATTGATTAAGAATTTTTCAGTCACAGTCATGTGCTGATTTGCACCAGAATCAACAATCCAACCAAGACTGATGTTTCCAGTTAAGGTTTTAGTGTTCTTGTTAAAAAACTTGTTGAAGTTTATATTAAACTTGACACTGCCATTAAAGAAGGTTCCTGAGAAATTTTTACCTGCCAAGTTTGCATTAGCAGATGACACATTGTTGTCATTGAGAAGACTCATAAGTCTTGAGAGCTGTTCATTAGACAAGGAGACAGGAGAGTTGCTAGCACTATTATCAGTGACACGATTGGTTTCAGCAGAAACATTGTTACTGCTGAAAGGTTTACCATTAAAATTTCTTTTGACATATCCAGCAGGATAGCCAACAAGATCATAACATCTATCAATAGTATGACCAGGTTTTTTGAAATTTGTGCATTTGAGGTTCATGTTTGGTCCTCTGCTATTAGAGCTGTTACCAGTATTAAGACCAGAAACTTTGTTGTTAAAACCTCTTTTGTTATCAAAAAATTTTTCACCATCAGAAGTTTTTGCAGCAAAAGCTGTAGCATTGGGTTTAGTAGAACTATTCCCAGATGATACATTTCTGTGAGACTCTTCTCCAGAGACAACAGAGAAAGCAGTTTTGACATTAGGTAAAGGATCTCTAGTTAAAATATTGCTTCTGATAGGAACATAGGAGTCATCAAGACCCATAAGAAATTGCATTAACTTGATTAGCTGATTATGTTTTTCAAAATGTTTTGCAGCCTCACAAGTGCAAGGAGGCAAGCTAATCATACAATCAAATTGTTTCCATAAAGAGTTAAGGTTGTTATAGTAATCAGCAAGAGAGGACCCATTTTGACTAAGTGAGTTTATATTTTTATGCAGATTAAAAATAGCTGAACCATCAACCTTATCATAGGTATCTTTAAGATCATTCCACATTTCATAAGCAGTTTTAGCATATATAGCACCAGCAAATAGTTCAGGGCTGAGAGAGTTAAGAATCCAAGTAACCACAACAGAGTTACAAGTATCCCATTGATTAGCAAGATTAGGATTCGAATCATCTCTTATGCAAGTACCATCAATAAACCCTAATTTATTATGGTTCCTTAAGGCAAAAGTCATGGCCATATTCCATATTTTATAATTTTCACTTCCAGTGAGTTTGATAGTAATGATGGGAGTCCCATTAGTGTTATTAGGGTGTAAGTACAAAGCATCCCCAAAGGATAAGCTTTTCTCAGTGGAACCACCACCACCAGCAGAATCACCAGCAACCATAATATAGATAGTAAGACAGACAAATAATACAGACAGGGATAATAATAAGACCAAATAGAAAGATAAATAAGACTATGAATTTAAGAAACAACAGGCACCAAGCCTGTGGACTAGGGTAAACCAGAGCAGGTATTCGTACCACTCAAAGGTGGCAGATCAAGATGTTAGTCTACCCGTTTGCACCCACAAAGACTTAAGTACTGTATGTTTGAAGATAAGATAAAACTTAGACTTACAGAGAGATATGCAGCGGAAGAACAGATCACAATTACCTTAGATTCACTTAGTCTAAGGCTAATTGTAAGTAGAAGATAACCAGTGATTACACACGTAGCAATGACCCCAAACCACCAATATGTTGCCGAAGAGAATCAATGAGCCTGACTCTCTGATACCATGTACGAAAGTATAGGCAACCAAGATGAACAATATAATCTTTATTCAGATCTAAGCTGGAATAGTCAGCTTAGATAAAGTTTACAATAGTATCCAAATGTTACAAGGTTAGATTAATGTCAATGAGAAAATAATCATGTAGATGTAAAGACAAGATAAGATCAGTGAAATGATCAGAAAGAATGGAAGAGAGTGATACAAAAGACTGCACACTCAAGTGTGTGTAACCCTAGATAAAGGGACTTATTAAATAGGAGATTAAGTTTCACTAAGACCCCTCTAACGGCTAGAAGAGACTCATCAGCAGAAATGAAGAAAGGCTTCAGCAGAAATGAGCTTCTTGGAACTTTAAATCTTTTATCCTTTGTCCAGGTTAAACCCCTGTAATTAATCCTGCAATAAGCCACAACTTGAAAGTCATTAGTAATTGATAGAATGATATGTTTGCCCTCAGATTACCAACCCAAAATTTAACACACATGCTAGAATAACAACATTTTTTTGAGGGCTTGTTTGTTGTAATAAAATAAAGAGCATTATTATGAATCTAAATTTTTTGGTTTCAATGTGTACTATCTTCGTCCCACATTATATGTCCACATTGTTAATTGGCGTTTGAGTTTAAATTGTAGTACTATTTTCAAAACCTTAATATCTATTGTGTATCACCTGTATTATTCGTAAATCGTAAATTATTATATGCCAACAATATATATATTTTTTATTTACCAACCATGCCTTTCGTTATACTCCTTAAAGCTTGTTACTCCGGTTTACTTTTAAAAATTTATATAGTTATTATAAAGTTACTTCTTCCGTCTTATATTAACTGTCCATTTTAATAATACACAAATATTAGAAAATCCGCTAATTACATTTCTCACTAATTAATCAAATATCATATCTACTCATAAAATTCTATTTTAATTAGTTAAAATAGTGAACATTTATTATGAGACATCTCAAAATAGCAATGTAGCTTTTTCTTTATCTTGTCGATCTCTAGCAGACACATAATGATATGTTGTTTGGTGTTTCGTTTTATCAACTTATGTTCTAATTATAGTGATTATGGCCATAAGGCCGTGACCTGTGTGATGCAGCTTAATTAACAATCTCATGGGGTAAGGCTGGATGCAGTAGCACTCGATCGAGCATCATTTTTCACAAACTCGATCGATCCTTGGTCGATCGCCTTGATGTGGGGGATCGATCGAGCATCATTTTTCACACATGTTGGTCGTGACCACGATCGACTTCAGCTTAGTTTCATTTTTTGTTTGTGTGTGTGTTTAATTAAAATAAAAGGTATATCTGTGGGGTATGTTTTTTTTAGTGTGGATCGCTTTACTGGGGCACCCAATCACCTGAAGGTCGCTGGAGAGAGAAAGTTGACGTGGCAGGAAAAATGAGGGGGATTGAGTCCCCTTACTGGAACGAGCCTAATAAACTCTATAGCTGAATACGCGGACCAACTTCAATTATTGGATGTGAGGAAATTTGTAAATTTTTATTTATCGAAAATGACACATTACCAAAATCTAGTATCTAGTTGATACAACTAAGTCGAGCTTTTATCATGTTGCTCAAGTTTAAACCAAATAGTCTCATACATTTTTGCCTAAGCTTACTTTGTTGAGTTCTTATAACAAATAATTTCATACATTTTTGCTGAGTGTTGGATTAGCTTATGCCACTAATAGCCCAAAAAGAAAAATAAGCTTAAAGTCTCCACAATAAGCAACATTTTAAAAGAGCTTATCAAAACCCCGTTGATTAAGACAATAAGCCTAATCTATTAAACTTAGCCAAACACAAACAACCCCCTTAATAAGCTCTCCAATAAGCTCTTTTTGGGCATATTATCTTGTCCCATATAACTAATGTTTTCAAAACCGGTTCAACGGGACCCGGTTTATGCAACAAAAAACCTAACAGTTTATACACATGTC
This sequence comes from Chrysanthemum seticuspe, assembly GCA_019973895.1. Lineage (NCBI taxonomy): Eukaryota > Viridiplantae > Streptophyta > Magnoliopsida > Asterales > Asteraceae > Chrysanthemum > Chrysanthemum seticuspe. The sequence goes on along the minus strand of BPTQ01000006.1, from coordinate 333,527,311 downwards.
CAGAAAACTATGTTTCTTTCAGCTTTTCAAACACTAAATCTGCTAAAAAGCCATCGGTTCGCACTGGGTTTCAAATATTAAATAAACTAGAACCGGTTCGACCGGTTGACCCAGCCGGGTTTCCAACTATAATTGTATAAAACATTAATAAAGGTATAATATAACAATTTTTTTAAAAAGTTTACCAGTTACTTCAAATCAAACTTTTTTTTTCCTGGAATGAAGTCGGTAAAGTCAGTAGCTACAATAATATTTTAGGGCTGGTCTTTAAGCCCAATAATCTTTTTGAATTGCATATATATCCTTCCAAAGTTGAATAATTACTATCTTTTTTATATACTACTAGTCAAAGTCCCCACATAAGTCTAGTAGAGCACAGGAGTATTGCCACATTGTGTTGGTCGACCATACACGTTTTGTTGCTGGAATCTAGAATTGTTCATAAATGAGAGCAAGTCTTGACCAAGCACGGAAAAACTCTATATCTGATTATGGCAATAAGGCCAAGACGCGTGTGGTTTAGCTTAAGAATGTCATGGGTAATAACGCAGATGTAACACCCCGACCCGACAAGGGTAAAGATATCACAATACGGTTTCATATCAGAACTTTAAAACTATACAATAGCGGAAACCTTTACAAAAATATTCAAAAAGAAAACATAAATAGCTAAAACTTCAAAATAAATCTAAGATCTCTATGGTAAAGTCTTGCTCTCAACTCTACTCTCAACCCAGATCAGCTATCCCATAAGCTCATCTTGAATGCTAAATACCTGCCGCAGGAAAAGAAAAGTGCGGCTGAGCTTACAAAGCCCAGTGAACAGATATAACGAAACAAAAGCTAAAACAGAATAAATATACAAATACGAAATCAAAATGAAATAATAACGAAGGATCTTTAGGATTCTGCGGAAGCACAAATATACAGAAATCCAAACAACTATATAATAGTTTAGATATCACATAGCACATTAAAGACACAAAAACAAACACATCAGAACAACCAAACACACTTTATACCAAAATAACAGATTACGTATAAGCCAAACAGAAAGTCTCAAAACGAACGGAAACAGTCTTAGAAAATAAACATGGCATTCATACAACTCAATAAATCAACATTTATAGCACTTAATTCAATAGTATAGCAGCGGAATAAGCAGACAAGTCATGGCAGACAATATAGCTAAACCAGTTCTCATATCAAATCCTAACCTTAGCAGATTTTAAACATGGCAGGTCACATATGCAGACAGATAATTAACCTTCAAAACACTCAATTATACATTAGCACATTCATCTCACAGATCAAAGCATTCACGTAACAATAACAAATCATAATATCAGATATAAGAATCATGTTTCAAACATATTAATCCTATCCTAGTATGGCAACTAATAATCACTTAAACAAATATGTCATAAGCACATTCACTAACCTATCATATCAAAAATAACTTTCTGCTTCAAAAGTAACTTCAGAAAACAAATGGAGTAGCTAGCTCCCAGATTTTGTGAAGACGCGTATTGCACACGACATCATTCACCAGATAACATATTCAGATAACAGATCAGATCTAGGATGCATCCATACGCCCCTTCCTACATATTTAAAAATATGCTTCACCATCCAGAGACGTGGCAGAACATCACTCTACTGCCCTAGAGTCATATCAAAGGTGCATCACTGATACGGACATGGAACCCCCATGACTAGTTAAATATTTGGTTATTATCAACCAACTTAAGCCAAACAGATTTCAAATATAGCACAGATCATAGTCAACACCAGGTTACAAAATCATACCAGATAATTTATATCATAAGATTCATATTCAGATAGTCAGAAATCATAAGTTCATATCATAGTGGCATATCATATATTCATAAACAGAAGTTCATAACCAGAGGTTCATAATCCTAAGTTCATAATCCAATATAGCAGGATTGAAAAATTGTATATATCAAAGTCTTCCTAATCATAAGTTCACATCAGATATTACATAGTTCACTAGAACATCAGTTCATATAAGCAACAAATCAAATATTCAGAAAAGGGTTCATAGCAATGGCATCGGAAATCCTAATAAACATAAGAGATATGACGAAGAAGGAAAAACATGAGGGACCTTTACTGAAAAGGTCAGAATATCTGAACGATAACACAAGTGTCTTAAAGTAAGACAGAATATCCGTACCTTAAAGCAAATGAAAGAAAAGCAAACGAATGATCGAATACGAAGATGTAACGTCGCGTCTCCTCCAACGAATCTACACGGATTATGATTTATTTAATACTTATTAGTATAACGGATTAATCTCATTAATACTTTTAGAATTGTCAGGATATTCTCATTTTAGTGACAGACGAAATTACAACGTTTTAGGGTTTCAATTATTAATTAGCCAAACGTATGGGTTTAATATGATAATTATCTTATTTAAGAGCTTATATGATCATTATTCATAGCATAGGGTTTACAAATGTCAGAGACAGATTTTAAGACTCTCTTTCAAAGTAGTTTACATAATCTATAACTTACATGAAATAACGAAATTACACACTTAGCTTTCAACCCTAACCAACTTCCCATTTATGTTCTAGGGTTTCCATACTTTTAATATTACTTATTACGCATTTAAGTTACATGTTACTTCTTTTAATGATTTCCATTTTGACCTCGAACGTACGAAAACTCAAACGGAATTTAACTTAACTCATGCATGTCCTTACGAAATTTATTTACACATGTCGACCCATAATTACTCAGAATTACATGTTGCACCCTTAACATCTTTAATTATACGATCTAACCTTCTATTATCAGATTTTACACTTTTAGCCCAAAGGTTTTAGAATTTACAAAACATACCCCTTTAAGTTAAATACAATTCAAATGGCCCTCTAAATATCCAAAATTACACGTTTAACCCCCACACTTATTTTATACGTTTAGTACATGTATTTTACTGTTTTACAAAAATAACCTTTAAGTTTCAATATTTACAAAACCAACCCAAACCTTTTATTTAGAACCGAATATTGCATAATTCAAGTACAAGCCCTAAACCTAGATGTAACCCATCATTAATCCATCATTACCACTGCATTAATGAACCTTAATGATAACAAGAAAACCCTAGTTTTTATAAACCCTAATCGTCCCCTTTTAAATACTTTCCTTTTTCACACGCGATCAAGAAATAAAACCCCAAAAAAATTACACAAGCTTCGAATCCATGGACATGTATTTTATTCAGGTTGTATATCATATAAGAACTCCCAGAAAAATCAGATCATGGTCCCAAAGTTTATCATATGCTCGTTCGCTATTTTATACGTTTTCTAGGGTTTCAATTACAAATAATTCCATACGACTTATAAAACATGCATGGCCAATTTTTAAGTGTTATATGTGACTTGTAGGACTGAAAGCAACGTTAGATACTTACCCTTGATGAGCTTAGATCATTAGAACAAAAGAAACCAAAACTAGCACTCGTCGAAACCCTAATTCACTCAAAAACTCACCACGACCACCACAGCAACTTAGGACTTCGAACACTATTTTTCCCACCTTCTTTACCTCAAATCTCGTCCAAGAAAAATGGCCTTAAGCTCTGGAAACTGGAAGTCGAATTATTTAGGGTTTTGGGAGTCGGTTTGGTGTAATCGGCAATTAGGGATTATTGTGAACCGAATAATGTATTTATATGGGTTATACTATTTTTCTTGTGGGCTTTATAATATATTGGACTTAAAATAAATGGACTCTAAATTATATAAATTATATTGGGCTTTTATTTAGTTTTATTTCTTTTATAAAATTAATTAAATATATTCGGCAATTATAAAAATACAAAACTAATTTTTATAAAGTTATAAACTATAAAAATTACCTTTACAAAGTGTTTAATATTTATTTAGATCATGTGTGATATTCCTTAAAAATTTTCTGAATTTACATAGCTTATTTGATATCTTTTAAATTAGTTATTCATTCTTTTTGATTGTAGGGGTATTTTGGTCTTTTTGTGAACTTTAGAAATTCCAGGTATTACAATTCTTCCCCTCTAAAAGAAAATTTCGTCCTCGAAATTGGACAAGACGGAACAGAACAGAAAACGAATCGGATTTCAGAATTTCTAGGAATATATCGAACGTTAATCTTATCTCGGAACAAAAGAATTTCTTATCAGAATATTCAAACTCATACTTATTCAGAAATTAAATCAATAGTCAAATACTTATAATAGATAATTACATACGTATCAGAATAAGGGCGGAGAACAGATGAGACGCAGAAAATCAAACGACAAATTCTAACTTATTCAAATATCTAATGATGAGGACATCATATGCATAGACGAAATAAATCCTATCGGCCTCAATAGTCGCAGAAATATGTGGAGACATATGAGCTTAAAGCGGTCATAGCAATCTATAGGTTCGCACAGATCATAACAACTTCGGATTCCAAACGTACAAAACTTGTACGAAACAGATATCGACGAAAATCTCACAATTAGGGACGGAATTTCAAACGAACAAGAGAAGCACCAAATAACAGATACAAGTCAAAGTCCTATCACACATCAATCACAGGCATTTCCCAGACGTCGTATACCTTCAATAAGTTCAGATTATATGATCTCGGTATTATTACGTTGATCAGGCGTCATAATACTTGCATCACATAACAAGTTCTTATTGTCATTATATTCGGTCTCGGGTCATGACAAAACACATAACTAATAACAAAACAACACATACCACCTACGAATAATACACATATAGCAAGTAACATACTATAACAAAACAGATCCACATGAGTATACCATCATGATGGCCATACTTCATTCAAGCGGTAAAAACATCATGGAGAAAATAAATAGCGGACAAAACTTATGAGAACTAACGGAAACTTAACGAATCTATCAGAAAGAAACAACAGACAGGAAATATACTTTCAAAATTTTGTTTTATTTCCATTAATCAAACAAAATTTGCAGAATCGTCTTAAGATGAACTTCCAAAACAAAACTTAAAAATCCCAGATTCAAACGTCAAATTAAAACAAAAGGACCTAGCTCAAAATCAAACGTCAGAAAATTCTCATAAAGAGAGTAACTAATCAGAAACGAAACTCCTATTCTCGTGTCGGATTGAACCTACTAGTAGCCGTGGATTCTAAATCCGAGTCCACCTCGTGTTCCTCTTCTTCCTCGTCTTCCTCGCTTATCCATCCGTTCTTGTTTCCTTCATGCTGTGGTAGTAAGCGACTAGCAAAGCCACCTTTACGCTTCCTCTCTTCCTCCTCCGGCACACGATCCACAAAGGCATACAGATCGCGACTCTCAGCTCGTCCCACTCCTTCATCCTCAACGAACTTGGGACACCTAACAGGATATCTAGTAGTGAAACCTTGGTTGTCAACAACCTTAGTTTCATACTCCTCCACTACCTCTCCGTCAATGGTCCTCAAAGTCAACTTCTCCTCGATGGTGCATGGCCACATATAGGCCGGAACTCTTATCCTCTTATTAGTCCGCTTCATTTTACCATACCTCGTGCAGCCCTTAGCAATGACAACGACCCATTTCATCTTCTCCTTATGTTGCCTAGCCGGTCCTTGATTACTCCTATCAGATGAACTAGGGCGGCGAGGGATAACCATCTAAAAGAAATACTAACCATTAGAAAAACTTAAATTCGATAGGGTACGCAAAGAAGCCCTCAGAAAGGAAAATCCTAAATCTACCCACCTCTCACAGGTCATAGCCTAAGCTCTAAGGGTCCTAAAACCTAGAGCTCTGATACCATAAATTGTAACACCCCGACCCGACAAGGGTAAAGATATCACAATACGGTTTCATATCAGAACTTTAAAACTATACAATAGCGGAAACCTTTACAAAAATATTCAAAAAGAAAACATAAATAGCTAAAACTTCAAAATAAATCTAAGATCTCTATGGTAAAGTCTTGCTCTCAACTCTACTCTCAACCCAGATCAGCTATCCCATAAGCTCATCTTGAATGCTAAATACCTGCCGTAGGAAAAGAAAAGTGCGGCTGAGCTTACAAAGCCCAGTGAACAGATATAACGAAACAAAAGCTAAAACAGAATAAATATACAAATACGAAATCAAAATGAAATAATGACGAAGGATCTTTAGGATTCCGCGGAAGCACAAATATACAGAAATCCAAACAACTATATAATAGTTTAGATATCACATAGCACATTAAAGACACAAAAACAAACACATCAGAACAACCAAACACACTTTATACCAAAATAACAGATTACGTATAAGCCAAACAGAAAGTCTCAAAACGAATGGAAACAGTCTTAGAAAATAAACATGGCATTCATACAACTCAATAAATCAACATTTATAGCACTTAATTCAATAGTATAGCAGCGGAATAAGCAGACAAGTCATGGCAGACAATATAGCTAAACCAGTTCTCATATCAAATCCTAACCTTAGCAGATTTTAAACATGGCAGGTCACATATGCAGACAGATAATTAACCTTCAAAACACTCAATTATACATTAGCACATTCATCTCACAGATCAAAGCATTCACGTAACAATAACAAATCATAATATCAGATATAAGAATCATGTTTCAAACATATTAATCCTATCCTAGTATGGCAACTAATAATCACTTAAACAAATATGTCATAAGCACATTCACTAACCTATCATATCAAAAATAACTTTCTGCTTCAAAAGTAACTTCAGAAAACAAATGGAGTAGCTAGCTCCCAGATTTTGTGAAGACGCGTATTGCACACGACATCATTCACCAGATAACATATTCAGATAACAGATCAGATCTAGGATGCATCCATACGCCCCTTCCTACATATTTAAAAATATGCTTCACCATCCAGAGACGTGGCAGAACATCACTCTACTGCCCTAGAGTCATATCAAAGGTGCATCACTGATACGGACATGGAACCCCCATGACTAGTTAAATATTTGGTTATTATCAACCAACTTAAGCCAAACAGATTTCAAATATAGCACAGATCATAGTCAACACCAGGTTACAAAATCATACCAGATAATTTATATCATAAGATTCATATTCAGATAGTCAGAAATCATAAGTTCATATCATAGTGGCATATCATATATTCATAAACAGAAGTTCATAACCAGAGGTTCATAATCCTAAGTTCATAATCCAATATAGCAGGATTGAAAAATTGTATATATCAAAGTCTTCCTAATCATAAGTTCACATCAGATATTACATAGTTCACTAGAACATCAGTTCATATAAGCAACAGATCACTACCACCTTCCTTGTGATTGGATTATAGAGCTTATAACCTTTCGATTGCTTGTCGTAGCCAACAAACACATGCTTCTTACTTCTATCATCAAGCTTTAATCGCCTTTGGCTGGGAACGTGGACATATGCTATGCTTCCGAATACCCTTAGGTGAGAGACGGTAGGCTTCATCCCATTCCATGCTTCTTGTGGAGTCTTGTTATCTAAAATCTTTGACGGACACCGGTTCAATAGATATACTGCACAATCAACCGCCTCGGCCCAAAACTCCTTTGGCATCTTCTTACTTTTCAACATGCTTCAGACCATATTGAGAATGGTTCTATTCTTTCTCTCAACCACTCCATTTTTTTGTGGGGAGTAAGGAGCCGTTAGAAATCTCTGGATCCCATTATCCTCACAAAATTTGTTAAATTCTTTTGATAAAAATTCTCCACCTCTATCGGATCTCATGGATTTAATTTTTAAACCTTTCTCCTTTTCAACCATAGCTTTAAATATTTTAAAAGTTTCAAAAACTTGAGATTTTTCTTCTAGAAAATATACCCAAGTTTTTCTTGAAAAGTCATCAATAAAGAGCATAAAGTAAAGATTTTTACTATAAGAGGGTGGAGTAATGGGACCGCACAAATCCGTGTGAATTAGTTGTAAAGGCTCCTTAGCTCTTGATGTTGCTTCTTTCGGGAATGAACTCCTAGCATGCTTCCCAAGAAGGCATCCTTCACACAGTTGATTGGGATGATCAATTTGATCTAACCCTTTCACCATTCTCTTTGAGGATAATAACTTTAAGTCACCAAAGTTTAAGTGCCCGTATCTCATGTGCCAAAGCCATGAATGATCCTTCAAACAACTCTTTAAGCACTTAGCTTCATCATGTTGAATGTTTAGAAGGAACATTCGGTTTTTGGTCATAGGCACTTTTGCTATGAGCTTTCCTTCGGGATTCCTTATTGTAGCACTACGATCCTTGAAATGAATATCGTAATTTTTCTCTAAAAGTTGTCCCACGCTTAAGATATTACTTTTAAGATTGGGCACATTGTATACGTCCGAAATATATTGGTGACTTCCATCTTTAGCTCGGATAAGTATCTTACCTTTTCCTTTCACCGGTGCCTTTGATTCGTCTCCAAAGGTGACGTTACCTTTACTTTCTTCCATCTCCACGAACAAGTCTTCTTCACCCGTCATATGGTTACTTGCAGCGGAATCTAAATGCCATGGCTCTATCCTCTCTTCTTGTTCATCATGTCTTGCCATTAGCAAGGTAAGCTCATCACCGTCTTCTACCTCCACAAGATTAGCTTTCTCTTCCACTTGTTTTGAGCTAGTACACTCATTGGCATAATGACCATATTTACGACAGTTGTAACATTGTATTTGGGGCTTACCTCCTCTTTGAGATTGAAAGCTTCTCCCACGACCTCTTCGATATGAAGACCATTGGTTTTCATCTTCTTTGTTGACATCTTCTCTTCCTCTTCCTCGTCCTCGGCCTTGGAAACCACCACGACCTCGAAAAATACCGCGTCCTCGTCCTTGCTCCTTTCCATGTAGAAAGTTATTTTCTCTTTCTTTGAAAGAAACCTTTGAGTATAAAGCTTGCTCCAAGGGTTCTTTCCCCCTTCTTTTCTTCAACTTCTCTTCATGGGCTTGTAAAGATCCCATGAGTTGATCAATGGTCATTGAGTCTATGTCTTTTGACTCCTCTATGGCCACGACAATGTAATCAAAGCTTGGGGGCAAAGAGCGAAGAATCTTTTCTATCACCCTTGTGTCACTCAAGCTTTCACCATTTCTCTTCATTTCATTTGAAATGGTCAAGACACGAGTGAAATAATCCGAAATGGTTTCGGATTCCTCCATTTGGAGTTTTTCGAACTCTCTTCTAAGAGTTTGAAGACGTACCTTTTTCACCTTGTCGATTCCTTTGAAAGCATTTTGAAGGATCTCCCACGCTTCCTTGGAAGTAGTTGCGTTTGCAACATTCTCAAACATCGCATCATCAAGACATTGATAGATGAGTGTAAGAGCACTTTGATCCTTCTTTCTTGCCTTTTGCAACTCCACCCTTTGGGCGGCATTCATGGAACTTTCATCATCTACTTTCTCAACACCTTTCTCTACCATCTCCCATACATCATGTGAACCTAGTAACGCCTTCATTCGAATGCACCAACTACCATAGTTGTCTTTGGAAAGACGAGGAAATTGGAACAAGTTCATCATGCTTGACATCGTGATCTTCTAGCTCTGATACCAATTGTTTAGAGACTCGAAGGCCTTTTAGGCTTATATTTGATGAAGAGGTTGTAAGGGAAATTTAGGAAGAGAGAAACACTTAGAGAAATTTTATAATGTTATTGATTGCTTGAATCTTGCTTGTTTTTCTTGGTACACAAATGGTTACAACCTTACATATTTATACTACTCCATGGAAGTTTCTACACACTAGATATTTCCATAGATATCTAAATATCTAACATCTAGATATTTCTTTTCATACTAATATCTAGATATTTCTCATATTAATATCTAGATATTACAAAATATTTCTTGATTATTCCACTAGATATTTCTATATTATATCTAGATATTTTTACTTATGGTTTGGGCCTAACTATTTTATTAGGGTAGCCCAATTATAAATTTGGATCAAATCAAGTTTATGATCCAACACAGGTTTATATATAGGCATGCAAATAAGTCATAGCTTTTATTGAATTATTCGAGCTTAAGCCCAAACTATAAAGACCTTTGAAGCTGGCGATTCAAGTTTGAGAATAGGTTAAGGTCGTCTAGTATGAGATCGGATCAGCTATTTTCAAGCCATAGCCACAGTCAAATAAGATAAAGCAATCTTCTAGGAGGTAAGCAAACTCAATCAAGAATTTAGTACTTAAGCTAAAGTAGGATCCGTATTATAAAAGAACTACCAGGCTCCCTAGATTATCTCGTTCGGTTGTGACCTACAAAATTATATTGGATTCCCGACATTTCAATATCATCATTAACGATGTCGAAAAAAGTCTTCTATATAAGAAGATATGGCATCACTTGTTCTTGCTTCAGACAAGAGAGTAGATGCGTGAGGGGGAAAATAGATCGAGTACTAGACAAATGGTAAAGAGCGGGCTATGGTCACCAGAAGAAGACAAGAAACTCGTTAACTATATTATTACCTATGACCCCCATGGTTGTTGGAGTTCCGTTCCTAATCTTGCCTGTATTTCTCCTTATTTCACTCGTTATGCATAATCGAGTAATCCTATAACCTCCTAAAAATCCTCTGAGAGGTCACTCCACAAAGATTTGGTGATTCAGAACCTGCAAAACCAAACACTTGATGCATCTACACCATCCAAATCTGCAAAACTTACTATTAATATATTTACGTTTTTATTTAAGCAAGATTACAAAGATACCGCAAAAGTTGCAGGTTACGATGGAATAATTATCTGCGACCAGGTTTAAAAAGAGGAAGCTTTTCGTTGCAAGAATCCACACTCATGTTAAGAAACAAGTATAAAAGGCCACGAGCTACTTTACACGCAATTTCTTTGTTTACTTCCGTAAAATATGTTTAATTTCTTTTGTTATTTTCTTTAACAACAGATGGGCACAAATAGCAAGTTACTTACCAGGAAGAACTGATAGTGATGTAAAAAACTTCTGGAACTCGAATACGAAAAAGAAGCTTCTTCAGTTCCAACTGCAAATGATCAATGATCAAGAGCGTCGTGTTGATCAAGAAACAGAAAATGAAGTTGATCATCCTCCTCTTCCACCATCATTCATGAGAGTATTTTGACCCAATACTTGATCAAAATTGGGAACCGAGTTGCAAGCTAGAAGCAAGAGCGACAACATGAATTTGATCACTCATAGTCAACCAAACATTCTGATGACGTATAGTCTATATCCGGGTCGTGGACCCGACTAAAGTCCAATACTAACTTGGCCCGGTACGGACTGGGCTAAGCAGATTAAACGTTTAGGCTCATGAAGGCCCAAGCCGGATCTATTGATAGAATAGATATCCGATATCTTTCAAATAGATAGATAATCATTCCCAACCGGTAAAGGCGGGATACGCCGAAGGTTGGGGAACACGGAACCAACAAGGATTCCGTGCGTATATAAAGGGAATCACATCCCTCGTTTAAGGTACGCTCTGATAACCCTAATTATCCTTAAACCCTAAACCGATTACTTACTCTCACGCCGGAGGATAATCGTGGGAGACAATCCCACGGTAAGCCTAACGGTGTCTTTTGTCTCTTAGTGCGCAGGTCTTAAGCAACGATTCTCAATTGGTGCGGGAACCGGAGCTCCAAACAAGGAACGTCCAACTTTTGCATCAACAAGTGGCGCCATCCGTGGGACCATTCACTAAGAACCAAGAACTAGGATGACGAAGCGATCGCAATCAGACTTTACTGGAAAGAAGACGCACAGCGGGGTAACTCCCAAGCAGATCTCTGGGACAACCAGTGCTGCTAAAAATCAGGGATCAGGCCAGGATTCGGCCTTCCCTCTGGTGGAACCACTCTCAGGGACAACCCAGGCAACAACTACCACCACCAGTACCAGAGATCCGCTGCACACTCCTTTTACTCCACTCCAATCGGCGCTAGAAGCTAACTTCACAAAAGCACCCAACGCACCCGACAAAAACAAGGGCGTGTTGATAGAAATGGATACCCCTGTCCTAGAGGGGGTCGTTCCGGAATTAGAACCAAGTAGTTTTGTCTCTCAAAATTACGAAGCCCTAGCTATCCTCATGCAAGAGGAAGCAAAGAAAAGAACAGGTCGGAGTCTGCATGCTCGGCTCGACTTTGGCCCAGAGTTTGGGACATCTCCACCGCGTCGTCAGAAGGAGAAACGCAGGAGGGATAATTGCCGACCCCCAGTGTTTAATAGAATCGGAAGGAGAGTCAAGGAAGATGATACATCTGACTCACAGCCTATGAATGAAAGTGAGGAAGATGAGAGGCGCACCAATGTCCACGCTAGACTTGGTAGCCGCAGAATGCAAGATAGACTGGGGGAGCGATATTCCCCAAGTGAAAGTTCCCCAAGTACAAATTCTGAGGACAACCGGCGTAAACGCCGAAGGAGAGAAGAACTATCTTCTAGTAATTCCTCGGACAACGAGGACAGCGAGACTGGACATTGGAAATCCAAAAGAAAAAACCGTGACCAAGAAGAGGAGGATATGTCTCTCCCATGGCACCGTCAGAAAGTAGACGCGTTCACTAGACGCATCAGTGATTTTTCGAAGAATAAAAAGAGGCGCATGCCTACTAATGTTAAAACCTATGATGGAGCAGGTGACCCTGATGATCACCTAAAAATTTTCGAATCAGCCGCAACCATTGAAAACTGGCCACAAACTGTATGGTGCCACATGTTCAATTCCACACTGGTGGGTAATGCGCGAAACTGGTTCAACAAGCTTCCACGCAGAAGCATCAATGGCTTTGAAGAGTTGAGGAAGGCATTCCGCCTAAACTTTACTCAACGAAAAAAGTGCGCTAAAAACCCCATTGAACTCACTAGAGTCAAACAGCGCCAAGGGGAATCCACAAGCGCTTTCATGGAGCGCTTCAAGGATGAATGCATGCAAGTCAAAGCATGTCCCGAAGTACTCAAAATCTCAGGGTTCATGAATGGGATCAGCAACCCGGAACTTATCAAAAGATTGAATGACAGGATTCCCCAATCCTTCGATGAGGTTATGAAGCGTACACGGTCCTTTGTACAAGGAGAAGCCGCTGCGGCGGATAGCAAGAGAAGCTACTCAAACTACCGGTCACAGGAACAACCTGGGAGACAATCCACAGACCGGAATAGTAACCGTAACAGGAACTATCGCAACCAAGGGAATGGACGCGACAATGACAAATATACCCCGCTTACCAAATCGCCAAAAGAAATACTGGCAACAGAAGGCGCTAACTTCCCGAGACCACCACAAATGCGCACTCCAGAGGATCGGCGTGTCGGGAGTGGATACTGTGATTACCACACGTAGAAGGGCCACACCACTAACGAATGTGTCCAATTACGCCAACTCATCGACAAGATGGTCAAAGAGGGTAGATTGGACCATCTGGTCAAGAATATCAAGGAAGGGAAGGACAAACAGAAGAGTGGCAATAAGAAAGAAACACCTAAAGATAAGCCCGACACCATTTACATGATACAATCATGGCAGCGGGTCACAAAGCAGAAGGTAAGCCAGGATTTTTCACGAGGAAAGGAAATCTCGTTCCCCACCTTAACTGCGAATAACGCAGTAGTGGAACCACTTACTATAGAGATAAGCGCAGGGGGTCACGACATCCACCGCATGTATGTCGATGGGGGAGCTTCTGCCGACATCATGTATGAGCACTGTTTCAAATGATTGCGTCCGGAAATACGCAGCCAGTTAATCCCGGTCAGAACAGCGTTGACTGGTTTTACTGGTGAGAAGATATGGCCTATGGGGCAAATACGATTACCTGTCAGCATTGGGAGCGAAGAGCACTCCGCAACGGCCTGGATGGAATTCATGGTGATTAAATCTCCCTCGCCATACAATGGCATTATTGGGAGACCTGGAATATCAGCTATGCGAGCAGTGCCATCAACAGCGCATGGGATGCTTAAATTCCCAGTGGAAGGTGGTATTGTTACTCTTTACAATACCACTATACCACACAGAGAATGCAACACGATTTCATGCGAGACGGCACCAACTCCAGCACAGCAGATAACCAGAGTTTCGAATCTGAAAGTAGCAATTCACCCCGAATACCCGGAACAGGAAATATCCATCGGAGGTTCATTGTCGGACAACGGCAAAACAACTGTATGTGCACTCCTGCAGAAGAATCTGGATATTTTCGCATGGGAGCCTAAACACATGACAGGAGTACCACGCTCTGTCACAGAGCATAAACTGAGAATCCGACAGGGATACTCACCCATACGCCAGAAGAAGCGGGGCCAAGCCCCAGAGCGAGCGCAAGCAATCTTGGCAGAGGTACAAAAACTGGTAGAGGCAGGAATCATGCGGGAAGTTTACTACCACGACTGGCTTTCCAATCCAGTCATGGTAAAGAAGAGCGACGGCAGCTGGCGAATGTGTGTAGACTTCACCGACCTTAACAAAGCATGTCCACAAGACTGCTATCCTTTACCAGAGATAGATTGGAAAATAGAATCTCTGTGCGGATATCCATTGAAATGCTTCCTCGACGCGTATAAGGGATATCATCAAATCCAAATGGCTAAAGAGGACGAGGAAAAAACTGCCTTTCATAAAAGCCAAGGTGTTTACTGCTACACAAAAATGCCCTTCGGCTTGAAAAATGCAGGCGCCACCTACTAGAGGGTAGTGGATAACGCTTTTGAAAAACAGGTGGGCCGCAACCTAGAGGTCTATGTTGATGACCTGGTCATAAAAAGCCATACCGAAGATGAGCTAGTGCGTGACATCGAGGAAACGTTCAAAACTCTAAGAGAGATCAATATGAAGCTGAATCCTAGGAAGTGCACCTTCGGCGCTACTGAAGGCATGTTCCTTGGATACCTGATAGAACCCGACGGCATAAAACCATGCCCAGAAAAGACAAAAGCGGTCATCGAACTTCCCTCACCGCGCACGTTGAAGGAAGTCCAATCTCTCAACGGAAAGTTGGCCGGCTTAAACAGGTTCTTATCCAAATCAGCAGAAAAATCACTACCTCTTTTCAAAACACTCAAGAAGTGTATAAGGAAAGGTGATTTCAGATGGACTGCGGAGGCAGAAGATGCCTTCACTCAGCTTAAACAACATCTGGCAACGCTCCCAACACTTGTTGCACCCCGACCAGGGGAAGAGCTAATTATGTACTTGTCTGCAACTGAAGGCGCAGTCAGTGCAGTGTTGCTAACAGATAGGGACTCAGTACAAACTCCCATCTACTTTGTAAGCAAGGCACTCAAGAAGACGGAGATGAACTATAGTGCCATGGAAAAACTAGTTCTGGCGTTGGTATTTGCTGCTAAACGGCTGCGCAGGTACTTCCAGGCGTACCCAATAGTAGTAATCACAGATCAACCGATCAAGCAGATCATCTCCAAACCTGACGCATCAGGTAGACTACAGAAGTGGAGTGTATTGCTAGGTGAGCACAACATCTTGTACAGACCACGTACCGCAATCAAAGGACAGATTCTGGCGGACTTCATCATTGAAAAGCCAGACAGCGACGAGGTATCCACACCAATTAAGACCGAGTTACAAGATCCATGGATCTTGTTTACAGATGGATCCTCATGCATTGATGGCTCAGGAGCGGGCCTCATTCTCACAAATCCAGAGGGAATGGAGTTCACTTACGCACTGCGTTTTGAATTCACAGCAACAAATAATGAGGCAGAATACGAAGCCCTGCTCGCTGGACTACGCATCGCAGCTCGAATGGGTGTACGCAACCTAGAGGCAGATGTGGATTCCCGCTTAGTGGCCAACCACGTGTTGGGCGAATACGTGGCCAAAGAAGATAATATGATTCAGTATCTTGCCAAGACCAAGACACTGATAAAGGTTTTGACAGGTTCACCATCAAACAGGTTCCTAGAGGGGAAAATCGCAAGGCGGATGCACTAAGCAAGATTGCCTTGACAAGCTTTGCACATCTATCAAAGCAAGTTCTGGTAGAAACACTGAAAAGCAAGTCTATCTCAGAGATGGAAGTCTCCACAATCATAGAGGAGGACGGTCCTACATGGATGACACCGATAACGAACTTCCTGAACAAAGGAACGTTACCCCAGGAACAGAAGGAAGCTCGCAGAATACGGCGCACAGCGCAGAGATTTGAAATCCGAGACAACATTCTGTACCGACGCTCCTTCCTACAACCATGGCTCCGCTGTGTAGGCCCATTACAGGCAAATTATGTGCTGCGAGAAATCCATGAAGGATCATGCAGTATGCACTCGGGACCACGATCCGTTGTGGCACGCGCCATGAGATCAGGTTACTTCTGGCCTACCATGCACCGAGATGTGCGGGATTTAATACGGAAGTGTACCGATTGCCAAGTGCATAGACCCATCCCACGCCAACCACAGCATGAGCTAACGCCGATAACATCACCATAACTATTCTACAAGTGGGGTATTGACATCGCAGGCCCTTTTCCCGTCGCAGCGGGGGGATTAAAATTCCTCATAGTCGCTATAGAATACTTCACCAAGTGGATTGAAGCAAAGGCGGTGGTAACAATCACTGGCAACCAGGTGAAGCGCTTCGTATGAGATAACATTGTATGCCATTTTGGTCTTCCCGGGGAAATCATCTCAGATAACGGAAAACAATTCTGTGACAACCCCTTCAAGGAATGGTGGGAGAAACTAAGCATTACACAGCACTTCGCGTCAGTTAAACACCCACAAACCAACGGCCTAGTGGAACGGGCGAATCGAAGCTTAGGCGAAGGAATTAAAACACGCCTGGACAAGCACAAAGGGAGATGGGTGGACGAGCTATCACATGTCTTGTGGGCGCATCGCACCTCAATCAAAACCAGCACAGGAGATACACCCTTCTCTCTAGTCTACGGGACAGAAGCTGTCATACCAGCTGAGATCGGTATGCCAACCATCCGCACTGCTGAGATAAATGTGGCAACTAATGACGAAGAACGGCGTCTTGACCTAGATCTGCTAGAAGAAAGGCGTGAGCGCGCAGCTATACGTGAAGAAAAATCGAAGTCAAGAATGAAGGGATACTATGACGCTAAGGTGAGAGGTGTCTCATTCAGACCAGGTGACTTCGTCTATCGCGCTAATGATGCAAGCCACGCAGAAGACACAGGTAAGCTTGGACCGAAGTGGGAGGGACCCTATGAGGTTACTGAAGCACTAGGAACGGGCGAGTACAAGCTACGGGGCTTGGATGGTCGTGAATTGCCACGTACATGGAACATATGCAATCTCAAGAGGTGCTACCTATAGAAATGGCTACGGCCAAACGCACAACTATGTAATTTTTTTTAGTATCATGTTTTTATTTCCTCACAAACACTTGCATGTATTAATAAAACGTTACGGTTTCTAGCTAACTCCGTGACACATTTTAATTTGTTACTTCCATATACTGTATGTTTTAACAACCTTTTTATTTTTGCCTACATGGCGTGCATGCAATATATAAACCCACGATGGTCAAAAGGATAAGTTAACCTAATAAACAACTTGTTGAGTAAGAGGGTTGCAAACCCATCAACGCTGGATCACGTATCCTTATTAAACACCTTGTTCTCAAGACGTTGGAATAAGCTTTGTGCGAACCCCACAACGGATGCGCAACAATGCACATGTGCACGTTTAACAACTTTGGAACCAAGACACTTGATTCCTTAATTTGGTATTTACAGTATGCTGCATACCATTAATATACACGATTATACTTGACATTTTTTTTAGTATCTTCGGATCTTCATACATGATTATGAAGTCCTTGTATTATTCACACTTGCATATACAGGTAACAACGTATACTTCTTTTACGCAAAGATAAACAAGATAAGTGTGTACATCACAAAGGGAAAAATATATTTACAACACACTTAACAAAAGGAGGTTCATTTCATGACTACGAGTTATTTCTCACAGATAGTTACAGCACCAGAGACAATCTAAAAACTATGACTACGCTTCAAGGAGGAACTACCCACGCGGCTAGTATCATCCCCAATCCTATTCAGCTCCTGCAACAAATCAGCATCTCGACGAGCCACGGTGGCAACACTCACGAGCACCCCGTCAGACCGAGGGAGGTGCGCCGCGCCAATACCACACATTACAGCCTTGCCCTTAATACCTTTCTTTTCAGCAAGCCTCGTCGCATGCGCTTCCAACACTTGTTTCAAGGGGACTTCCCTGTCCAGGACAAAAGGATTCAGGATATCTCTAGGGCGCGCGAATACAAGAACGTGAAGTTGGGATGCATCGGGTCTAAGATAATAGTCTGGTTGCGCAACAGCCTCTCCACCGAGATGACGGGCTAGAGTCAGACCTGCAAAAATTATGTTTATCGGATAATCCTGATCACGCTCCAGTTCAGCAATCTTGGGGAGTTCCAAGTCCTTCATCTTCTTCATGGCAGCGACCAGATTGTCATAAGCCTTCGCATCATAAGTAGGTACCTGCTCAACGGGTACCTTTAGCAGCTTAGCCTCTTGCAGCTTCTCCATGGCTTCTGACTTTCCACGCTCCAGCGCACACTTCACCACATCCCCGAAGGAGTCAACCACCTCTTGCGACTCCAGGGCACTTAACGCCGCTAGGCGAAGCCCATGGCTTATGAGCCATCTGCGCTCAGCTATGGTGGAGAGAAGTTACGGATATAACTTGATTCGTTGTGAAGTGAGTGGTGAGAAACACAATATCAACGTATATCAAAATAACCGTAAAATTCGACAAATCGACCCTTTAGGAAAAAGGTCAACGTGCCAAACCTCACGGGTGTGATGAAAGTGATACCGGGAAAGTGATTTCCCCGGGTCGTGTCCCAACGAGGTGTGAATGGAAGGATTCGTTGAGTTTCGTGATATGAACTTGAATTGGTTTTTAAATGATTTGGATTTGATTACGAATTCTACAATTTAATTAACGGGAAAGTAATTAAGGCAAGGGAACCCTAATAAACTAAAAACTAACTACTACTAAGCCTAAGTAATGATAAAACGAAGCTACACTAAGTCCTAGGGTGCAAAAACGTAAAAACGGGAAAACAACCCGAGCCATAAACGTAAAAATTTTGCAATTTAAGGGCTACGGGTGTGAAATCAATTTTCCTACGTTCTATTTGACTAAAAATGATTTTAGGAAAAAGCGGAATATTTTTTTCGACTTTTAAAATAATTACTACGAATTAAAATCTATTTTACACTAATTAATTAATTAAAAATATTAAACTAATTGGGAAAAATCTGAAAAAATCACAAAAACTATTTTAAAGGGTACTGATCCTAAGTAAATTGAAAAACGTGGTGGTAGCTATGTAAAATAAGCTAAAAATAAGCCAAAAAGGGCTTATTAGCAAAACTGTTTAATGGTTTAAAAGGTTAGTTTGTGAAAAACTTGTGAGACAAGTCCCAAGGGCGCAGTTGGTGAAGGTGTTGTGTGTTGAGGCTTTAATAGGCAAGAGGTCAGGGGTTCGAATCCCACCTCTTGCTTATTTTTTAAAATCAATTTTTTTCAACTTTTCTCCTTTTGGAACTTAAAAGGCTTATCAAACTGAAGATTTTTAATAAAGACTACTTTCTTGAAAAGCTTAAAATAAGCAGTTGGAAACTGCTTATTCCAACAGTGGGCATAAACACATCCAAACACCTTTTAAAAGCATAAAAACCAAACACTCCTTATACATTTTAAAAGCATACTAAGGCAGATAAGCAACTGGAAATGACAAATGGGCAAACAAGCAATTCAACTTTAAAGTGAGCTAACAACAAATGAATCAATAAGCTACAAAGGATGGAAAATCAGTGGGCAAATGAGAATAAACTAGGAAATCCTAAGCTTGTGAATAAACATTAAGCAACCTAAAATTGTAATAAGCACTTAAGAAGCTAAAGGTATCTAACTAATCTTAACAAAGTAATTGAGCACTTAACCACTAAAGTAATCTAGTTAAGCTACTAATAAGCTACTGGTAAAAAAAAAAAAAAGAAGATGTAAGTGACCTGTTGAGCTGATGTTGCAGGCTGCAAATCAGCAGCCTAGGGGGACCTGTTCAAGCTTATTTTTAAGCTGAAACTGAGCTTCCAAGATAATCAAAAGCTACAGCAAATAAAGTTAGCATGGTACACATTCAGAAAAGCAGATTTTTGTGGTGGAAAGAGCTTATAACAGCTAAAAACTAAACTGCTATCAGCTGGTGTTGAGCCAAATTTTTGCTGATACAAAACAGGATTTAGTTGCAAAATACAGGTTTCAAAAGCTCTTTAAACTATACTATAGGAACTGTGATGCAATTAAATTACACATATGCTGAGCTGGGGATACAAAGGCTTTAATAAAAGCCAACTCTGCCAATTTAAACCACCAAATGAGCAGGAAAATGGCACAAGATCAGCAGCCAATGCTGCAGACCTGTGCAGTTTTCAAAGACAGAGAAAAAAAAACACTTTTTTTTTTGAAAATTCAACTTTAATCTTATGAACCCATTTCAAGTAACACTAAGGTTTGTAAGGTCTTATACATAAGCTGAAAGAGACTTTGACTCAGAAAAGTCAAACAGTTAAGAAAATGGATTTGACCAGTTTAATAGCAATATCCAAACACCCCTTTTGCAAAAACTAAAACTACCATTTCTAAGATTGATCTAAAATTCTTTTGACTAACTTTCAGTAGCTAAAGTAAACACTTAATAAAAATTGAAACTGAAGAAAATAACTTTCATTAATTAAAAAGACATTACAATAATTCCGAGATACAAGAAAACTAAAATTTTTTAAAGAAAGACTAGGGGTGCCTTATACTTGGCTACAACATGTTCCTTTTATACTACTCTAGGTCTTCAAGCTTCAACATCTTGTGCTTCTTTTGTGTGAGCAGTCAAGCAAAAAGACCAAGTTGTGCTTTCTTGAAGTCAATCTCAACCCTTGATCAGGTAGGTATACTTTGGGAGCAATCTGAGCCCTTGATAGGTGCTTTTTGACTTGGATAGCTGAGCTGGACATTGGGAGGAGGGGGGAAATTGGTAGTGGGTTTGGGATTAGGGTTTAACTGGGTAAAAGGTTTAGATTGGAGGTTGAGTGTCTGGGGATGGTTTGTGTTGGGGAGCTTCTTTTTATTTTTTTATTTCTTGTGTTCTGTGTTTGATGTTTTGTTTGGGCGGGAAGGGGAAGAAGAAAGACAGAGAGGTGGGTTGGTTTGGCTTATCAATTGACCGGGTCTAGGGGTTGACCGGGTATGGGTAGTGGATTGGATGGGTTGACCGGGTTGTTAACTTTGGGCCTTGGGGTTTATTGGACTAAGGATTAAACTTGGAATCCATTTAATATTAAAGGACCAAAAGTGCCAAAACTGAAATTCCAAGGACCATTCCTGTAATTCTGACAATGTAATCCAAGGACCAATCTTGTGAATCTTAAATAAACCATGGGTCATTTTTGCCAAAACTAAAATTCCAAGGATTAAATTTGACAATTTAAAAAATCCAGGGACCAACACTGTAATTTCTCAAACTTTTGAAATTTTTCACCAAAGGACTAATTATGACAAATTATGATTTCAAAAAGGACCTTTGGTGACTTTTCTTTTTAAAATACGTGCTCAGGGACTATTTCTGTCAATTTTTGAAAGACGGGGGAATAAAACTGCAATTCTTGCAAATTTGATATGTTTTTCATCTGATTTTGATATTTTTGCATTTAAAACACATAAAACACTGATTTGTGATATTTTGATCATTTTGATGTGTTTCTGAGTGTTTTCAGATGATTTTGCAGTTTATATTGTACAAAAATGATGAGTATTTAGACACTCATCAATCCCCCACACTGAGATATTGCTAGTCCCTAGCAATGATTTGAGAAAACATAATGGATTTTAATCTCTTTACCAAAAGCCATTACTTCTGGAGTAGCCAAATGTTTCAGTTCAAGTAAGAACCATGGTACACCGATAACCATGTGATTTTGAGCAAACCACCAGCTTTCAACGGATTTGATTTTGTCTTTACCAGAAGCCGTACCCTTCTGGACTAGCCAACTCTTAGATAAATTATCAATATTATCTTTGGTGAGCTGATTACCAATTATGGTTTTTCCACTGCCTTTACCACAAGCCATAATCTTGCGGGCTAGCCAATTCTTCACTTTTTAGGATATGGTGAGTTGAATACCATACAATTTTGGGCAAATTGCAAGCCATATAAACGGATTTGAGAAATCTTTACCAAGAGCCGTTTGCTCCTGGATTAGCCAATCCTTTTGTCTTACAGACATGGCGGACTGATAACCAAATGAGAAAGTGTAAAACACTTACTCCAAAAAAAATTTTGGCCAAAAACGGGGGAATTTGGTAGTAAAACATATGATAAAATTCGTGAGAATTCCCCCCCACACTAGAAATGAATATTGCCCTCAATATTCAAAGTACCGGCGGTTATGCCGAAACTGAGAACGTAAAAGGGAAATACTACGGCCATTATTCGAAGATTTTTTTTTTTTTTTTTTTTTTTTTTTTTTTTTCCAGAAAACCTTTATACAATAGCGGGGGGCAACTCCCCCACACTAGGGTGGTACACACGGGTGAAAACCCATGTCATGCTACTGTTTTTGTTAACCGAGTCGCTAGCTTGACTCGACCCCGAATTCATTGGTCCATGGGGGAGCAAGTGGAATAGAAAATCGCCATCGGACTTTCATTCAAATGGTTTAGACAAACATTTGAAGCACGTGAAAGTTCCACATCGATGAGATATATTCCCGGCTCAAGAGAATGAGAAATGCCGGGGTCAAAGATGGTGTCTTCACTCCCGTAGGAGTTAAGACATGGAGAAGAAATGGGAGGAGAAGGCAAAGTGTCAATTACTTGACAACGGGTGGGATAGGTGGGTAAAAGATTAGATTGAGGAACATTAACGGAATGTTCAAAAATCTTTTCCACCGCAAGAGAAGTCACAACATCCGTGTTGGACTTAAGAAATATCCGAGAGTGAACTCCCTTGAAAGGTAAGATACCGGGTTTGAAAACTTTATCCTCAGAGAGGAATGAAATGCAAGTATCAACCACGGTAAAATCCTCAAGGGCGGATGAGTTACTCATGGATGAAAGGGGGTGTAGAGCATTTTGCTCAAAAAGCTCATCCTCAATTCCCGGAGGAAGAGGATCGATGTGAGCGAGTTCACCGGCGAACTCCTCATGGAAAGGCCAACTCCTTTCGGAAGGAGGAGGCAATTCAAATGTGGATGACTCATACTCAGGAAGAGAAATATGAAAAGTGGGAATGCCACTACTCTCCTTTTCAGTATGATCGTCATCAAAGCGGAATACATCAAATTCCGGAAGAGAATCATTGGAAAAAGCCTCAAGCTCAGAAAATGGTTCGGGCTTTTCCAAGATAGAGTCACTATCCTCAATGGGGATAGGAGCTGAAGCTGGTTTAGCACAAAATGATTCGATCTTAGAAACGAGGAGATTTACATTGAACAATTTTTCACGAAGTATCTCATCCTCAATTTCCAGATCATCAGAATCTCTCACCTCCTCTAAGCTAACTAGCTCAGAAGGTAGCTCCTCGACATAATCGATGTCTCCATAAGATAAAGAATCGTCAAACGAAGTACAGTCGTTGTCAGAATCGGAGAACATCTCGACATGATCGTTTGGGATGTCAAGAGGAGGAGAAGAATCATCATCAAGAGGCTCATCAAACATATTACCGAAGATAACCTCGGACTCACTTGGGGTTGGGACAAGGTTCTCAACACAAGACGGTTCCGTTTCCAGAATAGTGCTAAGATTTTCGTCCCCCATTAAAAGGTTATCCGAAGGTTCTACGGTAGATAAGGTCGGAGAGTGGACATGTGCGGTACTTTGTGGGCTTGAGGTATGCACCTTGTCCTTTGTCATCTCCCAATCTTCCTCATCCTCGTCATCGAGACGGCAAGCCTCGTTAAATAGGAGAAGCTTTTGAGCTGCTCGCTCATCGGCTAGTAATCTTTCGTTGCGAGCAGCTTGTTCCTCGGAAAGTTCCTCAAGAATCATACGAGGAAACTGATCAATGACGGGAAGTTGTGGGGGTTGGACTTTGTCAATTCCGGAAGTCCACGATTGACATTGATAATCATCATGAGGACCCCCACACTTAGCACAATGAGGGTATTGGGGAGAGAAATTTTGAAATGACGTTTGATCATTGAAATGATGAAAATACGGTTCTGGTTCGTATGAATTTTGTGGAGGGTAATTGAAATTGTTTTGAGGATAACTGAAAGAGTTTGGGTTAGAATCATAAGCGAATGAATTCTCGGCACAAATCGAACAACATCCATTGACAAGATAGTTTCCACACCACTCGCACATACATTTGTAACAACGAAAACCTTGTGGTAACAAGTCTCCACAACCGTAGCAATAATTTTGATCAAACAAAGGTATTTCGGGCTCGGAAATAGGAATCGAGGGTTCAACAACATCACATATGGTAGGTAAAGTGGTATTTCCCGAAGTTGAATCATGACGAAGTTCAATTAAGAAGTTTTGAATCATGTCAT
This sequence comes from Chrysanthemum seticuspe, assembly GCA_019973895.1. Taxonomy (NCBI): domain Eukaryota; kingdom Viridiplantae; phylum Streptophyta; class Magnoliopsida; order Asterales; family Asteraceae; genus Chrysanthemum; species Chrysanthemum seticuspe. The sequence continues at coordinate 333,502,711 of BPTQ01000006.1, read as the reverse complement.
TTCTGGCCCTAAAGAAATCGTCGGTAAAACGTTCTGAAGATTCCGGAGTTGGGACAAGTGGTGTGCTCTTAGAGCTAGCAAGTTCCACCACTTCCGTTATGATCTCCGGCGTTTGAATGGGTTCATCGTAATCAATTTTAATTCTCGACCTTTTTTCATTGGCTTGAATTTTTTCAATTAGATTACGGGCTCTAAATTCAAAGAAATCGTCCTCATAACCCTCGGTAGGTGCTTGAGGTAACTCCGACGTTTGAACGGGTTCGGGTTGTGGCGGGTGGTCGAAATAACTTTGAAAAGTCTTTTTGATGGATAGTTCGCACAAATTGCAAAATTCGCTTGAACTAGGCCTTCCACACCGCGCACACACACACTTGTGACCATGATGTTGATGATTGTCGACATAAGAATTAAACATATAGAGGGTTAAAGAGATAGAATTAAACGGTTTTGAGGTTGAAGAAGAGTAGAATCAAACGGTACGAGGGGGTAAGAGAAAGAGAATCATACGGATAAGAGGAATGAGAAGAGTATTTTTGGTTTTTTGTATTTTTCAAAAACGGTAACTTCACGAGGAAGGTTCTTCAAGTCACTAATCGCAAAAACTTCACGAAATTGTCGCAACACACCTCCCCGGCAGCGGCGCCAAAATTTGATTCGTTGTGAAGTGAGTGGTGAGAAACACAATATCAACGTATATCAAAATAACCGTAAAATTCGACAAATCGACCCTTTAGGAAAAAGGTCAACGTGCCAAACCTCACGGGTGTGATGAAAGTGATACCGGGAAAGTGATTTCCCCGGGTCGTGTCCCAACGAGGTGTGAATGGAAGGATTCGTTGAGTTTCGTGATATGAACTTGAATTGGTTTTTAAATGATTTGGATTTGATTACGAATTCTACAATTTAATTAACGGGAAAGTAATTAAGGCAAGGGAACCCTAATAAACTAAAAACTAACTACTACTAAGCCTAAGTAATGATAAAACGAAGCTACACTAAGTCCTAGGGTGCAAAAACGTAAAAACGGGAAAACAACCCGAGCCATAAACGTAAAAATTTTGCAATTTAAGGGCTACGGGTGTGAAATCAATTTTCCTACGTTCTATTTGACTAAAAATGATTTTAGGAAAAAGCGGAATATTTTTTTCGACTTTTAAAATAATTACTACGAATTAAAATCTATTTTACACTAATTAATTAATTAAAAATATTAAACTAATTGGGAAAAATCTGAAAAAATCACAAAAACTATTTTAAAGGGTACTGATCCTAAGTAAATTGAAAAACGTGGTGGTAGCTATGTAAAATAAGCTAAAAATAAGCCAAAAAGGGCTTATTAGCAAAACTGTTTAATGGTTTAAAAGGTTAGTTTGTGAAAAACTTGTGAGACAAGTCCCAAGGGCGCAGTTGGTGAAGGTGTTGTGTGTTGAGGCTTTAATAGGCAAGAGGTCAGGGGTTCGAATCCCACCTCTTGCTTATTTTTTAAAATCAATTTTTTTCAACTTTTCTCCTTTTGGAACTTAAAAGGCTTATCAAACTGAAGATTTTTAATAAAGACTACTTTCTTGAAAAGCTTAAAATAAGCAGTTGGAAACTGCTTATTCCAACAGTGGGCATAAACACATCCAAACACCTTTTAAAAAGCATAAAAACCAAACACTCCTTATACATTTTAAAAGCATACTAAGGCAGATAAGCAACTGGAAATGACAAATGGGCAAACAAGCAATTCAACTTTAAAGTGAGCTAACAACAAATGAATCAATAAGCTACAAAGGATGGAAAATCAGTGGGCAAATGAGAATAAACTAGGAAATCCTAAGCTTGTGAATAAACATTAAGCAACCTAAAATTGTAATAAGCACTTAAGAAGCTAAAGGTATCTAACTAATCTTAACAAAGTAATTGAGCACTTAACCACTAAAGTAATCTAGTTAAGCTACTAATAAGCTACTGGTAAAAAAAAAAAAAAAAAAAAAGAAGATGTAAGTGACCTGTTGAGCTGATGTTGCAGGCTGCAAATCAGCAGCCTAGGGGGACCTGTTCAAGCTTATTTTTAAGCTGGAACTGAGCTTCCAAGATAATCAAAAGCTACAGCAAATAAAGTTAGCATGGTACACATTCAGAAAAGCAGATTTTTGTGGTGGAAAGAGCTTATAACAGCTAAAAACTAAACTGCTATCAGCTGGTGTTGAGCCAAATTTTTGCTGATACAAAACAGGATTTAGTTGCAAAATACAGGTTTCAAAAGCTCTTTAAACTATACTATAGGAACTGTGATGCAATTAAATTACACATATGCTGAGCTGGGGATACAAAGGCTTTAATAAAAGCCAACTCTGCCAATTTAAACCACCAAATGAGCAGGAAAATGGCACAAGATCAGCAGCCAATGCTGCAGACCTGTGCAGTTTTCAAAGACAGAGAAAAAAAAACACTTTTTGTTTTGAAAATTCAACTTTACTCTTATGAACCCATTTCAAGTAACACTAAGGTTTGTAAGGTCTTATACATAAGCTGAAAGAGACTTTGACTCAGAAAAGTCAAACAGTTAAGAAAATGGATTTGACCAGTTTAATAGCAATATCCAAACACCCCTTTTGCAAAAACTAAAACTACCATTTCTAAGATTGATCTAAAATTCTTTTGACTAACTTTCAGTAGCTAAAGTAAACACTTAATAAAAATTGAAACTGAAGAAAATAACTTTCATTAATTAAAAAGACATTACAATAATTCCGAGATACAAGAAAACTAAAAATTTTTAAAGAAAGACTAGGGGTGCCTTATACTTGGCTACAACATGTTCCTTTTATACTACTCTAGGTCTTCAAGCTTCAACATCTTGTGCTTCTTTTGTGTGAGCAGTCAAGCAAAAAGACCAAGTTGTGCTTTCTTGAAGTCAATCTCAACCCTTGATCAGGTAGGTATACTTTGGGAGCAATCTGAGCCCTTGATGGGTGCTTTTTGACTTGGATAGCTGAGCTGGACATTGGGAGGAGGGGGGAAATTGGTAGTGGGTTTGGGATTAGGGTTTAACTGGGTAAAAGGTTTAGATTGGAGGTTGAGTGTCTGGGGATGGTTTGTGTTGGGGAGCTTCTTTTTATTTTTTTATTTCTTGTGTTCTGTGTTTGATGTTTTGTTTGGGCGGGAAGGGGAAGAAGAAAGACAGAGAGGTGGGTTGGTTTGGCTTATCAATTGACCGGGTCTAGGGGTTGACCGGGTATGGGTAGTGGATTGGATGGGTTGACCGGGTTGTTAACTTTGGGCCTTGGGGTTTATTGGACTAAGGATTAAACTTGGAATCCATTTAATATTAAAGGACCAAAAGTGCCAAAACTGAAATTCCAAGGACCATTCCTGTAATTCTGACAATGTAATCCAAGGACCAATCTTGTGAATCTTAAATAAACCATGGGTCATTTTTGCCAAAACTGAAATTCCAAGGATTAAATTTGACAATTTTAAAAATCCAGGGACCAACACTGTAATTTCTCAAACTTTTGAAATTTTTCACCAAAGGACTAATTATGACAACTTATGATTTCAAAAAGGACCTTTGGTGACTTTTCTTTTTAAAATACGTGCTCAGGGACTATTTCTGTCAATTTTTGAAAGACGGGGGACTAAAACTGCAATTCTTGCAAATTTGATATGTTTTTCATCTGATTTTGATATTTTTGCATTTAAAACACATAAAACACTGATTTGTGATATTTTGATCATTTTGATGTGTTTCTGAGTGTTTTCAGATGATTTTGCAGTTTATATTGTACAAAAATGATGAGTATTTAGACACTCATCATAACTCCTCGTCGTACTCTATGCTTAGTTTACGCAACTTCTCCTCCTGCGTTTCTAGAGCACTTTTTACAGTAGCGCCGAAGTCTTCAAGCTGGGAGGTCAGTGCGTCTTTGCCATTTTCCAAATATTTAATAGCCCAAAGACAAGAAGACTTATAGCTCGCGGCCTCCGCACGCTCTTGCTTTATTTGACACATCAGTGCCATTTTCTCCTCGGCAAGTTTTTTAGCATATGACCCAAGAGTCTCTGCTTCACCTCTAGCACTAGCCAATTGAGCCTCAAGTAGTGCAATTCGTTGGTCTTTTACCGCACCTTGGCTAGTCTCGCCCGAGTACTTTACCTTTAGCCGCGTCGCGAGTGAGACCAGATCATCGACAAGTTGTTCCATGGGTGAATCCCCAGCGGTCTCAGGCTCTGCGCTTTGGCTCTTCTGCCCAGATGATTCAGCGCGAATTGGACTTGCTTGGGGGGGGGGGGGGGGGCGACTCTGCGAATTGTTCAAACCTACAAACATGATGAGATAATCACAGTTATTCAGTGCTATCTAGCTGTATTTCGATGCATAATTTTTCTAGGATACTTACGCAGGAATGGATGTGTCAGGTGATGGTGGGCTCGACGCAACATCACTGGAAGATGACTCCACACTAAAAATAACTGGGCGCTTCTTTCGAGAGGTGGCAGCGCCATCGCCGCTGCGCTTCCTTTTCCGCTTCAATTCTGGACTCTCTTCTTCCTCATCTGTTTCTTCCACGTGCTCCGCCGCTATGGGCGCTGGTTGCACGGGAGGTGTCTGCACTGTTGTACTCGGCATACTCTGTAAGGGAGTTGCTTGGAGCGCTACGGATGAACTTTCACCTGCCTCGCCTAGGTCCATCGCTACGGTACGCCCGGCCACCGCAACTAGCACGGGCTCTTCTCCCTCCTTCAGGGGTCGAGTTCCCACCTTTACATCCATTGGCTTTGTCAGGTGCACAACGCTGAACAGGTCCATCTCTGCGCAACAACAAAGAAACACACATAGTTCATGACAATTACGAAGAACAAATAGTGAATAACTTACAGAAATGTAATTCAACGGGGTACGAAAGCATGAGCACCCACCCTGACCATCGGCGTCTAAGAAGATAGGGACTTTTTCTGAGCTGCCAAAATAGTTGTGGCTCAGGCCAATATGCACCAAGAACTCCTCGGGGTAGGAGCTTATAGGGATGCGGTTCGCGTTTATTGTTTCCGCATCCTCTGCATTATATGATCCAGGGAGGGGGCGCTCATCCTTTGGCAGTGTCCCCTTAGCGTAAAAATCAAAATGAGACGGAAAACAAGTGTTGTCAATCCAGAAAAAGGTCTCTCTCCAATTTCTGAGCGCGTCTAACTTGTCTGTGTAGCATTGGAGGGATCCAGGGCGTTTTGCGAAGGAAACCCACCCGTTTGACCACGTGGTGTGGTAAAATGCCCGGAACAGATGGATGGTAGGGTTTATGGCCAGTAAGTGGCAGTTCACCTTGAAATTAATTAATTTCGCCGCACCTATACAGTGCAGCTGGGACAAGTGAATGCGGTAATAATTCAATACATCACTTAAGAATAATGATATGGGTATGCGCTGATTTGCGAATTCAAAAAATCGCGTGTATACACCAATTTTCCCATCGGGGAAATCCGCTATTGATGCATTCGCAGCCGGAACTTCCGGATGTACTGCGCTAGGGATATAATAATCTGATGCAAACTGTTGTAATTCCTCTTCCGTTATGTTGGATGTAAAATCAGATAATTCCTTAACCATGGTATTGTTATAACCAAGAACAAAGGCGCAGGCGCAGTTACCTTGGGGGTACTTCAGTCTGAAGGCTTGGATGTGTTGGAAGCTTTGCTAATAGCGGATTGTTTTTACTGTGTGTTGAGACGGTGAAAATGAAGTGAAGGGGTTATATAATCTTCTTCCTCCACACGATGATCGACACGTGGACTCCACTAACCCTACATATGTGGTGGGGATTGTTTGATGGGACATGGGTGCAGTAACTTTTCCCCCGATTTACGAGGTGCCCGTTTCCTTTTTTATGGTTAGATACAATGTATCTTGAGCATCTTTTTCTTTAGCTTCTTGGCTACGCTTCGTTTATTTTTCATAGAATACGATAATTAGTCTAGCATCCGTAGTTATGCACTGCGCATACTAGACTGGGGGGACATGATGACGTATAGTCTATATCCGGGTCGTGGACCCGACTAAAGGCCAATACTAACTTGGCCCGGTACGGACTGGGCTAAGCAGATTAAACGTTTGGGCTCATGAAGGCCCAAGCCGGATCTATTGATAGAATAGATATCCGATATCTTTCAAATAGATAGATAATCATTCCCAACCGGTAAAGGCGGGATACGCCGAAGGTTGGGGAACACGGAACCAACAAGGATTCCGTGCGTATATAAAGGGAATCACATCCCTCGTTTAAGGTACGCTCTGATAACCCTAATTCTCCTTAAACCCTAAACCGATTACTTACTCTCACGCCGGAGGATAATCGTGGGAGACAATCCCACGGTAAGCCTAACGGTGTCTTTTGTCTCTTAGTGCGCAGGTCTTAAGCAACGATTCTCAATTGATGCGGGAACCGGAGCTCCAAACAAGGAACGTCCAACTTTTGCATCAACAATAACTTTAACAGTATTTGAATACTCAAACTTTGTATTGACAGTGATTCATGAACAAGCAATCCTGTCTTCTCGTAGGTGGATTGTCTTAGCACATTTGGATCAAAGGTACCCGTTACGGTCACAAAAGAATAATACAAATCATAACTGACAGCATTGTTAATACAAATTCACCACTTAGCAGTTATGTCTACTGCTAACTCACTAAAGAAAACGATTTTATACTGTTTGCATACTTGAATATTTCGAACTGTGAAGTCAGATATCATAAAGTTCAGATAATATATATAGTGTGATAACTCGATACAAAAATGGAAGTATGAAACAAACCAACGATTTCATACAGGATATTAACAAAGATCACGAGCCTCGCAGAGTCTTGTGCAAATGTACACATTAGTAGTATCATACAACAATACAACAAATTAACTAGAAACACTAAACATCTAAAGTGATGTTAGAATCCACAACTACTCATCATCTTCATCTTCTTCAAATTCTTCTTCATCATCCTCGTCAGTTTCTTCCTCCACATCCTCGTCGATTCCTTCAACCACGTCCTCGTCATCAACTATGAAACCACCCAACGTTTCATCAGTTTCATCTTCATCGTCATCATCTTCAACATCAACGTCCATTGCAGAACTCTTTCTAGTATCACTACCGCTTTTACTTGTACTCGCTCCCTTTTTGTTTTTCTTTTGGTCTTTTGACCTAGTCTTATACTTGGGTTTTGGGTCATTTTTGAGTTTCTTAATCAATTCAGCGTCTTCCTCACTCTCACCCGTCCACACATCATCATCCTCGTCGTTATTCGCTCCACCTTTCTTCCTCTTTCGTCTTTTTCCCTTTTTTGCTTTTATATTACTAACTTCATCTTCGTCTTCATCACTGACTTCTTTATGTTCTTCAAGAAACCAATCCCAAACCCGTATGTCACGGATCATTTTCTTGGGGTAGTTATCAAACTCGTGTCCCATAACAACAAAACCGAACTCTGCAATTTACCATCAAATCAATATAATATATAAGCAAAATGCAGTAAAACGAAACTTTCAGTCGATATTCTAGCTAAAGCTCGATACTTTCAAACTTATTTCCACTTATTATTTGATACGTGTGTGCTTCTAAATCTGATCATTTTGACTTGAAATGCGAAAACCAGAATCACATCCAAACACCCTTTCATCTAAAATCTCAGCAGACAAATATTTAAGCTAAGACTGCTCGATAACTGTAATGTTATTTTCTGATACTTTAAAATCAAAATAAGTCAATCTAAACAAACATGTAAGAAACTATAATGCTGTAGTCGATTTTCAAGTTTTCCCATAAATCCGTGGATACTAAATACATGTCATTTTAGTCACTCTATTTCATTTATAAAGTCATTGAAAATTGGATATTTAAGCTGAAAAATCAACATTCTTTGATAAAAATAACAATTTTATACGAATTTAAACATTTTTATATACAGGCTGGCGTAACTAGTAGTAGTTGCACATTTTTTTTAGTAAAAGCGTTCCTTAAGGTAGCTGTATATTATAGAGTGTAAAAGGACATGAAAGCTAAACGCTTCTTTTATTAGTGTTTAACATAGAAGTGTTAAATAAAATCCAAAAGCTAACTTTCGTTGCAAAAGCAGCAAAACACGCATTATATTCTATACGCTAAAAGCCATGTTTATATGTTTGGCAAAGAGCATATAAGAACGTTTAGCGTTTTTAATTAAAAGATCATTTGGAAACATAATTTCTCTTTTCTAAATGCTACTTTTCATATGCTAGCCTAAGTCACACATAAAATCATTGCAAAGCTGATAACTGTCCCAATAGCTCGGAGTATCTAAATCCCTTGTTCCTTGCACACAAATTATAGCATTTGATGCTTTGTTGATACATTACTCAATAAACATTTTGATCTACAATTCTTATCATATAATTACGAATACCCCACATTTTTAACACACAACAAATTCAATGAATCTCGGCAACAGAATCACAAACTGGTCAAATAATAACCTTGGATAAAAGGAAAACAAATCAAATTTGTAAGTTTGGAATTGGTCCAAAGTCTATTTTCAATGGATACAACTTCCAGCTCGTATGCTAAAAGATATGCCCTAAACACTCCAAAAAGCTCGTCGTCAAACACAATATATACTAACATTTATTCTGAACGCTAAAAGCCGCGTTAATATTTTCTAAACGCTACTTTTCAAATTGTATTTGAAGAAGCAAATAGCGTTAGAGTTTACCATTTTCATCATTTTACACTTAATAACAAAATATACAGTCACGTTACCAAAAACTCCTACTAACAGCAAACTATATATAACTTAATTGCTAACTGCTAAATTCTGCTACAACTAACCGCTAATCCTAATTTTGCCAAAAAATACTTTGAACACTAAAAGCTAGTCACCTAACACAAAATATAATAAGGGGGTGTTTGTTACGGCTTATATAGCAGGCTTATGGCTAATTTGGTTTTCGGCTTATGTTTCATAAGCTCGCTTTTTGTTGCTTATTTTTAAACATTTCGGCTTATATAAGTTTATCATGTCATAATAAACTTATATAAGCCAAAAAGTTTCAAATTTAGACACAAAAACTGTGCCGAAAACCACATAAGTCATAAGCCCGGTGTTTGTTTCGGCTTATATAGCCGGCTTATCGCTTATTTGATTTTGGGCTTATGTTTCATAAGCTCGCCTTTTGTGGCTTATTTGAAACATTTCGGCTTATATAAGCTTATCATGTCATAATAAGCTTATAGAAGCCGAAATGTTTCAAAATAAGCCAAAAAAAACTGGGTTCATCAAACATAAGCCGAAAACCAAATAAGCCATAAGCCGGCTACACAAGCCGAAACAAACACCCCTAGAAGGTATGCACTAAACGCTCCAAAGCTCATCACCAAACACTAAACTTTCAGTTTCACTCCCTAAACTACCGTTTTCATTTGTGTTACTAATCTTATGAGACGTGCCATTTTCGGGTCAATGAACTTATAAAAACACGACGTTTATGTTACTTAACTACCAAAATTAAACATCGTATAAAAATACATGAAAACTAAAAATCAAACCTTGAACAGGATCATCAACTTCTGTAACATCACCACCCCCCAAACTTTCACTTCCACCCCCTAAACTTCCAATCTCATCAATTTCGCCCCCAAAACTTTCCCCAATCTCATCATCATCAACTTCCCTCACCTTAAACCAAACAAAATCCTTACACCCAACACAAAACTCATCACCCCTTCTGTGATTTGCGGCCGAGTTGGATTGGGGTGTTTGGGTTTTGGTTTTGGAGGGTGATTTTGGAGCCTTTGGGATTCCAGTTACATTTTTTGAAGTTTGACGTTTTGATGACACGTTTATAAAACGTGGAGTTTTTTTTTTTTTTTTTTTTTTTTATTTTTTTTATTTTTTAAACTAGAATTATGTATGGGCCTAGCCTAAATATGTAACATCATTTCTTGGGCTAGATGTGAACGGAAGTAACGTGGTTATAACAAATAGAACAAATACACTAAAATACATTGTTGGTAGGGATGGCAAAAGCATCCGAAATCGATGGGGAAAACCGAAACATGAACCGGTTGGGTCGGATTCGAGGGCGGGTTCGCGGGTAAAGATACGGGTTCGGGTAGATATATTCTTTTCTTTTCGGGTACGGGTTCCAGTAATACCCGCTCGTTTACTCGTACCCATATCCATACCCGTATACCCGAATTTGTACCCGTTTTTTTTGCTAATTTATATAAGGTCCTAATAAGTTTTGAGCTCTTAACCTTGTACAATTTTTTTTCTACTCTACTCCTTAATAGCATATATCTTGATAACTACAAACTATTAAATTAACACTTACGCTTGACACTTTAATTCTCATACACATGACACGTTAACTCTTTAATCTTCAAACATTAAGAATATTGATGTCGTTTTCTTTAACTTCTAAAAACATTGAATATATTAGGGTGTTTTGGTTTTTTTTTAGGTTGAGTTGTACAACGATGATTTTAATTGGGGATAACCGATACCCGCAGGGAAAACCAATAACCAGATGGATAATAATAATCGGGTACCCATCGGGTATTTGGGCGGGTTCGGGTTTGGATATTATAAACAGGTACGGGTACGGGTTCACTAAAACCCGCCCTGAACTCGACCCGTTGCCATCCTAATTGTTGGTCCCTAAACTTGTCCCGAAATATCACGTTGAGACAAAACTTGCCATTTTCATTGTCGGTAGGCCAAAGTATGCGTTTTATAGGCTAAATGAGTCCCTTAACCCATTTTCCGTTAGTCAACGTCTGTTATCTTTTGCCAAATCCATTAAATGACTATTGTACCCATATATAAAGTCATTCATCTACCTTTTTCATTCATGTCATCCTAACTAAAAACTCATCCATCTACCTTTTTCACCTGAGTATGTAAGATTATTCATTTCTGTTATGACCTTTTTTTTTTAATTTAATTTAATAAATATGGTATTTTTATTTAATATTTAGTATCAGTTGATGTTGCTTTTTCACAAGTATGAAAGATTATTCTAGTCACAAGTTCTTAGTATGCTAATAAATCTTTCGGTTATGAATATAAGATTTCAACTAGGGTTTCTCATTTTACCCTGGCAACCATACACACACTTTCACTCACCCACCTCTCTCCCACGTCCAGCCGCCATCACCACCCTCGCCGACCGCTACCATTGGTCACCACAGCCGCCGCCTACATCAAGAGATCGAGAAAACCAAGGGTTGTTTGTTCAAGTTAGAGTAAAGGTTCACACCTAAGGCTTGCTACGGTTTACTTTTGGTCCGAGAGCTACCATAGCCTCCGTGGATTTTGTGTAGATCCCTTTTTGGGTATAAAAACAAACACTTTTTATGAATCTTTGTAATGAATCTTGATGTGGGTTTTCCAGCATTGTGGATTTTGTGTAGATCCCTTTTTGGGGTTTGTTTGATTTTCAGTTTTTAGTACTCAACTGTGCGATTTTGTTAAATTTATTTGATCTATGAATAAACTTACTTTTATGGATTATGTAGTATTAGTGTTGGAATTTGACTTATGGGATGTATTGTTTGCCGTGAAGTTGTTGGTTGGGAATTTAACTATCTTAGTCAAAAGACGCCAAGGAAAACCTCGTATGTTTACTTGTATGATTTGTGTAGTATTAGTGTTGGAATTTGACTTATGGGATGTATTGGTTAGTGTGAAGTTGTTAGTTGGTAATTTAAGGTTAAGGAGTGTTGGCTATAATTAGTAATAAATGTGTAACTTGAGCGGTTTTGTTGGTGTATTTATTTGATGTAATTTTGGTGTTTAGAAGTAGTAACTAACCGTTAGTTGCAATTTTTTTGCCATCATTTTTGATAGCTGAGCTTATGCTTGTTCCTTTTATCGAAAAGGGGAATTGCATTTTAGGGTTCTATTATTGAAGGCTAACCTCATTACGGAGATGTATTTACAGCCTTGTCTCTTATAACAAACCTTAAGCCATAACGGGAAATAAATAAATGCAACTATTTTCTTTTGGGATTTTCCATATAGATGAAAAAACTGATATGGTGAAGTTTTTTAATCTGCTCATTGTTGTTACTTGTAGTTTAAATGGTACTTTTATTTCATGGTAAATGCTTAATCCTCATTTATCTTCTCACAGTGCTAGGGATCAGAAGGCGTTTTTTATATGTTTGGTCAGACTATTGAGAAGTTGAGTTTGGTTGGGGTTAAGAGTGGTCGGAATGGGCAGATCAGGCTTTGGTGCGATTCTTTTAACTTATTTGGATCTGTAGGTTTATGAGATTTTTTTTGGTTTATTTTTTATTTCTTGTTTTGGAATGATAATGATCATATAGTAATTTGTATACAAAAAGAACTAGCTATTTGTCATGGATCTTGATTGATTATGAGACTCTTTTTCATTATTCTTTTCTTAATCTTGTAGTCCATATATGGTTCATTTTCATAGTGTAGTCTGTATAAATGAATCGGTGGTGAGCCAATAAGCACACCACTTAGTTACTGCTTAACTAGTGGGAAATGGTTGTTGACTTAAATTTGCATTAAAGTCAATGAAATTGAGGTGGGTCTGCCATTATGCCAACATGGCCTTAAAGAGTAACGACATCCTTGATAACAAATTTGAAATCTGAATTGGTGCTGCCGGACAGGACAGGGTAACAAATCTGAAATCTAAATTTGTTCTAGCCACATCTATGGACATCTCAAATATTTTGTTGGTTTTGATATTGTGTGTGGGTATGAAGATGAAGAATGAAGATTGGTGTTTGATTTAGTTTGTTTTTTTCCCCTTTTTTTGGAGTGGATGGATGAGATTTGAGAATGGTTTTGGTGTTAATTTTAGAGATGGAAGCAGGAATTTATAGAGAGAAGCAAAAAAGAGATAACATGAGGGTGGTGGTAGTGATGGTATAACTTGTTTATTAAGTGCATCGTTCGTCCCTAAGGTTATACCACCAAAATAACAGACGTTGACTAACGGAAAATGGCTCAAGGGACTCATTTAGCCTAAAAACACATACTTTGGACTACTGATGATGACAATGGCAAGTTGTGTCCCAGTGTGATATTTCTGGACAAGTTTAGGGACCAACAATGTATTTTAGTCAAACAAAAGTGTAATATCTATAGGAACTTAGGAAGTGAAAATTGAAATTGAATCGAATCGAATAAAACTAAAGCAAATCTGTAAAGGAATTGAATTTGTCAAAATCAAACTGAATCGTATTAAATACTAGCTAAAAGACCCGTGAAATTCACGGGTATTTAAAAGAGAAATCACTGAAATGGATAATGACTTGTAATACAAATAAATAAAAAAGTTTGTACGAATGCAACATATGTGTAATTAAGCAAATATTCAAATAACCAAAAACGACACAAAGTTGAATAAGCACACTGTGTAGTTTTATCTTTGATGAATTTATTTATGTTGTAGGAATACAGTGACACATTGTGACAACTGGCAAATTAGGGAGTCTATTTTAGGTAACCGCATTACGTTAAACTAAACCGAGCTTTTGCTTTTATCACTATTTTTTTCGACCATGACTTGATTTGATATCGTTATTGGTTTTTATGATTTATTTTGTTATTGAATGAGTTATCGTGTGAGTTTTAACTCTTTTTGAAAGGCACTATTCGATTCGGCACATTAAAAGCCTAAAACAAGAAATAACGTAACTTTTAGACCGTAACTAGAAAACTGGCAAATAAATTGTCAAAACTCGTGGAAAAACATAAATAAACATAATAGAAAGTCGAATGAACATCGTGGGACACTCGTAGGACAATATATGAGCTCGGGAATGGGTAAACGGGATAGTTTATTAAATATTACGGCTTCGCTCCCCCTATTTCGACCCTAGCCGGCGCCCCCTCCTTCCCATCTCATTTTTATTTTAGTCCCTAACCATAAATATATAAACCCCCATCCCACCCTCATTTCTCCATTTGTTTCTCTCACTAAAAACACACACATATCATCTCTTTCTCTCTGTACTCTCTCTCCACCAACAAATAAAACCCTAACCCTAAACCACCACCATAGCCGCCACCTTTCGGGCCAAATTCCAGCCAACTTCCGGCCAGTGAACATACACCTCCACCACCATTTTGTAGATCTTTCTTTCCTCTTTCCATCCACATAAAAATCTCTCATAAAAGCCTATATTAACACCTCCAAATCTTACAAATATGATTCGTGATTCTAGGGTTTTCATTAAATCTTGTAGATCGGGTTGTAAAAAGGTAAATGGAACATGGTTCAAGCTTGTTTAAGCTATGACAAGCCTCGTATGGCTTCTTTATGGCTCGACCATGGCTCGACCATGGTGGGTTTTGGGTGAAACATGGGATTAAAACTAATTTACAACTAATAAAACATGTAGCTAGTGATTTGGTATCATGTGGTGTATCATATTGTTGGATTTTTGCATTTTAGGTTTATTTCATGAAATGGGTCTAGATTAGTTGTGGGTTTGATGTTTGGATGATGATTGGAGGTTGATTGATTGTGTTTGGTTGTAGTGGAAGCCATTTGGGGAGTGTTTGGTTGTGGTGTTGAGGCGTACGAGCCACCAAGACCCACGATGGTCATGGTTTGGTGGCGTACGTGACCCCTAAGGACCAAGGGTCCGGGTCGGGTTGTTGTGGTAGCTTGTTGGTTGATATTGTTGGTGTTTAGATGAGACGCGTGGAGCCAAAAAGCTTCTAGAGCTTGTTTGGTTCACGTGGTCTTAACCGTGACCGTGTCATGACCATTAGGGTCATAACATTGGTTTCGGGTATATCTGGTAGTTTAATTGGTTGGCGAGATTGATTTTGGGCTGATTTGAGATTGAATTGCGCTATTATGACTTTTATTTGGACTTATTATATAAATTGTCAACTTTGAGCAACGTTGGTGTTACTTTGACTTTTTAGTCAATAGTTGACCCCGACAACGCCGTAACATGGACTTTAGTATATTTTGGACTTTAGATTGATTAAAAGCTGAGAAGTCATGACTCGTGCTTGTGGACTCGAAACGAATAACGACTTGGAAACTAATAATGAAATTGACGTAATATATATATATATATATATATATATATATATATATATATATATATATATATATATATATATATATATATATATATATAGGGAAGGGTTCCAATAAGAAGAATAATTAAAATGAGAAGGGTAAGAAGTAATTCTAGCCACACATTTTAATATGGGAGGGAAAATTTGAATGAAGATGCATCCATTTTTGTAGGTGCATCTAGAATGAGTGGTTGTGGTTACTTCCTATCCTTCTTATTTTTATTATTCTTCTTATTTGATCCTAACTCTATATATATATATATATATATATATATATATATATATAGAGTTAGGATCAAATAAGAAGAAAAATTAAAATAAGAATGATAAGAAGAAACCACAACCACTCATTTCAGATGCACCTATAAAAATAGATGCATCTCCCCTTAAATTTCTCCCTCATATTTGAAATGTGTGGCTAGAAATTCTTCTTATTCTTCCTATTTTAGTTTTTCTTCTTACTGGATCCCTTCCCTATATATATATATATATATATATATATATATATATATATATATATTAGTGTCAAAACCCGTTCGATGGACGGGTATGACTTGTGGTTTTTGTTTTTAGGTTTTAGTAGAACAAATATATACTAAAAAGTTATAAAATTAAATGAAACGGTTAAGATCTATAATTGATGTTACCATAATTCATAAAACGGCTAAAAGCAGGTAATTATTTTGATTTTTGGTTTTTATTTTTAGGATTTAGTAGAACAGTTACTAAAAAGTAATTAAAAGTTAATGAAACGGTTAAGATCTATAATTGATGTTACATAATCCATAAAACGGCTAAAAGCATGTAAGTACTTTGATTACGAACATGTTTTTCTTTTTCTTGTTGATCATGGGATTCCTCATTATGGACAACTAACACATAAACGTTAAGCAAATGTAAGAAAATATCAAAGTGATTACTTGGGCATGAACCGAACGTAACCTAACTTCTTTATTCGAGCATCTAATATATATAAATACAAAAACGTCAAACAAATCTAACACAGTATCACAGTGATTACCTGGACATGAACAGAACGTACCCTAACTTCTTATTCGTGTATAGATGCTAGATCTCTGCTCCAGTCATCTTAGCTGCCATCTCCTTTGAACTCTTTCCAACTAAATGATGCATATAATTGGCCATTGTGTCTGTTTCTAGGCATATATCGCTATTAACTGAGCCTATCTCATACATTAAGTTGTAGATACCTTGATGACGGTGCGTAATAGCTATATGAAATATATAGTTAGCCCATCCTCAATTTTATCAAACATAAGATCCATATAGGTTTTAAGAAATGACTATAAATCTGGTTTTGCCCTTTTCTGCAGCAACAAATTATATTTTAGGAGATTTTTTCAGCAGATCCCCAATTTCATCAATGTGCATTATTTTGCAAACACGAATGTAGGAGATTGATATATAAAGTATATCGATAATGCGTGGCAGTAGTTCCATAGATGTTGAATTACATACTCTATCCGAGTCAATTATCGCTATATACGGATCTTTGTCTGTGTTACCGGTTAATATACGTAGTAAATCAACCTTTCTCAAGTTTCCTCTACCGTCGATTCTACTGACCTCGTCTCTAGATCGTAGATATGTGCTTATTCTTCAATCCCATGCAAGACAAGTACAGGTCCATTAGTGACACTATGACACAATCTAA
>BPTQ01000006.1:333125242-333485932 GCA_019973895.1 Chrysanthemum seticuspe | reverse complement strand
TCAAAAAATGTCGGGACAGCCAAGAAGGACCATTCATTGAGCTAAGCACGGGTAGACAACAATTTGTTAATTGTTTTCTTAAATTTCAGAAGTTTAAAAAATACTTTAGTATATGATTTGTTGACGTACATTTTATCGAGGACCAGAAAATATGAACAAAGGCTTCCACAGCACGTCTAGGTAATACTCACACCGAAGAACGTTTCTTTTCGAAACTGACGCCGATACCGAACTTTTATCGACTAGGTTCGAATATAATCTGTTGGAATCGGATCGAAGTGCTCAGAAATACTAAACCCGAATTCGAGTTTATCAAGCTATTTTCGATACGTACCGAATCCATCTCAGTCCGGTATTTTCAATTTTATAGTCCTCAGCTGTTTATACCGATTAACTTCCAATACAAGCATCATAAGCCATAGTGCCATATTTGTCGACTCCTGATATTTTAACTTTTATGGCCTGACTCTACCTAAGCCATGCATAGCTTTTATCGAACTATTTGAGCTTAAGCCCAAATCATAAAGACTCGTGAAGCTAGGCTAAGGTTGTCTAATATAAGCTTGGATCAGCTATTTTCAAGCCATAGCCGCAGTCAAAGCTTTTCTTTGCAAGAAGCCACACTCATAATGGATCTGCACGACACCTTCGGAAACAAGTATAAAAGACCAGGAGCTATTTTACATGCAGTTGTTTAGTATATGATTTCATAAAAAATTTGAAGACTTTAAATTCTTTTGTTAATTGTTTAACAACAGATGGGCACGAATCGAGTTACTTACCAGGAAGAACCGACAGGGCTGTAAAAAACTTCTGGAACTACAATACGAAAAAGAAGCTGCTTCAGTTCCAACTGCAAACTGTCAATGAACAAGGTCGTCGTGTTGATGCACCATTGCCATTGGTCAAACATGATCAAGAAACGGAAAATGAAGTTGATCTTCATCCTCTTCCACCATCATTCATGAAAGAGTATTTTGACCCGACACTTGATCAAAATTGTCATCCGAATCATCTGATAACGCAAACTGGAAGCGAGAGCGACAGCATGAATTTGATCACTAATAGTCAACCAAATATTCAGTTCATAGATCATAACTTTAACAGTATCTGAACTCTAAACTTTGTATTGACAGTGATTTATGAACAAGCAATCCTGTCTTCTCGTAGGTTGATTGTCTTGGAACATTTTGATCAAAGGTACCCGTTACGGTCACAAAAGAATAATACAGATCATAACTGACAGCATTGTTAATATAAATTCACCACTTAGAGCCGTTATGTCTACTGCTAACTCACTAAAGAAAACGACTTTATACTGTTTGTATACTTGAATATTAATAGATTTCGAACTGTGAAGCCAGATATCGTAAGTTCTGATCACATATAGTAAGATAACTCAATACAAATGGAAGAATGAAACAAATCAACGATTTCATACAAGATATTAACAAAGATCACGAGCCTCGCAGAGTCTTGTGCAAATGTACACGTTAGTAGTATCATACAACAATACAGCAAACTAGAAACACTAAACATCTAAAGTGACGTTAAAACCAACAACTACTCGTCATCTTCATCTTCTTCAAATTCTTCTTCTTCATCATCATCGTCGGTTTCTTCTTCCACATCCTCGTCGATTCCTTCACCGACGTCCTCGTCATCAACTATGAAACCACCCAACGTTTCATCAGTTTCATCGTCATCTTCAACATCAACGTCCATCACAGAACTCTTTCTAGTATCAGTACCACTTCTACTTGTACTCGCACCTTTTCTGTTTTTCTTTTGGTCTTTTGACCTAGTCTTATACTTGGGTTTTGGGTCATTTTTTAGCTTCTTAATCAATTCGGCATCTTCCTCACTCTCACCCGTCCACACATCATCATCCTCGTCATCATTCGCTGCACCTTTCTTCCTCTTTCGTCTTTTTCCCTTATTTGCTTTTTTGTTATTAACTTCATCTTCGTCTTCATCGCTGTCTTCTTTATGTTCTTCAAGAAACCAATCCCAACTCCGTATGTCACGGACCATTTTTTTCGGGTAGTTATCAAACTCGTGTCCCATAACAACAAAACCAAACTCTGCAATTTACCATCAAAATGATACATAAGCAAACATTTGTTTGGACCCATAACCGTAAATGGCTTAAAATTGGGGGTGTTTGGTCATGCATTTTAGAAGTGACTATAAGGAGGCATTTAGACATCCATCTTGAGAGTAGGTATCACATATCGACCCGTTGCTATGTGCCTATGTATACTAAATAACAAAGTCCTTGAATTTCCATCTTGGAAACAGTTATTACCATTTCAAAATGCAGTAAAATGAAATTGTCAGTCGATTGATTCTAGCTAAAGCTCGATACTTCCAACTTAATATCCACGTATATGTGTGCTTCTTAATATGATCATTTTGACTTGAAATGCAAAAACCAGCAATCACATCCAAACACCCTTTCATCTAAAATCTCAGCAACCAAAAATATAAGCTAAGACTGTTCGATAACTGTAATGTTATTTTCTAATACTTTTGAAATCAAAATAAGTGAATCTAATCAAACATGTAAGAAACTAATACTATAGTAGATTTTCAAGTTTTCCCATAAATCCCTGGATACTAAATACATGTCATTTTAGTCACTCTATTTCATTTATAAGTCATTAAAACTTTGATATTTAAGCTGAAAAATCCATGTTCTTTGATAAAAATAACACTTTTATATGAATTTTAAACTACTCTTAACCCAAATGAGGATAGGGTGGTTTGGAAAAAGTCAAATGGAATGATTGCAAAATTCTCAGTGAAAATAGCATGAGAGGGAATGAAAGACAGTATATATAATGTGGATTGGTACTCTTTGGTATGGTTTACACAAAACATTCTTTTTGAATGTGGATCTCAAGATAGTTAAAGGAAATGTAACTATTGTGATCAAGTTTCCTATCCTGAAGGTTTATTGACTATATAGTATACAAATTAATGACCTGGCAAATGTCATTAAGAGGTCTACAGTTTAACGTAGAAGCAATTATTCTATGGTTTGTCTCTCAGAAGGGAGTTTGGATATGAGTTTTATGGTATTGGAGGGTGTATATTTTTTCCGATGGCTTTGTACCTTGGACTTGATCCTTATATGAACTAAACTTCTTGTTCCTAGTATTTATTTTGTGTGCTATGAAAGATGGAGCAACACTATACTCGGAATGGGATTGTTCTGTGTAGTTTTAAGTTGTTCACTCCAAAAGGAAAGTTTCGTGCTAATGAACGGTTCTATAATGAATTTTAATCTTGAAATGCGTTGTTTGATGTATATAGGAAGTTGCAGACTTGGTGCATATCATTAAAAAGGCCTGGAAATGTTAAGGATAGTAGATGTTCGGTTTAAAATTGCAGCAGAAAAACTGTAAGAGGGGTGTTTGGATATTGTTTTTATTCAGTTTGATTATGAATATGCAAATACCTTTGTACATTGGGAATGCTTTCTTAGCTACTGGGATTCTACTTCTGATGTATTGTATGCTATGGAGTAAAAATAAAGGTTGAAAGGTGTGGCAGCATGGTCCGGAAGTTTAGCTAGTAAAGTTGGCTGTGGTATGCTTGTATTAGCTTTAGTGTCTTTGACTCTTTGTTTAGGTGTTTTTCTGTATGAATTCAAGTTAGTCTTCTATGTGGCCTTGGGTAGTCCAAGGTAAGCCATAGAATGACTCTATCTTATATTTTGGTAAGCCATAGCGTTTTTAATCAAAAAATCATTTTGGCAACGAGAATTTATCTTTTCTAAGCGCTACTTGAAGAAGCATTTACCGTCTGCGTCTACCTTTTACGTCATTTTAGACTTAATAAATACAACTACGTCACAAAACACTTTTATAAAACATGCTAGCAACTACCGCTAACTAATGTTCCTAGTTTTTCATCATTTTACACTTAATAAGTAAGTATACAGCTACGTTACCAAACACTTTTGCAAAACAAACAAATACTCTAACACCTACTAGTAGCTAACTGCTAAATGCTGCTACAGCTAACGGCTAATCCTAGTTTTGCCAAAAAATACTCTGAACGCTAAAAGCTAGTCACCTAACACAAGATATACTAAGGGGATGTTTGTTTCAGCTTATATAGCGGGCTTATCGCACATCTAGTTTTTCGGCTTATGTTTCAGAAGCTCACTTTTTGTAGCTTCTTTCAAAACAAATTGGCTTATATAAGCTTATCATGTCATAATAAGCTTATATAAGCCGAAAAGTTTCAAATTTAGCCACAAAAACTGTGCCGAAAACCACACAAGTCATAAGCCCGTAATAGGGGGGTGTTTGTTTCGGCTTATATAGCCGGCTTATTGCTTATTTGGTTTTGGGCTTATGTATCATAAGCTCGCCTTTTGTGGCTTATTTGAAACATTTCGGCTTATATAAGCTTATCATGTCATAATAAGCTTATAGAAGCCGAAATGTTTCAAAACAAGCAACAAAAAGCGAGCTTATGAAACATAAGCCCAAAACCAAATAAGCCATAAGCCCGCTATATAAGCCGAAACAAACACCACCTAACATTCATTCATACAAAAACAAACCTTCAACAGGATCATCAACATCAAAATCTGTAACATCACCACCCCCTAAACTTCCCCAATCTCATCAACTCCATCAACTTCCCTCACCTTAAACCAAACAAAATCCTTACACCCAACACAAAACTCATCACCCACTTTCATCTCCCCCTTATCCCCCCTTCTATAAACCCTAATCTCATCATTTTCAACTTCATGTACCCAAATGGGGTTTTTTCCATACACCACGAATTTCAAAATTCCTTTCTGGGTATTGTAATTCAAGGTAATGTGATGACGTGAGACTGTTTTGTCGGGTGTTTGGGATAAGGAATTGCGGCCGAGTTGGATTGGGGTGTTTGGGTTTGGGTTTGGGTTTTGGAGGGTGATTTTGGAGCCTTTTTTGGATTCCAGTTCCATTTTTTGAAGTTTGACTTTTTGATGACACGTTTATAAGACGTGGAGGCTTTTTTTCTTTTTTTTAACTAGAATTATGTATGGGCCTAGCCTAAATATGTGACATCATTTCCTGGGCTAGATGTGAATGGAAGTAACGTGGTTATAACAAATAGAACAAATAGACTAAAATACATTGTTGGTAGGATGGCAAAAGTATCCGAAATTGATGGGGAAAACCGAAACCGAACCGGTTGGGTCGGGTTCGGGGGCGGGTTTGCGGGTTTAGATACGGGTTTGGGTAGATATATTCTTTTCTTTTCGGGTACGGGTTCCAGTAATACCCGCCCGTTTACTCGTACCCATATCCATACCCGTATACCCGAATTTGTACCCCTTTTTTTTGCTAATTTATATAAGGTCCTAACAAGTTTTGAGCTCTTAACCTTGTACAAATTTTTTTCTACTCTACTCCTTAATAGCATATATCTTGGTAACTACAAACTATTAAATTAACACTTACGCTTGACGCTTTAATTCTCATACACATGACACATTAACTCTTTAATCTTCAAACATTACGAATATTGAAGTCGTTTTCTTTAACTTCTAAAAACATTGAATATATTAGGGTGTTTTGGTTTTTTTTTAGGTTGAGTTGTACAACGATGATTTTAATTGGGGATAACCGATACCCGCAGGGAAAACCAATAACCCGATGGATAATAATAATCGGGTACCCATCGGGTATTGGGGCGGGTTCGGGTTTGGATATTATAAACAGGTACGGGTTCACTAAAACCTTCCTCGAACCCGACCCGTTGCCATCTTTAATTGTTGGTCCCTAAACTTGTCCCGAAATATCACGTTGAGACAAAACTTGCCATTTTCATCGTCGGTAGTCCAAAGTATGCGTTTTATAGGCTAAATGAGTCCCTTAACCCATTTTCCGTTAGTTAACGTCTGTTATCTTTTGCCAAATCCATTAAATGACTATTTTGCCCATATATAAAGTCATTCATCTACCTTTTTCATTCATGTCATCCTAACTAATTCATCTACCTTTTTCACCTGAGTATGAAAGATTATTCATTTCTGTTATGACTTTTTTTTTTTAATTTAATAAAGATGGTATTTTTATTTAATATTTAGTATGAGTTGATGTTAATTTTTCACAAGTATGAAAGATTATTCTAGTCACAAGTTCTTAGTATGCTAATAAATCTTTCGGTTATGAATATAAGATTTCAACTAGGGTTTCACTCACCCACCTCTCTCCCACTTCCAGCCGCCATCACCACCCTCGCCGACCGCTACCATTGGTCACCACAACCGCCGCCTACATCAAGAGATCGAGAAGACCAAGGGTTGTTTGTTTGAGTTAGAGTAAAGGTTCACACCTTAGGCTTGCTACGGTTTACTTTTGGTCCGAGAGCTACCATAGCCGCCGTGGATTTTGTGTAGATCCCTTTTTGGGTATAAAATCAAACACTTTTTATGAATCTTTGTAACGAATCTTGATGTGGGTTTTCCAGCATTGTGGATTTTGTGTAGATCCCTTTTTGAGTTTTGTTTGATTTTCAGTTTTTAGTACTCAATTGTGCGATTTTGTTAAATTTATTTGATCTATGAATAAACTTACTTTTATGGATTATGTAGTATTAGTGTTGGAATTTGACTTATTGGATGTATTGTTTTCCGTGAAGTTGTTGGTTGGGAATGTAACTATCTTAGTCAAAAGACGCCAAGGAAAACCTCGTATGTTTACTTGTATGATTTGTGTAGTATTAGTGTTGGAATTTGACTTATGGGATGTATTGGTTAGTGTGAAGTTGTTAGTTGGTAATTAAGGTTAAGGAGTGTTGGCTATAATTAGTAATAAATGTGTAACTTGAGCGGTTTTGTTGGTGTATTTATTTGATGTAATTTTGGTGTATAGAAGTAGTAATTAACCGTTAATTGCAATTTTTTTGCCATCATTTTTTGATAGCTGAGCTTATGCTTGTTCCTTTTATCGAAAAGGGGAATTGCATTTTAGGGTTCTATTATTGAAGGCTGACCTCATTACGGAAATGTATTTACATCCTTGTCTTCTTATAACAAACCTTAAGCCATAACGGGAAATAAATAAATGCAACTATTTTCTTTTGGGATTTTCCATATAGATGAAAAAAACTTATATGGTGAAGTTTTTTAATCTGCTCATTTGTTACTTGTAGTTTAAATGGTACTTTTATTTCATGATAAATGCTCAATCATCATTTATCTTCTCACAATGCTAGGGATCAGAAGGCGTTTTTTGATGCGTTTGTTCGGACTATTGAGAAGCTGAGTTTGGTTGGGGTACTAGGTTTATGAGATTTTTTTTTGGTTTATTTTTTATTTCTTGTTTTGGAATGATAATGATCATATAGTAATTTGTATACAAAAAGAACTAGCTATTTGTCATGGATCTTGATTGATTATGAGACTCTTTTTCATTATTAAAAAAAATGTTGTAGTCCATATATGGTTCATTTTCATAGTGTGGTCTGTATAAATGAATCGGTGGTGAGCCAATAAGCACACCACTTAGTTACTACTTAACTACTGGGAAATGGTTGTTGACTTAAATTTGCATTAAAGTCAATGAAATTGAGTTGGGTCTGCCATTATGCCAACATGGCCTTAAAGAGTAGCGACATCCTTGATAACAAATCTGAAATCTGAATTGGTGTTGCCAGACAGGACAGGGTAACAAATCTGAAATCTGAATTTGTTCTAGCCACATCTATGGACATCTCAAATATTTTGTTGGTTTTGATATTGTGTGTGGGTATGAAGATGAAGAATGAAGATTGGTGTTTGATTTAGTTTGTATTTTTTATTTTTTTTTCCCCTTTTTTTTTGGAGTGGATGGATGAGATTTGAGAATAGTTTTGGTGTTAATTTTAGAGATAGAAGCAGGAATTTATAGAAAGAAACAGAAAAAGAGATAACATGAGGTGGTGGTAGTGATGGTATAACTTTTTTATTAAGTGTGTCGTTCGTCCCTAAGGTTGTACCACCAAAATAACAGACGTTGACTAACGAAAAATGGGTCAAGAGACTCATTTAGCCTAAAAACACATACTTTGGACTACTAATGATGAAAATGGCAAGTTTTGTCCCAGAGTGATATTTCTGGACAAGTTTAGGGACCAACAATGTATTTTAGTCAAACAAAAGTGTAATATCTATAGGAACTTAGGAAGTGAAAATTGAAATTGAATCGAATCGAATAAAACTTAAGCAAATCTGTAAAGGAATTGAATTTGTCAAAATCAAACTGAATCGTATTAAATACTAGCTAAAAGACCCGTGAAATTCACGGGTATTTAAAAGAGAAATCACAAAAATGGATAATGGCTTGTAATAAAAAAAATAAAAAAATAATAAAAAAAAAAGTTTTTACGAATGCAACATATGTGTAATTAAGCAAATATTCAAATAACCAAAAACGACACAAAGTTGAATAAGCACACTGTGTAGTTTTATCTTTGATGAATTTATTTATGTTGTAGGAATACAGTGACACATTGTGACAACTGGCAAATTAGGGAGTCTATTTTAGATAACCGCATTACGTTAAACTAAACCGAGCTTTTGATTTTATCACTATTTTTATCGATCGATCATGACTTGATTTGATATTGTTATTGGTTTTTATGATTTATTTTGTTATTGAATGAGTTATCGTGTGAGTTTTAACTCTTTTTGAAAGGCACTATTCGATTCGGCACATTAAAAGCCTAAAACAAGAAATAACGTAACTTTTAGACCGTAACTCGAAAACTGGCAAATAAATAGTCAAAACTCGTGAAAAAACATAAATAAACATAATAGAAAGTCGAATGAACATCGTGGGATACTCGTAGGACAATATATGAGCTCGGGAATGGGTAAACGGGATAGTTTATGAAAAATTACGGCTTCGGTCCCCCTATTTCTACCCTAGCCGGCGCCCCCTTCCCCTCTCATTTTTATTTTAGTCCCCAACCATAAATATATAAACCCCCATCCCACCCTCATTTCTCCATTTGTTTCTCTCACTAAAAACACGCACATATCATCTCTTTCTCTCTCTACTCTCTCTCTCTCCACCAACAAATAAAACCCTAACCCTAAACCACCACCATAGCCGCCACCTTTCCGGCCAAATTCCGGCCAACTTCCGACGAGTGAACATACACCTCCACCACCATTTTGTAGATCTCTCTTTCCTCTTTTCATCCATATAAAAATCTCTCACAAAAGCCTACATTAACAACTCTAAATCTTACAAATACGATTCGTGATTCTAGGGTTTTCATTAAATCTTGTAGATCGGGTTGTAAAAAGGTAAATGGAACATGGTTCAAGCTTGTTTAAGCTATGACAAGCCTCGTATGGCTTCTTTATTGATCGATCATGGTGGGTTTTGGGTGAAACATGGGATTAAAACTAATTTACAACTAATAAAATATGTAGCTAGTGATTTGGTATCATGTGGTGTATCATATTATTGGGTTTTTGCATTTTAGGTTTAGTTTCATGAAATGGGTCTAGATTAGTTGTGGGTTTGATGTTTGGATGATGATTGGAGGTTGATTGATTGTGTTTGGTTGTAGTGGAAGCCATTTGGGGAGTGTTTGGTTGTGGTGTTGAGGCGTACAAGCCACCAAGACCCACGATGGTCATGGTTTGGTGGCGTACGTGACCCCTAAGGACCAAGGGTCTGGGTCGGGTTGTTGTGGTAGCTTGTTGGTTGATATTGTTGGTGTTTGGATGAGACGCGTGGAGCCGAAAAGCTTCAAGAGCTTGTTTGGTTCACGTGGTCTTAACCGTGACCGTGTCATGACCATTAGGGTCATAAAATTGGTTTCGGGTATATTTGGTAGTTTGATTGGTTGGCGAGATTGATTTGGATTGATTTGAGATTGATTTGCGCTATTATGACTTTTATTTGGACTTATTATATAAATTATCAACTTTGAGCAACGTCGGTGTTACTTTAACTTTTTAGTCAATAGTTGACCTCGACAACGTCGTAACATGGACTTTAGTATATTTTGGACTTTAGATTGATTAAAAGCCGAGAAGTCATGACTCGTGCTTGTGGACTAAAACGAATAACGACTTGGAAACTAATAATGAAATTGACGTAATATATATATATATATATATATATATATATATATATATATATATATATATATATATATATATATATATATATGAAATTGTTAATAAACTATGAAACATAAATAATAAAAAGGATTTTATACCAAAACTATCGATAACAAGACTTATCTTGTTATTTATTATTTTAAATAGAAACTAACGACAAAAAATGAAAAGGTTTTTTAATAAATAAGTAATTAATGTTTTGAGTGCACGTTTATCGAAATGTACCATTTATGAGCATTTTATACTATTTTCATGTATTTATTTATTTACGTTGTGTGCATGGGTTACGGATAACCTAACATTAATAGTGTCGATCCACGTGGATGACGGACTTATTAGGTTGACGAATCTAATAAGAGCCCGTTAGGCACGTTAGATAACAATATTAATGGGTGAATTATCCTTATGACTTGTTAGGATGCGACCGGTTTATGGGATAATAAGTGACACGAATAAATAATTGAGTTTATCGAGTTGACGAATTCGATAAGGTTTACTATTTATTCCGAAACTTATTGGACTATGGAGACTATCACTTAGACGTCTTATTCTGTTGCATTGAGTCACATATTGGTTGTTTGAGTGCATACATGACATCATATTGAGTCGATACACCCACGTGATGATACCAAACGCTAGGACTAAACGGTGAAACAAGACATTTTTGGAGATAAAGAAAAAGAATACATTGGGGTAGATAACATTGATTTTTGGAAATATATATTAAAATTGTTTTACATTAATAGGTTGTGCCGAGTCGATAGTTGTTGTGCCATGATTAGCTGTTATCTTCTGCTAGTGTTTATTTGTGCGTTGTTTGCTTGAGGTGAGTTTCATAGCCCCACTTTTATCTATGTTTTTTTAACTAAATTTGGGTGAGAATCATGCTATTATTTTTGGACCTTCTAAACTATTTTGATTTGCTTATGTGCTTGACTGATTAGATAGATATGTGGTAGTTGTTGACTTAGTCTAGGGTAGCAATCCTAATTGCTATAGCACTTGCCTAGCTAAGTATAGACTTTTACCTCGACCTAGTCCAAGGTTAGCAATCGTTCTAGACTTTGCTACGATTGTGCTGGCTATTGTCGCTAGGGGCCCATTATGAAGTCGGATATGATATTTGTATGTGATTGATATGTATATATCTTAGGTCTCGCATAGCAAATTAACTTCTACAGGTCCACTATTTTAAACTTGAATTTAAACCTATGAACTCACCACCGTTAGCTGACCTTTTAGCATGTTTTCTCAGGTAATTAAGTGATGTTTGGAGTACGTGTTCTGTGGAAGCTTGGCAAGGAGGCACGGTTCAAGGATCATAATCAACTCTGATATTTTATGGGGACCTATTTTATTAAATCATGTTTGGGCCTAATATTTACATTTTGGGATTAATGTTTTGAATATTTAAATTTGGGATTGGTTTTGAATGATAAATGACTATCTTGTTTGCTATACTTGTGTGAGATACCAATCCAATTTTAACGCCCCGAAAACTTGATTAAGTCTTCCGCTGTACCGAGATTTAGGGGTGTTACACACATTGATCCACTTTTCGTTGAGTTGATCTTTGATAACTAATTAAAACATGAAGTTTATGTCAATCGTTTGATAGATATATTATTTATAAACCCTGTAAATAAATAAGTTTGATCTTAAGATAATAGTGTTTGTGTGGAAAATGAATGTGTAAGTTTGGTTACCTGTTATAACAGATTTTGTGACGCTTGTTTATAGACCACGTCTGTTATGGTATTCGTGAGATCGTTGTCTTCATCGCAAATAACTATCTTCAGTATTTTTTTTTTATTTTTTTTATCTTTACAACTACATTTAATTGGTTATATGTGGCAACCAAATTGACCAAAGGATTATCTGCTTTTGTGTAACATGGCTTCCAACCTTACCAAGTATTGTCTATCGCTTGTGCAGTATTAGATTAATAAATAAAAACAAATAAATAAAAGTAAAAACTTTTTTGTGAAGCTAATGGATCATCAAAATTTTGTTAGCATAATTATTTAGTTAACATCCACATCACTTAAACAATTAGGCCCCCTCACCATTGATCCTATCACTCAAACCTTTTACCTTATAAAAAATCTGGCCCTTCAAAGAAAGTTACACATAAAAGGATGACCTATGTTTTCAATGTCGCATATAGCAAGATGCTTGTCACATAATGACATATTATAGTATTGTTGGTTTTTTTCTTTTTCCATTATTATTTGACAACTTTTTAATGTAAAAGATAGCCAAATTTCCATTTCAATAACTATAAGCTATTGATGAAGTCCAAAAAGCTTTAGGTTACTTGTTGCCTGTCTCCTTGCAATTGCTATATATCAACTACATGATTTTTTCGAAAATAAATGATGCACGAATCATATGAGTGTGATATAAATTAAAGGTGACAATGATGAGCCTCTTAGGCATGTAGATTTGATCATGTCAATTAGATAATAAATTAACAACTCTGAGATATTTGATAAAACTAAAATTAAACCTCTTCTTCATATACAACTGTTGGGATTTAATACTCATAACAATTATATAAAATCAAATAACATCATCAAAGCATGCAGTGGAAGTAATTAGGAATAATACATGTAAGTAATTAACCGAACAAGAAAGTGCGTACCTTTTAGCAATTCAAGTAAACCAAACAACTTTGAACAAGAACAAAACCCAAAACCCTAATTATAGGGTTTGTATAATTCGACCCAAAAGAATCGACCACCAAGGAATACACAAGCTCAAGCGTGCTTGTCCTTCGTTCTTGTACACACGTACTATTAGCGATTTGATGTGAAAAGCTAGTTCCTTGAATCACAAATAAAACCAAACACTTGTTTCCTTAGTTAAGCAAAATCGAAACCCTTATGATGAGGGGTGTTCGACCGACCACAAAAGAAAGAGGGGAGAAGAGGAGAAATTAGGTATATTGGTGATCCAAGATTAGGAGAATAATGAATACAAGGGTTTGTACATATATACTCTCAAAACTTGGTGACCAAGAAATCCCACCTCCTTGGGTTGGGTAGCCCATGACCGGCCAAGCAATCCCAAAGGGATTCCGGATCCTTCTTGTCCACTAATTTCATTCTTAGTCCTCTTAGTTTACATTTAACGACCGTTAACCAAACCTCGTTAAATATTTAACTATCGTTATGTTTTATTTCGTGACTAATAATTAATAATAACATTTTATATATTAATTATTAACATCAACTCTCATACGTAATGTGTGCAATCCCGAAGTCTCGAGTTCGAATCCGGTCATACTAATATTAATAATTATCCATAAACCTTTCAGCTCCCACTTGGATATTACTTAATATAGTAATGACATTGGTTATTCTAGCTTTCACACGCCAACGCCCCCAGATCAAATCGAGTATGGTCTCCTGGAAAAAACCATTTAATGATTCATCATTTTTACTTATCCTTTTGTTACTAATACTACATTAACTATGAATATGGATCAAGTCATTTCATAAGTTAATATTCTGTTTCTCGTTGTATTCGATTGAACAAGATTACCAAATCATCTGAACGTATTCCAGATAGATCTTGGGTATGGCCATACAAACATCTTGTCAACCCTACGAGGGGCCCAAATATAGTATTATGCTTTGAAACAAATTTAAAGGAACAAATTCTCTTGACTACAAACATAACTCATGAACTTTGTAACACTTCCGAAAATAGCCCTTATAACTACCAGTTACGGATAGCGTTAGACTATCTTACACAAATGCACTACATTCATATCAGTTATCTGGTATCTCAAGTCTGAGGATAAACACTTCATGATATACTTAATGACAAAGATCCATAAAGTATCATCATGTAAAGTTGGGATGAGTCCTATATTCAATTCATTGAATATCATGTGAATCTGGTATGTCCCACGCATCAATATACTTTAAAAGTATATTCTACCAAAACTCAGATTTGTCTTAATTCAATGATATTCCCACATCATTGATCGACAACGGACTATTTAGAATAACATAAGTTATTCACGGATTAAACATGCAAATATAAGATATAATATTAAGAAAATGAAAATAAACATAACCAATATTTTATTTCATTTAAATAATATTTGTTCAAAACATCCCTTATCCAAATACTAAATAGATCAATGCATGATAATACTTGTTAATGAATTATGCCTCAAGTAATGACACTCATACTTGTTGACAAGGCATAATTTCAACTAACTTTGATCTATTGGAATTTTGAGAATACTTATTTCAAGAATTCAACTAGTGAAGTTCTTGTATGTGTGCATTCAAAATATTTTGATATTGCCACATAATATTTCATATAGTGTGTGAACATCCTCAACCACCAATTTATGACAATCAAACTTTCAAACAATT
This sequence comes from Chrysanthemum seticuspe, assembly GCA_019973895.1. NCBI lineage: Eukaryota > Viridiplantae > Streptophyta > Magnoliopsida > Asterales > Asteraceae > Chrysanthemum > Chrysanthemum seticuspe. The sequence continues at coordinate 333,471,400 of BPTQ01000006.1, read as the reverse complement.
TTAAAGTTTAAAGCATTCTAATTCTTTATTGTATAATGCAACTATGCTCTTGGTTGAGCACAATTAGTTCACATGGCCATTTACAAGGATGAAATCCTCCCATGACTAGTATTGAGTGTCATCTCAATTATACCAGCATCATTGTATACAAACAACAATATGCTCTTTAAGAATTTCGTAATCTTCAATATCTACAATGTAATGTTTGATGCCTTCCAAACTTTCAAGTTTGTTGGCTATGACAATTACGCAACCATTGCTGTATTGCTCATCTATAGAATTTTGAGAGCAAATCCAGGCTGAGGAATGTAATTCTAGATTCAAACATATTCTATTAGAATATTCATTCTAATAACTTTATTAGATATCAATATTGTCAAATCATCTTGCCTTCAAGCATGATACAACAATCACATGATGTTCATGAAAAATCCTTGTGTCAAACTAAGATTTTATTCATGTTCTACATATCCATTTTACAAATGATATATCATGTTCTTTTAGACTCATTTATTTACTGCGTATGTTTATAAACATATTTTCCAAAGTTGTATGTCTTATTTTCTAAATCTTTCAAGTGAAGTTCCATTCCAAACCAGAACTTAACATTTTATCTTAGATGGAATGTTACTACCCACATCATATAAGATTTTAAAGAAAATAAACATAATACTCCCACTAGCTTTCAGGAATACTTAGAAATTATCTTATTTTAATTTTTAAACCAAAAATTAGATTTAATAGTTAAACATAAGAATCATCTCCTAGATGCATGCATATATCCATTCATGGATTCTTGCAATTTGTATATTTCCAAAGATTATGTGAATTCATAAAACTCCTTTGTATTACTTATCGTCCTCGCAAAAGTAATCACACAACAAAGAGTTTTTGATATTCATTGTCAGATTTCATATAAATGAAATTAAGTATGACAATCATAATCATTATATATTTAATGTGCCAAGGAAAGAATATTCAATCACATTTAATCGCTTAAGTGTGATTAATAATCTTGTCACAAGCCATGCATTAAACACATGTACAATTTTGTCCATATGATTTCTACACAAAGAATTTAAACCGCTAGGGTTTTCCTTCCTTTGAAGAAACTCATCTTTATTAAGATAAACCAAGTTTACAAAGTTGATTATCTCTTTGAACAGCATCTTGTCATTCATAGTATGAATAATTTACCACAATTCAATATTAGGTAATATATCATTATGATTAACAGGTTTACCATGATCCTGTAAATCATATTTCTCATCATATCAAATATTTGAGATATCCTTGCGGATCTATGAATGAGAATTCCATCATTTTGAGGTATATCATATTTGACCTCATCATGATATTCACTAGTGTATTTTAGAAGATTATGTGTTTTGTAATTTTAATCTCTTCAAGATCTAAACAAAACTCCCACTTGCTTTTGTAATTTAAAGATTATCTACAAATACTTCAGCAAGTAGAACAACACCAAATTGATTTCTTTTGGGATATTACAAAACACATTGACAGTTCATAAATCTTGTTCGTTAATAACCTGCTCCATAAGTAGTTTTAACAATTCAAAACTTCAATATAAGACTTAATGTGATTCATCACATTCCATACTAAAATGGTGTCTTATTAATCTTCTAGGTTTGAGTTTATTAAGTATATCCAATCAATACTCAATTTTCTAACCTTGATAAATTTTGGAAGAAAAGAAGATATAGTTATCTTGAATCAAACAATGTAACAAATGTTTGATTCTTCTAACTGAACATTCCATATACATACAGTATTTCATTAGAATTAATATTGTAAGACAATCTAACAATATGTAAGATAAACATATTCCTTTTGGCTTACCTATTTACCAATTAAATCATCTTAATGGTAAAATAAAATTCCAAGCCAATTGCATGCTATATAACTCAAGTACTTTTGATCAAGTCACTTCATGTCCATGTCTCAACTAGAAAACATAAACAGTTATAATCTCATTATACGTTATAAGTCATTTACCAATGACTTTATGTCTTAATAAGAAGACATAACAAGTTAACGTATTACTTTATATTATATGTCTTGTAATAATGAAAAGACTTCATGTTTGTGACTTTACAAAGAAACACATAAACATTTATAAAATAAAGTAATTATGAACACCACATTATGGTTTCAATTAATTTATTTTCAAGTTAATATACTACTCTATCTATTTATGTCATTCTAAAAATACATAAATATTTAAGATAGTATTACTTTATTTAATTATGTCATTCCATGAAGTGTCCAACTTAAGAAACTGTAAAAGCATCCACGCCCGATCCCACGACAAGTGGAGATTTACCTTGAGATTACAATCTAGCCAAGATCTCACTTAAACTAAAATGTAACTTCAAGTGTTTCTATGATTTGAATGACATAAGACATAAAAGTAGTCTATGTTATAATCTTGATACATGTTCTAAACAAGTCAATCTTATTAGAACGTTAATCTCTTACATTACGATCAAGAGAATGCATTAATCATATTTGTATGTGTTGTTCCTTTGCACACAATAAATACTTCTCCCACTTGTGCATAGAACAACATCATATAGAAGATAAACACCATGACATTCGTTTGTTTATGTGAGCAATATGATAGTGTCATAGATATATAAGCATTACAAGTAGATGTAGGACCACTTAATTATCAAGGAAACGTTCATGACTATCCTTGAGAATATGAATGTCTACATTTTTGAACGTAATGTATTATTTCAAGAAACTCTAGAAATAATCTGAGTTACTACAAAGATAATAAATCTTGTAACTCCCACTGAATTAGACAACGTTACAATAATGTCTTATTCAGTAATACACCATACTCCCACTGGAGTGACAACATTGTTAGTGTTTCATTAACCAGTGAAAATAGTGTGCTATTACGTTGTTACTCCTTTGTAAGACCATTCGTAACAATTACTTAGGTACTAAAAGAGTGTATTCTACTCTGTAGATGATGGATCATCCATCAATGCTATTAACTTGAAAAATTGATCATGCAATTTCTTCCTTCATGGGTCTACCATCGCCATAATGATGTATATCACCTTTTAATTTGGTCAAAGCAAAACAACTAGATAAACTATACTAGTTTGTCTTTTACCAATTTTGCGGTAATTAGTCTAACTTCTAATTTAATAACTCATAAAATGTCAAACATGTTTTCTGGTTGACCAAAATGTCATATATGAATTCAATCACCAACAGAGGGTAATGAAATCTCTTAAGGAAAACATGGTGTGCAATTTTCTTAACTCTTAAAGTTGCTATGAGTTATATTAGAATTTAGACAATTCTAATGTTCCTAACATACCTTTCTCAATCATGAAAAGGAATAGGATTGAGTCACACTCTTCTTCTATGGAAAAGAGTTTATGTTTGTCTTTTAGTAAATTTTTCTTGATCAAACATTCGTTTGAAAACAGAACTAGATCAATTTACCAAAGCCCAAACTACGTTTACGGTTTAATGTTGCATTAATACAATCAAAAGAATTAACAAAATTCAATTTTTAGTATTTTCGATAATTAAATCTTTCAAGAAAATAAAATACCCTTGGTCAATATTCATATTAACCATAGAATTCTCCTTGAATCTAGGACCCTCATTATCATAGTTTCACCACATCAGTTGATCTGCTAGTGATGAAAGTATAGAATAGGTAATTGTCGAAGAACAATAATTGACAAACAAGTTTTCAATTCCTAAAAAATTATGGGATTTACAATTTTGCCAAAACAATTAATGCAAAATGTAAGCATGTTTTATCCCATCTTATGCCTTAAGTCATAGGTCTCACTAACTAACTTAATTAAGTTGTCTCAACTGCAAATCATTAAGCTGAGGTCTCACACAACAAAATAATTCACCTTGTTATTGTAATCTAGATCAAGGTCTCACATAACTAAATTACAACTTCAAGTGTTTCATATCATTAGATGGCATAAACTTAAATTTAAAGGGTACAATTTTTGACGTGTAATCAAAACTTATGTATAAAGAAGCATGCATACAACTTTATAACAAAATATTTTCGAAAACCTTACATAAGATTTTAATTTCTAAGATTAAATTCTACAAAGTTTTAATCGATGCGTTGAGAAACTTACAACTTTGCACTAAGATGCTTAGTACATAGAATGGTTATACTAGGTAGCTCCAATCGAACTCACAGGGGGCAGAGGACCAGGTAAGCGCTGAAGCATAACCTTAGACATCCATTCAGTGAGACTGTGCTCACTTCTTAAATACCCCTTTATAGTTTGTTCTAGTGGGTGAGCCGTTCTAACCATTTAGTACAGTCGCATCAATCGATTAAAAGTTCAAGAATAATACTTAGATAACAAATCAGTTTCGCCATTATTTAGTCCATTTAATTTTCTATTCATAAAAACCCTTTTTGCTTACTAACATGTCAAACAATATATAAACAAAAAAGCATTTTAATGAAAATTAAACACACTCAAATAATATAAAAATATAACTAAACAATTTAACATATGTAAAAACAATTAGCCACATGCATAATTATTTCAATAAACTCTAATAAACAATTCTAGGAGTAAATAAATGCATACATTAACTAGGACTTTCATCTCGCTAGAAGATGAGCCACATACATCGACAAGTCGATTGCGTAAGCCAAAGTTAATAGTATACCAATTAGCACATAACGAATTTTTATTAGTTATAATTGAGGTCTTTCCCAATTCAATAATTATTAAATAAATAGAACATGTGTGAATCACTTAACAATTAATCAATAAACAATAAACAATACTCCATGGCGAAACATGCATGTTCCACCATGGATCCCGCATAACAATTATCACCCAAGATACGCATATTACATGGCACATAACAATTATTCATTAATTAACCACATAAAATAAGCATGCAATCCTAGGGTTTCTACAAGTTTTACAAAATTAAAACCTAATTAAATAAATAAAGGGTAATCGACCCTATATCTAAAAAATTAGGGTTTCGAATTCAAAACCTTAGAAACCATAAAAAGCATGCATACAATCATAAAGATCCAATTTTTATGTGTTTCGGTAATTAATTACATCATATTAACGGCTCTGATACCACTGTTGGGATTTAATACTCATAACAATTATATAAAATCAAATAACATCATCAAAGCATGCAGCGGAAGTAATTAGGAATAATACATGTAAGTAATTAACCGAACAAGAAAGTGCGTACCTTTTAGCAATTCAAGTAAACCAAACAACTTTGAACAAGAACAAAACCCAAAACCCTAATTATATATAATTCGACCCAAAAGAATCGACCACCAAGGAATACACAAGCTCAAGCGTGCTTGTCCTTCGTTCTTGTACACACGTACTATTAGCGATTTGATGTGAAAAGCTAGTTCCTTGAATCACAAATAAAACCAAACACTTGTTTCTTTAGTTAAGCAAAATCGAAACCCTTATGATGAGGGGTGTTCGACCGGCCACAAAAGAAAGAGGGGAGAAGAGGAGAAATTAGGTATATTGGTGATCCAAGATTAGGAGAATAATGAATACAAGGGTTTGTATATATATACTCTCAAAACTTGGTGACCAAGAAATCCCACCTCCTTGGGTTGGGTAGCCCATGACCGGCCAAGCAATCCGAAAGGGATTCCGGATCCTTCTTGTCCACTAATTTCATTCTTAGTCCTCTTAGTTTACATTTAACGACCGTTAACCAAACCTCGTTAAATATTTAACTATCGTTATGTTTTATTTCGTGACTAATAATTAATAATAACATTTTATATATTAATTATTAACATCAACTCTCATACGTAATGTGTGCAATCCCGAAGTCTCGAGTTCGAATCCGGTCATACTAATATAAATAATTATCCATAAACCTTTCAACAACAATATTATAAATATTCCAACTTAGGTTTATAAACTTGCTAAAAAAGAGAAGAAATGATAATAATGTTATGAGAATGTCTCTAACAGTGCATTTCGTGCATTTGGCTTACAATAAATTTTGTTGTGGTTGTTACTAATAATACTACTCTATATAAAAATTGAACAAATTAAATGACTACTAAACCGTGATGCATTTCATGAAAAACGCTTAATCATATGGATGTGAACAACTGCAATGTTTTATTAAAATCACATATAAAAGACAACTATATGATAATTGAACAAAGATTGATCAACAATATGCCTAAATAATCAAAGAACATCAAGTTTTATTAATTCAAGGTAAAAAAAATAGAAGGCAGAAGGAAGGATCGAAGGTTGCTTTATATCTAATCAGTATATTGTACTTATAGTTCGAGTTCCTGAGCATCAACATTAGACGGTACGTTCACGATTTCCACCCACAAAGGATCCTCTTCTTCCTATCATTCTGATCAAGCAAAATTGGTTAACATGAACACACATATATACTTGGAATGCACGTACCTATGTGGGATATATTGTACTCGTTGTTCGACTTCATGAGCATAGAGAGTATGTTGAGAGTGCTACCAAGTAACAATGCATCTTTTTCGTCGTAACTGTTAATTGTTAATAGAAAAGCGCATATATCTTTAGAATGTACATGGAATATCGTCTTCAAATCTCGTCATGAAGAAGAGGTGAAGGATTGATATGAAATGGAGGGATACTTTTTCTGTACGTAATAGTTAGAAAAATGTATTTATGCATCAATATATACTTTATATAAGCTCGAGTGACAGAAAGCATGCATGCATCATGTATTTATGTAATTGATTTTGAATTATCAATCAAGCAAAGAATTGGTGGTATAATATACTTTTTGAAGTTATCGTGTTTTTGTTGGGTTCATGTGAATGATGCTCATATACAAATTTTAATCTTTATCAGTGTTTTCATCAAATATGTTGGAAATATCACTTAACACTTTTTTAGCAAACTTATGAATCTTAAAGGGTCATTTGTTAAATATGTTTACTTATGTTTGTGTTAACAAATAACATTTGGTGTGCTTTGTAAGTGTCTATTGTGCAGGGGTGTAAAGTGCAAATAGCTGTTATATATACTCTCATCCGGATCTAGGGTTTGATGCATTCAAGTTTTCTCTCACATATTCTCACCTACAAAGTTATCAAGTGTGTATTTGGGTTTCTGGGTAGTTTTGGTATACTGGTTTAGATCATCTTGATCTCAGTAGTAGTTTGGTTTATTGTTCTAGTGTGTGGGTTGATTGTATTACTGTTGCACCTTTGTAGAGGGACAACATATTTGTTCTTTGTATTGTATCTGGTAAGAACCTGTGTTAGGGACTTGTCTTCAATGTATATTGTTATAATAAAAGTATCACCAATGGGTGGTTGATTGGGTGATTAGTACTTGTATGTTTTGGTATCATTTTAACAAAATAAAAAGAGAAAACAATAACCCTCTACAACTAATCAAATAACTGATTATATCAAATCGGTAATTTTTTCCGGATGAAAAAGATTACAAAACAATCAAATAATATATAATATTTACCTTAAAAACGTTAATTATTAACGATTTCACCTCCATTCACACCTTAGTGACAAAGATAAAATATTAAACTAAAATAATAGAGAAATGATAACCAATCAAGAAAGGAATGAAAATACCATAATATAAACCACTTATAGAAAAACAAGTGTCAACCAATAAGATATCACTTTTAGGGTCCTTTTGAAAGAACGGAATGGCATAAGAAAAGGAATGGAATGGACCACCTAGTGAGATAAATGAGGTAATGGTATTGATGAGTGTCTAAATACTCATCATTTTTATACTGATAGAATGCCAAAAACATCTGAAAACACTCAGAAACACATCAAAATGATAAAAATATCACAAACAAGTGTTTTATATGTTTTAAATGCAAAAACATCAAAATCTGGTGAAAAACGTATTAAGTTTGCATAATTGGCAGTTTTAGTCCCCCAAGTTTGAAAATATGTCAAAAATAGTCCCTGGTAATTTAAAAGCTTGTAAAATATCATTTTAGGTCCAAGAGATTCAAAAGTTGTCAAAATAAACCCTTCCAAGTTTAAAAATCACAAATTGACAACTTTAGTCCTTTAACTTTGAAAATTGTCAAAAATAGTCCTTGGTTAATTTAAAAAGTGAAAATTATCAAGTTTTAACCTTGTTCTATTTATAAATGACAAAAATGGTCCTTATGATAAACTTTTTGAGAATTTACAATATTGGTCCCTCAAGTTTTAAACTTGACAGTTTTAGTCCCTGGATTTTAAAAAAATGGAAATTATCAACAATGGTCCTTGTACTAATCTTACTTGGCAGGTTTGATCCTTATGATATGCTTGGAAACTTGTCAAAGCCAGCCCCTTAACTTTGGCTAAATTGCAATTATGGTCCTTGTTGTTAAAACCAAACCATCCGGACCCTATTATTACACTAAGCCCAATCCAAACCCAAAACACTTGACCCGGCCCAACTTTTTAAATCAAATAAAACCGCGCCACTGTAGACCCTCCTCCTTCACGCCTGTTTCACCAATACCAGTGGTTTTTAACCACTGGTTTTCTCCTTTCCACCTCACTTTCCCACTCAAATACACTCCACCTCCACCTCCACATCAATCCAAGCCCCAATTAATGAGAAAAACCCACTCTTTGAAAAATGGCGCCAAAATCGCCATGTGGCATATCTGATTATCTGGATGATTTCAACGGTTAGATTGTGGTGGGATATTTTGAGAGGTCGACAAGTGAAGTCAGAGGTCAATAAATATCAAGGATTGTGCAATGTAATTAGATATCTAGTGTAAATTTCAATTTTAATGTCGTTTTAGTTTAACTGTTAAAATTCAGTGTTTGTTTAAGCTTCAAGCCTTGTATTTTATGTTTTTAAGTTAAGAAAAAACTTTTGTAAGCAATCAATTTAAGTTTTAAGTATTATTTCAAGTTATGCAATTTTCTCATTATTCAAGAAATCTCAATCTGTTAAAATGTTGTTAGAAATTGTTACTTTGGACTGAGAAGCACACATAAGCTCCATATAAAGCTTATACAAGCTTTTAGATACTCTAAAAAGCAGTTTGTTAGCAAAAGTCAGAAATTCACAAAAATAACAAATAAATAGCTTAAAAATAAAAATCCATGGTTCAAGGTTCTAGCAGGTTGGAGCAGGATATATAATGGATGGTCTTGGGTATAGTGCTTATTGGTAAGCTATAGGATTGGTTATTTGGTCCTAGTTCTCAGTTTGTGACCTAAAGCCATTTGTAAGCTTTTGCTCATTTCTTGCATTTTACTGTTTAAATCAGTCATTAGTTGTAATCTCTGTTTTTTAGTGTTCACTAGCTATAGTTAAGTCTAATTAAGCTTTAAAATTAGTTGTTTGTTCTTTAAAATCAGTAGATAAGTAAAATCTCATTTTAGACAGTAAAATAGCTTAAAGCTTAAATTGTTAATTATATGTTGTTATTGTTATTAGTTAATGCTTCATTAGTTCTATTTAATGATATCATAAGGTTTTTAATCAATAACTTGGTCTATATCAGTGAAATACTTTGAAAAGCTCAAAATCAGTTTCTGAAAGTAGTGTTTGGATTTGTGTATTTCTCTGTGTAACAGGTTGTTGCAGACTTTGTTCTTTGTTGCTACATGTAATACTTGGTCTATATAACTCAGTTTAGCAAAGAAAACCAGAGCTTGTTAGTCTTAAAAGTCAAACTTTCCTTAATTCTCACCTTACTCAGTCACTGTTGGAAGTTTGAGTGTAAAATTCATCACAGTAGCATAAAACTTGATAACCTAGCTTAAAATCATCTCATCTTAGCTTAAATTAACATAATCAGATAGTATAAGCAGTTTAAAATTCATTTTAGTCAAACTATTCAGTTTTTAGAAAAGTCAAATGTGCCCTGTGCACAGTTTTTACATCCACTTTCAAAAGCTCATACAGAGCTTAATACTTGGTCAAATCCAGTGATTTTTGTTTCTTTGTATAGCTAACCTGGTCCTCTTTAGGTTCCAAGTTAAAAATCTCAATTTGGAGCTTATTTACCAGGGCTGCATAAGCTTATCATTCTGTCCCATTTTACTCAGCATTAACTAAGTCTCAAATCAGTGGGTTCTCAGGTTTTGCAAAAGCTTCTCAAAAGCTTATTTTAGCTTGTTTTGATTTCATATTTTGTTTTTAGGTAGCCAACCAGGTCTTTTACAAGTTCTAATCATTTCTTTTCAGTTTTAGCTTATTTTGTGATCTTTGCTTAAGCTTAAAGTAACCTACAAAATCTGTTTTGCTTATTCAAGCTCAAACATAAAATCTGTGTTATCTAGTAATCCAGAGGTTCTAGTTTGTTGTTTTTGGTTGCAATTGAGTCATTATAGCATATTTTAGCTTCTGTATCAAGTTGGTAGTCTTTGGTTATCATTTGGCTTTTTCAAGTGCTTATTATTAAGCAGTTACAACTGCAGTTGCTTATTTCTCCAAATAAGATCATGTTTTTCTATTTTTCTTAGATTCAATAGATTAAAATAGATTTTTCCTGAAATTTTCATAATTTTTCATAACTGTTTGCTATTTTTCTTAATTAAAAACAGTTTTTAGGTATTTTTAAATAGCTTTTAATACAAATAAATTATAAAAAGTCCAAAAAAATGATTTTTCAATTTTCTTAGGTTAAGATAAATATAAAAGTAATAAAAAGTATTTTTCCATAATTTTCTTAGTTTAAAAAGTATTTTTTAGCATTTTAATTAGTTTTAAATAGTTTTAAATTAGTAATAAATACAATATAAGTCTAAAAAATATATTTTTAGTTTTAAAATAAGTTTTATCATATTTTAGATTTTTCCAAGTTATAATTTCATTTTTCTAGGTTAATTTTGTATTTTCTTGTATTTTAGTGCATTTTAAATACTTAATAAATAGTTTTTAATTAATAATAAATAAATAAATAGTAATAAAAATAATTTTATTTTTCTAAAAATTTTCTTTTAGTATTAGGATTCCAAAAGTATAATTTTTATCTTTGTAGGTCTTTTATTTCTTTAAAACTCACTTTTTATTTAGTACGTAGACGTAATTTTATTTTAAACGTAATTTTTAAGTTTTAGGTTTTATAAAATAAACGTTCATCGATCTATAAAAATAGTGATAGCGTTTATTTAATAGATTTTAACTTTTTAATCTTTTTAATTTGCATTTAAGTCGCTGTTATTTGTTAATCTTTTCTTTTGGTATAATTTTCCATCGAAAACCTTATCGATTGCTATCCTTAGTGATCATTCTACCATCTGATTAAGTGTTTTAACACCAATTCATCCTCCGTGGGACTTAACGACCCAGGAATTCCCTATATTCCTCTGATCTAAATTGTATTTGTGTTTAAGCTGTTTTAAGTCTGTTTGACTTGACGGTTCGGACGCAATCAAATTTTGGCAACTTATTACCATTGAAAACCATGTTTGGTTCGTATGATGAAATGTAGTGAAATCAATAAAAAGGAATCATGTTTGGTTCGTACGATGAAATGTACAGTGGTTAATTATTGATCTAACAAGACATGCCATGTAACAGTCATCTGCAATTTATAATACAATAGTAATCAAACACATTTTTTTCATTTTGTCGTAATGAAATTTTCCATTCCTACTTTGATTGCATCATACCAAAAACAAGGTTAAGGAAATTTTTGATTAGGTACGTTTGGCAGCGAGCGTTTTGAAGCAACTAGCGTTTAGCGTTTTGTATGCACACTACTACAAAATAGTTGTTTATTCACACTTATTAGAGCATGTTGCCACACTTTAAAGTGTGAAGAATCAAAAAGTTCACACTAGTATGCGTGTGAACCAATTGGGTGTAGCAAATATTTTCACACTTTTATGTGTGAAGCTTTATGAATATTTTCACAATTTTAAGTGTGAAGGTATTAAAACAATTCTTCACACTGTTAAGTGTGATGATTTTGATTTTGAAATAATTCTTCATATTTTTAAGTGTGATGATTTTGATTTGGAAATAATTCTTCACACTTTTAAGTGTGAGATTTAAATTCTTCACACTGTTTAAGTGTGAGGATTTTGAAACAATTTTTCACACTCTTAAGTGTGAATATCTTTAAAAAAAAGTTCACAATTCATAAAGTGCGAAGAAAAAAGTGTGTAAAAATGATATATTTGTTGTAGTGACATATGCTTGTTTGGCAACAAGCAACTAGCGTTTTCACATAGTAATTATAGCCATACAGCTACAGTACCAAATGCATTATTAAAACAAACAACTACGGTACCAAATGCATTATTAAAACAAACAACTACTACTGCTTACTTAGTACTATTGCTTCCTACTATAACTATTTTTGCCAAACATGCCCTAGTTCAAACTTAAACGTTACACTTACTTTATGACAAACAAAAATAGAAAACTAAAAATCAAATCTTTAACAGGATCATCAACCTTTGTAACATCACCACCCCCTAAACTTTCAACTTCACCCCTAAACTTTTCCCAATCTCACCCCGAACTCCATCTTCACATCCTGATCATCAATCTCCCTCACCTTAAACCAAACAAAATCCTTATACCCAACACAAACGAATCACCCACTTTCAATTCCCCCTTTTCCCCCTTCTATAAACCTTAATCTCATCTTTTTCAAATTCATGTACCCAAATGGGGTTTTTTCCATACACCACGAATTTCAAAATACTTTTTTGGGTATTGAAATTAAAGGTAATGTGATGACGTGAGACTGTTTTGTCTGGTGTTTGGGATAGTGAATTACGACCAAGTTTTATGGGGGTGTTTGGGTTTTGGTTTTGGAGTTTGTTTTGGAGCTATTTTGGGATCCGAGTTCCATTTTTTAAGTTTCAATATGCGGGAAATGAGGTTGGATACTTTTTTAAAACGACCATTAAGCGGAAAACATTAATCTATTCATAAAACGTTTACATATCTACAGGTATTACTGTCTGTGAAGCTCTTATTCATGAAAATCAAATACCACCTTATGGTGTACAGGATTACATACTGTATTATGTTATCATTTTGGTTAATCGAATGTTGTTGATTAGGTCGCTGATAATAGTTTTTTTAGGTTGTTTCAAAGACCATCAATTACATTGTAATGTTTTCAGTATTAAAGTGGTGTCAATTTTTTCATTTATTTGTCTTGAAAGTTATGTTTGGAACAACTGAAAGAACCCGAAAACAAATGAAAGCTATTTTATTTTAACTGCATATAATTGAGTAAAGCAATTTTCTTCATTAAATGAGACTAAGACATTTCAAAATTGAAAAAACAAGTAATACAACAATCTAAAGCATGTTGTATAGACCAATCAACCACAAAAACAACAATTTAAGGAATACAAATACAAAAGTTAACAAAACTCTAACAATCATGTAAATGCATATATTGTGATCCTCAAGTTAGTTTAAGGGAGTATTATGCAAATAATCTGCAACATCCTTTGCATAAGAAACACGGCTAAATCATCAAAACATGTTGATTTCTTTTTGTACATCACTACCTTATCCTTCCTTATGATTACTTTATTACCATATATTGTCGCCTTCCATCTGTGAATTTATTCGGTTATGGTCAACCTTTTTCACATAGATAGAAGATTTGCCTTTCTTTTCTCAATTCTTTTTAAAATTTCACAAAGAAGAATTTGAAATGATGCATGTATATTCTAAAGCAAGTTGTACAAGCACCTAAAACATAATTTTTAACAAATACATACTCTTCAAATCATATTAAATGCATATAAAACCCATTTAGACACCAATTAACAATTTTATACCTTTTTCCCTGAAGACATCAACTACATCAATATGTTTTTATGCTCAATTATACCAATACACTTTAAATGACCATGAGATTCGAAGAATGCTTATTTGGATTAGAGTAAAATACACCGTTCGTCCCTAATCTTGTACACACGCATCACGTTGAACCAAACCTAGGCGTTTTCATTGCTAGAGGTCCAAAACAATGCTTTTATACTCTAGACAAGTCTCTTAACCAGGATTTCCAAAGTCAACATAAATTTTATGGGTTTACATCGAGTGTATAATAGACCATTCACAATTTTAACATGCCTTAGTTAAAATCTAACCCAACCCTCAGAAGCTGGAAGAAGGTAATACAAAGAGTCGTGATAAATTTCTTGAGAAGGTGTCCAAGAAAAAATGGCTGAAAACTCAGTTTCGATACAAATGTCCGGAGGAGTGCTTCTTTTTCTCTTCTGACTGGGAATCTTTCTTGAAACGCGGTAATGGCCCATTTATTAATGAAGACTTTTATGGATCACGAATCGGATCCTACAAAGATGAACTTAAGCTTGTAGGAGTAATAACTCAGCTTGACAGTGGAAGCAAAGTGCTTTCTAGTTATCTTGAATCTTACTCCAATTTCAAAACAATCAATCGAATTTATAATTACTTGTCAGAAAAAAAGTAGCCTGCTGGCGATTACAACAAAAAGATCTGGATCCCAAAAGGAACTGATAACGGGGAGTGGGTTGATCCTGTGTTCTTCATGACAAGAACAATCTATTTGATGAAGAGTTGCATGTTATGGAGAAATTAAAGTATGAGAAGAAAATTTTCAACTTTTTTGCAAGTGTTTTCCATGTGAAAATTCATCCCTCAGTTGACGATTACTGCAAACTGTGGAAGAAATGGGAAAGTTTAGGACGTCAGATAACAAATACTGAGTATTGTGCTTTCTGGGAGTTTGTGGCTAGTAACTGGAACTCAGGCACAGAGGAAACATTCAACAAGAACCTATCGAAACTCCCCGTTTTGGATGCTACCTCTGATAAGATTTCTCTAGTTCATAAGTGTGGCATCTTAATTGGTGATGATCTTTTTCTAATGGACCTTTTTCAAACATTTTCTCGTCCGATATTTGTATGGTATCCTCAGCAAAGTCTGAAGACCTTGACCAGAACCAAGCTTGTGGACATCTACATCAAACTAGGTGTCCGCACTTTGTCTGAGTCTGATCAAGTTGGATTCAAACCAGTGAATTCAAGTGAAAACATTGTAACAAAGGGTTTGTTTAAACTCTGTTAATACAAATATCGTCATTAAACGTTATTTATATTTTTGATCTTTGCCTAAGTTTTGTTAACGACAAAAGTAAATTTAATTTATAAAAGCTTAAAGCTTGTCAAGTTTATTAGATATTAAAACAAGCTTTCTCAAACAATATATTCATCATTCAAGCATTTACATTTATGATTAGCAACATCTTGATATGACTCTAATCATTATGTATGATAGTAGTTTGTAGAATGTGTTAGGTTCTTAAAACCAAACACTACTTAAGCATTTGCATATTTCTATTAATAGTAATACAACATTTGACATCATGTATTACATCATGGAGATCATTGGAAGATTCCATTAGATATTTTGTGAAGATTTGTACTCTTCATATCTTGCACAATCTTACTTAGATAGAGTTGACTTTAGGCAAGATTTGATATCTTGACTGTCAGACTGGCGGTACCAATTTGGTACACGGGCGGAACCCTTTTAAGGGGTCCGCGGTCCGTGGACGCTCCTATCCAATTTGGCTATAAATAGCAATGCCAAGCCAAGTAGTTTCTCATCCCTTTCTAACATACTCTCATACATATCTTCTCTCTAACCTTTCTAACTCAGTTTCATATCATATTAGTGATCTCTTTTGTAGCAAAGAAGATCAAGTCATATTCAAGCTTCAACGAGAAGTTGGAAGTCTTGTTTGTTTAGTGTTGTATGATCTAGTGTTGATCCATACTTCATTGTTGTATCATACCATCATAATCTTGTGAGTGTGAGTGGTTAGTATTTTAGTCCTCAAAATACATTGTGTGTGGGAGTAGTTGTACCCTTGGAAAGAACTCGACATCTAGCTTAGTGTCGGAAATAGTGTAAGCGAAGTGTAAAGGTTTTCTCCGCCGGTGAAAGGAGCTTGTTGACTAGTGAAGTTAAACTCTCGAGTGTGAGACTCGGGGAGTGGAGTAGGGCAAGGAAAAAGAGTCCTTGTAGGCCGAACCACTATAAACAACTTGTTGTGGTTTGATCATTTCTTTCTTTATTTACTTATTACATATTGCTTGCATATCTCATTAACATACTTAAGATCAATATCAATTGATCTTTCATTAAGTTTCAAAACAAAGTTTTTAATCGGTAAACTATTCAACCCCCCTTCTAGTTTTCTACAATTGGTATCAGAGCCTCGTTGCTCAAGAATTTCTAAAATAACTTGTATTTTATAAACTTGAAACGATCCATGGATTCTGAAAACTTTAAAGAAGGGCAATCTATGCAAAGACCACCACTCTTTGAAACCAATGGATTTATCTATTGGAAAAACCGTTTTGAAACATATGTAAAATCAAAAGATATAGATCTTTGGTTTATTATTGTTAAAGGAGATTTTAGTTCTACAACAAAGGATATTTCCGTTGATGAACAAAAGAAATTAGTTGCTAAAAATAATGAAGCTAAAATGATGCTTTATAATGCTTTACCTAGAAAAGAATATGAAAGAATTTTTATGTGTGAAACCGCCAAAGATATTTGGGAATCTTTAATTGTTACACATCAAGGTAATTCACAAGTCAAGGATAACAAAATTGATCTTCTTGTTCAACAATATGAGCAATTTGTTATCCCTGAAGATGAAACCATTGATTGTGGCTTTGCCCGTTTTAACACTATCATTACATCACTTAAAGCACTTGATGAATCTTTTCGTAGTAAGAACTTTGTCAGGAAATTTCTTAGAGCACTCCATCCCAAATGGAGAGCTAAAGTGACCGCTATTGAAGAATCAAAAGATCTCTCAATAATGTCACTAGACGAGCTAATTGGCAACCTCAAAGTTCACGAAATGGTAATGGAGAAAGATTCGGAAATCATCAAAGGAAGAAAGGAGAAGATCAAATCCGTTGCTCTTAAAGCAAAGGCGGAATCAAGCGATGATGGTGAATCTTGTTCCGATAGTGAAGATGAGGAGTATGCCATGGCCGTTAGAGATTTCAAGAAGTTCTTTAGAAGAAGAGGAAAGTTTGTAAGACAACCTCGAGAAGAAAAGAAGCCATTCCGAAAAGATCGGGATGATAAGAAGATTAAAGGTGAAAGAAAGTGTTTTAGATGTGGTGATGCAAGTCATCTCATAGGAGAATGTCCCAAGCCACCTAAAAGCAAAACTCAACGAGCTTTTGTAAGTGGTGCTTGGAGTGATAGTGAAGACGATGAAGAATCAAGCAAGGAAGAGATCGCTCTAATGGCACATGAGTCAAATGAGGTACTTTCCGACTCTTCTTATTCTTTTATAGATGATGACACCTTGCAAAACAATATAATCAATTATGTGAGCTAAGTCTAAAAATCATAACTAAAAATAAATTTCTAAAAACCAAAAAGGAGTTTTTGGAAAATGAGGTATATGAGCTAAAAGAAAAAGCAAAACGTCTTGAAAAAGGAAAAGCAAATGACGATGATTGTAAATCATGTCAAGAGCTTAATCTTGAAATAGAAAAACTAAAGCTCACACAAGAAGTTTTAATAGAAAATAATTCTAAATTTAAAAGGTTTAACAAAAACATCGCTCTTGCCGATGAAATAGTTAAAATCCATAAAACACCAGGAGACAGGAATGGGCTAGGTTTTAATGAAGTATTAATCTCTAAGAGTCAAAACAAAACGGCCGAAAAAGACGAACATTCTGTCAAAACTGCTGCAGTACAGCACGGACCAGACGGAACCAAAATAAGGGTTCCGTCCGTTGTGCAAAAGGGTACCGCGGGTACTTCAGCAGAACAGAATGTTCGCAATACGGACCGTACTGAATTTTTTAAAATAACAAAGAAAACCAATGATAATGTTAAACTAAAACCAGCCATTATATCAGGAGTAGGACTTGTTAAAAATGAATTTAGATCAAAAACTACTCAACAACGATATAAAACTTCTTTTGCCAAACGCCCCTTTCCTAAGAGCAACCACAACGTTCAACCTAACTACCAACACAACGGTTGGAATCAAAACTTTCCTAGACCATATCAAACTCCAGATTACATGCCATGGAACCCTTACCCATCATTTCCATACATGAATCAAATAAATGGTATGTTTAACCCAAACGGACCCATGAGATATTGGGGACCAAATGTTTGAGTTATTTGCTTCTTAGGTATGTTTGAAAGTTGGATTGGAACCTGATGAATGGATAAAAGATAGTGGATGCTCACGACACATGACGGGCAACAAAAGTCTCTTCTCATCATACCAAGAGTATGACGGAGGTAATGTCACTTTCGGTAGCAATCTCAAAAGCAAAATCATTGGCAAAGGTACGATTGCTCATAACTCTCTAACTATTGAAAATGTTGCTCATGTGGATAGGTTAGGATTTAATCTACTTAGTATTAGCCAACTATGTGATAAAAAGTATAAAGTACTATTCGATGAAAATGGTAGTAAAATACTAAAAGATGGTATCACCATAGCTAAAGGAGTTAGGAAAAATAACATATACGTCATGAAAATAGATAAAACATATAATGACAAACTTTGCCTAACAACATTAGATGATAGCTCATCTCTTTGGCATAGACGCTTAGGTCACGCTAATATGAGACTTATACAAAACCTATCTTCAAAAGAGTTGGTTAGGAATTTACCAAAACTAAAATATGACCAACACTTTTGCGACGCTTGCAAAATTGGTAAACAAACACATAGTAGTCACAAATCTAAAAATATGGTGTCCACATCTAAGTGTCTAGAATTATTACATATGGACTTGTTTGGACCATCCGCTATAAGAAGCTATGGAGGCAACTTATACACTTTGGTCATAGTAGATGATTACTCAAGGTTTACTTGGACGTTATTTTTGAAAACCAAAAATGAAGCTTTTGATAAATTTGAAATACTTAGCAAGAAAATTCAAAATCTTCTAGGTGTCAAAATTGTGTCGATCCGAACGGATCATGGTCGTGATTTTGACAACGAAACTCAATTTGGAAACTTTTGTGATACAAATGGTATAACACATAACTTTTCGGCTCCACGAACACCTCAATCAAATGGAGTAGTAGAACGTAAAAATAGAACAATTCAAGAAATGAGTAGAACAATGCTTAATGAACAAAACATTCCTCAAAAGTTTTGGTGTAACGTCGTTGACACTTCTACATATATTTTAAATAGAGTCCTAATACGTCCTTTCCTAAACAAAACACCATATGAACTTTATAAAGGTAAAAAGCCAACATTAGGATATTTTAAAGTCATTGGTTGTAAATGTTTTATTCTTAATACTAAGGATTATCTCACCAAGTTTGACCCAAAGTCTTATGAAGGTGTATTTCTTGGTTACTCTCAAACTAGTAAAGCTTACATTGTCCTAAATAAAGAAACAATGATAGTCGAGGAATCGTTGAACATAACATTTGACGAAAGTCCACCTCCCTCTAAGACATCACCTTTGGTAGATGATGACTTAGTTGAAAGTCAAATAATTGAAAGTTAAATTAATAATAACAAGGAAGATGAACCATTAAATAAGGAAATTGTCAATATAAAAGAATCTAAAAGTCATCCATTAGAAAAGGTCATAGGAAAACTTAATCAAAGAACCTTATGATCACAAGCTCAAAATCAAAGTAATCATTTTTGTTTTGTATCCACCATTGAACCAAAAACCATAAATGAAGCAATAAAAGATGAATCATGGGTAATTGCCATGCAAGAAGAATTAAACCAATTCGTTAGAAATGATGTTTGGAAACTAGTTCCAAAACCCAAAGATCAAACTATAATTGGAACAAAATGGGTCTTTCGAAACAAAATGGACGAAAATGGTGTAGTATCTAGAAACAAAGCTAGGCTTGTTGCACAAGGTTATAATCAACAAGAAGGAATTGACTATGATGAAACTTATGCACCGGTAGCTAGACTTGAATCTATTAGAATATTACTTGCTTATGCATGTGCTTATGATTTTAAATTATTTCAAATGGATGTTAAAAGTGCTTTCCTTAATGGGTTTATTAACGAAGAAGTGTATGTTGCTCAACCTCCCGGTTTTACCGACTTTGAGAAACCACATTATGTCTTCAAACTCAAGAAAACATTATACGGTCTTAAACAAGCACCTAAAGCTTGGTACGACCGTCTTAAGACTTTTCTTATTGATAACAAATATACTATGGGATTAGTAGATAATACTCTTTTTACTAAGAAAAAGGAATTGAAAATTATTATTGTTCAAATATACGTTGATGACATTATATTCGGATCAACTTGTCAAGAGCTATGTGATGATTTCTCTAAAATCATGCATGACGAGTTTGAAATGAGTATGATGGGTGAGTTAAACTTCTTTCTAGGACTTCAAATCAAACAACTAGATGATGGTATTTTCTTTAACCAATCTAAATATATAAAAGACATGCTTAAGAAATTTGGTCTTGAAGATTCCAAACTAACTAAAACACCCATGTCCTCGGACACTAAACTCACCAAGGACGAAGAAGGTGAATCCGTAGATAACACTAAATATAGAGGAATGATTGGTAGCCTACTCTATCTTACGGCTAGTAGACCCGACATTATGTTTAGTGTTTGTCTATGTGCTCGCTTTCAAGAAAACCCAAAGGCATCACACTTAGAAGCATTAAAAAGGATTTTTAGATATATTAAGGGAACAACGTGTTTAGGATTATGGTATCCCAAAGGAACGGGTATAGAAACCATAGTGTATGCCGACTCGGATCATGCCGGTGATTATGTCGATAGAAAAAGTACAAGTGGTATTTGCACTTTTGTTGGACATTGTCTCACCTCATGGTTTGCAAAGAAGCAAACGGCTTTAGCCATCTCTACTACTGAAGCCGAATACGTCTCAGCTGGAAAAGCATGTCAACAAGCTCTTTGGATGAAGCAAGCTCTCGTAGACTACGGAATTCATCTCAACGACATTGTGATACTTTGCGACAACAAAAGAGCCATCGATCTCAGCAAGAATCCCGTTCAACATGCTCGTACAAAGCACATTGAAATCCGTCATCACTTTCTTCGCGACAATGTTCAAAAAGGAAACATTTCAATCGAGAAAGTATCCTCCGAAGACAACATTGCCGACATCTTTACTAAACCTCTTAAACGAGAACCTTTTAATCTTCTTAGACTTGGTTTAGGGTTAATGGAACCAAACATGTAGGATAAACATAGCCTAAAACATTAGAATAGTCAAACCAAAACAATTTTGTCTTGTATCTGCTACTGTAGCCACGGCACCAAACGACAACACGGACGGAACCAAAAATTTGGTGCCGTCTGGTCCGTGGTGTCTACAGAAGCAAAACAGCTTTATACATAACATCTTCTTCCTCACAACCCACTTTAGAAAAACGTGTAAAACTTAAACCAAGCTCATTATTGTCATCTTTCCACTCACTAATCACTGAAGATAACATCATTGTAAGTATCCTAACTATATTTCATCTCTTAATTCCGAGTCTAGGATTCTTATTTATGCACAAAACTATCACAAATCATTACATGGGGTTTTATGTATGCTTTTATACCAAATATGAATTCAATTGGCAAATTGCATAACTAGTCATTGAAATTAGGTACTACATTATCATATTGCATAAACAAATCATGTTTCCCACTAATTGATAGATAATAAATATAAGGCCTTATTCAAACAACCAAACACCCCATGTCAAAAGTTTTGAAAAGCTTCTCACTTGTAGGAAAACATTTTTCATTGCTAATACAAATAGAAACGTTAGAATTTTCATCACTTGCATGCTCTTGAATACTAAAGGTATTGCATAACTAATATGCACTCCCGGGTATATTCAAATATAGCCACATTGAATTAGGAGCATTTGGGTTATCTCATGGTATTTGCCAAACACTCCACTAAAACCATTTTGTGCATAAAATGAGTCGAGATAACCGCAACTCCAAATTGTTTTCATATAGGCACACACTAGAATCAAAAACGTTAAAATTTATTTTTTTTAACATGTTAATTCTTGTCCTTAGGAATAACCATGGTAGCCGCAAGATTCTATGATCACAAAGACACTCTTAACTACATTCCCAAACACCACAAAACCAAAGGACTCACCAAGGAACAAGTAGAAATATTTAGGGGTCTAGAATCAAGGTATTTCCACGAGGGTAGAACCATTCACCCATCCTTCCTTGAGCATACCAATCTTCGTGAAGAACTAGCCGCCATTCAATTCGATTGTCTTCTTGACATTGATGAACCAATTTGTCCTAGGTTCGTATTAGAATTCTATGCTAGTGTGACCGGTTTTAGTGATGAAGATGATGATGAGTTTTGTCTTAGCTTTAGAATCAACCAAAATGACTACACCATCACTTTAAGTGAATTTGCTAGAGTACTAGGAATTCCCAACCGAGGAACTTGTGTCTACACGGATAAGTGGTCACTCACCGCCCTTGATGCAATCAACGACCGCACTTCTCCTTATCTAACCCGTTTAGCCGATAAGGATGTCATCCGTGAACACCTTTTTAACCCAAAAACGGATACAACTCGAGTAACCCGAAAGGGAAAAGAGGTAGACCGAGATCCATATGGAATGGAGCTCAATGAACTTAAGCACGAATTTAAGAAATGGGAGGAGTTACTTAGAGCAAACGTCATTAGCACCATAGGGAATAGGGATCACATAAACGCTTGTCTTTGCCACATGCTTTACAACTTGTCCACCCGACAACCATTCAACTTAGCCTACTACATAGCTAGGAGAATGATTGATATTCCAACTCAAGGATCCGTTGCTCTTCCATACGGGATGCTTCTCACCCGTCTCTATAGAAACTTCGCTCCAATTCCACCAACCCCAAAAGGGATGCATCTTCACTATGAACTCATCCCTCACATATTTGTACCTTTGAGTGATGCTCGAGTTGCTAAGACTAAAGGCAAGAGAGCTAAACCTCCAACTCCTTCATCATCATCATCAAATAGCTCCGAGGATGGTCTTCCAAGCTCTCATCTTCCACCTCAAGAGTATTACGCATCTCTTCCCGAGATTGAGAATGAATCAGCAGAATTCAAGCAAACTAAGGGAATGTTCAAGTGCCTTGGTAGGATGATGAACAAGATTTACAAGAAGTTGGACAAATAAGGGTACTTTAAGGAGTGTTTGGAACAATGCATTATCGTTAATGTTTGATACTATTTAGTTGTTTTTATTATGTAGGATGATAATATAACTTGAAACAATGGTGTATGCTAAAAATCTCATGCAGGGGGATAGCACAAATATGCTATCAAATTTTACCCATTTTCACTATATTGTGAAAATCAATAAGCCTTGCTCAAAATCTATGCTCTACTATGTTTACATATGTGTTATTTGCTTTTCCTAACTAGAAATGTTTAGTATAACAGCTTTTAAGAAAAATTTCAGGTTTCGGAAATTTGCCCGACACCTAAAAACGAACTCTGTCCAATTTTCAGCACTCCACGGATCCGACGGCACCAAAATTTTGGTACCGTCCTTTATATCGTTTGGTACCGCCATACCTGTACATGCGGACCAGACGGAACCCTTTTTAGGGTACCGTCCGTGTGTTATTTTGGTGCCGTGGATTCTCTAGGTAATTTTCTGAATTTCGACTTTTTCGTGATTCCAAATTATCTTTCATCACTTATAAATCAATCTTAACTAGCTTTTACTGTTATTAGAACTAGTATCCTTTACTAAAGTCTATAAGAAATCCATTTCCCACCAAAATTCAAAAATTTGAAAAATCCACCCAAGGAGCCCTTTGGCATAAAGGAAGGAACCAAATTTTTATTACCTTCAAATCCGTGGGTAATCTGAATATTAGAAAATTCCACTCACTAGAACACATTTATTGCATATCTTTTCTTCTTCACTCCATCTTCTTTGTATGGATTGACTTGGGTGATATGACTAGCATTCAACCCACTTCCAAATCATTAGGAACCTCATCTCTTCAATGGTTCAACATCAAATCAAACCTTTTCTCAACAATTTCTTACCTCTATAAATTGAAAGGATTTACCATGATCATCCTCACACCTTCTTCATCATCACTACTATCTAGCAAATCAAAACCCAAGTTAAAAATGACTAAATCATCACCAAAACCTTGCAAGAAAACCGCTAGAATGAGTGTAAGGCCTTGTTGTTTTGTTCATCTTAGCTCATCATCCGAATCTTCACCACTCACCATCTCATCTCCCATTAGAGATGATACACATCTTACTTTAGCTACACCCACTTCATCACACATTGTGATCACCACTCCACCACCAACAAAAACACCTACTTCACCTCCACCGGCACCCATCCAAACATCCAAAACACCCTCACCACCTTCACCAAGGTCTCCCACTCTCACTCCCATGGAGTTATTCTCAACTCCACCAACATCACCAAATCCTTTCCTAGAGGACTTGGAAGACTTGCCTCCTAGGCCAAGTCATCCACCACCATTGCCATCCTTTGGTACCATTGAGCGAATCGCTCATGAGTCACCTCGGTCATCCATTGACCCAAACGCCCCATTAGGGCCAAAACCTCTCCTTTTCCACCCCATTCACAAGGACATTCATGGTCCTTTATACGGGGATCATCCACTTCCATCATCAATGTCTCCTCATATTGAGGACATTCCGGAATGCATGTGGGATGACAATCCCACTAGAGAGGAGATTCAAGCCGAACTCCACAACCTCCACCAATTCAAAGGCATGGTGGATTCTCACTTAAGTGAGACAATGCAAATGCAAAGTGCCTTGCTTGCATCCATCATGACCACTCCAAACATCCCCAACACCACCAACACATCCACCATTCCACCACCACAACCTCCGCAAACTTTCTACCCTCCAAGGCATGGTTGCTCAACTTGTGAGCAAACGGGTCAAACCGTGGAACGGACCCGGATTATGGTCCATGACTTCCACGAAGAAATGAGGTTCATCCTCAACCACATTCTTGAGCGTCTCAACGCTCTTTCCCATCCACCATCACTTTAGGATGGTTTTTAGAATAGTCTTTCTTTTGCTTTTTTAGGATAATTTTTATTTTTCTTGTACTAAAAACACATCATTGTGTTCTCTTTTCATGATCTTGATTCATGAAAAATTTTAACTAATGAATGTTGTTTATCATATTGTTGGTGTCATTACATAGTGCTTGGAAATGCTTGTGAATGATCATTATTACTAACATTTTTTTTGTAGCTTTATTTTCACAATCCATGTATCTTCCCATTAAAGCACCCAATTTAGGGGGAGCTTTGAACAAGGGGGAGATAATAGCTCGGGCTCATTACATTCCGCATAGCCTCTTCTTTTTGTTGAGACAAAAAGGGGGAGAAAATATTGAACTTGGAAATTATTTATATTTGACTTTTCTGAAAAAGTCAAACTGCATACAATTGACTTTCTAAAAGTCAAACAGGAACCCTCATTGATAATACTTGACTTTTCTTAAAAAAGTCAAACTGCATACTTTGACTTTCTGAAAAAGTCAACATCATGCATCAACTAGTGAATTCTTTGACTTTCATAAAAAGTCAAATTTCATACACTTGCATTATCATTTCCTTTTCAAAGTTCTAAAACTAATATTTTTATAACTCTTGTACAAACTTTGTTTCTTTTATAAAAATAAAATTTATAATTTGTCCTCAACAAAAAGGGGGAGATTGTTAATACAAATATCGTCATTAAACGTTATTTATATTTTTTATCTTTACCTAAGTTTTGTTAACGACAAAAGTAAATTTAATTTATAAAAGCTTAAAGCTTGTCAAGTTTATTAGATATTAAAACAAGCTTTCTCAAACAACATATTCATTATTCAAGCATTTACATTTATGATTAGTAACATCTTGATATGACTCTAATCATTATGTATGATAGTAGTTTGTAGAATGTGTTAGGTTCTTAAAACCAAACACTACTTAAGCATTTGCATATTTCTATTAATAGTAATACAACATTTGACATCATGTATTACATCATGGAGATCATTGGAAGATTCCATTAGATATTTTGTGAGGATTTGTACTCTTCATATCTTACACAATCTTACTTAGATAGAGTTGACTTTAGGCAAGATTTGATATCTTGACTGTCAGACTGGCGGTACCATTTTGGTACACGGGCGGAACCCTTTTAAGGGGTCCGCGGTCCGTGGACGCTCCTGTCCAATTTGGCTATAAATAGCAATGCCAAGCCAAGTAGTTTCTCATCCCTTTCTAACATACTCTCATACATATCTTCTCTCTAACCTTTCTAACTCAGTTTCATATCATATTAGTGATCTCTTTTGTAGCAAAGAAGATCAAGTCATATTTAAGCTTCAACGAGAAGTTGAAAGTCTTGTTTGTTTAGTGTTGTATGATCTAGTGTTGATCCATACTTCATTGTTGTATCATACCATCATAATCTTGTGAGTGTGAGTGGTTAGTATTTTAGTCCTCAAAATACATTGTGTGTGGGAGTAGTTGTACCCTTGGAAAGAACTCGACATCTAGCTTAGTGTCGGAAATAGTGTAAGCGAAGTGTAAAGGTTTTCTCCGCCGGTGAAAGGAGCTTGTTGACTAGTGAAGTTAAACTCTCGAGTGTGAGACTCGGGGAGTGGAGTAGGTCAAGGAAAAAGAGTCCTTGTAGGCCGAACCACTATAAACAACTTGTTGTGGTTTGATCATTTCTTTCCTTATTTACTTATTACATATTGCTTGCATATTTCATTAACATACTTAAGATCAATATCAATTGATCTTTCATTAAGTTTCAAAACAAAGTTTTTAATCGGTAAACTATTCAACCCCCCTTCTAGTTTTCTACAAACTCATTCTTGGCTTTCTTGGTGATCCCAAATTAAAAATTGGGGCAGAAAGGAGACATGAAGTGGCTAGCCGTGTACTTGCAGTTGAAGCGTTGGAGGCTTCAGAACCAATGACGGTCAAATACAATCTTTCTTTTTCTTCAGAAGAAATATTATGTAAACTGACATTTTGCCTCCTTGCGTTGTTCAATATGGTCCAAAAATTAGGCTGTAGCCTACCAACTTCATTGGGTTTACAGAACATCTTCTGAGGGTTGGGTTAGATTTTAACTAAGGCATGTTAAAATTATGAATGGTCTATTATACCCTCGATGTAAACCTATAAAATTTATGTTGACTTTGGCAATCCTGGTCAATGGACTTGTCTAGAGTATAAAAGCATTGTTTTGGACCTCCAACGCCTAGGTTTGGTTCAACGTGATGCGTGTGTTTAAGATTAGGCACGAACGGTGTATTTTAGTCTTTGGATTATGTACAACTGCGTGAAACTCGGTGTGTGAACACAAAAGATAACTTAACCTTCACTTGCTCTCACATTGTCAAGAGAAAAGGTTATTTCTAACCAAGGTATTCAACCTCTAGAAGTAATTTGTACAACCGTCTGAAGCTAAGTGTTTGAACACTACATGTTTAGCTAGCTAACAAGTGAATTACAAATCAGTATTTAATGCAAAATAGGAATTGACTAATATCGACTAACAACTACTTTTCATGCTACATTAAGTTGAGCACGTGCATGACTCGCGACTATTTTGGATCATATCATATGTGATATGTCTATATATGTGATATGTCTATATGTATGACTGAGCAATGAGGTCGCAAGAGAGACCATGTACACACATAAATGTGAATGTTGCGCATTTGTACGTATATGTTAATACGTAAGAATCAATTATATGTGAAAGCTATAGTACTCCGCAACATTTATTTTCAAAAACTTATCAACGATGCATAAAATGTTAACGACCATTAAAATTCGGATGTGACCATTTTACAAAGGTGGGTAGGTGGCAAGCTTTTATGATGTTCTATTATCTATATCTATATATGTTTAAGACTAAAATACACGGTTGGTCCCTAAACTTGGCAAAATGTTTCGCGTTGGACAGAACTTGGCATTATCATCGCCACGGGTCCAAAACATGGCCTTTTATACTCATTACAGGTCCTTTGACAAAGTCAATGTCTGATTTTTGTTTTGTAGTCGAGGGTATTTTAGTACATACACATTTATACTTTTATAACACATTTATATTTTAGCCATTCATTTTTCATCCTCGTCATTATCTCCCCAAATCATTCATCTCCCCAAATCATTTTCATATGTTTTGACTTTCGAAAGGCAAGGCCAACCTGTATCCTATTGGGCACTCTAACATCATGCTTTTAATATTACAGTAATATTTTGATTTTAAAAATATCATTGACCATTAAGCAACTTGATGTTATGATTTGTTAGAACTTAGAAAAATATATCGGTAGTAAAAGCAAACTTTTTTTACGCTTTTAAATCCGATATGTTTGATCTCATTTGTGTCACTTGATCTTATAGTGTGTGATGTTTGGTGTTTTATCGGGTTTTGATCTAAAAGTTCTTGGGGAAAAAAAGGTGCATATGTACTATGTGGTGTTGAAATTAGGCCGAGATCGTGTAATGATATTGTTTGGTTTGATTTGGTTACTTGATCATACTGTGTCTTGTTCAATCTTAAGTTAAATATTTAAGTCTATCGAGTCATATAGATTTCTATGAACAAGGTTATCTAGTTGAAAGAAGTCTAATTTAGTCTTCTGCAACATGAAATTAATCCGATTTATGCATTTTCTAGATACAGTAATAAATCGATGTGATCTAATGTTTGATTCTATGTGTATGTATAGTTGTGAACGCATAATGATTGCTTTGTGGTCGTTTTTGGCATTATGTAGGATGGGGAACAAATGAGGATTTGATCATCAAAATTTTAGGCCACCGCAATGCTGAACAAAAAAAACAAATCCGAGAGGCTTATGCTTCAACGTACAATGAAGATCTCCTTAAAGCGCTCGACAAGGAACTCTCTAACAACTTTGAGGTTGACCTTATTCTTACATAGTCAACCCTTACACATATGTGATCATAAACAGGTTTCCTAATGTTGGTTAATGTTTCGTGATTTGTTTAGAGGCTAGTTCATCTTTGGACACTTGATGCATCTGAACGTGATGCGTATTTGGCTAGTGAAGCTACAAGAAGATGGACTAAAAGCAATTCAGATCTTGTGGAGATCGTTTGTACCAGATCTGCTAATGATCTGCTTTTGGCAAAGAAAGCTTATCATAATTGCTACAAGAAATCAATGGAAGAGGATGTTGCTTATCACACAACCGGTGACTTCCGAAAGGTATGAGTCATTTTCTATAAGATTTTTGTGTCCAGTTTGAGTCATTTTATAGTAAAAACCCATATAATCAGAGTTCAAAAATGGCGATTTTTATATAATATGACAAATTTTTGTGTAACGTCGGATTTATTTTTGTATAATCCAATACACTTGTAATTTTCAGATCTAAATCTTGCTAACAAATTCTAATTACAATAATAATAAAAGTATTGGTAGTTAATTTGTATACTTAACGAATGTTAGAGTGCCCAATAGGATACAGGTTGGCCTTGCCTTTCGAAAGTCAAAACATATGCAGATGATTTGAGGAGACGAATGATTTGGGGAGATGATGACGAGGATGAAAGATGAAGGGCTAAAATATAAATGTGTTATAAAAGTATAAATGTGTACGGGCTAAAATACCCTCGACTACAAAACAAAAATGAGACATTGACTTTGTCAAAGGACCTGTAACGAGTATAAAAGGCCATGTTTTGGACCCGTGGCGATGATAATGCCAAGTTCTGTCCCAACGCGAAGCGTTTTGCCAAGTTTAGGGACCAACCGTGTATTTTAGTCTATGTTTAATAAAGGGTTTTGGCCGTACAATAGACGTGTACTTTACGAAATGTACCGGTTTGGTACGTGAACTAATTTCCGTTCCATTTTATGTTGCGTACTTTTATGTTTTGTTCCATTTTGCACGCATGTTTACAGGCAACCGGTTGGGAATGTATAAAACCGACAAAAATGCCTACGTGGCATTTTTTTTGAGTAAATTACATACATCTTCCTTCTTGTTTGTCCCAAATTGCATCTACTGTCCCTGGTCGTTTTCGTTTGGTTTTTTAAGTGTTCGTCTGTTTCTTTATGTTTTTGTCCGTTTTTTTACATTTTCATCCATTTTTTTACGTTTTCATCTGTTTCTTTACGTTTTTACCCGTTTTTTAAGTTTTCATCCATTTTTTTTTAACTTTTTCGTCTTTTTTTTACGTTTTCGTCTGTTTCCTTTACGTTTTCTCCCTTTTTCTGTTTTTTTTACATTTTCATCCCGTTTTTTTATTTGCGCCTGTTTTTTTAAGTTTTCATCGGTTTCTTTACGTTTTCGTCTGTTATTTTACGTTTTCGTCCCTATCTTTACGTTTTTGTCCCTTTTTTCAGTTTCGTCTGTTTTTTTACGTAAAAATAGACGAAAACATAAAAAAGACATAAGAACAAAAAAACAGACGAATACGTAAAAAATGGACAAAAACGTAAAAAATGAACGAAAACATAAAAACGTAAAGAAACAGACGAAAACGAAAAAAACAGACAAAAACGTAAAAAACGGACGAAAACGTATAAAAACGGGTAATAACATAAGAAAACATATAAAATGGGGTAAAATGTTTGAAATCGTAAGAAAAATGTATAAAAAGGGACGAAAACTTATAAAAACGAACAAAAACGTATAAAAACGGGTAAAAACGTAAGAAAAACGGAAGAAAACGTATAAAAACGGATGAAAACGTATAAAAACGGACAAAAACTTGTACACGTACCAAAACGGTACATTTGAAAAAGTACGTAGCTATTTAGCGGCCAAAACCCTATTATTTAATTTATTTTTGTTATTGGAAATCTGACTTGGCGTGCACACGTGGCAATAGTGATTATGGTTTCGGTAAAAAAAGTTTAGCCGTCATTACAACATTCGTCGCTTTCGCAGGCGATGTTTTAGGTCTTTCGCCGGGGACATGTCCCCTACGAAACCATTTACCGGGGACATGTCCCCGGTGAAAAGACCCCGGCAATACCTTCTCGGGAATCCTTTTCCCGGGGAATGTTTACCACTTTTACCGGGGACACGTGGGTCCCGTAGCCGATTGTGTCCGGTCAAACATGTCCGACGTGGCACGTTTTTTTGCCGGGGACAAGTCCACCGAGAACCTGTTTTGGGACTTCAATTTAAGTCCCTAATTACGTAATTAGTCCACGTTTTCCAGGGGAGATGTCCCCGGAGAAGAGTATAATCACTTATTAGGTAAACTCTTTCGCCGGGGACATGTCACCGGGTAAAGTGGTAAATTAAAAATATCTTTTAAACCTTCACCGGGGACTTGTCCCCGGCAAAACATGTTGACCCACTCTGCAGAATATTGCTGCAAAATGGGTAATTTCCAGATTTTTTCCGGAAATTTTCCGCAAAAAATCTACAACTTGTTATCATAATATGCCAATCCACAACCTGTTTTAATATGCCAATCATAACACAAATACGCTAAACATAATATCATATATACAACATAGTTATCCTTTTCCAAAATTACCAAAACGCTTCCTAAACCGTTAACGCATGATCATCTACAAAACTACCTATCCGCAAATGGTCCAAAAGTATAACAGTCTATATCAACAAGATAATTATAATAAATCAATAAATAAATAAACAAACAAATAAACACATTTAACCACTCGATAACAATTTCATTCAAATAATCTGCAGAGTTCTACAAATTACAATTCGAGATTAATCTTCCACTTTATCAACATAAAATTCAACATTATTAGTACTATCATCTTCATCATCTTCATTCTCGTGGCCATCATCATCATCAGATGCTAAATCATGAGGAACGTGATCATCTAAATCAATATCATCTTCGTCTTCCACAATAGTGATAATTGGTGGTGGTGCCTCAACTTCCGCTGGTTGAACATCTATATTATAATGTTATAATCCAACTGATCCAACTCCGCAGAGAGTGTGATATGTGATGAGTTGTTGTCATGTACAACATCCTGGTTGTCTTCTACCACAATGATATCTGGGTTCCAAATCTTTCGATAATAAGAATCTTGTACGGCCTTCCAATTACCACGTTTACCCGGGAAATCAAGGTAAAAGACTTGTGTTGCTTGCGTTGCAAGAATGAATGGTTCGTTTTGAAACGATACACGATCGGTCATAATTTGCGTAATGTTGTTTCTATAGGTACAACGTTTTAGGCGATTAGTGTTATTAGTGTCGAACCATTTGACTTTGAAAAACACAACATTGAATGAAATATATGAAAACTCGAGAATCTCTTCAAGCTGGCCATAATGCATTCCTCCATCAGGGTTAGGAGTTGAAATTCCGCTGTTTTGAGTTGAACGACGTAAATCACGGTCGTGTACAGTAAACTTCACACCGTTGACTACGCAAGAGTTGACTGAGACTGCAGTACATGATGGTCCACAAGCCAAAGCGAATAACTCGTCGGTACAAATTAGGTCCTTCTATACTTTTAATTCACGAATCTATGAAAAAGTTAAGAATAGATAGATATCAGTAATAGTCGTTATTTATACAGGGTAATACATACAATAAGTCTACCTTCATCTCAAACCAGCGAGGAAACCCTTCTTCCAAGTCTCTGCCAGGAAATGCCCTGTAAATGATCATGATATTAGAATAAGTCGTCGAATAACAAATTACGTGAAACAAATTTTGAAATAAAACGCGTACCTCTTGTACGCGTTCATGTACGGGTCGATTTCATGACTGTTGTGTAGTACGTACCATACTACTTGCTTCATTGTGTCTGCTTTAAACCGAACTAATGATTGTTTACCATTCTTTTTGCAGACTGATCGAAACACCTCAAATCGACTAGTTGGCCTTGGACCGTCCTCATTCCGGTCAGGACGATTAAATCTCGTCTCAACACCCCGAAAATAATGCGAACAGGAAGTTAATGCTTCATCAGCAATATAACCCTTCGCTATTGAACCTTCAGGCTTGGCTTTATTTCTGACATAATTTTTGAGCTTTTTCATGTATCTTTCAAATGGATACATCCACCTCATGTAAACAGGACCGCCTTGAATAGCCTCTTCCGGTAGATGAATAACCAAGTGAATCATAATGTCAAAAAAAGCTGGAGGATATATTTGCTCGAAACTGCACAAAATATTGATCAGTTGATCTCTAACTTTCAACATGTCATTTACCATCAAAGTTCGAGCGCATATTTGTTTGAAGAATGAACAAAGCTCGATTATTGGTGTTGCGGTGGTTTGGTCCTTCAAGTAATTTTGAAGTCCAGCAGGAAGCAACCGTTGCATCATTATGTGACAGTCATGAGCCTTCACTCATGTTATGTTGCTATTGTTGTCGGTCACTTTATGCTTGAAGTTAGATCCAAACCCATCAGGTAGTTTAACACCTTTGATGAATTAAGAAAAAAAAAATCAGGATATTAGAATAAGTTGTCGAAATGAATACGCGAATTAATTCGAACAAAGAAATTTTCAAATAAAACGCGTACCTTTAATGAATTGACAAAAAAGTTTCTTTCTTCGGTTGTGAAAGAGTACGTAGGATGAGGCTTAGAGCACTTCCCGTTTCCTTTGTTGACGAGCCACAAGTCATTACGAATATTCAAAATTTTTAAGTCTTGTCTTGCCTTGTTGGTGTCTTTTGATTTGTCATTCATTAACAAAGTACCCAACACACTCTCGCACACATTTTTTTCGATATGCATGACATCTAAATTGTGTTTTAGTGTAAGAAAAGACCAATACTCTAGCTCGTAGAAAACAGATTTTTTTGTCCAATTCAATTCGCGATCTTGATCACGTTTTTTTTTCGCACCCCCATATCTTGGATGTTTCCCCGGGACACGTTTAGGCAATCTTCTTAGTTGATCCAAGATGTCATCACTGGTAAATTTTCTAGGAGGGTCTGTATTATCTACATCTGTATAGAAAGCCCTTCTGTTCTTCCGCCATTTATTGGTCATGCTTAAGAATCTTCTGTGACCAACATAAGCAGTTTTATTTAACACGCGCATAGCTGGAGTGTCTTCATTACATGTCGGACATGCCATGTAACCTTGCCCACTCCACCCAGACAAACTACTTCGAGCGGGAAAGTCATTGATAGTCCATAAAAGCGCTGCTTTCATACAAAATTCGGTGCCTGTAACAGCATCCTTAGTCCTGACTCCATCTTTCCATAAAGTCTTTAGGTCATCAATCAAAGGCCTCAGGTAAATATCAATACCCTTCCCTGGTGATTTGGGGCCCGGAATTAACAATGTCAACATAAGAGAAGTCTCTCTCATACATATCCAGGGAGGCGTATTGTATGTGGTTAATATGACCGGCCACATGCTGTATGACTGACTAAGGTTGCCGTACGGATTGAAACCATCAGCAGCCAACCCTAACCGGACGTTTCTTTTTTCTTTAGCAAATTCCTTCGAATACTTGATGTCAAATTTCTTCCATGCTTCACCATCAACCGGGTGTTGCATCTTACCGTTCTCCATAGACTGCCCAGACGCATGCCAAGTCATATGTTTTGCAGTGTGTTTAGACTTGTACAAACGTTGTAGTCTAGGAATGATAGGAAAGTAACGCAACACCGTGTTAGGAACTTTCTTCCCCAATGTGTTCTTTTCTTTCCATCTACTAGCGCCGCAGATAGGACAAGTCTGCAAATCTTCATTACCCGCCCCCCGATATAAAAAGCAATCATTTACACAAGCATGTATCGATTCATATCCTAATCCGATAGTTTTAAATGTCTTCTTTATTTCATAGTATGACGATGGCATCTTGTATCCTAGAACGGGCGGGAAAACTTCCTTGAATAAAGTTAGGAACTCATTAAATGTGGTGTCACTCACTTTACCTTTGACCTTGATGTGCGTAATCTTTGCCATAAAGTCTAATGAAGACATCCACTCACAGGCTGGGTATAGTTTTTCGTTGGCATTGGCAAGTAACTCCTCATACTCATTACGTTGAGGAATTGCATCGTTACTTGTCTCGCCAATATTTTCTTGAGTTGGATCATCTGGTTCGTTATTCGGACCAATATCATGAAGGAACTCAGCAATGTCACTCATCCCAGGGTGTCTTGTGTTGTGTACGGTTGTTCGGCCATCCGGCTCACCATGATTATACCATTTCGTATAACTATGGTCCTAGCCATTTGTGTGTATGTGGTCAAACAAAAATTCGGGCTTTATCCAGTTTACGTTTAAACAAAGAGCACAGGGACATTTTATATTCCCATCAATATTCACCAAGGACTTGCAATGCTTGTAGAAAGCTCTAAGACCAACTAAGAATTCTCTACTCGTACGTGCTAGTGAGACCCAACTTTTATCAATTGGCATAACTGCGTTTTAATGAAGCAACAAATAATTATATAGACTTAAAATGTTCACCTAATCCAACTATGGAAGGTAATCCTAACCCACTCTTTGAATGTTTCGTCTCATATATGAATGCGTATAATTGATTTACTATTTGAGAAAATTTCGGCAGCATTTCCCCTCAACTCCCCAAATATGTGCATTAAAGACATATTCGTAGGAGTCAAGGGGAAACAATGTCGAAATTTTCACAAATAGTAAATCAATTATACGCATTCATATCCTAAATGAGACAAAACACTCAAAAAGCAGCCCCAAACAGGGGACTTTCCGAAATTAATTTCTAATAAATTAATTTCGGACGGGTTTCTATAGGATGATTAACTTCGGACGGGGACTTTCCAAAATTAATGAATAAAGTCCTAAAATCATTTACAACAAAAATTAACAAAGTTAGACAAAAAAACATACCGATTCTGTTCTTGGCTCTCTTTTGATGATTAACTTCGGACAGGGATGCTGTTGACGTGTATTAGACAAAAATTATTAATAAACCAAACGCACCATTTTGGCTTATTTTACAAGCTTTTTGGCTTATTTTACAAGCTTTTATGATTAGTTACAACTAAGAAAAAAAAAAAAAAAAAAAAAAAAAAAAAAAAACCACAAAACTTACCTGGGGCTGTGGTGGTGGCGGTGGGGCAGTGGAGGTGAAGCAGTAGTGGTGGCGGTGGAGGTGGTGCAGTGGTGGTGAGCTGTGGTGTTGGAGGTAGAGGTGGTGCAGTGGTGGTGGCTGTGGTAGAGAAGGATTTTTTTTTTTTTTTTTTTTTTTTTTTTCATGAATGAGACCAGATCTGTTAATAATTGAGGTTAATATTTCTTTTGTCTTCTAGCTAAACTATTACCGGGAACAAGTCCCAGGGGAAAACAATGGCGGGATAAAGCCAAAAGTATGGAGGGAAAATGAAATTTTGTGCCAAAACTTTTACTGGGGACACGTCCCCGGGGATACGATGGCGGGATATGCCAAAAGTGTGAGGGAAAATAAAAAATGACGCGAAACCTTTTGCAGGGGACATGTCCCCGGGAAAAGATTTAATTATAAAATTAAAATTGTCATTTTAAATAATTAGAACTAATAATAAATTATAAAATTATATAATTAAATTTAACCTAAAAATTATAAAACTAATCTAATGTTAAAAAGCTATGCATAAACATAAACGCATGATGAAACATTAGGGGACCTCATGATCGATATTGTGATTTGGTGGCGTCTATACGTATCATGTATAACGACCGACTATAAGTGTTATGGTATACGTATCATGTCTAACGACCGACTATAGGTGTTATGGTATACGTATCATGTTTAACGACCGACTATAGGTGCTACGGTATACGTATCAAGTCTAACGACCGACTATATGTGTTATGGTATACGTATAAAGTCTAACGACCGACTATAGGTGCTATGGTATACGTATCATGTTTAACGACCGACTATAGGCTCTACGGTATACGTATCATGTATAATGACCGACTATAGGTGTTATGGTATACGTATCATGTTTAACGACCGACTATAGGTGCTATGGTATACGTATCATGTATAACGACCTACTATAGGTGCTATGGTATACGTATCATGTCTAACGACCGACTATAGGTGTTATGGTATACGTATCAAGTCTAACGACCGACTATAGGTGCTATGGTATACGTATCATGTTTAACGACGACTATAGGTGCTACGGTATACGTATCATGTATAACGACCGACTATAGGTGTTATGGTATACGTATCAAGTCTAACGACCGACTATAGGTGTTATGGTATTTGTATTATGTTTAACGACCGACTATAGGTGCTACGGTATACGTATCATGTATAACGACCGACTATAGGTGTTATGGTATACGTATCATGTATAACGACCGACTATAGGTGTTATGGTATACGTATCATGTCTAACGACCGACTATAGGTGTTATGGTATACGTATCAAGTCTAACGACCGACTATAGGTGCTATGGTATACGTATCATGTTTAACGACGACTATAGGTGCTACGGTATACGTATCATGTATAATGACCGACTATAGGTGTTATGGTATACGTATCATGTCTAACGACCGACTATAGGTGCTATGGTATATGTATCATGTCTAACGACCGACTATAGGTGCTACGGTATACGTATCATGTCTAACGACCGACTATAGGTGCTACGGTATACGTATCATGTTTAACAACCGACTATAGGTGCTGTGATATACGTGTCATGTTTAACGACCGACTACAGGTGTTATGGTATACGTATCATGTTTAACGACCCGACTATAGGTGCTACGGTATACGTATCATGTTTAACGACCTTGCTTTGTTCCCTTTTACCAGTATTATTTTGTAACGACAGACGATGGAACTATACATATGCCGTTTTAAATAGTTGCAATAAAGGGTAAGCATATTTTTTTAAATATAACTTTTGCCGGGGACAAGTCCCCGGGGAAAGACTTGGCGGGAATTTTCGCGCGCATAATTAGCATGCTTTTGGACTTTGGTCAAAGTTGGTGAACGTAAAACCTACTTTCTGCGGGGAGTTGTCCCCGGGGAAAGTGTGCGCTGAATTTTGACTATCCGGTCAAACTTTGATTAAAAGCTCACCAACTTTAGCCGGGGACAAGTCCCCGCCGAAAACTACCAGTTGAATTTTCCACAACAGGTCAGCGAATCCATGTGACACGTCAGATCCAATTTTGTCGTTTAGCGACTTTCTCCGGGGACTTTGTGTCCCCGGGGAAAGCCTCCTCGCCCGTCTATCCGATTGTTGTAGTGCGTGAAAAATGATACAAAACATGAAAGTAGACAACAAAAAATGGAACGGAAATTAGTTCACGTACCAAAACGATACATTTTTTAAAGTACACGTCTTTTGTACGGCCAAGCTTTAATAAACGACAAAAAAATGACACCTTTAAACGTTATATTACCAACGTCACCATTTTAATGCGTTTAATTGTTTTAGACTACCATGCATTTACAAATACTCACCTTTAACAATCATAGTACCCCGCAGCATTTATTTTCATAAACTTGTCAAGAAATTAAAAATGTTAACCAACATTAAAATTCGGATGTCACCATCATACAGTTGGGCACATTGCAAGCTTTTATGGTTGTCCCATGATCATTTTTACTATAAGAGATAGTTTTACTTGAACTCTCAACCTTCATCTCACACACACTAAAAAAACACAAACAATGAGCAACAACAACTACAACAAACAACCGCTAGACTTCACTGACTCCAACGTGGAAAAAAATGATGACGAGACTATAGGCTTTCTTCTTAATTGTGTAGAAAGAGGAGAATATCGTCGCAAGCAACGTCCACCATCGATTTGCAAGGTTTCTAGAATTCTTAGAGATCTTAGCAAAAGTTCATACAAACCTCAGCTGGTCTCTATAGGACCTATACATAGAGAAGATAAGAAGTTGCAAAAATATGAATGGGTGAAAGAATGTTATCTTAATGACCTATTAAGTCATTGTGAAGAAGATTCCACGCCAAAGGAAATATTAGAAGCATGTCTGCTAAAGGTAAACACTTTAATAGACCAAATCAGAGAATCTTATGCTGGTGTGAAGAAGAAGTATAGTGACGTTGACTTTGCCAAGATGATGGTTATGGATGGTTTTTTCATACTCGAATTCTGTTTCAAGCATGAAGACGAAGATTCAGATTTGCAAAATAAGATGCAAAACCTTCGTATTGCCATGGATCTGATGTTGCTAGAAAACCAAGTCCCTTTCTTTGTTCTTCAAGCTTTGTTTGACTGCTCCATGGGGAAAGTGTCTTTCACTCTTAGCAACGTTCTCGATCAATATTTGGCACCCTACATTAAGCTATTATTCCGTTCTCAGTTGGGTGAAGAAATTCACACCACATATGTTGACTCAGATTCAACTGATCATGTTCTTGGCTATCTTCACAGACGTTACCAGCTTGTAGTTGCCAAGTCATCGAATAATCCTAAATACGCTGAGGCATCAAAGCCTGTAGATGAAGAGCTAGCTGCCAAGTCATCGAATCCTATACCCGCTGACGCTGAGGCATCAAAGCCTGTAAATGAAGAGCGAATAGATAATACATACGCAGCATTCCACTCGATAGTAGAACTGGAAATATCTGGGGTGAACTTTAAGCCTCACCAAGAGGATGTTTGGTCAATGACCATTAAATTTCAATCATCTCTTCTTGCATCCTGGTTTGGGAGTAAGGCCACTCTTCTTATGCCAACCCTGGTTATTGATAAATTCACAGAGCTAATTTTAAGGAACTTTATTGCTTACGAGCAATCGTTCCCTCAAGATCATTATTACTTTTCATCATATGCACATGCCATGGATATGCTTATTGATACTCAAGAGGATATTGCTAAACTGGTAGAATCAGAAGTCCTTGTCAACGACCTCGGCT
This sequence comes from Chrysanthemum seticuspe, assembly GCA_019973895.1. Taxonomy (NCBI): domain Eukaryota; kingdom Viridiplantae; phylum Streptophyta; class Magnoliopsida; order Asterales; family Asteraceae; genus Chrysanthemum; species Chrysanthemum seticuspe. The sequence goes on along the minus strand of BPTQ01000006.1, from coordinate 333,431,507 downwards.
CAAACCAAGAGGCTGCAGATATGATCAACAGGATATGCAAAAACGTTTTTGTTAAAGATTTCTATTACACCGAAGAGTTCGAACAAATGGATGAGTACTACAATCATTATTGGTCCAAGAAAATTGCATGGCTGAGTCGCGATTTTGCAAGGGTGAGACATGCATATTTGAATAATTCATGGAAAGTTATTGCAGTACTTGGTGCATTAGTTCTTTTTGGTCGTACCATGATTCAGACCATTTATACCATCAGGGCTGCATAATCGTATACTCGCTTTGAGCTGATGGAAGCAACCAATAAATTTGAGTGTCTGCTTTTCTTTATTCATTGTTCACAAAGTCACTTATTTTCCATGCTTGTATCGACTTATTTAAGTATCAATAAAATGTTTACATATTTTCAGATTTTATAATTATTAGGTTACTAAATATACTGTTACATGATGGTCTCCTCACATTTGGTTGAGGTGCTGCTTCAAATTATAATCCACTATCTCATAGTAGACTTAAACGGAGTGGTGTTAAGTCTATATCTATCTATCTACTATTTAGTTTATATGCATATGTATTTCTTAAATTTAATATGCTATTTAGTTTATATGCATATGTATTTCTTAAATTTAATATGCTTAAAATTTGAGTAATGTTAATACCTTTGATTAAGAATAGTAACATCATCTACAACTATATTAATATTTTTAAAGAGTAAATTGCACAAATGGTCCCTGTGGTTTGCCCAAATTCCGATTTAGTCCCTAAGTTTACGAAAGTGCAGGCGGCCTCCCTGTATGAAAACTTTGGTTCCGTTTTCGTCCCTGACCAAATTGAAATGACTGAAATACCCTCGTCTTCATCCCCTTTGAATTTCCAGGGACAAAATCTGCAATTGATTTATTTTTTTCTGAAAATAATTTTTTTTCAAAAAAAAAGTTTCGAAAATAATTTTTTCCAAAAATAATTTTTTTTCGAAATCTCTGAAACAAATCCGAAAAGTCACAAATACAAAATATTTCGAAAGAATTTGGAAAAAAATTCGAATTTTTTTTTTCAATATGTCCAAAATTACGAAATAATTATTTTTGTAAAAAGAATTTTGAAAAAAACAATGTAGAAAAAAAAATTCCATTTTTTTTTTGTGAAAAACAAGTATTTACGAAAACATTTTTTTGAATTTTTTTCAAAATGTTGAAATAATACAAAAACAAACAAAAACGTAAGAAAAACAGACAAAATGTAAGAAACACAGACAAAAATGTAAAAAAAACGGAGAAAAACAGACAAAAACGAATAAAAATAGACAAAACGTAAGAAAAATGGATAAAACCGGACAAACATCTAAAAAAGTGTAAGAAAAACGGATAAAAAGTGAAACAAAAATCAAAAAAAAATTTCGAAAAAAAATTATTTTCGGAAAAAAAATAAATGGTCCTTGTGGTTTGCTCAAATTGCAGATTTCGTCCATGGAAATTCAAAGGGGGTGAAGAGGAGGGTATTGCAGTCATTTCAATTTGGTCAGGGACGAAAATGAACTCAACTTTTCCTCTCAGGGAGGCCGCCTGCACTTTCGAAAACTCAGGGACGAAATCTGCAATTTGAGCAAACCACAAGGACCATTTTTGCAATTAACTCTATTTTTAAATAATATTGTATAATCCATAAACTTTTGTCATATTTTATTTCTATCTTTTTAACTTTTTTCTCGCAATAACTACGAATTGAACTCGCAAGTTTCGCATCAAGGGACAAATCAGAATCACGATTCGTAACCATAATTATTTGTCGCTATACATCATCGCTTTGTGCAGGTATTCGTCTACTAATCTATAATACATATAAAGGGTGCATATTTTTTTTAAAAAGCTTAATAAAATAAAAATTAGTAAGGTGTTACACCTAAAATTTAAAATTTCTTTTACTTTCTCACATAAAAATGTTGACTTGTTTTTTTTACATTTGATGTCTTATAAATATACTTAAAAAGTTTACAAATAATAATTAAATAAATAATCAGTTGTAGAAAATGCTACAAAATTTTTTAAAATATATTAATTAATTAGTTGTTGTGATATTCATTTTTACTTGGTAATACTTGGTTATATTTTTGAGCACTCATATTTGTTGATTATGCCATGAATAACACTCAACTCGATTTATAAGTTAAGATATAGAGGCACTTTATTTTACTTACTTAAAAATTCATGCTTACCAAGGGATAAATCTCCACCATCCATCTAGTATAATCTAATAGTGGGGATTAACTTAAGATTTAATACTTAAACCTAAGTCAATGTTTTTTTTATTGTCTTTTTTTTTTTATTTTTTTTTTATTTTTTTTTTATTTTTTTTTATGAATTAACAGATTTTTTTTTTGTTTAAATTTGCGTTATTCACGTTTATTTTTTTCGCTTTCATACGTTTTCCTCTGTTTTCATACGTTTTCATCCGTTTTCATCTGTTTCGTCCGTTTTTCAACGTTTTCGTCCATTTTCTTACGTTTTCGTCCATCTTCATATGTTTTCTTCTATTTTCTTACCTTTTCGTCCGTTTTCATACGTTTTCTTACGTTTTCGTTCGTTTTTATAAGTTTTCGTCCGTTTTCAGACGTTTTCGCCCGTTTTTATACGTTTTTATCCGTTTTCATAGGTTTATATACGTTCTAGTCCGTATTCATACGTTTTCGTCCGTTTTTAGACGCTTTCGCCCGTTTTCATACGTTTTCGTCCGTTTTCTTAGGTTTTCGTTTGTTTTCATACGTTTTCGTCCGTTTTCATACGTTTTCGTCCATTTTCATACGTTTTCGTTTGTTTTTTTACGTTTTCATGTACTTTCATCCGTTTCTATACGTTTTCAGACGTTTTCGTCCACTTCTATACGTTTTCATCGGTTTTCATAGGTTTATATACGTTTTCGTCCGTTTTTTTACGTTTTCGTCCATTTTTAGACGCTTTCGTCTGTTTTCAGACGTTTTTGTCCGGTTTCATACGTTTTTGTCCGTTTTTATACATTTTCGTCCGTTTTAAGACGTTTTTGTCCGTTTTTATACGCTTTTCATTCATTTTTATACGTTTTTTCCGTTTTCAGACGTTTTCGTCCGTTTTCATACGTTTTCGTCCATTTTTTGTAGTTTTTTCTATACGTTTTCGTCTATTTTCATACGTTTTCATGCTTATTATTAAACTCTATTATATTATATGTCTAATATCAATTGTGATATTTTATAAAAAAAAGTTAATGTCTAATATCACTTGTAATATTTCATAAACAAACAAGCATGTTTTTTTAACCTTTAATATCACCTGAGATATTTCATTGCTATGTATATTTTTATATATTATCACCTATGTGTTTTCTAATATTTTTATAATTTTCAGTTACATGATAGTTTTTGTACATTTTATCGCAATTGACAAGCGTATATATTTTTTTAATGCAACATTGTTATCTATCACTTGTGATATTATACTCTTAGTAGAAATAAAATGGTTAAAGTCTCTTTAGGTGAATTCTTATTTTGTTCAAAAAAATGCTAATTTAATGCAACACTTGTTTGATTTTGAGAATATTTCAAATCTCTATTTTCATAGTTTGCTTCATTTTTATTCATTTTGATATTTTTAAGTGGCACTTATTTATCTCTGGTGATATAACACTGTAAGGAAGATGAAGAGTATTACATTCTTCATCATGTATGTGTTATCAATTTTGATACTCAACTAAGAATGTGAAATATTATATTCTTACCAAATGTGATAAGAATTTAGTATTTTACCAAGTATATATGAAAGAAATAATAATATACATCATTTATTATATCACTGTGATGATTTTGTTCATTTTTTTATTTGTGTTTTTGAAAATATTTAGAAAGATTTTTGTGTTTTATGATAATATGAAATATTAAAAAAGGTGTTTAACTGAAAACAAGAGATGTTATGATACTTTGGTTAGACTTGTGGTGGCATTTTCTTTTTAATAGATACATTGTGCATGTTTCGATAGGATTTATAGAGGGATTTAAAAATATCTATCGTTGAATCAACAAACTAAAGAAGCTATGATTGAAGAAAGCACAACAAACTTAGCAAGCTCAAACACCTGTGATATCACACATGATATCGCAGGTGATATCACCTCGCTTTTGATATCACATGATATCACAAGTGATATCACTGGTGATATCACAAGTGATATAAACTATGATATCACACATACTACCACCGGTGATATCACACATGATATCACAGGTGATATCACCTGTGTTATCACACATGATATCACGTGTGATATCATGTGATATTACAAGTGAGGTGATATCACCTGTGATATCATGTGTCATATCACAGGTGTTTGAGCTTCCTCAGTTTGTTTATAAAGATGTGTGCTTTCTTCAACCATAGCTTCTTTAGTTTGCTGATTCAACCATAGATATTTTCAAATCCCGCGATAAAACCTATTGAAACATGCACAATGTATCTATTAAATAGAAAAATCCACCACAAGTCTAACAAAAGTATCATAACATCTCTTGTTTTCAGTTGAAAAACTTTTCTAATATTTCATAATATCATAAAACACAAAAATCTTCCTAAGTATTTTCAAAAACACAAATAACCCAAAAAAAATAATAATAAATAAAAATAAAAATAAAAATAAAAAAATAAAAAAATCATCAGAATCATCACATTCTTAGTTGATTATCTCAACTGATAACACATACATGATAAAGAATGTAATACTCTTCATCTTTCTTACAGTGTTATATCACAAGAGATAAATAAGTGTCACTTACAAATATCAAAATGAAAACGTCTGAAAACGGACAAAAACGTATAAAAATGAATGAAAAACGTATAAGAATGTATGAAAACGAACAAAAACGTCATAAAACGGACAAAAACGTCTGAAAATGGACAAAAACTTATAAAACAGATGAAAACGTATAAAAACGGACGAGAACGTCTGAAAACAAACGAAAACGTCTAAAAATGGAAGAAAACATAAAAAACGGACGAAAATACATGAAAACATAAAAATAGAGACAAAAACGTCTAAAAACGGATGAAAATACATGAAAACCTAAAAAAATATACGAAAACGTATGAAAACGGACGAAAACGTATGAAAACGAACGAAAACGTAAGAAAACGGGCGAAAACGTCTAAAAATGGAAGAAAATATAAAATCGGACGAAAACATATGAAAATGGACGAAATCGTATATAAACCCTTGAAAACGGATTAAAACGTATAAAAACGGACGAAAAATGACGAAAAACATGAAAACATAAAAAAACGGACGAAAATGTATGAAAATGGACGAAAACGTATGAAAACGGTAAAAAACTGGCGAAAACATAAGAAAATGGAGGAAACGGACGAAAACGTATAAAAACGGACGAAAAACATGAAAACGTAAAAAAACAGACGAAAACGTTTGAAAACGAACGAAAGCGTATGAAAACGGACGAAAACGTATGAAAATGAACTAAAACGGGCGAAAACGTGAGAAAATGGAGGAAAACGTTGGAAAACGGACGAAACACATGAAAACATACGAAAACGTATGAAAGCGGAAAAAAACACTAATAAAACGTATGAAAGCGAATTTAAAAAAAAAAAAAAAAAAAAAAAAAACGTTCATTTATAAAAAAAATACGGGAATTAACAGAAAAAAAAATGAAATAAAAAAAGGTGAATAAAAAAGGAAGACAAAAATACAAGAAAAAAAACATGGACTTAGGTTTAAGTATTAAATCTTAGGTTAATCCTTAAACTAGATGGATGGTGGAGATTTGTCCATTGGTAAGCACCAAAATAAGGGTAAGCAAAAGAAAATTCCTCTTAAGATATAACAACGGGTGGGTCCTGTTACGCATCAATTATTTATGTCGGCATACATTACATTGAATGAGGTCCACGCGTTTTTTGGGTTCTAGATAGGGAAAAAAAGTAAAGTAACTTCGAAAATCGTTTTTTACGGTGTATAGGGAAGGTTAAGACGTAGACAGTCATACCTCTACCTAAGGCAGAAAGGTTGTTTCCGGTTCTACCTAGGGTAGAAAAGGACCTCCGGCCTTGCAAAGGGTGAGGATCGAACCCTTGACCTCTGTCTCGAGAGGCAAAGGTGTTAACCACTTGATTCAACCTTGCTCTTGGGTTCTAGATAGGCCACATTTACTTTATTTAATTTATTAATTTTCATGCATTATTTCACTTCCCTTAGACCACCCATTAGGGCTGTAAATGAATTTGGCGAGCATAGGAAGGGTATCTTTCATGTTCATCGATTCATTTGAGTCAGACAAATAAATAAACACAGTCATTTAAATGAACAAATTTTCTTGTTCATGTTCGTTTATTAAGAAACTAAGATTGTTCATGTTCATTTATGTTCATTCAATAAGATATTAAACGAACATACATGAACATAGACTAATAAACATTAAAATTTTAAAAATATATATAATAATGTATATTATAAGTGTTGTTTTGTTTAAGTAAACCAATTTTAAAGTGTATAAAAAAAATACTATATACGAATCTAAACGAAGGTTACGAATACGTAATCGGACACTCACAAACATAAATGAACGAGTAAGACTTTTGTTCATGTTCGTTGTTCAAAAAAAAACTAAACGAACATAAATTATTGCTCATGTTCGTTCATTAAATAAGTAAACGAACATAAACGGACTTTTACTAAACGGTTCATGAAATGTTCACTGAACGTTTAGATCGCTTACAACCCTACCACCCACAATAGAAAGACTAAGACTAAGTCTTGGGCACCCAAGGTCGTGTCTTCCCTATTATGGTCACCTCACACAACACGTCTTTAAGGGAAAAATGGGAAGACTCGGTTGATTGCAAGACCGAGTCGTCCAATATGTGTTTTTGTGTTTGTGTGTGTGTGTTTCAGTGAGGGTATATATGTGTTTAACTGCGGTATATTTTTGTGGTGAAGTTGATTGTCTTATTACACTAGATTGTGGTGAAGCTGGTTGTAGAGAGAAAAAGTTGAGTTAGCATCGAAGAGTCGGTGATGAATGCGATCTTGAGGCTTTACTATTACACTTAATCTTATAGATGGGGCCACACATATCCTTTCATATCGAATCACTAGCTAAAAGACCCGTGAAATTTATGGGTATTTTAAGAAGATGCAAAAAGTTAGACAATAAATTGTATGTTATAGAATTATTCGTTGGCAAAAGAAACTTTGTAAAACTGAAACATATGTGTCATACGCTTATAACCAAAAGAGAACATGAAGTAAAATCGGTAGATATTGTTGTTATGGTCTTGATGAACTTGTATTTGCCGTGATCATCCAAATACATTTTGTCGAGTTACTTAAGAAAAAGCACAGTCACACTACGTGCATAGATTAAACAAGTCGAGTTTTTTTCGAGTTACTTGAGAAAAAGCACAAAAAGTGGAAATAACAAGCTTGTGTCATATAAAAGAAGTCCACATCTTATAAAGTTTGTTAAAAAAACTTTATGTAATATGCAGGTTTATATATAGGCATGCAAATAAGTCATAGCTTTCATTGAATTAATCGAGCTTAAGCCCAATTTTAAAGACTTGTGAAGCTGGCGATTCAAGTTTGAGAATAGGCTAAGGTTGTCTAGTATGAGCTCGGATCAGCTATTTTCAAGCCATAGCCGCTGTCAAATAAGCTACCGCAATCTAAGAGGTTAGCAAACTCAATCAAGAATTTAGTACTTAAGCTAAAGTAGGACCAGAATTGTCAGGCCCCTAAATTATCTCGTTCATTTGTGACCTACAAATATATTTTGGATTCCCGACATTTCAATATCATCATCTTACATATATGATAACAATGTCGAAAATCTCTCTTATATAAGAAGATATGGCATCACTCTTTCTTTCTTCAGACATACTACCTACGGCCGCCATGGTTGTTGGAGCTCCATTCCTAATCTTGCCGGTATTTCTCCTTATTTCACTCATTATGCATAATCGAGTATTCCTATAACCTCCTAAAAATCCTCTAAGAGGTCACTCCACAAAGACTTGGTGATTCCGAACCTGCAAACCAAACACTTGATACGCCGTATGACCCGCTTGCAAAAATTAAACACCAAATGATGCATGTACACCATCCAAATCTGCAAAACTTATTATTAATATATTTACGTTTTTATGCTAAGCAGGATTATAAAGATGCGGCAAAAGTTGCAGGTTACGATGGAATAATTATCTGCGACCAGGTTTAAAAAGAGGAAGCTTTTCGTTGCAAGAAGCCGCACTCATGATCGAGCTACACAACATGTTACGAAACAAGTATAAAAGACCATGAGCTACTTTACACGCAGTTTCTTTATATACTTTCGTTAAAGATGTTTAATTTCTTTTGTTATCTATACTTCTATACTACTATATAAATCATTTTAAGTTGTGGGTTTCACAAAAAAATTAAGATAAGGAGCTCAAATCATTGAGTGACATATGTCAATTCTCTAACTAAAAAATAACAAAAAGGGAGGAGCTCTAACAAACTAAAATAAAGAGCTCCAATAATGGAGTGACACATGTCACTTCCTAACTAATTAATCACCTTTATTTTTAAATTTAAATATCTTTTAATCCGTTTAATTTTTTTATGATCTAATTTCACCATATTTTTAAAAATTTTGTGATCTTTAATTCAACATCCATTTTGATATATTTTTATGAGTTTTTAGTTTTTACATTTTTAGTAGGTTTATTTTATTTTGATTCAAATTTTTATAACTTTAACCTTTATTTCAATCAATACAAACTTTATTTATCAAAATCATTTACTTTTGGGAAAGTGTTTGACGAGAAAGAGATTGTGAATGTCTTTTTATATGCGGGAATAATGATGTTACGGGAAAGATACGGAAAACCCAAACAAACACATACAACTAACACATATACATTTGGAGTGTTGTGAAATGAATTCACTAAGCGGGTAGGGAATTGCGAGGAGAGTTGGGTTAGCAATTCATTTACTATATTTATCGTCGCCGCTGTGCGCGGGTATCTAACTAGTTTTCTTTAACAACAGATGGGCACAAATAGCAAGTTACTTACCAGGAAGAACCGATAGTGCTGTAAAAAACTTCAGGAACTCCAATACGAAAAACAAACTCATTCAGTTCCAACTGCAAACGATCAATGATCAAGCACGTCGTGCTGATGCAACATTGCCTTTGGTCAAACCTGATCAAGAAACTGAGAATGAAGTTGACCTCGATGTTGATCGTGAGAGAGTATTTTGACCCGAAACTTGATCAAAATTGGGATCCGAATGATCTGATAATGCAAGCTAGAAGCGAGAGCGACAGCATGAATATGATCACTAATAGTCAACCAAATATTCAGTTCATATGTCATAACTTTAACAGTATTTGAACTCTCAAACTATGTATTGACAGTGATTCATGAACATACTACAAAACATTTGGATCGTGTCTTGGTTCCTCTGAAGGCACAATCCAAACAAGCAATCCTGTCTTCTCATAGGTACCCGTCGGTCACAAAAGAATAATATAGATCATAACTGATAGCATTGTTAATATAAATTTACCTCTTAGAGCAGTTATGTCCACTGCTAACTCACTAAAGAAAACGATTTTATATTGTTTGTATACTTGAATACTAATAGATTTCAAACTGTGAAGTCGGATATCATAAGTTCAGATCACATATAGTGAGATAACTCGATACAGATGGAAGCATGAAACAAACGAACGATTTCATATAGGATATTAACAAGATCACGAGCCACGTAAAGTCTTGTGTAAGTGTACATGACTACATGTTAGTGGTAACATACAACCATACAACAAAGTAGAAACACTAAACATCTAAAATTTTAAAACCTACAACTAATCGTCATCTTCATCTTCTTCAAATTCGTCCTCTTCATCATCCTTGTCAGTTTCTTCATCCACATCCTCGTCGATTCCTTCACCTACGTCCTCGTCATCAACTATGAAACCACCCAATGTTTCATCATTTTCATCTTCATCGTCATCATCTTCAACATCAACGTTCATTGCAGAACTCTTTCTAGTATCATTAACGCTTTTACTTGTACTCGCTCCCTTTTTGTTTTTCTTTTGGTCTTTTGACCTAGTCGTATACTTGGGTTTTGGGTCATTTTTTAGTTTCTTAATCAATTCAGCGTCTTCCTCACTCTCACCCGTCCACACATCATCATCCTCGTCATCATTCGCTCCACCTTTCTTCCTCTTTCGTCTTTTTCCCTTTTTTGCTTTTTTATTACTAACTTCATCTTCGTCTTCATCACTGACTTCTTTATGTTCTTCAAGAAACCAATCCCAAACCTGTATGTCACGGATCATTTTCTTCGGGTAGTTATCAAACTCGTGTCCCATAACAACAAAACCGAACTCTGCAATTTACCATCAAATCAATATAGTATATAAGCAAAATGCAGTAAAACGAAACTTTCAGTCGATTAATTCTAGCTAAAGCTCGATACTTTCAAACTTATTTCCACTTATTATTTGATACGTGTGTGCTTCTAAATCTAATCATTTTGACTTGAAATGCGAAAACCAGAATCACATCCAAACACCCTTTCATCTAAAATCTCAGCAACCAAAGTTTTAAGGTAAGACTGCTCGATAACTGTAATGTTATTTTCTAATACTTTGAAATCAAATTAAGTGAATCTAAACAAACATGTAAGAAACTAATGTTATAGTCAATTTTCAAGTTTTCCCAAAAATCCCTGGATACTATATACGTCATTTTAGTCACTCTATTTCATTTATAAGTCATTAAAAATTGAATATTTAAGCTGAAAAATCAACATTCTTTAAAAAAAATAACACTTAAATATAAACATTTTTATATACAGGCTGGCATAACTAAACGCTACTTTTGAAATGCTACTTAAAGAAGCATATAACATTAGCGTTTAGCTTTTTCATCATTTTACACTTGATAAATTACTAATTATATAGCTACGTTACCAAACACTTTTACAAAACAAACAGATACTCTAACACCTACTAGTAGCTAACTATATATAACTTGGTTGCTATATGCTAAATGCTGCTACACCTATCGGCTAATCCTATTTTTGCCAAAAAATATTCTGAATGCTAAAAGCTCGTCACCAAACACATAATGTACTAAGGGGGTGTTTGTTTCGCCTTATATAGCGGGATTATGGCTTATTTGTTTTTCGGCTTATGTTGCATAAGCTCGCTTTATGTAGCTTATTTCGAAACATTTCGGCTTATGCAAGCTTATCATGTCATAATAAGCTTATCCCCATACCCCGCCTTGGCGAAATTGGATATGTTATTTGTTTTATATGTCATAATAAACTTATATAAGCAGGGAAGTTTCAAAATAAGCCACAAAAACTGGGCTTATGAAACCAAATAAGCCATAAGCCCGCTATACAAGCCAAAACAAACACCAACAAACAAACATTCATTCATACAGAAACAAACCTTTAACAGGATCATCAACATCTGATACACCACCACTCCCAAAACTTTCACTTTCACCCCCTAAACTTCCAATCTCATCACTTTCACCCCCTAAACTTCCAATCTCATCAATTTCACCCCCAAAACTTTCCCCAATCTCACCATCATCAACTTCCCTCACCATAAACCACACAAAATCTTTACCCCCAACACAAAACTCATCACCCACTTTCATCTCCCCCTTATCCCCCCTTCTATAAACCCTAATCTCATCATTTTCAACTTCATGTACCCAAATGGGGTTTTTTCCAAACACCACGAATTTCAAAATTCCTTTCTGGGTATTGTAATTCAAGGTAATGTGATGACGTGAGACTGTTTTGTCGGGTGTTTGGGATAAGGATTTGCGGCCGAGTTGGATTGGGGTGTTTGGGTTTGGGTTTTTTTGGAGGGTGATTTTGGAGCCTTTTTTGGATTTGAGCTCCATTTTTGAAGTTTGACTTGTTTTTATGTTTTGATTTGATGACACGTTTATAAGACGTGGAGTGTGATCAAGAACGATAGTGATTTTTACTTGATTTGACACGTTTGAGATACAAAACAATCCAAATCAACTTCTAGTAGAGCATAGAAGTAGAAGTAGTGCCATGTAGTGTGGTGTCATGGAACTTATGTAGCAGTAACCTAAAATTGTTCATTAAAAAGAGGACATTGTTTGTTCTTTCTCGCGAGTCTTGACCGAAATCAGAAGCATGGTTTGGAAGATATGACCGAGGACCTGTTTCGAAAGCTACTTATCTATCTAAAAGAAAACTAATAACCTCGTATCTAATCATATACAAGTTATCTTTATTAATCTATTTGATCCCTTAGCAGACATGTAAAGGGACTTTGCATACTTAAAATGACAATCAATGTGCCAATGATATGCGTTTGGTGTTTAGTTTTATCAGTTTATGTTCCAATTATAGTGATAATGGCCATAAGGTCGTGACGCGTGTGGTGCAGCTTAACAATCTCATGGGGTAACAAACTCTATAGCTGAATATGCGGAACAACTTCAATTATTGGATGCGAGGAACGAAGATTCGTAAATTTTTATTTATCGAAAACAACACATTACCAAAGTCCACTATCTAGTTGATACAACGAACCACTTGAGTTAGCTCAAGTGGCCACCAAGATTCCTTAGGGAGTCTTGGGGAGGTTGTTACCCGGGTTCGAATCCCTTAGAGGACGAAAGATTGCGAGGTTTTCCTTCAAGGAATTTTCTCAAAGGGGATCTCCTGTAAAATCACCACGCAAGTGCTGGTGAGCATGGGGGCTCTTTAGCGCGGGCCCGGTTAAGACAACGTAGTCTAAATCTCCCGATATACGCCAGGAATCCAAAGGCAAAATAAAAGAAATTCACCTGTCAAAAAAAAGTTAGATACAACGAACTAATAGCCCAAAAAAAGAACAAAATAAGCTTAAAATCTCCAAAATAATCTCATACATTTTTTGCCTAAGCTTACTTTGTGGGCTTAAGCGTAATCTTTAATCGCAACTTATAACAAATAATCTCATATATTTTTGCTGAGTGCTTGGATTAGCTTATGCCACTGATAGCCCAAAAAGAAAAATAAGCTTAAAATCTCCAAAATAAGCAACCTAAAAAGAGCTTATCAAAATCCCGTTGATTAAGTCAATAAGCCTAATCTATTAAACTTAACCAAAACAAACATCCTCCTTAATAAGCTCTCCAATAAGCACCTTTTGGGCTTATTATCTTCATACTTCTTTAAGGTCCCCTCTAACTAATGTTTAATATGTGAAATTGCTTATGTAAGTTTATTGGCATCAAACAGTTGACCATTTTCACATTTATAGATAGGCTTAGGGTTGTTTTTTTTTTTTTTTTTTTTTTTTTTTTTTTTTTTTTTTAAATCTTAGTAGCCCTCTTACTCTTTCCAGTAAGAGGAGGGCAGGCGTTTTGCTTGTTTTTTTTTTTTTTTTTTTTTTTTTTTTTTTTTTTCTTTTAAGTCAGACCCAGTTAGACATATAACATCTTACTCCGTAAGAGATGGGGGACTTGTCTTACTGCCTCTTACTCGATAAAAGATTGAAGACTTGTGCTAATATAATATATTTGATCGTTTATTAACTATGTTATATTTATGATAGAAAGTCTTGTTCATATTTACATAAGTTACTTTTTATCGAATTGCGTTGGTTTAATAAATAAATTACAGAAACGAGCATTTAAAAGCATTCGGACATCAATTATACAAAAACAAACAACATTATTTCGTTCAGATTTAGACTTTCTAACTACCTCTTACTGGTAAGATGTGGTAGTCAGATTCAGACCTAAAACATCTTAATGAAACAAACACACCCTTACTTATTGCTTCGGGTTTTTTTGGAACTCATGTGTAACTTGAATGTTTATTCGCTTTTCACTAGAGCTTGAAGCATAGATTAAGGTTAGTTGATCATAGTTCTTCATACTAATTTTCATGCATCGTGTTTGCCGTATTCGTGTTTTATCTTCACTTAATTACATTCTTTATTGACCGCTTACAAAAAAGAGGTATTGTATAGGCTATATTTAACATATTTCTTAGAGCTTTTCTTACAATCCAATATTCCTATAAGGTCCTACACACTTACAGCCAAATAGCGAATGTCTAAATTAAAAACTTAAGAATGTTGATCCTAAGTTAAAAAAATATAAATCATAAGACCATATAAGCCAATTGAAATAGTTAATTAATATCTTAAATAATTGAATTACCCTACTGCCCTCAAATTAAAAAATTTGGTTAGGTATTCGATTTCTAACAACATGGTAGGTTCGAAATCGTGTCAATATTTATACTATTTATAAAGCATTTAACACTATCTTTATTAAATTTTTTAAAGATATTATTAATGTGTTTTTTAAGCATTATAATTTTTAATGAATAATGTACACAATACATAGTTTTTACTAATTTATCTTCCACAACATTTTAATGCTTTATTTATTATTTCTCTTTGAATTAGTATAGTTTTAATGCAAAAATACACATATAAATAAATATGATTTTAAAATGCATGCAAAACTACAAAGTTACAAAACTATTATTATATCGTAAGAGTGTTTTGAGAACCAATCTAAATAAATTTTGAATTATTTTAAATAAAATTAACCACAAAAGTAAAAAACGGTTTTTTGTGAAAATCGGGATAATTTTTTGAAGACAAATGATGCAAATGTGCAAAGTGCTAAGTGCTAATTCAATGATTAATATATTAGTATATTAATCAATGTTATAAATAGCGTGAGGCGTGGCGTGGCGGTATGATCAAGCCTTACGCCTTTGCGGCCAAAGCTAAGCTTTTGCGTTTATAAGGCGGCACAGAGTATGAAAATATATATATATATATATTCATATCATAATTCATATATATCGAGTTTATAGCAACATGTGGCATAAGGCGGCATAGCGTCATGGCGTGGCGGCATAGTCAAGCCTCACGCCTTTGCGAGGCCTTTGCGGGGCCTTTGCGAGCCTTTTAGAACAGTAATATTAATTATTCTAATTTTCATGGATAACTCTAAATGATTGCTTAAACATGCAATTTTTCTTTTCATTATAAACATTCTTTTATTTATGTATTGTATCTATGTGGGACAAGTGTTATAAACAATATTAATGATACAAACATTTTCATAAATATATACTCTACAAAATGTATACATTATAAGCACTCTTTTATTTATATCTGTATCTATATGGGACAAGTGTAATAAACAATATTAATGATACAAACATGTTCAAAAATATATTTTATTTACTGATAAGGTTTTAAAATGTACCTTTTTGAGGGGTCGTTTAAGCCCTTATTTGATCACTTTTGTATCCGTTATTGCTTAATATCGTTCCTTTTCACTTTTTAGGTCTCTTGAAGGCAAAATGCTGAAATGGTACTTATTTGGACGAAAAGGCGCGAATATACGAAGAAAATGGTCAAAGTCAGAATCGAGACACTCAAAGCTGCTGAAAACACAAGGTGACGGCGTCAGGTGTTATACGCGACGCCGTCGGAGATTTCTGTGACGGCTCAGAAGCCAAAACTCCTAATTTCAAGCGACGACGTCAGGTTATAAAAGAGTAGGCCGTCGCAACTCAGACGGCTTAGATGCAATCCTGACGACGTCAGAAGCTGAAGAGGACGGCGTCACAGGCATAAAGTGATGCCGTCGCAAGTCTAACGTGGCCAAGACGAAACCCTAATGACGGCGATCTGACGGCGTCACAAAACATAAGGTGACGCCGTCGCAAGTGTAATCTTATATATAGAATCCGAATTTTTCAGTTTTAGTGTGTAGTCTTTTGGAGTAAAAAACCTAAACCGAACCAAGGCTGTCTTGTACAGTATTTTAGGGTTCCAAACCCTATCTTACATCAAGATAAGTGTTTACTTCATTAATACAATTATGTCTTTGATTATTTGTGTGTATGCTTGCATGTTCTCCATGTCCGGCTAATTATTTTCTTAGGGAATATGAAACTTAATTATTGAGTATTGATTGGTTGTCTCTTATCTTAGTTGATTAATGATCTAGTAATGCGATAGGTCATTCGTTGTGTACTTAATGCTTGATTAAATCTTTGTGAACCTTAGAATATGACTCCTTAAGTAGTTGTAAGCTAAACCATCCAAAGAGTGCCTTAGAGTAGGAGTTTATCATCCCTAGTGGGTTTTGTAGACGAGACCCTTTGGTAAGTTCAAAGAGTTAGGGAGAAACGCATACCCTACAACCTTAGACACACAACGCAACTAGGAATAAGGACGTGACAATTCAACCACCAATAGGAGATAATTAAGGAGTAGTAAAACCTAAGTAAACACATCTTTAAACTATCATACGAGCACACAATAATTAGACATAGACTACATACACCTTAGGTTAGATAATTAGATAAGTAGAGTAATCGGTAGCAATACTAACCCCCCAAATCCAATACCCCGAGATTCGTACCTTTCAATTTCCTAAAAAATATAAAAAAGATAAAAAATAATCTTCTTCAACCCCAACCTTAGCGTAGTAACTTCTTACTAGCATTCCTATTCCCCTGGATAACGATATCAATACCCGTGGCTTACCCTAATACTACACTAAAACGATTAGGTTCACTGCCTAGGGTGTTGAAAAACTTGCTCGACGAAAAGGAAGATCCTTTGACCCCGAACGACGCGTGTAGCGTTATCAAGTTTTTGGCGCCGCTGCCGGGGAATAGAATAGCTAGTTAGTAGTCCACCTCGTTTAGGTTTCTTTGCTTGATTCCTATCAAGTAAATTTTTCTCATTTTTAGCTTTCTCTTAGTCTATCCCCCTTCTTCGTGACCTTTATTCTTAATCCAATCACTTTTCATCATGGAAGGTGATAACCAACCACCACTCATCAACCCACCACCAAATGACCCGCCAAGAGCCCGTACTCTTGGTGAATACTCGAGACCAAGCCACCTAGGCTATAGGAACACCATTGAGCTTCCCGACCAAGCCCAAACTACGGCCGTGCGATCCGACACCATCCGGTTGGTGCAAAACGGATGTGCATTCCATGGACTTCGTTCCGAAGATCCAAATCGGCATCTTAGGGATTTCCTTAAAATTGTCGATTCCATCGACCTTGATGCTACTACTCTCTGACCACGCACCTGCGAATCTTCCAATTCTCTCTACGGGACCAAGCTAGTAATTGGCTTGAGCGACTTCCCGCCGGCTCCATCTCAAGTTGGGATGATCTTACCTCTCGCTTCCTTGCTCAATTTTTCCCACCGGGGAGAACCACTAAGCTTAGGAATGACATCTTGATGTTCCAACAACATCAAGGTGAATCTCTCTACGAAGCATGGACTCGATTCAAGGACTTACTTCATAAAGTCCCTCATCATGGCATTGATCTCTGGCTCGAAGTCCAACTCTTCTATGATCATGTCAGTCTCTCCCTCCAACAAACCATTGATTATGCCGCCGGTGGAAGGCTAAGTAACCTCAATGCTGAGGCATGCTGGGAGGTTATTGAGGACCTAGCTCAATATGAAGAGGAAGGTTGGGAAATTCCAGTTGTCCAAGAGAACGGGTCAACTTCCCGAGCACAAGCAATTATGAGTATGGAGGCCCAAGTGAAGGCGTTAATGGAAGTAACCACTCATGTTGATAAGCATGTGAATGCGGTCAAGGAATTTTTGCTCCCAAGAAAGTCCCGGCAAGATGAATTCGAGGACATAATGTTGACATTTGTCCACAAGCAAGAGAAGGAAATAAAACGCCTCGAAGCTCAAATGCGAAAAACTCATGACACTTTCTTGGGCCTAGCTGACAACTTCATGCTGGAAATCCATGAAGAAATTGCAAAGAACAATATACCTAAAAAGGTAGAAAAGGTATATGCGATACCGAAAAACGTTGGGATGACACCCATACCCTCTCCAATTCCAGTAAGCAGGACGAAACCCCCAAGGAATCACATGATTGTTGTCATAACCTCTCTCTTAGTCCTAGGAAAGTTCCTAATTTTGATGAACCGGAGCCTCAACCAAAAACCTTACCCAATTTTCCGTCTTTAGATGTGAATCTTGGAATTGAATTAGGCTCCAATCCACCCATCAAAATAGATAGTCCAGGTAGTTGCTTGATAAAGGTGGTAGACTCTAGGCCATGGAGAGTGGAAGCTAATATAGGAGTAACCCATGACCTTACACACTTATATCACCCATTCATGGTTAATAACAAGAAACATTATGGGTTTAAACCGGGTTTATTAGGTAAAGATGGATCCTTAACTAAGAATCTTTTGAAGTTGATAGAAGATGATCCATTTTTAGGAAAGATATTTGATTCACCCGCTACACCAATAGAATTAGGTAAGGTTATAATGAATGGAGCACACTCCTTTGAGCATATAAATCACCCATCACCCTCTCCTCACGTAGCAAATTTCCACCATAAGGGTGTGTATCGCTACTATCACCCGGACTTAAACCTAAGTGTAGGGAAAACCTCTCATTTATCCGTTAAATAAGGGTAGAGTCATGCTCGTGACTCGAACAAAAACAAGCGCTTCTTGGGAGGCAACCCATGTGTATTTGTTTTTCATTTTTAATTGTGTGTCGTATATCTTTTATTGATTGTTTATTCTCATGTTTGAATTTGTAAAAATGCTTTATTTTGTCTTTAACCACGTCTTAATTACATATAAAGGTATTTTACATAAGGGATAAGTGTAGGGAGGATTACACACGTTTTCAACGAACGTGAACATGAGAATTACAATTATTTAAAAGATATACATGTGTGTTTGTTCGAGTCAAATGCTTGTATCGAGTCATAATGGATGTTTTGCAGAAATTTTTCCAGATTATAAAGATGTAAATTTTCCAGAATTTTTTCCAGAAAATCGCAGACCAGTTTTTGTCAGGATAACCTGACGGCGTCAGGAAGGAGTAAAAACAACAGATTACTATTTTCTCATTTTCTGAGACACTTATAAATTTCGGAATTTTCCAAGTCTTAATTTTCCAGAAATTCTGTAAACATCCATTCCACAAGCATTATATCCTAGTTTAAATCGAGTCTTATATATATTATTACCGCCGATTTTACGCGAAGGTTTCGTTTGTTTTCTTCAAGTATGCAGGTTTGATTTATCAAGAAGAAGATACATAAGGTTGGAAGGAGCTTTTCACGCATACATTCTTCTTGGAAAGGATTTAACCACCACTTCACACGGATCCTACCGAGCTAATCAGGGGAGTACTAGTTTCTTTCGTTTTTAATTACCTTCTATTATCATAACTTTGATACTTTCGAGGAACATTGGGGACAATGTTCAGTTTAAGTGTAGGGAGGGAAAATAAAACGGAAACTTTGAAACTATGCTTATCCTTGATTATTTGCTTTGTCCAATTGTACTTGTGTAATAAACCATGAGAAAATGTTGGTTAGGGTAATTTTGGCACCAAATTTAAAATTTTTCATGACATATAGGAGTGGGCCATTAGTCTTAACAAAAGCGTCTCTGTAAGATATTAGTTTTCACATACACATCAAACCATAACAACAAGGTGGCGAATAAGTGGAATTCTAGAGAGAGAAAGTTAGAGGTTTAGGGAACTTTAGTGAGAGAAAGAAAATTCTTATTATGAGCTCCAACTCTCTACCTTGGAAGGTAGAGAGTATTTATAGTCTTACACTAAAACGCCACACAACGGGCTGTGGATCAGGCATACAGTGGGTAAAGACCCGTCCGTCCTCCACGGTGTTACTTAACTAAATACTACTTAACTTAAAATAACTATGACTACGAGCTTTCTAACGATTACATATACTTGAGGTGACCGACTCTTTAATACCTGGAATTTCTAATTCCTAACAATCTCCCCCTAAGGGAGGTCACCTCAAACATATACTAAAATTACATTGAATACAAACAGATATGTCATTAACAATTGTTCTTGCATTCTTGATGTAGTACTTTGCTCCGAAGCTCGTAGTCATTGATTCTTCACATTGCATGTTTGGTTACTCCAAGTGGAGGTCTTTTACTGATCCATGTGATAATAAATTTGAGCCAGCTTTTGAGATCATCAGCTATCAAAAAATCTCTGAGATATCCTTTGTGGTGTTGGTATTATGTGATGTTGTGACATTAGGACCGACATGCTCACTTTTTGGATCATGATATCTTCTCATCAGAGTAGCGAAAGCTTTAGTTGATTCATGATATTGGCAGCAGCGTAGCAGAAGCATGGAGTGAAAATATCAGAGTCATTGATGCACTAATCATGATTTCTTTTGAGATGAATGTGTTAAGTGAGCATGCGGCTATGGATTGACCGCTTCATTCTGATCAGCTGCAAACGTCGGGTGTACCTGCATAAAACAGTTAGCAATAAAGCACACGAAAGTGTCTTTGATCACTTTCGTTGAATTGAGGTACACGGCCCACGGTTCCCCATTGATCAGTACATGTACTGCCTGTGATCAGGTATAATTCCGAAGAATTTCCTTGACAGGGTTTCGTAGCTGCTCTAGCTGTTCTCAAACCGGAACATCTCAAAGAAGACAACACGGAGTGAGTGAACCAGCGAATTTAAGTCCACTGATTGATGAAAAGAGATTTGAAAAACAATTGTGTATTGCTCAATAGAAATTGTTTTTTGTAATACAACGAAGGTTTTATTGAAAATCAATTATCAATCATAAAAACACCTTTTGGTTTGAAAAATGAGTACACGGTTGATGTGCTAAAGAAAAGAGTTATTAAGCACAAAGACCGGTTTTTCAAAGGTATCCGTCAATCCATAACCTGAACCAGGATTGATTCAAAATATTGAATCTCCCCATTGTTTCTGTTCAGTTGTCACATGGTTGATCTATATATTAGATCTCACATGCCACCTACCAGGAGCTTGTTAGATGTTGGCTCCAGAAGGCTTTCCATCTTCATTGTGAGTATGTTAGAATATCACTCAGATGTTCTGGCAATACCACAAGGATAATGCGTAGGACTCAAGATATAATCTCTCTTTCCACATTGTGTGAAACAGAGAGTCTTCATTGAAAGTGTCCTAATGAGATTTATAGATGATCTCGTGGCTCTAGACTCAATATGTGCATATTTGGTTCCTGTGCCGGAGACTAGGGAGAGGGTCTCCTTCTTCAATATCAACAATCTCTAAGAGAAAGTCGATAGATTATGTCAGTTCCCCGTGAGAATGAAACAAGCCCTTTTAAGAGGAACTTGAGTGGTTTGAAAAGTTGAAGTGCAGTGCGTCACTAGGTCCATGACGTCTTGTCTTCAATACTGACGTTACCATCAGTAGCATATGAATTGAACCCGGTTTCTGCCCTAAGGTTGAATAAATGGAGGGCTGTTTGTTTTCACCCTTTTCTCATTCAATTCTTTTTAATTCTTCAACCCCTTCAGTGCTTACCGAGACTTCATAGCAAGAACCTTGTTGGGTTTGTTCTAGTACTTGCTCTGTCTCAGTCCGCACTCTTCCCATATCTCACTTTTCTCCTTTTATCATCATACCTAAGGACTTCTATACTAACTAGTGGGTTGTCCCTGGGTAGATCCCTCCGGTTCTGGCGGATCATGGGAACCAATACCTAACCTTATCATCCTTATATCACCGTACATGAAGTAAAGTTGGTTGGTCTATTTGGTATTGTTCGTCTGCCATTGGAATCAATTGAAAACCATTTGAAAATCAATCCAGATACTTAAGATGTATTATCAAAGTATTTTGTACCTGAATTGTTTTTGATTTTTTTAGAATGAGAACTCCCTCCGGTTCTGGCGGATCATGGGAACCAATACCTAACCTTATCATCCTTATATCACCGTACATGAAGTAAAGTTGGTTGGTCTATTTGGTATTGTTCGTCTGCCATTGGAATCAATTGAAAACCATTTGAAAATCAATCCAGATACTTAAGATGTATTATCAAAGTATTTTGTACCTGAATTGTTTTTGATATTTTTAGAATGAGAACTCCCCCTCAACATGTGCATCAAATGTTTGAAATCGTTTTGCACACGGAGGCAAGAGGAAGAATTAACTTCTTTGATTACCATTTTCTAAAAGATATCAACATCACTTCCTTAATCGAATCAAGTAGATAAAACATTTTGGGGAAGGATGAGGTTTTCATGATTTTGCTCCCCCTCAATATGTGCCTCGAGGTTTGAAAAGAGTTTTGCACATACTAGAGGGAACCTGCACATTGAGATAAATGATCACGTTTCAAATCATAGGTTTAAGATAGATGCTCCCCCTCAATATGTGCATTGAAAATTTGAAATCGTTTGTCACATGTGGGAAGGACAGCGTGTACATCCTTATAAAACCATTTACCGAATTATCAGTTTAAATTCAATTTAAATCACACATTCTCCCCCGATAACAATTATCAAATCATTTGAGAATTGTGATCTCTTATAGATTTAAATTGATTTTGAAAGCTTTTAAGGAGAATTGTGACTTGATTATGAAAGCGTTTTAACTGATAAGGATCGGATTTTAAGACTTAAAAACTCCATTGGTAAGACATGCATGAATATCAAAAAAAACAATTTAATGCCAAATAACTTCTATATTTAATTGAAATCATTCTCCCCCTCAATCAATGACATAGGTTGTTGATTGAGAGATAGAGATTTTGACAAATAAGTCCTGATGATTATCAAAAATAGAGACCGAGTTATTTTTCAAAGCAGTTTGTTTTCAGCAGATAAATGTTTATAGAATCAGAGCATGGAATTTGAAAATATGGTAAAGCATAGCTCTGTTCTTTCTTTGAAAAGCGGGTTACTGCCTGAAATGACAATAAACCATTTTTTTTTCTCTTTCTCCAAAAAAATTTTTTTTTTTTTTTTTTTTTTTTTTTTTTTTTTTTAATTCGAACAACATCTAAAGTCCCGTGTCATTCTTTGAATGACAACATCAAGACCGTAGATATTATCGAATCGAGAGAAACAAGACAAAATGACAATATTTTTTGAAGATTTTTCGAAATTTTTTCAAATTTTTATGGATTTTGAAAGTTTTATATTTTTGTATTTTGATTTTCGAATAGATATATACAAGAGATAGATGAAGATAGACCTTTACTCCTCGTCTTCCTCCTGAAGACGTTTGAGTGTTTCTGGTTGAAGGCTTTTCAAGCCAAGACGTGGAAGAATAAACTCAAAACGTTCTCTTGGAAGAGCTTTGGTGAAGATGTCTGCTAACTGATATTCAGACCTCACAAAATAGAGTTCCACTACACCTTTTTTCCACTTGTTCCCTGATGAAATGATGTCGAATTTCGATATGCTTTGCTCTTGAGTGTTGAACATTGTTGCATGAGAGAGCAATAGCACTTTTATTATCACAGTACAGAGGGATTTTGTTGAATTCAAAGCCATAGTCAGATAATTGAGATCTCATCCATAAGATTTGAGCACAACAGGATGACATGGCTATGTATTCAGCCTCTGTAGAGGAAATAGAAGTACTCATTTGCTTCTTTGAAGACCAGCTCACAAGCTTATCACCCAGAAACTGAGCACCTCCAGATGTACTTCGACGAGTATCTTGACACCCTGCATGATCAGCATCTGCATAGGCTGTTAGTGACATACCGGTGTCCTTCGGGTACCAAAGACCCATATTGATGGTTCCTTGGAGATACCGAAAGACCCTTTTAACCGCTTCAAGGTGCTTTTTAGTAGGCTTAGCCTAGTATCTAGCACACATGCAAACAGCGAACAAGATGTCTGGTCTACTAGCAGTGAGGTACATCAGGGATCCAATCATACTACGATATTTCGTTTGGTCAATCATGATCCCTGAGTGGTCCTCATCTAGTTTGGTTTGATCAATCATGGGGGTGTCAACAGGGTCACTTGAATCAAATCCAAATTTCTTTAAGATCTCTGTTGCATATTTAGATTGATTTATGAAAATGCCTCCGGGACTTTGTGAAATTTGTAATTGATTCGTGCTAAACAGTCAAGTTATCTCACACAAGCTAGCCACTTGTGAATGGCTAACCGTAAGAAACTTAAAACAGTTCAGACACAAATGCAATGAAGATCTAGAGGAGTATAGTGTTTCCCCAGGTAGTTATGTCCCAACGAGCTGTGCGAGAATAGTCAAACGTGTAGTGATCGAGAAGATTTGAACAGATAAGGAGATATGATTGATTATACTAAAAGAGAAAGTATATAAACCACAGGGGCTTAAATGCACATTAAAGGAAATTAAAAAGATAAACTATATTAAATAAATGCTATCACTATTTTTAAACTGATGTTTTTGATTTTTTTTTCTTTTATAAAACTTAAATTAGAAACTACGTGACGTACAAAACAAAATGCAAAACTGGAGCAGTATTAATCCTAAAAATATGAAAATGATATTTTTACAACCCTAATGATAAAAGAAAATTTTAAGAAAAAGAAAATTATTTTTATAACTATTTATCTAATTATTATTAATTAAAAACTATTTTTAACTATTTAATAATAACCTAAAATACAAGAAAATATGAAATAAAGCTAGAAAAATGAAATTGTGACTTGGAAAAATCTAAAATAACTAAAAAGAATTTTTAAAACTATTTTTATATTTTTCTGATTATTTTTCTATTTTTTATGAATTAAAAACTATTTAAAACTAATTAAATTGCTAAGAATTACAAATTTAACTATGAAAAATCTGGAAAAATAATTTTTTTACTTTTTATATTTATCTTAACCTAGGAAAAATGAAAACTTATTTTTTTGAACTTTTTCTGAATTAATGGTATTAAAAGCTAATTAAAATGGCCTGAAAACTGTTTTTAATTAAGAAAAATAGCAAACTGGCCTAGAAAAATGTGAAAAATTCAGGAAAACTCTAAAATAATATTATGAATCTAGGAAAAATAGAAAAACAGGTGGTTGTGTGTAGGAAATTGAAACTACAATGACAAAGGCTTATAAATAAGCACTTGAAATAAGCAATTGAACACCAAGGACCACCAACTGATTACAGAAGCTATATTATGCTAAAAGAACTAAAAAGAAACTTATAACAACTATCTTAAACTACTGCATTGCAAGCTACAAAGATTTGAGTGTTTTGAGCTTAATGTGCTAAAACAGTTTTGGGTACCACTTTTAAGCTTAAACACAAGCTTCTCAATAAGCTGAGCTTCAAAAACAAAAGTTGAAACCTAAACTAGACCTGGCTAGCTACCTTCAAACCAAAAAACAGACCTAGACAAACTCTATTGAGCTTGGGACAAGCCTTGCAATAAGCTGAGAAAACTCAGCTTTGACTGAGTTTGTGAACAGGGCACATAAGGCCTGTTTGACAAGCTTATTTGAGGCTTATAGAAAATTTCTAAAAAACTACAAAATTCATAAAAAGTAACTTGACCAATTGAAGTTTTAGAACCTAAAATCTCACTTGATTTGACCCAGAAATGAACCTGTGAAAAATCTCTCTAGTTGGGTGAAAACTAGATTTTCAATTTTTTGACTTTTGACAGTTTTGTGAATTTTGACTTTTATGAACTTTGATCCAATTTTGTGGACTGAGAATGATGTTATATGTTGTAATGAACTTGATCCAATCTATGTCTAGGATATCTAAGCACAAAACAATTGTTTGATTTTCCAAAACCCCAACATTTGAGTAGATAAGACAGATTCAAATGATGTTTGACTTTGGTGGTTAGCAGATGCAAAATGAAGATAGATATGAGTCAAATAACCATATTAAGACTGAGTTAGACAGATTACAAGCATAAGCTAAAGCTAAAACTCAAATGAACCACTAATCCAAACACCATTTTTAACCAACTGATTCACTGTTGACATTACATAAATGAATAACTGGTTTATGCTACTGCTGAAACTGATCAATTTTGTCCTAATGACAGTTAAATTAACAAGTTTAAACTAAAACTAACAATGAATCAAGAAAGAGATAGATCATGCAAAAATACACTAATATTAAAGATGAGTAAACACTCACAAGCAATCCAGCAATAATGTAGCTTAAACCAAAACCATACACTACTATTCTAAGCTAATTCCAACCCATTCCAAGATCTGCATCAACCATAAACCATTTCCATGCTCATTTGGCTTTCTCAGTTGACTTTTGTTGACCAAGGACAAATATTACTTGCACCTGCTTGATAAGCTCACTAAAAGCTCACTAAAAGCTATAAGAAGCTTCAATGAGCTTATTTGAACTTAAAAATAAGCTTGTTGAAGCTTGGATGTAACAGTTTGAGATTGAAATTTGAAACAGTAAACCATGAAACTTAAAACTTAAATGAAACTTTGATTTAAGGCTCAAAAACAGATTATAATGATCAAACTACTTAAATTCAATACAAGAAAGCTTGGAATTACAAAATTGAAAGCTAATTAAGACACTTTAAAAAAAACGACATACATTAATTTAAAAAACTAACTACTGCCTCTCTCTTCCTTCTTCTTCTCTCTTTTATACACCCATTTGTCTTCTCTCTCTCCTCTGAGTGAATCCCAGCAATAATTAGGACCATTGGATCAGTTTGGAGCATTTTGGCCATTGGATTGGTTTTGGCGGGAAAACTGTTTTGACCTGTGGCTCTGTGTTTTTGCAACTGGGGG
This sequence comes from Chrysanthemum seticuspe, assembly GCA_019973895.1. NCBI lineage: Eukaryota > Viridiplantae > Streptophyta > Magnoliopsida > Asterales > Asteraceae > Chrysanthemum > Chrysanthemum seticuspe. The sequence continues at coordinate 333,404,862 of BPTQ01000006.1, read as the reverse complement.
GGGGGGATGAGGTGTAGGTGTGATGATTATGGAGGAGGGGGAAGAGATAAGAGGTGATGGGAGATGGGAATATGCCTGAGATTGCAGGGCAACTTGTGGGGAAGACAAGGATAAGGTGGGCGGGTAAAGGGTGTTTAACTGATGGTTTGACCAAGGGTCCAAAAAGGAAGGGTCAAAGGTTTTGACAGGGGGCTCATGGCATATGGCAGGGATCAAAATACAAAAGGGGTCAAAGGCTATGTTTAATATTACAAGGACTATTTTGTAATTTCTGAAATTTGGAGGGACCAATTCTGTAATTTCTCCAAAGATGTCACAAGGACCAAAACTGACAAGTTCCAATATTACAAGGACTAGTTTTGACATTTTCAAATTCTCAAAGGACCATTTGTGACAATTTCAAAACTTGAGGGACTAAAGTTGTAATTTTGCAATTTTTTTGATCTCAGGGACCAATTTTGACAACTTAAGAATCCCTAAGGACTTAAAATGATATTTTTCTTTATTTAGATTTACCAGGGACTGTTTTTGACAACTTTTGAAACTTGGAGGACTAAAACTGCCAATTATGCAAACTTGATACGTTTTTCACCAGATTTTGATATTTTTGCATTTAAAACACATAAAACACTTATTTGTGATATTTTTATCATTTTGATGCATTTCTGAGTGTTTTCAGATGTTTTTGCAGTTTAATTGGTACAAAAATGATGAGTATTTACACACTCATCAATCCCCCACACTAAGATATTGCTAGTCCCTAGCAATGTTTTGAGAAAAATTAATGGATTTCATCTCTTTACCAAAAGCCATTACTTCTGGAGTAGCCAAATGTTTCAGTTCAAGTAAGAACCTTGGTACACCGATAACCAAATGATTTTGAGCAAATCACCAGCTTCCAACGGATTTGATTTGTCTTTACCAGAAGCCGTTTGCTTCTGGACTAGCCAACTCTTAGATAAAATATCTTTGGTGAGTCGATTACCAATTATGGTTTTCCAACTGCCTTTACCAAAAGCCATAAACTTGCGGGCTAGCCAACTCTTCACTTTTAAGGATATGGTGAGCTGAATACCATACAATTTTGGGCAAATTGCAAGCCGTCAACGGATTTGAGATATCTTTACCAAGAGCCGTTTGCTCCTGGATTAGCTAATCCTTTTGTTTATTAGACAAGGCGGACTGATAACCATAAGTTGAGTAAGTGCAAAACACTTACTCCAAAAAAAAAATTTGGCCAAAAATGGGGGAATTAGGTGGTATAATTACATGATAAAATTCGTGAGAATTCCCCCCCACACTAGAATTGAATATTGCCCTCAATATTCAAAGTACCGGCGGTTATGCCGAAACATAGAACGTAAAAGGGAAATACTACGGCCATTATTTAACAAGTTTTTTTTTTTTTTTTTTTTTTTTTTTTTTTTTTTTTGAAACTTTATATATATACACAACATGTGGGGCAACTCCCCCACACTAGGGTGGTACACACGGGTGAAAACCCATGTTTAGCTACTGGTTTTGATTACCGAGTCGCTAGCTTGACTCGACCCCGAATTCATTTGTTCATGGAGAAAGTAACGTGGAAAACCAATCTCAATCGGACTTTCGTTCACAGTGTTAACAAACATATGAACATCAGAAAGTTCCACCCCGACGAGATACAACCGCGGTATTGTTAATAGTAAAAACTATAAAGAATGATACCGGGGTCAAAGATGGTGTCCTCATTCCCGAAAGAGAAAATGGAAAGAGCAACCACACCATCTGTGAAGAATGGAATAAAGACGTACATGAGAATGCAAGTCCATTCCTCATCAGAAAGAAGCAAATCACCATTTTTGACATTTTTAAGCTTAAACTTGAAGCTTAGATGGTGATTGTCAATAAGATGTCCGGGAGGGAGGGTGGGAAACGGTTCTTCAATCAACAAATTTTCCAGAAAAAGGATGTCTCCCTCCGAATCAAAGTAAGTATTATCAATTCCTGTTGGAATTGACTCATCACTAAGAAAGGCATCGACTTCATTCCAAAAGTTGTCATCTTCCTCATCAGGAGTGAGAGAAGGGATGGAAGAGTCGGGACTAATAAGACTAGGAGATGATGGATCATTTTTGAGCAATTCTTCAATGGGAAGAATGTCTCCCATTGGATCACAAACATCATCATCCAATTCAGACGAAACTGAAGAGAGTTTGGTTTCATCCACAGAGTTAACAAACTCGATACGATAAACTGATTCCGGAGGTGGGACAAGTGGTGTGCTCTTGGAGCTAGCAATTTCCACCACTTCCGATGAAGTCTCCGATTCAAGATCATCATCATCAAGAATACTCTTGACTTCCCTGGTACAACTTTCAAACCATTTGTTTGAACCAGGGTTGATTTTCAAAGCTTTTAACTCAGCACGTTTTTTAAAACTCCTCTTAACCGTCAAATTTGAGAGTGTTGCATTGAATCTTTCAGATTTTTGATCAATTGTGGCAACACTCTGTTTGGATAGAGGCGTGGAGTTTTGGTTGATATTCAACGTGAGTTCTTCGTTGTCAACCCGTATTGTCAACTCTTCAGCAAACACATCAATCAGAGCACGACTCGTTCTCAAGAAAGCTCTCCCTAAGAAGAGGGGAACTCTAGGATCTACATCAAAGTCTACTACAACAAAGTCAGTAGGAAAGTGAAACTTTCCCACTTTCATCACGACATCCTCGGCTATCCCAAGTGGACGCGTTATGGAACGGTCCGCTAGCTCGAGTGTCATATAGGTGGATGAAAGTTTAGGAAGAGACAGTTTCTTCCATACTGAGAGTGGCATGAGGTTAATGCTAGCGCCAAGATCGGCCAAGGCGGAGCATTGAACCATCCCCAAGAAATCACACGGGATTAAAAATCTGCCAGGGTCTTCAAGCTTTTTGGGAAGCTTCTTGAGAAGGACCGCTGAGCATTGCTCATTTAGAGGGGTTTTAGCCATCTCAGATAGCTTATCTTTGTTGTTCAGTAAGCCTTTAAGCGTGGATGCAAATTTAAGCATTAGAAAGAGAGCATCAACGAAGCTTATATCAAAGTGTAGCTCATTGAAGATTTGGAAAAATTTTTCCATTTGCTCTTTGTTTTTGTCTTTGAGCTTCTCATCATTCATTCTTGATGGGTAAGGAAGCTGACTAGACTTTTGAGCCGGGACGGAAGTCATTTCGGGCTCAAAATTTGTCTTCGGAACTTCGGGTTCCGGACTTAAAGCTTGGACTACCGAAGGTGGGACGTGTGCGGTACTTCGTGGGCTTGAGAAATGCACCTTGTCCGTTGTATCCTTGGTAACTTGACTCATTTCTCCTGGTGGAGGAGGCATTGGAGTCGAAGGTCCATTGTGCGTCTTACCACTACGAGTGGTGACGGCTTTCAACTCGGCATTGGGATTAGGAATTCTATTGCTTGGGAGTCCTCCAGAAGATAATGAAGCTTGGTTCATATTCATGTTCATGAAACTCCTCATCATATTCTTCAACTCATTTGTCTGCCGAGACATTGTGGTATCAATTTCCTTTTTTAGCTCAACCCTCATGTTATTGATCTGAGTTTCTATTGAACGTATGCTTGACTCAGTAATTTTCATGAAGTCATTTGGTGGGGGAGCATGAGAAGGTTGTTGATAACTTTGCTGATTTGGAGCTTGATAGGGTTGGTTGAAATTGTTCCTGTTTTAATTGAAATTTTGAGAGTTATTGAAGTTTTGTCCTTGATTCGGAACAAAGCGATTTTGATTGCCATGGTTTTGCACAGGAGGAAAACCAGGTGGTGTCATACCGCTAGGTGCACGGTAGTGAGGATCAGCTTGTGGTCGGTATTGATTGTGGTTTACCGAAGCTACGGGAGCTTGGTAAAAGGAAGCATCGGTTGCTTGACAATCATAATACGCATGCGGACCACTACAAGTTTCACACACCTTGTTTATGGCTTTGATTGGTTCCGGCTTATGAATTTCGCTTTTGATTTCCTTTACATCTTTCATCATACAACGGATGACATCCGTTAGAGCGGCTATCGGAGCAGCTAACTCAGAAGAGTTATTGGATGAAGAAGCAGGAGTGTTTGGAGTATTGACTTTGTTGCGAGAAATAGGAACTTTTGATTTTTGCTCGCAAATCTCAATCACATCTTTAGGCTTACGATTCAAGATATTGCCACCGGCAGCTGCATTCAAAGAATCTTGATCGTTACCGTTCAACCCATTATAAAAGATATTAACTTGTTGAAGCTCCGTGAATTCATGATGGGGGCATTTCCTGAGGAGATCTTTGAATCTCTCCCATGCCTCTCCAAAGTTTTCATCGAAATTTTGACGAAATCCAGAAATTTCATTTTTAAGATTAGTCGTCTTTGATGGAGGAAAGAAATGATTGACAAACTTTTGAACAAGTTCCTCCCAAGTTTCGATGGATCGAGGGGGTTCTTTTTCCAGCCAAATCCGGGTTGTCCCCTCAAGTGAGAATGGAAATAGCATCAACTTGATGACTTTTTGTGGCACATCCTTGAAATTGATAGTTGAAGTCAACTTGTTAAACCAACGGATGTGTGCATACGGGTCTTCTCGGTCAAACCCGTGGAATTGATTTGTAGACACAAGTTGGATCAAATGTGTCTTCAATTCAAAGTGATCAGAATTGATTACTGGTAAAATGATGGCATCTCCATAACCCTCAGTGGGTGCTTGGAGCATTTCCGCCATAGTTCGTTCGTCTGCCATATTGTTGTTTGAAATAGTACGAATCTCGGGTTCGACTATTTGGGCAGCACGTCTACGAGAACGTCTTCTAGGAATTTCTGCTAGATCACGAAAAGGACTCAATGATCTAGAAGAACGAGTGCGCATGCACTAGAGTTAACTCTAAGGATTCTCAGAGTTAAGGAAGGGAATTATGAAATTGGTGAAAATGGGGTAAGAAGAATCTTTTTGGGTTTTCTGGTTCTGACAAGTAGATATAACAACAAATCCAATTAAAACAAGTTCGAGGCAAAACAACAGTGAACTTAAACCAATAATCACAAGATGAATGGCTTCTTTGAAAAAGGTACACCACTCTCAAGGACACAAAGGCAAGTTTTAAATCTTTGGTTTGGGAACTTATTATGGTCGTACCCCCAGTTAGGTAGTACACTGCCTTGGTTTGCGGTGGTAATCTTTTATGTTGTTATTATTAAACTCAGAAAACGATAAATCTTTTTGTATTTTTATTTTTGATACATATATAGAAACAAAAGGAAAATATTTTTGTGTTTTATACGTTTTTGGCTGTTTTTGGGTTTTTGGATTTTTTTATAAGAAAATATATAGATATATAGATAGATGGTATGAACAAGGAGTGATTATTCAAATCACTAATCTGCTAAACGTAAGATAATTAGCACAGCTCCCCGGCAGCGGCGCCAAAATTTGATTCGAGCTAAACAGTCAAGTTATCTCACACAAGCTAGCCACTTGTGAATGGCTAACCGTAAGAAACTTAAAACAGTTCAGACACAAATGCAATGAAGATCTAGAGGAGTATAGTGTTTCCCCAGGTAGTTATGTCCCAACGAGCTGTGCGAGAATAGTCAAACGTGTAGTGATCGAGAAGATTTGAACAGATAAGGAGATATGATTGATTATACTAAAAGAGAAAGTATATAAACCACAGGGGCTTAAATGCAAATTAAAGGAAATTAAAAAGATAAACTATATTAAATAAACGCTATCACTATTTTTAAACTGATGTTTTTGATTTTTTTGCATTTAAAACACATAAAACACTTATTTGTGATATTTTTATCATTTTGATGCATTTCTGAGTGTTTTCAGATGTTTTTGCAGTTTAATTGGTACAAAAATGATGAGTATTTACACACTCATCAGTAATCCCAAGAAAAATGACATTTGTCCCATCATTGACATTTGAAATTTTGAACTCATTTCATTAGAAAAACGATCACATTCCATTGGGTCTGTCGAGGCAAAAATAATATCATCAACATAAATTTGAACATGAATTAAATGTTTGCTTGACTTTCTGGTGAACAATGTAGGATCAACTGCTCCTTTGCTAAATCCGGTAGATAGAAGAAACTTTGACAGTGTATCATACCATGCCCTTGGAGCTTGCTTTAAACCGTAAAGGGCCTTCTTCAAACGATAAACGTGAGTAGGATGCTCTTGATTTACAAATCCTTCAGGTTGGCTGACGTAGACGACTTCTTTAAGGTCTCCGTTCAGAAATGCCGTCTTCACATCCATCTGATAGACTATCATGTTCTTACTAGCAGCATTAGTCAAAAAGATTTTGATTGCCTCGATTCGAGCAACTGGAGCAAAAGAATCTTCAAAGTCAATACCCTCCTCTTGACGGTATCCTTTAGCAACTAATCGAGCCTTGTTCTTCAACACATCACCATGCTCGTCAAGTTTCACTTTGAAGATCCATTTAAGAGCTATAATCATAGCACAGTCTGGAGCAGGTACTAAATCCCATACATCAAGTCGATCAAACTCATGAATTTCATCTTGCATGGCATTGAACCAGCTATCTTCATTCATGGTGGTTTTAACATCTTTTGGTTCGATCTTAGATAGTACGGAGTTGAAGAAGCACCATAAGGCATCGGTTGCAAGTTGTTTCCGTGTTGATACAGGACGAGAGGGATTTCCAATGATGTTGTCTAATGGATGATCGTGAGTCCATTTTCTGAGGTGTTCATGTGGTAGTTGTTGAGGGACTTAAGTAGCAGAGTCGATGTCTCCTGAAGAAGATGGTTCTGACGAAGATTCAGGAGCAAATATGTTTTCGAATGGAGCATCTTCAGGATTAGCAAAGGGATTAACTTCATCATTGATGTCAGAAACAGTTCCATGATGTACATTTGAAGAATGATGATTTGTTGATGAGACGGAAGGATCAGCAGAAGGCGCTTCTTGACTTAAATATATTGAGACTGAGGGATTGACTTCATTCACAGGAATATGAGCAGCCTCTGTTGTAGGGATCAACACCTCATTAGTACTTGGATCATAAAGTTCATCAAACATAGGATCAAACAATTTCTTTAAATCATCTTCAGATGGAGGTACATATGGAGTTTCTTTAGAAGAGTTTGGAACAAGGGATGAACCAATTGGACTGTTTTGAAGTGCGAGTCCAGAACTGAATTGTTCAGGAGCCGTTTGACCGGTCAGCTCATCAAACGTAACTTGAATTGTTTCCATGATATTTCGGGTTCTTTTGTTGTAGATACGGTACCCCTTTTTGTTTGGTGCATACCCTACAAATACTCCAATGTCTGCTTTAGCTCTAAGTTTGCCTAAGTCTTGTCCTTCATTAGTTGGATAACACAATGCTTCAAACACACGAAGGAAAGAGAGATTAGGTTTTCTGTTGTGGACAAGTTCATATGGTGTCTTTCCATGAACAGTGTGAATCAGGGAACGATTTTGTGTGTAGCATGCAGTGGAAATAGCTTCAGCCCAGAGAAACATTGGAACCTTTGAGTAAATCAGCATTGTTCTAGCGGCTTCCACAAGGGTTCGATTTCGTCTTTCAACTACACCGTTCTGTTGAGGAGTTCGTGGAACACTTCTTTGATGGCTGATTCCAATGCTTTCATAAAAGTCACTAAGTTGTTTGTTAACAAACTCAGTTCCATTGTCTGTTCGGATAATTCTGACTATTTTGTTAAGTCGAACCTGCAGCTGTTTGATGAGTTTGATGATGATATCAGGAGTTTCATCCTTTGTCCTTAAGAACTTGACCCAGGTGAATCTAGAGTAATCATCAACCACAACCAACACATATTTCTTACCAAAGATGTTCTGCACTCTCATTGGTCCACACAAATCCATATGAAGGGTATGAAGAACTTATGTAATTGAGTTTGTAGGTTTGGGTTTGTGGGCATACTTTTTGATTTTACCCAATTGGCATGCTGAACAAAGATGATCCTTTTCATACTTTAGTCTAGGTAAACCTACAACTAAGTCCTTTCTGGAAAGATCGTTGATGGTGCCGAAGTTCAAGTGATTGAGACGACGATGCCATAACCATGACTCTGTTTTTGAAGCCTTTGATAACAAGCAGATTGGAGAGGACCTCATCATGTCATCGATAGAGATGGTGTAAAGATTTGAGCCACGAGATCCTTTTAACAGTTCCTTACCATTAAGATCTCTAACAAAGCAGGTATGTTTTCTGAAGGCTACTTCTAGATCAGAATCACAGAATTGACCAACAGAGAACAGATTATGACCCAGACCTTCCACATAGTATACTCTAGAGATGACACTATCACCAACAACGTAATCTCCATAACCCATGATTGCACCAAAATGATCATTACCGAATCTAACAGTCCCGATGAATTTGCTCACGAAGTTCATGAGCCGCAACCGGTTTCCAGTCATATGCTTGGAACAGCCTGAGTCCAGGTACCACAGAACGATTTGAACGATCTGCAGTTGAACACATACAAGAATGGATAACTGGATAATTGGGATCCCCATGCAAGAATGGGTTCCATTTGGTTAGTAACAATGGTTGGAAAACCCACATCAGAAAAAAGGAGCATTCATATCAGAAATTACGGCACTGGAATCATTGTGAATAGATGCAGTACTAGTGTCTGTATTAGCCCTGTTCACAGTGTGCTCACTTTTTAAGGGAATAGTTCTACCAGTAGGCATCCATTTTCTAGTGGGCATTGTCTGATTATTCTTATGACCAACAGGTATCCAATAATAGCCTATCTTACTAAATGTTCTTCCTGTGGGTTTCCACTGTTTTCTAACTTCCTTTCGTTTTTGCCTTTTTGCCTTTTTAGCATGAATATTAGCAACATTAACTGGACAATTATCATCATTAGGCAAAACATTAACACCACATTCATGATTAGAAACAGAATTCAAGCAGACATCAGTACAAGATTTGCAAATAGTATCAGAATTCGAATTAATTACAGTACGCCTATGGCTAATACTAGAATCAACACGATTCGTTTTATTCGATTCAAGCTTAAAGTTCCTAGATTGTTCTTCTACTCTTTTCCAGTGCACATTCTTAGCTTGCGAGGTCCTATCATTCCTTGTATTGTCTTGAGACTTTGACCTGCTCCCTTTAATGTCACTGATTACTCCTGTAGAGGGAATGGGAACATTAGTGGGTTTTACAACTCTTTGCATCACCTGTTTAGATGTGCTGGGATCTGAACTACATGCAGGCACACTAAGGTTCACGTTTTTAAAACTAGAAGTGCTGGGATTTGTGCTCCTAGAAGGCACACTTGAGTTCTCTTTCATAGCATTGACAGATCTGAAATCTGAACTACTTAAAGGCACACTAAGGTTCACATTCAAGACATTGGGCATCGAATGAATATCATACTTGGCAATAGGCATTGAACATGGAATCAAAGGATTAACTCTCTCACCTAAGGACTTTGGGCATATTGTGATCAAGCATTCTAGGATTTCTTGAGATCGTTTGGCATATAGGCATGCATGTCCAATTGCATTATCATGAGGTTTCTCTAACTTATCCTCTTCAACAATCTCACGCAGACATTCTAGGCAATCCTTAAGGGATGAGAAGTATGTTTGAACAACAAGTTTGTTGTTCCTGAGATGAGGAGGGACATATTTCACAGACAAATCATATTTTTCACAAGAGTGAACCTTTGATACACCATTCTCCCCATTGGTCATTGGCATTTTCCCTTTTACCTGACTCTTCAGATTCTCAATTTCCTTTTGCAATTAAGCTATTTGTTCGTTGTTTTTGTTACGAGTGACCTTTATTGATTCAAATAACTCATTGAAATGACGTTTAACCTTTTCATTTTCTTCTAGAAAACTTTCCTTTTCCTTTTGTAATGCATTTACTAGGTTTTGAAGATGAAACGTTTGAGAATTCTGAGAATCTAAAGGAGGAGGCATTTGGGAGCCTGTCATATTGTTCGTTTGACCCTTTAATTGAGAGATTTGGGCTTTCAACTTTCTGATCGTGTTGCACTGAGCTTGAATCTGTTCATCACGTTTGTTAATTTGAAAAACTGCATCAAATTCTGGAGCATCTGAGGATGTCTTGATATTTGAAGTTTTGACATTTTCTTTAAGATGTTGATATTTTAGTTGTAAATTAAAATGCTCAACTTCTAGTTTAGAAAAATGTTTAACCAAATTGTCGTGATCATCCAGTTCAATTTTCTCGTTTAGTTCAGAATTAGTTTTTTCAAGCTCAATGACATGATCATGGGAGACTTTCAGGGCAACCGATAATTCATGAAATTTGGAAGCATTAATGGAACAATTTGTAGCAGTGAAAAACACATCCTGAGCAATACATTCAGAAATCAGGTTCTCATTTAGTGTATGCAAGTTCTTCCTCTCAATCTCATTATATTTTAGTGCTCGCTCATAGTCACTAACTTCAACTATCATTGCATCAAATTCCTTTTCCATTCCCTTAATATCAGTTTCTATCCCCTTTTTAAGACTTTCAAAGTGATCTTTTAGAAGTTTAAAGAAAGGCATGACCTCAGTTAAATAACATTCTTTCATTTGCTCAAAACCCCTTTCTCCTTCCGTTATACCAGTGGGTGTGATCCTTTTCTTGCAAGTTTTCTCAAAATCAACAAATAGTTGAAATATAACATATTGGCTAATTAAGGTCTTGCTTTTAGTGGCAATTGTTCTAGGAACAAGATGCATTGGTGTATTAGGAGGATACACAGTCGCTCTAGGCATTTTCCAAAGGGGAGGGTTTGTTTCAACAATACTTTCAGCTTTCTGCTTATCTAAATCCATTTTCCAGAAAACTTGTTCGGGAGTCAACAATGTCTGAGGCTTAAACATGTTCAAGGAAATCCAGTTTTCCTTCTTGTAATCATGGGGTGTGATCTTTATTTTCTTCTCTCTACATTTAGGATCATCTAATTTCTTGTTCATCTTTTCCCTAGTGACTTCATCTGATTTCTTATCTTCCTCAGTGCACTCAACGCAACTAGGTTTCTGTCTAGGTTTAAGGATTTCATTGCCATCATAAAGAACCTTATGAGCATTTCTAGCCCTTTTAATGACCTCTGGATTTGGTTCCTTAACAAGGGGAATGCTATGCTTATCGCTTAAGACCCTATGCTTAGTGATCATGTGAGCAGTCTGGATGGTGTTCCCTTGTATGTACAATTTGTTTTCAAGTTTGTTTTTCAAAGTTTTCAGATTAGAAAAATCTTTCAAGAGTTTTGATTCCTTTGCATTAAATTCTTGCTTAAGCATTTTCACATTTTCTTGAAGTTCTTGTTTTTGCTTAGCAGTTTTAGAAAGCTTTTCTTGCAAGGAATTTAACTCTTGTTTTAATACTTCTTCTCGAAAATTACTTTTTCTAATGATTGTACGCACTTGGTCATCCATTTCCTGCTCACGAGTGGTCAACTCAAATTTTGCACGTTGTTCATAAATAGCAACACGTTCTTTATAGGCATTTAGTTCAGAAATTACAGACTCATCAGGGGCACAGGCAGTGTATTCATCAAAAATATAGTCATTGTTGACTGCAGGAGATGCATCACTTGGTACAACTTCACTTTCACTTTGTTTCACATATTGATCGTATGGGACAACATTGATATTACCCATATTTTCAATATTTGATTCAATAGTTTCAGTTGATAGTACTTTGTCATACATCTTTTGCACATCAGCATCATCGTATAGTTTTAGTACCTCTGAGATGAGTTTGTGTTTGGATGGGCCAGCTTGTGGTGAAGAGGAGACCTTGGGAGAAACCATTGGAGAAATGCTAGCCATAAAGATTGTGTGTGCAGTAGGTCCATCATCCACATCAGAGTCGTATGCATCACAATCAGCGACTTGAAAGGCATTCTGATGATTGTGACCTATCTCCTGAATAGGCTGCTCATCCACATCTGCATCATAGGTCTTGGCATTGCCCTCAGCTAGAAACAACAATTCCTCTTCATCCAAAGCAGCACCATTATCCTGAGCTTGTACAAGCAGCATCTTATCTCTGAAGTAATCAGCATTCTGTGGACGCTTTGGAGATGTGCAGTTCCTTGCAATGTGTCCCTCACCACCACAGTTATAACATTTGATCGGCTTAGCTTGACCTTGATTACCATTCCTTCCTCGATTCTGATTACCAACATAACCTCTACCAGCTCCACCTCTTCCCTGATCATACTGTCTTTCCTGAACTGGTTGCACCACGATCCTCCCATCTTTAACAGTAGCTTGATTGTGTGGGTTAGATGCTGTTCTGAGGTTGTTATTGGTTTGTGGGAGAGAATTCATGTTTTGACTAATCAGAAGAGCTAGTTGATTAATGAAGCTACCCACGTGTGCATCAGCATCAGCTTGTTTGAACATAGGATCAGGAATTAGTTTGTGATTACCATCTCCCATGGGTATGACTTGTGAGGCTTTGGTAGTGATTCCGATGTTTGAGTAGAAGGCAGTTGAGTCATTAGACGAGCTTGTCTCTCCCTGGTTGGTTTTGAACTGATTAAGAACCAATTTTTCAAACATGGCATGTCTCTCATTCTGAAGGAGGAAGGCATAGAGTTGCTCATAGTTTGTATTCTTCAATCCTTTAGTGAGCTTCACAGAGGTGACAAACTTGTGCCATTCGGGATTCATGTTGTTCACAAATTTTGAGTTCAGCTGAATGTTAGGCATAGTCATTCTGATGTTCCTCATGTCATTCACCAACTTATGAAATCTCACATAGTACTCATAGACACTCTCATCTGGTTTCATCTTGAAGTGTTCAAATTCGTCATAGAGTTGTGATTCTCTGTCTTCCATAGTTAATTCTGAACCTGAGAGAAGCATCTTGACATTATCCCATACTGCCTTTGCTTCGGTGTTGTGATTGATCAGCTTGTAGATGTCTTTAGGAAGACCTTGAAGAACAATGTTAGAAGCCCTGATATCAGCATCGAATCTCTTTTTCTCCTTATCATCAAGCTCATCATACATCTTTGGTCTGTCCATTCCGTAAATCAGAGTTCCATCTTCAGCAGTATCAAGTACATCTCTAGTCGTCTCAACTCGATACGGTCCTTCATCAATGGATTTGAGAATGTTGACACCATTTTCCTTTCCAAGGCAGTACAATCTGATTCGTTGAGCCCAAGAATCGTAGTCAGTTCTGTCAAGCATGGGTGGACGAGTATCTGACCCAGCTGCTTGAACATCCTCGGCAACAGTGGAGATGATAGTAGGAACGTTGGTAGACATGTTAACAGATAATACGGGATTTTATAACTCTATGATTAAACCGAGAAATAGATTCTTTCGCGGGATTTTACTAAATCAAGAGAAAACCGTAAACAATCACCCAAGTCGCTAGAAGATAATGCACCAAGTCGCTAACACATAATTCGCTACACCCCCAAGTTGCTAAAGTCCCAAGTCGCTAGACAAATGCAAGTCGCTAAGTAGTAACTCGCTAAGCCTCAAGTCGCTAGCAAAATTTTGGCAGCAATTCGCTACTCAAGTCGCTAAAGATTCAAGTTGCTAAAGAGCAACTCGCTACAGACCAAGTCGCTACCACCAAGTCGCTACCCTTAGTGGAGAGTCCACTACTTGTACTGTTAATCTCTAGGTCTAAGTCACTAGCACCAAAACTGTAACTCGCTACAAAATTGTGAAGCAAGTCGCTACGAAGAAAGAAGTCCGAATGTCAAGTCGCTAGCAAGAAAAACCACATAAACATCACTTTTCAATCTAAAAACAACCCTACCAAGATGATTCAAGCTTACCAAATGAAAACCTAAACACTTGTGATGATTCTAAACATAAAAGTACTAACAAAATCCAAACTTTAACACAAGAAATCAACCAAATGATGCACAAACCACTAAACTTTTTCAAACTCAAAAACCACCTAAAAACCACTAGAAATCCAAAGATGTGCAAGATATGATCTAACCATGGCCCTTGATACCAATTGTAAGATATTAGTTTTCACATACACATCAAACCATAACAACAAGGTGGCGAATAAGTGGAATTCTAGAGAGAGAAAGTTAGAGGTTTAGGGAACTTTAGTGTGAGAAAGAAAATTCTTATTATGAGCTCCAACTCTCTACCTTGGAAGGTAGAGAGTATTTATAGTCTTACACTAAAACGCCACACAACGGGCTGTGGATCAGGCATACAGTGGGTAAAGACCCGTCCGTCCTCCACGGTGTTACTTAACTAAATACTACTTAACTTAAAATAACTATGACTACGAGCTTTCTAACGCTTACATATACTTGAGGTGACCGACTCTTTAATACCTGGAATTTCTAATTCCTAACAGTCTCATGGATAGGAAGTTGCATGACTAGCACAAAAAAACCCTTTACCACTTAAATTCCACCCAAAATGTGAGGATCGCCCTTAGATTAGTAGGAATTGAAGCATTCATCTTCAATGCTTAGAGTGTGAACCGGTAGTATATTAGATTCTAGAACTTGTTTTGTGATGCATTCCGAGATCGCTAGTGAGACTGCACTTGTGTAGTTAGGAATAACTAAATGATAAGAGGCACTAGGATAACCCTTGTTTGATAGCCGTAATATAATTACTTCTTCCACCTCGGTTGAGTAATTCCCCCACACCCTTTGCGTTGTACTCATCTTTAGTACACGATACCTCTAGTTAACCCCTCAGAGCCTATCCTTTTCGAGGTACTCGTGATGTTTCGGTTTTTCCGGAATATCAATGAAGAGCATTGTTTACACCCCACCCCCAAATATACACCCAAATCGCCTTAGCCTACCTTGTATGCACTCACTTTTAGTGCATTATTGTTATCACCCTAAACCCTTAGTTCAATTATCTAGTTGCTTGCATGAGTTGCTAAGTCGAGTCATATCCTTTGTACACAGTTTTGGGACGATTGTGATTCATGAGAAAAGTTAAAGTTTATAAAATGACGGGAAGGGAACGTTAAATTCAAATTCCCTTTGTTTGCGTAATAATGTACCCCAAGTGTTTTGATCTTTTCAATTCGGGTCAAATTAGTGTTAGAGTAATAAAACTCAAGTGTAGGGATGTGCCTATAAATCCCTATCATTTTGATGTTACCGTAGAGGATGGTAGAGTAAAAGTGTGTGTAAAAAAAAAATCGAAAAAAAAAAAAGAAAAAGAGAAAAAAAAAAGAGACTAAAAAAAAAAAAAAAAAAAAAAAAAAAAAAAAAAAAAAAAAAGGGCTACCATCTTACATCTATCCTTTAAATTTATGTTTGTTTATTTCAGTCAGCTAGAGTTTAGAGTGTCGAGTCTTGGCTTAGCAACGCCATTCTTCGTATGCTTGTAACATAGAGATTTTTGACTTGCCACCACTTAAAAGCCTATCCCACCAAACCCTTTGTTTCCTTACCGTAGCCTAACGTTACAACCCTTTAAAGACCTCTTTGATAGTCTTTCCTAGGTGCTTACGCCAAAGCGATGGAGGTTTGATCTATTCTCAAGCCTATGGTAATCTATGTACTAGGACCGGTTAATGAGTGTTTAAACTTTCATTTCCAACTTGATATATTTCATATACACCCGAGAGATGAGAGTATCCAAACACCCCATGTGAGGTGCTAGTATGTAATTTCCGTGCTTGTTATGACTTTTGCGGGGCTTATATGTGTTGTGGACTGTTTTAAACCAATGCTTCATGACCCCTAACTTATAAATTAATTGGCTAAAAGCACATTTGCTTGAGGACAAGCAAATACCAAGTGTAGGGATATTTGATAAGGTTTTAAAAGGTACCTTTTTGAGGGGTCGTTTAAGCCCTTATTTGATCACTTTTGTATCCGTTATTGCTTAATATCGTTCCTTTTCACTTTTTAGGTCTCTTGAAGGCAAAATGCTGAAATGGCACTTATTTGGACGAAAAGGCGCGAATATAAGAAGAAAATGGTCAAAGTCAGAATCGAGACACTCAAAGCTGCTGAAAACACAAGGTGACGGCGTCAGGTGTTATACGCGACGCCGTCGGAGATTTCTGTGACGGCTCAGAAGCCAAAACTCCTAATTTCAAGCGACGACGTCAGGTTATAAAAGAGTAGGCCGTCGCAACTCAGACGGCCTAGATGCAATCCAGACGGCGTCAGAAGCTGAAGAGGACGGTGTCACAAGCATAAGGTGACGTCGTCGCAAGTCTAACGTGGCCAAGACGAAACCCTAATGACGGCTATCCGACGGCGTCACAAAACATAAGGTGACGCTGTCGCAAGTGTAATCTTATATATAGAATCCGAATTTTTCAGTTTTAGTGTGTAGTCTTTTGGAGTAAAAAACCTAAACCGAACCAAGGCTGTCTTGTACAGTATTTTAGGGTTCCAAACCCTATCTTACATCAAGATAAGTGTTTACTTCATTAATACAATTATGTCTTTGATTATTTGTGTGTATGCTTGCATGTTCTCCATGTCCGGCTAATTTAGTTGTGTGTTTGCTTAGGGAATATGAAACTTAATTATTGAATATTGATTGGTTGTCTCTTATCTTAGTTGATTAATAATCTAGTAATGTGATAGGTCATTCGTTGTGTACTTAATGCTTGATTAAATCTTTGTGAACCTTAGAATATGACTCCTTGAGTAGTTGTAAGCTAAACCATCCAAAGAGTGCCTTAGAGTAGGAGTTTATCATCCCTAGTGGGTTTTGTAGACGAGACCCTTTGGTAAGTTCAAAGAGTTAGGGAGAAACGCATACCCTACAACCTTAGACACACAACGCAACTAGGAATAAGGACGTGACAATTCAACCACCAATAGGAGATAATTAAGGAGTAGTAAAAGCTAAGTAAACACATCTTTAAACTATCATACGAGCACACAATAATTAGACATAGACTTCATACACCTTAGGTTAGATAATTAGATAAGTAGAGTAATCGGTAGCAATACCAACCCCCCAAATCCAATACCCCGAGATTCGTACATTTCAATTTCCTAAAAAATATAAAAAAGATAAAAAATAATCTTCTTCAACCCCAACTTTAGCATAGTAACTTCTTACTAGCATTCCTATTCCCCTAGAGAACGATATCAATACCCGTGGCTTACCCTAATACTACACTAAAACGATTAGGTTCACTGCCTAGGGTGTTGAAAACTTGCTCGACGAAAAGGAAGTTCCTTTGACCCCGAACGACGCGTGTAGCGTTATCATTTACTTATTACGAGGTGTTGATTATTACATATACATTTCATAAAAAAATGTCTTTACTTACTTGTGACTACGAACCACTATCAACTAATTTGACCATAACCCCATAACATTGCTGACTACCGCGACGAAAAATCACGCTACTTTCAATTGTTTTAATATGAATTAGTTTGATATTATCCATCACTTTTTTAAAAGTTACTTAAACTCATTGTGTTTTCGCTATTGATAAAGTTATTGTAAGAGAAAACATAAAATTGAAAACATTGTTTGCCGGAAATTTTATTACTTGATACCCGCCGCCGCAACGCGCGAGTGCCCTACTATAGTATTCTAAAGAGTTGAAATATGCGACATGAAACTTTTGGCATCCGCATATTTATCATCACATAAAACTTTTTAGATTATAAAGCATAGTTTATTGAAATTTTTTATTTTAGAGTACCCGTCGCCGCATCCCGCGGATACCCTGCTAGTTTATTAAACAAACCCATCACCTCACAGCTTAAAAACGCATAAGTACATAAAGGTATTATATTCTCCATACGAAATTGGAATATAGCACATGATACAACAAGCGCTAAATTCAGGTTGAAATAGGCGACGTAGGATGACCCGTTATGAATACCTTGGATGATTATTGACTAATACGAGGACTTGTAAGTTGTGCTGGTAATCAACATAAATTGAATTAAAATGTGTCCTAAAATATTGGAAGACACTACTAGAAAAAGTCTCACTGCCAACGTAGTTATTCCAAAAATTGAGTAGTTATCATTTACAAAAACTATAACATCGAAATATGTGAACTCTAGTTTTTGATTTACGAAAATCACCAAATAATTGGTAGATTCAGTGGTATTTGAATGGAATCCCCCCCCCCCCCCCCCCCCCCCCCCACCACTTTTACAAACGTCAAACACACAATGTAAGTAAAGAAACACGGTGACATTGTAGCATCTGTGAACACACATGTTGATGCAATGTCACCGTGTTGCTTTGTTTGTGACATTGTTAGGCTTCAAGTCTACTAGGGTTTAAACGAGCTAAGTCAAGTTTACTATTGCCAATTTATACATTGGCGTGCAACCAAACATCCCCAACTTACGAATTTGGAGAATTTTCCTCCATCCCCAACTTACAACTATTTAGAAAAGTTTTTGACATGAAAGACTACTTTCTCATTGTGTCATGTTTTGTTATTCATCTTTTCCCTGTTGCACATGTTTATGTTTTGAGAAGTTCTTTTTGTATGAATTCTTTATGATAGTATTAGGAAATGTTTTGGCCGTGCTAAAGCACGGCCCATGATGATTAGATTTGATGTTTTAATGGATGTTAATCTCAAGTGTGAAAATGAACATTATAAGAAATCAATGGTTGATGTTATAAGCATTTTATTATTTCACATATTTTTTATAATTTCTTAAACCGTTAATCGTTAACGAAAATAATCATACCATCGCAACGAGCATTAATTATCTTTCTATCCACGGACACTTTCATATACTTTCGGGAAAAAAAATCAATTTTTTCACGTTTTTTCGTCTTTTTTTCGAATATGAGATTTGCATTAAAAAAAATCACATGTGATTAAACACTAATTTGAATATTACATGTGATATTAGTGTTAAATCGCATATACAGTAATATGTAATATCACATGTAATATTAGTGTTGAATCACATATAATATTCACATGTGATATTAATGTAATATCACATGTGACTTAAAACTAACACACATGTGATTCAAATTAGTTTTTAATCACATGTGATTTTTTTCATACAAATTTAAGTAATGAAAAAATATAAAAAAAGAACATGAAAAACATGATTTTTTTTATAGAAAATACATCAAAGTGCCTATTTATAAAAAGATAATTAAATTCTTATCGTAATAGTATTTTTTTTTTCTCTTAACGATTAACGGTTTGAAAAATATTAATATTTGAAAAGAAAAATAATAAAAAGTGAGTTTTTAAAATTGTTGAGATTAATCTCATCCATTATATCGAATAAAAATAAAAGAAAGATAATGTAGAGATTGGTCTCTTAATATGTAAAAAATGTTTTATCCTCGAATTATCTAAATCTTTATAATAACACTATTAATGTTATATTTATGAAATATTACTGATACGTAGAATGTATCAACAATACTAAATAATTTCTTTTAGGCTTTTAGCTATATTCATAATTCAAACGTGAACATAGGCTCAATTGGCTCATTTTGTGAGACTAAAGGGGGTGTTTCTTTTTTCTGTTAATGAATCTTAATGAGGAGATAGTGGTAGGGCCACACATATAATGTGTTTTTTTTTCTATTAAATGGTCTATATGGAGAGAGAAAGCAAAAAGTCATCCTCCTCATTAAGACCCATTAACAGAAAGGGACTCACCCACTTAATCCATAAAAAAAAAGAAACAAGCTCTAACACAGATGACTTTGCTTTAATGAGTTTAGGCTTTTGGTTGTTGCATGATATAGTGTTCCTATCTTTTTTTATTTTTCCTAGCATTAACATTCAAAACATTATTATTATTTTTTTATCACTATTACACCAACTTCCTTCATCAGTTCACTGAACTGTGATCACTATTACCGCCATACGCCTACTATTACATCCACTTAGTATTTTATAAGAATAGTACTTCCTCCGTCCCATTTTTATTGTCCCATATTGACTTTTTTAGTCTTTATTCTTTAAGTTTGACCATAATTATTTTTGTTTGTGTTATATAATACTTGATGAAAAATATATGAATGTATTGGTTTTAAATGTATTTTCATTGTTATGATTTTCATCAAGTATTATATAACACAAATAAATATATTAATGGTCAAAGTTGAACTAGAAAGACCAGTCAAAGTCAAAGTGGACAATAAAAATGGGACGGAGGGAGTATGTAACAATATATATACATGTCCTTTATATGCACAAAAGTTGCATGTAATTTTTACTGCTTCCAAAGCCATTTTTTAATTTAACTTTAATTTACAAGTAATATACGAAGAAACAAAAGTTATAACTAATATATAATAGGATGCAAATCTAAATTGTTACCCATATTTTCTTGGCCAAATTTTCAATGCTTTTAATATTCCTCGTGTTTTCTTGACTAACTTTTCAATCTTTAATATTATTCTGATCCATTTAACAAACATAAATACACTTTTTCACTTTTTCCTAGTTTTTTTTTACCAAATTATCACACGCAAATTATATTCAAACTTGAGCATTATGAGGAACCACCACTCCACACAAGGCTTTTTTATGTAAACAGCAAAATACAGTACAAAACTATTATGAGGAACCACCACTCCACACAAGGCTTTAAAGTGATGACTTACGTTGTCTGGTGTAAACCAAAACTATACTTTATTTATTTTTTTATTTTGGTTATTATTATTATATTTTTTTTTTCTAAAAAGTGGGTGTTCTTTTTTTCTTTCGGTATGACCAGTTTTAACTGTCTATCCTGTATTTTTTCATTCAAGCATGCTTAAATACCATACCCACACAGTGTATTCCCCCATCCCCGCCAGTGGTACCATCTTTTTCTTCCCCCCATCCCCGCAAGTGTACCACCTTTTTCTTCTGCACACGCTAAATATTGCAATGCGCACCTACCAACCAAATTAAAGACCAACACATCTTGTAGTGAAACGAATAAGTTAACGATAGTCAAATTTAACACAACATAAATTCTGTCATTGTTGATGCATAATCTGGCGCGGACTAGATTCAACGACTCTCCTTAGCCGTTAGTCATCTTCTCAAGCTCTAGTAGACCTGTCAACAAAGAGAACCCGTTAGGAGTGGACCCGAGGCCGTAGCCCCGGGGTCCACCTCCGACGGTCAAGTTAGTATGCGATGTAGCATAACAAAGTTGTTAGTTAGGGTTTAGGTGTAGAGTGGGCCGCATCTGCCGGGCCTGACCCATTCCTGGCCCAGTCCGGACCATATGTCCACAAGCCCCCCAAGTCTAGTATGAGATAGCGCATGGCTATGTTATGCTAGACTTAAGTTATGTTCATGGCCGCGTAGGCGCAATCAATCATGACGCTGCGATTGTGAAAGTCTCACAATGGTGAAAGTGGATCCCGTATGCTGCATCCTGGGTAAGGGCGTACCTTTTGTACCAGTAACGACGGAACATGGTGCGACAGAAGACGTGCTTCTGTAGCAGAAGTGCGCGCTGTGCGCGACAAAGAGGTGCGACAGAAGACGTGCTTCTGTAGCAGAAGTGTGCGCTGTGCGCGACAAAGAGGTGCGACAGAAGACGTGCTTCTGCGCGCATTACATCCGTCTTTACAACCGACAGAGGACGTCTCTCCTGCGGCAAGATGGTGCGAATATTTAAATCCGTCTTTGTACTGGGCTTGCAATACCTCTTACATACGATTTGCTTGCAAATATACCTGCGTGACGCGTACGGAAACAGTAGTAGCATATACCCAGGTAGCCCCCCAAGTTTGATGGTGCTACTCGTGTAGGAGCATTAAACTTATTTAATCTGCGAAAAACACTGAATGCAAAGATTAAAAGTATATGTCGCGAATCGCAGCATATAAAACCTAATGAAGTGAAACAATAGACAGCACATAGCATGAATAATATATTGCGCATAGCATAAATAATAGATAACACATACGAGAAGTGGCAGTGCGCACCCGTCGTGGGATGCGTACCGACGAAATAATTAATTGTGTGTTTTTTTTTTATGCTATGTTATGCTAGACTTAAGTTCTGATGGCCGCGTAGGTGAAAGTGGAACCCGTATGCTGCATCTTGGGTAAGGGCGTATCCTTTGTACCAGTAGTAACGCAGCATGATGCGACAGAAGACGTGCTTCTGTAGCAGAAGTGCGCACTATGCGCGACAAAGAGGTGCGACAGAAGACGTGCTTTTGTAGCAGAAGTGTGCGCTGTGCGCGGCAAAGAGGTGCGACAGAAGACGTGCTTCTGTAGCAGAAGTGCGCGCTATGCACGACAAAGAGGTGCGACAGAAGACGTGCTTCTGTAGCAGAAGTGCGCGCTATACGCGACAAAGAGGTGCGACAGAAGACGTGCTTCTGTAGCATAAGTGCGCGCTATGCGCGACAAAGAGGTGCAACAGAAGACGTGCTTCTGTAGCAGAAGTGCGCGATGTGCGCGTCTTTACAACCGACAGAGGACGTCTCCCCTACGACAAAGATACGTGCGAATATTTAAATCCGTCTTTGTACCGCTTCCAAATAATCTGCGTGACGCGTACGGAAACAGTGGTAGTATATACCCTAGTAGCCCCCCAAGTTTGATGGTGCTACTCGTGTAGGAGCATTAAACTTATTTAATCTGCGAAAAACACTGAATGCAAAGATTAAAAATATATGCCGCGAATCGCAGCATATAAAATCGAATGAATGGAAACAATAGACAGCACATAGCATGAATAATATATTGCGCATAGCATAAATAATATATAACACATAAGAAAAGTGGCAGTGCGCACCCGTCGTGGGATGCGTACCGACGAAATAATTAATTGTGTTTTTTTTTAAGAAAAACCAGATGGATGTACCGTGACCGCGACTAATAGACGCAGAAGGATTTATCGTAACCGCATAGACTCGAACGTTTGTGGATGATCGTAGATGTTTTATACCACGGCCTTTGGTCCAGTGCGCATCATGGCGATTGACTAGCATCGTGGTATTCGCTCATACGCGTTCTCTGCGAAGATGTCTGAACGCACGGCCTAATGCGGGTAGATGTATCGCGACTGCGTTGTTTGAGCGCGAACAGGCGTACCAATCGTAAAAAACAGTATCTGCGCGAATTAATTCGCGGCTAAAAAATAAAATAGCTCCGATCGTGCGGATATTTTCTTAGGTCCGATCGTGCGGACTAAAAGATAAAATAGGTCCGAACGTGCGGACTTTTCTTTTCTAGTATCTTATGTAAAGAAAATCATGAATCGTATACATGTTATATTAGATGTTGGTTCATGTGAATTAAACAACTAATAATGATAATTATAATATTATAAAAATAATGACATCATGATAATGTAATGCATGCACAGAGATTATCTATATAACAAATACATTCACGTGAAGGAATATTATGATGTTTATTCACTGCATCTCCACATGGAGTATTAAAGCATGGATACTTTAAAGCATGCATGGCAATCGATTATATTAATTGCGAATGATATTTTAAATCAATCGATTATGGTAAAGCAAGTTTTACACATGGCAGAACGCAAAAGTTTTAGAGTTACCGACTTTAGAAATTGATTTCTGCTTTTCGGTAATATGAGAACACGAAACATAGTTTATTCGTGGTCTCACGGATGGCGCCAACTTGTTGATGCATAATCTGGCGCGGACTAGATTCAACGACTCTCCTTGGCCGTAAGTCGTCTTCTCGAGCCCTAGTAGACTTGTCAACAAAGAGAACCCGTTAGGAGTGGACCCGAGGCCGTAGCCCCGGGGTCCACCTCCGACGGTCAAGTTAGTATGCGATGTAGCATAACAAAGTTGCTAGTTAGGGTTAGAGATAACCTGTCATGTATATATAGGACATGGATTAGGGTTTAGGTGTAGAGTGGGCCACATCTACCGGGCTTGACCCATTCCTGGCTCAGTCCGGACCATACGTCCAGAGCCATGTTAGAAAAGTTTGAGAAGGAATAAGAAATCTAAGACCACCTATAGTTGTGGTCATTTCTACTAAAAAAATAAATAAATAAATCTTTATTTAGTGTTATACATTGTTTATTAAATGTATGCTTAATACATTAGCCTAAATGAGTAATAGTTTTCATCTCATGATATTATAATATATACTAACGATGGTTTTTGAACGGGGCAAAGCCCAAATTCTTAGGTGGTCCGTTTTAAGTTAAATTGCATTGTCATTGGTCTTTCACTTATATACTAACGATGGTTTTTGAACGGGGCAAAGCCCAAATTCTTAGGTGGTCCGTTTTAAGTTAAATTGCATTGTCATTGGTCTTTCACTTATATACTAACGATGGTTTTTGAACGGGGCAAAGCCCAAATTCTTAGGTGGTCCGTTTTAAGTTAAATTGCATTGTCATTGGTCTTTCACTAATGATGAAACACAAATAGAAGCCCAACAGTAGTATAGTGGTACGTGTGCCTAGGGGTGTTATTCGGGTTGACCCGGCCGGGTTCGGGTCAACTCGGGTCGGGTCAACTCGGGTCAAGGCTTAAAAAAATATACCCGAACCCGACCTTGTTTAGAACTCGGGTCAACTCGGGTCGGGTCAATTCGGGTTCGGGTCAACTCGGGTCGGGTCAATCGGGTCGGGTCAATTCGGGTTTGGGGTCAACCCGAGTTTTTTACATTGTAATAGTGTGGTTGAGCCGGGTCAGTCGGGTTCGGGTCGGGTCAAGGCTAAAAATATATACCCGAACCCGACATTGTTTAGAACTCGGGTCAATTCGGGTTGACCCGATTGACCCGAATATAATTTTGAACCCGATTGACCCGACCCGAATTAACTCGGGTCGGGTTCGGGTCGGGTCGGGTTCGGGTCGGGTCAGCCCGAATGACACCCCTACGTGTGCCACCTTCTCATTCGTTGAATCGTGTTGCAAAGTTTCCTGTTCATCCCCGTTTCTCCGTAATGACTCCGTAATACACCAAAAAATGTTACTGTATTAACAATGTTTCACACACCTAATTTCTGTACTATCGAAAGACAGCCGCACAAGTGTAAACTAAACCTGTACACTCATAAATCAGAATGACACATCCAGAAAATTCTTGAATCATCAAATCATATTGACAAAACCCATATAACCTCTTTTAAACCCTCTTCCTAAAAAAACACTCGCCGGAGAGAAAAACACAGTAAAGACTAAAGAATTAATCATGGTCGGTGAACAAAAAGGCATCAAAGGATGCAGTATTTATTCATTGACCAATCCGTAGGAAAAAGATGAAGATGGTGAGGAAAAAGGAGTTGAATCGGAACATGAATCTAATCGCCAACCTGATTATGCTTTTCAGTTGGAATGTGTGAAAACCGAACCATGATAACACAAATCGAAACTCCCGTCAATCAATTTAAAAAAAATCAAAGGTCTATCATATTTTTGGTGGGTTTGTAATCGTCTTTAAGATTTTAGATAATTTCGTGTTGTAAGATAGTGAGTTATTGGAACCTAATCATGTTTCTGATTTCAGGATATGGTAGGCGAGAAGAGAGAAAATAAACAGGAAGACGCACTTCTCAGTGGCTGTAAAAGGGCATCGCACAGCTCAAGTGGTTGAAGCTTTTATTGCAGCTTCGGATTAGTGGTAATTTTTATGTCCTTTTAATTCATAAGCAAATAAACAGCTCTAAAGTGCATGGATTTTTATTAATTACTGGTGCTTTTGGTTCTTTTTGATAGTTTTATGTTATTCGATATTTTTAGAATGATCTACATCCGATTCGTTTCCTGACTTGGTTAGGATTAGAGTTAGAGTTAACTCCTCTAAATAGGAAGTCATATTTTATGACTTCTTGCAACCTCCTTCCTCCTTTGTGGTTGTAGTAAAGAAATAACTTCAAAATACGTTCTATAGCTTGAAAAAAAAAAAAAAAAAAAAAAAAAAAAAAAAAAAAAACGGGTATAAAATGTCTAACAGGTTAACTACCTGTTGAGTCTTGGAACTGCATTCGATGTGAGCAACTGTGCCTATTTGTTTTCTTTGTTCCTTCCCCTAAACGTCAACATCTTAATTATCAATTTCGACTTTTTCAGTATAGTTGATTTCTACACAAAAACATAAATGATTAGCATGTTAACCAATCAATAGATATCTCGCGAATAGAACATTTTTAGAGCTGAAAAAGTCAAAAGTATTGATTCAAATTTGAACTTGAAATGTAGCAGGTTTGAATGTTTGTTAAAGTCAACAGGATTGAGGATTTAGTACCTGTGCATATGTGATAACATAGGTGTATTGACTTTGTAAAATTGTCATGCTGTGTTCTTTTCGAAACAAAAGGTGGAAATTTGATAATTAGTTTTGCATATTGTCATGTTTAAGTTAAGCTACGCATAGTTTTCGAAGAATGAACGACTCTTTTAGGAATGGGATTTATAAAATTGGGAGTGTTTAGGAACGAGAATTCTACTTGGGTGGTTGTGGTATAAAGTCAGATGGCAGTGCTGTTAAAGCTCAAGTGTTCACCACATTTTTAAATTGTTTTCATCCTATAATTGGGCTTTTATTTGTGTAACAACTAACAAGCATTTGAAGATGATGCAAAAGAGGGGTATGATGAGAAGCTTAGAGAGATAGAAGCTGTGTGCAACCCAATCATTACCACTGTCAGAGCTGACATATATGAAAGAATATAATGAGGCGAAGCTAATATTTTCTGTCGAGGAATATTAAGACTCATGTAACTACTAAAGAACCTCCGTCGATTACAACCAAGGTATTTCATTTCCGAAAAGACTATCATTTGGTGTGAATCAAGGGCATGTGCTATATTAGACGTGGAAAAATAAATTGTCGGGGCGGGCTAAACCAACATATGAAAACAGGTGCGATTCCTTCTATTGTACGTTAAGTTGACATTGCATCAGCTTAGCTGTGACCAATATAAAAGGCAATCTTTGCCTATAGGTACACTAACTTATACATTTGGATACCATTAAATTGTTGTACGATGAAGATTAAGCATTATTTTCTCATTGAAACAGCACACGAATTGTGGCTATACATATATTAATATACTAAATCAAGGTGTTGTTTTAGGTATGAATTAAGACACATAAAAGAATTGTAGGAAGCTGCACAAAAACGACATGTAAATAGTGGACGCACACCATCATTTGACAAAGGCGAATTAATCTATACACTAGATTGTAACAAAGGTAAACATACTTTCTATATATTTTTTGACTAGCCATTGTTTTTGTAGATTTTTTGTGATTTAGCTATGTTGATTTAGCTATGTTAACTTATAATTATGGTATTTTGTATCTATATTCCAAAACTTATAGGACTTAATGAATGATCATAATCAGAATCATCTTTTGTTGGTTTTGCATGAAACTCGAAGGTATAAATAATAGACTTATGTGATATTCCATCCATTCATAACATTACATAGTGTAAATTTACTATCTGCAGTCATTTGAGGATGCGTTCAAAGTGACCGGGAAAATTTAAACCCCGTCAATGTGGACATATTGACTTCTAGGAGTCTTGGGGAAATGGAAATTGGATACGGTTTGCTACCCATTTGTGATTCTAGGTGTCTCGACCTGGATGTTCAAAACAACAACAAAGTCGACCAGCTATGTTACGCTAAAAGTACAAAACATCAACCAAGTCAGCGCACTACTAGACTATTTTCTTTTGAATTTTATAGCATTTTTTTAGTTGAATGCTCAAAAATGTACCAAAGAACCTGTATTTGGAAAGTATAGCGATTCTTATGTTAGCAATATGGCTGATAAGTTGTTACTTATGCTGTTTATTATGTTGATTTTATTTAAGGAAAAAATCTACTCTGCCAATATGTTGAAGGGTGTTCGGTTCAGAATTTTTCTACCTCTTTTGCAAAGGTGTTTGGTTGAAACATAATGTGTCTTTTTGTGCAGCAACAAATCGTTTTTGCTGAACTACGTACAATGCAAGCATTGTTTAACAGGTATGAATCTTATTAGTCTTAAAAAGCTTACTAAGTCTATGTTTATAAGATTTAAAATGATGTTGCCCCGCAGCAACGCGCGGGCAATCATGCTCGTTAATAGTATTGCTCAATTGTTGGTACAGCCAACATCTAACGAAAACAATTGTGCTCGATATCAAAAAATTAATCCACAAATCAATCTATTTGACCCCACGCTTATTTAAAACTATTTATACTTCCTACAGATATTACAAATTAGCAAAAGTAACTTAAAAAACATAAACAATGCAATGTACAATCATTTAGCAACACCTTGTGTATGCCTTAGGGTTTCCATATTGATGTAAACATCTACCTATTTATTCTCTCTTTCTATTGTATGAAGATATCACTTTTAAAACAAATAAACAAAAATATCTGAACCAAAATTCTATATGCCTTCACAATACCTGAACATGCAAACACAGGTTGAGGATAAAATGAGTTAAATATAACAATTTTCTAAAATTTATATATAACATTGTATGGATAATTAATGGTTATTTTATATATACGTAAATCTACCAAAATGAATAAATACATAACTTCCTAATGGAAAGAGTGACATTTTTATTAATTACTTTGTCTAGAAATTAAAAAAGGATTCAAAAGAAACCTGCAAAATGAAAAAATAAAGAGAGAAAAGATTGATGAAAATTGCTTTTATTTTTCATCATAATAATTTAAATAAAAAAAATACTACCAAATTCCACCACTACAACAACCATACTACTACCAATGGACCAAGACAAACAATTACGACATTAACAAAATGAAATGACCCAAAAGCCATCGACAAATACTGAATGCGTTTTAGTTGTTAAACCTCATACTTTGTCAACCCATGCTTCTTCACCATTTTACCAAAATCATCCAGCCTCTTTGTCATCGACTTCAGGTCCGTCCAATATGAGCCTATGAGTGATTGAGCAGGTACAATAATAACAATATGATCCAATCCCATTCAATGAGCTTTAGTTGTTATTTGTTAAAGCAAGATCTGTAACAAGCATATAAACACAACCACATGAAAACCAGTAAAAATATTAACATACCGCTCGTTGATAATTTTTTTTTTGTCATCATTGATTATTCCAGCTGGAAGAATGCATCAAGCTACTACCACCTAGGATACACGGAAACGCCGCCGGTATGCCGTATCACGTACCCGAAACGTTTCGGAAACGGGAAACGCCCGGAAACGCGAGGAAACGCCTGAGAAACGTCCCCGGGAAAAGTGGAAACGTTTCTTCAATTGGGGTACGCCCATCCTTCTCTAAGAAACGTTTGGGGAAACGTTTCTGGCCGAAAAAATCACGTTTCTCGTGGCCCAGACAGCATGAAGAAGCAGATCTGAAATGGAGCATTTAATTTGAGGAAGAAGATGATAGATGAGAGAGAATGAGAAACTGAATATAAAAAAGTTAGGGGCTGTTTGATAAAAAAAAATGATTTAGTACCGAATCAGTTAGCGCTCTGAATGATATAGACTAATCTGTATGAATATGGTTCTGAATGAAAATTGAGCGTTTGATACGAATTTTTAATAACGATCTGAACGACAAAAATTACCATTCTAACCTTGTGTCCGATTTCAAGTTGAATAAATCATTAACTATTACAACGATAAAACTTATAAATAAAAAATATCTAAAATTGACGTCCATAGAGATTCAAGTAGTGAAATGCAATCATTATTCTTTTTCTTTCAATTTTTAGTAATTAATCAAGCACAAGCCCCATAATTCAGATTTTGCAAAAGTAGTATATTACTACAAAATGTGAATAAAGCAACGAGTTCAAAAGTATCTACTTTATATGGGCTCCTACGTGACCATGTCTCAAACTACAAGAATAATCATTTTAAAAAGGTAAGAAAAAATGCCAATAAAAAGTTTCTTGTTTTATGTGAAAAAAGAAAACAAAACTCATGAATGTTGAAGGCTTATATATATTCCGAAGTAAATACGAATGAATGTATCACTTTGAAAATAAAAACAAAGTTTAATTATTAATCAATGAAAGTATAAAATATTATTGAAAATGACATTTGACACAAAGAAACAACCTTGAAACTATAAAAGGGGCAATCAAGGAAAAATATATGTGCTGAATGACAGAGTAGGTCCATCAACCCAAAATTGTTCAGAAGCTAAACAAATCGGTCAGAGGTCAAATTTGTTTTTATCAAACACACTATGCACTGACCGATTAGGATTTTTCTCTTAATTGATCCACTAAGAAGCTATCAAACACCCCCTTAATATGTAACGTCACCTTTGTGTATAAAAAAGCACTACATTATTTTTAATCTTTTTAATAAAACAAATATACCCTCCTACCTTTTAACTCTTTAAGCAAAGTTTGAGTTATTTGTTTAGTTTTTTTTCCTGAAAAGTTATTTGTTTAGTTTACTTTCTTAGTTATTTGACTTATATTGTTACAATGATATTCATTGTAGGATGGGTTTTCACTTTTGATGTTGGATCTCAATATCGTCAAGTAACGTCGAACGAATTCTTACAAGTAACGTATTAAAAGTAGCATATTTGTTTTAGTTTTGACTTCCTTGTAATCAAATTCGTACTTGCATTGGTACTTTTAAATTGATAAAAAAAAACCAACTAATTGATGTTTTTTTACTTAAATATTTTTTGGAAAAATAATTTGATGGTTAAGAGTTTTTAATTGATGATTATGAGTAATATTTGTTTGAATTTTTGAATATTGTGTAATATTTATTTGGAAGATAATTTGCCGTATACTAAAATATTATAAAACACATAGACGTTTCCCCGCCGTACCCGTTTCTTGAATTTTAGGATGTTGCCGTTTCCCGGTACCCGTACCTGTCCCCGTACCCGTCCCCGTTTCCGTCCCCGTGCAACTTAGACTACCACTACTCATAATATCCAAGCTAAAGAAGCAAAACCTACACAAAATGGTGTAAATGCAAGGTTATATGTATACTACAAAAATCGAAGAGAAGAAAAACGATGTTACCGTCGAAAAACGGCGTCAGTGGGCAGAGGACTGAGGTTGTGATAGATGAACTGAAATAAATGAAAGGGATGTTGACCAGTGCCGGCTGATGAGGTGTGCAACGAGTGCATTGGCACAGGGCCCATCATTTTAAAGGGCTTCCATTTTCAATAAAATAGCTATATATACGTGATACATTTACATACGCTAAAAGAGAAAAGTTCATTATAGAACCCATATTTGCCATAGAATCAATCAACCAATCATAGCCACTCATTTCTTTTATTAAAAATATATTCACCTTTTTTTTGAAAATTAAATATCTCACAAACCGTTAATCGTTACGTCAAAAAAATTATATCATCTCGACGAGAATTAAATTATCTTTCTATAGATATGCATTGTTATATACTTTCGACGAACTTTTTTTAAGAAAATTTCGTCCAGAAAAATCACATGTGATTTGTAAAAATCACATGTGATTTGTAAGAATCACATGTGATTTCTTAAAATCATATGTGATTTGATTTTTACGAATCACATGTGATTTTTAAAAATCACATGTGATTTTTCTGGACGAACTTTTAAAAAAAAAAGTTCGTCGAAAGTATATAACAATGCATATCTATAGAAAGATAATTTAATTCTCGTCACGATGGTGTATTTTTTGTAGCTTGAAGATTTACCGTTTGCAAGATATGTTGTTTTAAAAAAATGAAAATAAAAAAATGGATGAATGTGATTGGTTAATTGGTTCTATGACAAATTTGAGTTCTACATGGATCTCAACTCTACGCTAAATAGAGATAAAGGAGTCCAGCTAATATTTAATGAATAATAGGCCATTTAATGTTTGTTTATAAAACATTCCATATTTGTCATTTTTCTGTTGTAATTGATTAATTCATCTGAACATTTGTTTGAGGTACTATAACTTTTTTGTTATTCAAATTTGACCCGATTTCTTTATCGTTAATAGTTTAGTTATTTAACTTTGTAGCCTAGAATTGTTTATACATATACTTTGTTTGAATTTATGCTCTATAATTCAACTTAAAATACAAACATTTAGGACACAATCACACATATCTTAGTTGAAATAAAAAGATAGCGGAGAGTATCCGCCGGATACTTAAGAAAGTTGTTACTTTGCATGTGAAAGATGAATACACTTAATCATCTAACGTTAATATTTTTGTGTATACTTGTAAGAACATTTGTTGTATTGATACAACTTTTGCAGTATATGTAAATCTTTGAGCGACTAGGGGACCTATTTCAGAGTATCGTACAGGGCCACCGAATACAATGAGACGGCCCTGATGTTGACAGGTTTGTTGTTAAGAGTTACAGAAAGAGAGAAGGAAATAAGTTGTAGAGAGATGAAAAATTAAAAGTGGGGAAAGAAATTTTGGCTCATCACTATTAAAAGAAGATGAAAACTGAACGCGTGGCTAACTATTTACAGCTTACGTGGGAATTTTAGGTAGCTCCACAGATCTTACATGGCAATTTTAGGTAGCTCCACAAATCTTACGTGTCAAATTTAGGAAGCTCTACAGTTATTTTGGGGGGTTGGTTTATATAATAGGTAGATAGATTTGCCTACCAAATTATGCTGACAAGTGTCCTACCATATTCTTGTTGCTTTGCTTCATGACCCTCCGTCAACAATACCAGCACCGAGCTCCTCTTTACCTCCAGGCTCCAGCCACTCAACTTTCTCAAACTCACCTGTTAGTTGTTTGTGCAGTAAATACATATCGCATTAAAAAAAAATTGTAATTTACATATTCTAGTATAGTTGCAACATAATTAAGGGTGAGATAGTGAGAGAAAGTACCAACATGTTAGAGAGAGTTATGGAAAGAAGAAGAAACGAGCTGCATAAACAAAAATAAAAAAACAAAGCAGTTGTTAGTTACATATTTTAGTTGAAGTTGTAGATAATAAATAGAAAAAAAATAGCTTGAAAAATAAGGTTGAGGGAGAGCACCAGAGGGTGAAAGAGAGTTGTATGGAAAGATGAAATGTTTGAGTGAGTATTTTATGAGAAGAGTTAATAGTTTGCCACTACTACTTTGAGGTGATGTGTCATATTTTTAAGATAGACTTTGAGCTGATGTGTCAATTTTATAGATGGATACAGTAATTTTGAGACATCTTTTTATATAATAGGTAGATATTACGAAAATGAACCACCCATTCGTATTTTACGAAAATCATCTTTTAACGTGCCAGCATGCGTGCTTTCGTTAGATATAAGACACGTTGCTCGTCCACAACTCATGATTAACCACGTGTCCAAACACTATTACAACTCAGGATTAAAAATGTGTTTACTTAGATGTTCTTGCTCACTAGTTATCTCTTATTGGTCGGTTGAATTGTCACATTCTCATCTTAATTGGTGTGTTGTATTCCGTTTGGTCATAGGGGGTGCCTAATTCCCTAGTTCTACGAATTGTAACTCTTCTCTAGACTATCCGGGATCGCCAAGTACCTAAGTATCTCCCCCGAATACTCTACTATCAACAAGCTACAACTCACGCAATAAAAACAACGATGGCCTAGGTGCACTCTTAAGCTTTTTTCTATTTAGGAAGTTCAAGCTTGCAACAATTAAAGAAGAAGCCAGTTTTCCTTACTCTAGCGTCTACAAATTAAGACAAGAGACAACCTAACAATAATTAACAACTAGGTTTCATAGATCTAAGAAAACACAAGGATAATTTAGCTACTCATGGTAAACAAGCAAGCATACACACATACAATTAAACATGGGGTAGACATAATGATAATATGAGTTAACAAACTTATCTTATGATGTAAAGAAGGGTATGAAACCCTAAAATACTGTCCAAGTTGGATTACAACTGAATTAGGGTTTGCTCTCCAAAATTCTACCTCCTTAAATGTAGAAAAATCAAATTCTATATATAGATTGCAAATGTGTCGGCGTCACCTTTTGCTAGTGACACCGTCAGGTCGCCGTCATTATGGTTTTATTTGGGCCAAGTCATCATTGGGACGGCGTCAGTTCGTAAGTGTGACATCGTCAGTCTTCATGAGGGACGTCGTCTGAGATTGGTTCTTGGGCGTCTGGTGTGGAAAAGAAGGGAGACACCTTCCAGAGTTTAGGCGTGATGCCGTCAGTCTTTAAAACCAAAAATTGTTCTGAGTCGTCATATGTAATTTGATCAAAACTCTTATACAGGGACGACGTCGCCCTTTGATTGGGACACAGTCAGGCTTGAAAATCTGAGTCTTGACTTTGTCGTTTTCTTCATGTTTTCGCTCATTTTCGTCCAAATATGCTTGATTCTAGCATTTTGCTTCTAAAAGACCTAAAATGTGAAAGTGAACGATTTTAAGTCATAACGGATATAAAATATTTCGATTTAGGGCTTAAATGACCCCCTAAAAATGTATGTTTTAAATCTTTATCAATTTGGCAGTATTTGTGGTGTTACTTCTGCTTGCAGCTCCCCTAGTGTTGGTAACAGTTGCTTCACGTTCCGCAAGTGCTGCGGTTACTCTGTCGGCAACTAATTTCTTGATTGCAGATGGAGTCATTAATTGAGGTGGTTAAGGTGCTTTCTTTGGCACCACGAGTCTATTAAATACCAAAATGTTCAACACATTGAATATTTATATGAGGTAAAATTTTATAATGCGTAGTATAAGCATAAGGAATTTAGACACATTTTATAAAAACGTAAACTACTTTACAAAGTAGATTATATATTTGTTGCATCTATTTCAAAATTGAAACCTATTACAAGTTTCTACGATGTCACTAACTGAGACTATTAGTTTAGTGATTACAAAAGGTTGCTACTAAGATGCTAATGTATTTCGGGCTTGATGGTTCTTGTGGTGGTTGAGAGTTCCTCTTCATAGCAAGCACATTAATACTATCAATGTCCATCCTACACATATTAGGGTATGTGTTTGCAATCCATGATCGCACTTGATATAGCTCTTGTTCGAGCCTGTTTTGGTCTATTCTTGCAAAATTAGTACATAATTGAGTAGATGTTAACGGGTGTTTAAGTGTTTTGATTTCCATGTCATGTTCCTGCTCTCGGCGTTCTTCGACATGGCTCATCTGTAAGATAACATATCTAGCCGATGGTGGGCTCTTTCAGCCTTATCTTGTACCTTAGTAGTTTCAGTTTTATGTATTTTCATTTCCCAAGTTAAGGTTTCAGTAATGCCTTGGAGTTTGGTGAATTTTCAGTTCAGGCAATATAAGTCGTATTGAGGGGAAGGTTTTGCGGCCATTGCCGAGGAGGTTCCACCATCCTCATAAGTGGATGTTGGTCCTTGAGTAAGGGGTAGTAGGATTAAATTCATAGGAGGTTTCAGAGGCAGGTGGTGGTTATAATGGTGTTATATCATATGCATAGTCTACCTCTTCTTCTTCCTCGGGTTCAACCCAATCTTAAACAAGATATTTGGGAGAATTTGGTACAACCCGATCCTCCTCTTCTTCATCGGCAAGATCCTCATACGCTTCATCCTCATAATAAACGGCATCAAGATAGTTGTCGTTGATATCGGGAAAATCAAGCTCCGAAATGAGTGGGATGTTTGGAAATTGTTCTGGTGTTGCCAAAACGTAATCGGGAGATGCAAGTATAGACATAGTGTCTAAAAAAGGATATAATGTCAAAATATGTTCAAAATATGCCAAGTGTGTACATATAAATATACTAATGTGTTAGTGTAGCATAAAATATATTCGGAGTCCATAATCGTTTGGAGGATGGAAGGCATGGAGAGCGTAAGGCTATAAAATGTTTTGTTTGTAAAAATGGTTATAGTTTAGGTCACAACTAGACATGTTTCTCTATAACTATAGCTCTAATACAAATCTGTAACACCCCCAATTTCGTGAATGCATCGAAATTCAAGCTAGGAGTTACCTCTTGGTAGAACAGTTATAATAAAAGAAAACGAGTCTAATTGAGTCATTTAAATGGCTGATCATTCGATTCATTAAATATATCAGAGTTTACAAAGACATGTCCCAGTTGATTCCATGTTTACAAAATACATCAACATAAAGTATTTGATGTTTATCGAATGATAAAAATAAATTATAACCTTCTTGATTGATTCCATGCCCCTCCATGCCAGCCTCGATCATTATGGACCTGAGATAAAATTAACACGCTTAAAACTCTCAACACAAAGGTTTTAAACTATTTAGATCAACTTATGGCAATCTATTAGATGTGTATGTTGGATGTTGATAGATAAGTATGTAAATACGTAATGCAAAGGTAAAGAGTAAGAAACACAAAACCATGACACGAGTGTTTATAGTGGTTCGGCTACAAGGACACCTTCCTTGCCCTACTCCACTCCCCGAGTCACCTACTCGAGAGTTTGTAAGCACTACACAACACAAACTCTGTGTGGCGGAGAAGCCTTCACAACGTCGCCTACTCTTTATCCAATACAAGGCTAGATACCTGGGTTCTTCCACGAGGTAGAACCTAACCTATGACAACGTCGCCTACACTTTATCCAGTACAAAGCTAGATACCGAGTTCCATTACAAAGGAAGAACTACTACCTAACACTACACAACACCTATCCCAAAAGAGACACACTCCTTATTACAACATCATCAAGGATATCAATATCCTTTATCCAAACTAATATATCTTGTACATCAATACACCATATCGATTGTATACCCCTTGGCACCTTTCACTAATGCCCTTGACATGATCTTTCGGCAACTTTCACTAATGCCTTCAACACGGACCTTTGGCACCCTTCACTAATGCCTTTGACATGGACCTTCGGCACCTTTCACTAATGCCTTCGACTTGACCCTTTTGGCATCTTTCACTAATGCCTTCAACACAACACTTCTAGGGAGGAATAAAGAACAATCAACAAGAGAACTTTAGTAGTCTTGATGATGACGAAGCTTGGAAACTCATGGAATTAAGCTTGCTCGACTTCAAGAGGTGGTGATCTCGCCTTTAAGAGAAACCTAGAGAATCACACAAACACAAAACTACATAGGAAAATCTTTTGGATACGAGGTTAGAGAGTTTATGATAACATCAAATAATCCTGAATATTAAGTATTAATTTTCCCTGATAATGCTCGTATTTTATATCATTTATATGGATTTACGCTTGTTTTCCTCTATATTTCACTTTCAAGTAAATTACGAGCATTGGAGCTAATGAGACCCGGATTTGGAGAGTTTATTGAAGACATATGATAGTATGCTCATTTTGAAGATGTTACGGCGTAACTCACCTCTCACATTACGACGTAACAGAAGCGTGGCTCATAAAACCAACTAAACGGAAGATTACGGCGTAACTCCCTCCTAGGATTACGTCGTAACTAATTAGGTCAA
This sequence comes from Chrysanthemum seticuspe, assembly GCA_019973895.1. Classification (NCBI taxonomy): domain Eukaryota; kingdom Viridiplantae; phylum Streptophyta; class Magnoliopsida; order Asterales; family Asteraceae; genus Chrysanthemum; species Chrysanthemum seticuspe. Next base: position 333,367,595 of record BPTQ01000006.1, on the reverse strand, counting down.
ATGAGGTTCCGCGCCGCTGCAAGCTACGACGTAACTAATTCCACAATTACTGCGTAACCACGATTTATTGAAGATACGGCGTAACTCATTCCTGATGTTACGCCGTAACCAGCTTTTCCAGAGCAAATTACAAAGAAATGGATGTTACGTCGTAACTCTCAACTTAAGTTATGCCGTAACTAGATCTGGCCTATAAATACCGCCCAAATTCCAGCATTTCTATTCATTCATTTCACACACCAATTCATAGAACGTGGGTAGAAGGTTGAAGGCAGATCTTAGGGAGCATACGGAGCCGTCTCCAAGGGAGAAATCACTCCCCTACGATAAGCATTAGCATTTTATCATTTCTTTACTTTCAATTCATGTATTTCGTAATGTTAAACATTTAATCAATTGTTTTAGTTAATATGAGCGACTAAGCACCTCTGGTGCTAGCCTAGTTATGATTCCTTGATTGTTTTGTTTATGTTTACATTGCTTCCGTATAATTGTTTCTAGTGTATGCATTGTTGGTAGCTACCCTTGTTTCGGTAGTTTTGAATGGCGGTAGTGGCTAGTTACTTAGGAGATATGACCAACTGACCCTAAGTAGTTAGACTGAGTGGGAAGGGTAAGAATTGACCAACTGACGACCCTTCTTCGCTTGTGCGATTTGACCAACTAATCACCTACCGTTTGAATGAACTTAAGAAGTTAGGGATGAGTGTTTAAGATGCTAGTGCCCGGGCACTCATTGTTACAAATCTTGCATGTAGCGGAACTTAATGACTTGACTTAGGGGACTAAAAACAACTGGACTTTCAAGGGGTCACCCAAGATCTCCGGTGGAAACCTTTGCTGAAAGGTTAGGACGAACTGACCAAATGCTGTCCTAGCGACTTTCACCCCCACTTGAAGCAGGTGAAAGTAATTAAACATGAACTTAACTTGATAGGATGAATAACTAGGTTAGCACACTTCTCCTCTACTGATCACAACCCTCGCCTTTATTTGCTTTCTTTTATTTTCTTGTCTTTAGTTATTAATTAATCATTTCAACCTTAAAATCTGTGACACCTAGACTAAGTTAAAATCCGCAAACATAGCTCTTGGGACGACCACGGTTTTACCGAATACTACACTACACACCACCGGGTACACTGTCCGTTATTGCATTAGGGTAGACCATAGGTATATCGAGACAATATAAATATTAAAACCTGGTCACCTACATCAGTTTACAATACTAGGAGAAAATATGTGTAAAAGGGGTGGTTTACAATGAAGAAATGACTCACTATTATAGGCAAAAACACTCTACTGTTCCCCGGATCCCATGGATCCCTCACTTGAGGGATCCATCCAGCATATTCCTGGGGATCCGCCAGACGCTCCCTCTATTTAGGTTATGGGTCATGGATCATGGGTCATGGGTTATGGACTTTGGGTCATGGGTACCCAAATAGATACAATGTATCTAGACATTAGATCATGGGTATGGGTCATGGACCATGGATAATACCCAATATGACTTCATGCATGATGTCATACAATGGGTCAAGGGTTATGGATCATGCTCTATGGGTATGGGTCATGGACTTTGGGATTTACTCAACTATATTCAATGTATCTAGTCAATGGGTAGTACTAAGATTTTTACCCATTACAATATATATACTAAGTATATATAAGTACATGTAAACACTAGTTTATACATATGCATCTTTATAAAATTTAAACACTATTACTTGTTTAATGTTTTATATGAAAATGTAGGTGTGTTAGTAAACTATTGGCTCAAACCATTTACGTATTTTATTTGTTTCGTTAAAATGATTTTACGTTTGTCATCGACAAAACATTAGAAGATCGTAAAATATAAATAAACGTTTTTACGGCTTATTTGTATTAACACCTAGGTTTAGTTAAATGGTTGAAGACATTTGTAGTGTAAGCTAATTAGACTCATACTCATAGTTGAAAACAAAACAGTTATTATTTCACTAAGCTCATGAAACCAAAGCGTTAACGTGTACCAACTAAATTGGCGTGTTTGTTGCCCCTGTAGGTAAGTTGCTATTATACCTATTGTTCTTAAATATAGTGCATTGTTTTTAACGTACTTGGCCAATACAAAAGGGATTCATCAATCCTAATAGGCCTATTCATAATATTCACGCTCACTACTCCTACTAATAGGCCTTAAGTTTGGCAATGTTGGTACTTAGTAACAATAAAACAATCATATAAGCATACAATGCAAGTGTTTGTATGTTCATGTTAAAATGGCATGTATCTCCCCCACTGGTTTGTAAAAAAAATTAAGTAATAGAAAGTGGGGCTATGAACTCACTGTGAGTTTGATGATATTTAGTACTTAACGGATATGATGGATAAGCCGAGAAAACTCTACGCCCAACCTAGAGTATGATGAAATGTCTTAGGTTGTTGGAATGATTAGTAGAAGTATAGATAAGTCTATTTACGTCTTTCTATTGATCATGATGTAGCACTTGATAACTCGTATATTTCGTTTATAGAAGTAGTTTAGTTTGTGAAAACGTGTTTAGTTTATATATAATGTACTACCGTTCGGGCCATCACAATCCAGAGGGCATGTAGTAAATGTATGAGGAGCTAGGAAACTTTAATTCATAAATTCAACAACTCATCAATACGTTTACCTCAAAGAGTCCTCTCACATGAAGTTCCCTACTATTGTAGTACTTTAGTATGTAAAACATATGTTTTTGTATCATAAGCGTCAAAATAGTTGTACAGTTTTGTAAAGTAGGTTTAGTTGTGTTCTGTAATTGAGTTATTGTCGTTTTCAAAGTAAAATAAAAGTCATGAAGTCTTTAGGTTATTTTTTTATGATTAGGAAATCATAATGGTTGTTACAAGTTCTCGTCATTTCATAAATATGACCATTCATAGTGTAAGTATATAAATTTATTTCGTTTGGTATGTGTTGGTGTTAGTTTTGCCAAGGATAAGGCCTTGGCTAATTGTCTCGGCTTAGGTAGCCTTGAGGCCTTAGCCGTGGCCTTGCCTTGATTTTGATCTCGGCTACCAAGGCCTTAAGGCCTCAGCCTTGGCCTTAGTCGTGGTTGTGGTCTCGGCCCAAGTCCATTAGGCTGTTTGGTTGCCTTAGTCGTGCGGCTATATGAAGTCTACTTAAGTTTTGATAGATTTTAGCCTTTGTTTTGCATTTCTAGTTTAAAATCTCATGAGTCTAGATGTAAGACATTATTTCGGACAACTTTCATGTTTTACACTTTCGATGAATCGGATTCTAAAGTGGCAAAAATGAAGATTCAAAATCGCATTAGAAACTATTTATAAACCTTTACCTAGTTTTATGTCACAATAGGTCAGATTAGTTTTTATAGTAAACGGCCCCTTGTTTTGCATTTTCTGGCTATGCTTACCCTTTTTTTTTTTTTTTTTTTTAGAAAACATCGTCCTGGACAACCTTTTTGTTTTAACCATTAGATGAATCGGACCAAAAGGGCTTCAAAAATACGATTTAAAATTGTTACAGAAAGCTTTTGATAGTTTTTAGCTTTTCCGGTTTGGTAACTTCTTTAGGTCATAACTTTTGACTCCTTTGTTCGTTTTACTTGATTCAAAGGGCCATGGTTTTTGTTTGATCTTGTCTATAAAAATATGTAAATAAACAAGTCTATAGGTAAATGTTTTTGCAGCAAAATTGAGTATAAGATAACTATTTTGCTTGTTTTGTTAAGATAATATAACATGTGACTTGTTTTAAAGATTTGTATATCATTTGATCAATATAACTAGATATATATAGCATGTAATAAATATATTTAGCACATAGAAAGCATGAAATCGTAGAATGATGGTGATGATTATGTGCTTACAACTTTTGGCCAAACAAAAGGGAAATCAAGATTCAAGAACTAGGACAAGGACTTAGAGCTCTTCTTTCTTGGATTCCTTCACTGCTCTGGTATGATCAAAGTTGAGCTAGGGCTTGTGCAAGACTTTGATAAGGCCTTGGTGACTTGAGTGCATTTAAACTCAAGAGAATCACTAAAAGAATGCAAAGGACTTGTTGGAAGTAGTTGTATCTTCAAACTTGTAGCAATATTTGAAGTTGAAAATCAAACAATGAGAGTATATGTGTTTGTATTGGGCGTTTGAAATGAGAAGACCAAGGGGGATTATATAGCAATGATATAGTCAAAGGAGGTGCAAGTAAAAGAAGATCAAAAGATATTATGGAAGCTTTCTTAGGAAGTTTAGTATACTTGGTTGATTTTAAGCCATGAAACTTTCTAAGGCTCATCACCAAGCCACCAAGGCTTGGTGATTCACCATATGGCTGGTCAAGATAAGGGGGAGTGACTAGGTGGATGAAACTTGGTATTTATCTAGTTTACGGAGTGAGTTTTGGTCCCGGTAATCGCTAACTATAAGACGTTAAGTCACGAAACGTAAAACCGGGTATTGTAAAAATATGAAACTTTTAAAAATAATTAAACTCATCATTATACTCCATATTAGTATTTTAGATGAGTGATAAGTTCAACGGAGTGCATAAACGCTGTTAAAACTAAGAAACGTGGGTTGAAAACACGTAAATCGTGAAACGTAAGTAGTTTACGCGAAAATGGAAAAAGTGAAATGTGTTATTTATATTATGATTATTATGAACTTAAAAGGCTTATAATGTCTAGACTGGACTTTGTCTGGTGTCGGTTGGTGTTAGGTCTAGAACTGGGAGTTTAAAACGCGTTACGCGTAAATCAGAAAACGTAAAAATCCAAAAAATTTGAGAATGTTATACGATGTGAAAAACACATATTTCTCTTGTTTGAAATGTCATATGAACATAACAGGATGCTCAAATTTTGTTTAAACCTAATCGAAAATCTTAGCCACGGTTTTGTGAAACCGGATATGAATGGATTTTACGTACGTCGTCAGGATGACCCGTTGAGTATCATCTCTCTTGTCATGATGAATGAAAAAAAAATCAGGTATGAATAGTAAAAGTGAATGGTAATTTTTTTTTGAAAATAAATAGTAATCTAAGAATGCGAAGTGTTACAAGATCTCTCCCACTGTTCATAAGCACGTTTTTTATCTGATGTATTATCAGCAGTAAGTGCAGCGGGAGGATTGGTACGAAGCGCATGATCAGTCCATTACTCCAAGAGTAATTTTCACTTGATCTCTCCATGTTGAGAAGTTAGTACCAGTTAACGGTTCAATTCCGGACAAGTAACCCCGTATTGGAAGTTAATGTAGATGTTGACATAGATTGAAAATTAAAAGTATGCTCAGATAAAACTAAAGGAATTAATGGGATATATATGTAAAGCATATCTAAAACATAAACCTATTATGAACACCAAAATAATAGGTATAAAGATGTTGTGTCCAATTACTAACCTTTTAGTTAACAATTGAAACCATAAGTCATCTTTAACTAGTCTAAGCATGCACATATATCATATATCACCGTTGGGCAGAAACGTAACATATATGTTAATTATGCTAATATATTTCATTGTTCAAGTTGTTTTGCAAATAGCTGTTGGTTCATTGAGTGATAACATGAACAATCTTTATGATATCGCGTGATTAAACTCATATATTAATCCAAGCTAATCATTCTTTGAAATGAATGTTTATATTCATACATCAGATGTATAAAATATTGGAAAACATATAAAGCATTTTTCATACAATAGTATTTTTAAAATTCGATGTTAATCAAATTTTGATTTCATGCATTAGTTAATTGCTTCCAATACAACAGAATGTATAGAAAAACATAAATTCATAACATTCAAAAAATCAGAGACGTAATAGATTTATTAATCACAAAGACAACATGTGTTCCAAATATGAAAGTTCATGAATTTATTCCTTTATTTATAATAATATATTCATTAGCAACTAAAGGGAATCATTAGCAACTAAAAGGAATCATAATAATATATATATTCATTATTTGCAGAAACACATGTGCATGATCTATCCTTTATTTGCAGAAACAGATGTCATATAATAATATACTCCGTATTTATTAGCAAGGGAATTCTTAAATTTTCGGAAAGTAACAACCAGATTGGATTGCTTTATCACTTCTCAAATAATTTTAATTCATTAAAATGATTGTAGTTTATCGGCAATCATAACAAACCGATGTCACTTCCATATTTAATATGCTTGTGTCCCTTTCAAACGCACAGTGGGTTATAGACGATGTTACATAATCAAAATTATACCATGAGATTTTAAACGAATCTAATGTCACATGTCATATTAATTAAACATATACATAATCAATCTCATGTAATCATATGGTAACTATAACATGAAAGTAAACTTACTTGATGATAGAACCGACTTATGATTATGATTAGATGATGAAACCATAGCGTTAAGGTTAGTCGATTCGGATAGTGATGTCACCAATTCGATGGAGGGATGTTGTCACCAGGTGTTTATTGAAAGAATTCTGGTATGTGACAAGACACATGTAAACCACAATCCCTGAAATTTTATTGTTATGGTAATTACTTTCATCAAGCAACTGTCATTTGTTAGTTAGAGGTGTAAATTATCATCTTGGCATACTTTAAGGTCCAAATGGTCAAAGGTCTTATTAGAAGGATTAGTCCAACACAAAATTAAAATTAAACACATTGCATGTAAATTTAACTATTTATACTCACTATATCTCATCCAAAAACCACCAAAAACATCAGTATCAAATTTACAAGTATTGATACGACGTGCACAACGTAAAAAACAAACAATGAGCAACAACAAACAAGCGCTAGAGCTGACCGACATCACCGCCCCCTTACTGGCAGCCACTCAAGGTACCGTCAGTCACATCCTTCCTTACTTTTTTCATTCCCACTTACTTTTATAAAATATTCTGCAGGTTTGACTATGGAGGACCGTGTTGCATCCACTAGTACTCCAATCATTGACTGTATCACGGAGGTCAACCAGACAACATACTACGTGGATGAAAGTGTTGATGAGACTATAGGCTTTCTTCTTGATTTTGCAACAAAAGGAAAAAACAGTGGCAAACAATCACCATCAATCTGCAAGGTTTCTAGAATTCTTAGAGATCTTAGCGAAAGTTCATTCAACCCTCAGCTGGTCTCTATAGGACCTATACATAGAGAAGATCCGAAGTTGAAAGAATTTGAATGGCAGAAAGGATGTTATCTTGATTACCTATTACGCCGTTGTCATGATTCCCCAAAGAAAACATTAGAAGCATGTCTGCAAAAGGTAAACACTTTAATACCCCAAATTAGAGAATCTTATGCTGGTGTGATCAACAACTATAGTGACGTTGAGCTTGCCAGGATGATGGTTATGGATGGTTGTTTCATACTTGAATTCTGTTTCAAGCATGAAGAAGAAAATTTGTATTTGCCAAATAAGATGCAAAACCTTCGTATTGCCATGGATCTGATATTGCTAGAAAACCAAGTCCCTTTCTTTGTTCTTCAAGCTTTGTTTGACTGCTCCATGGGGAAAGTGTCTTTCACCCTTAGCAACGTTCTCGATCAATATTTGGCACCCTACATTAAGCTCTTCCGATCTCCGTTGCCTGATAAAATTTCAACCACAGATGTTGACTCAGATTCAACTCACGATCATGTTCTTGGCTATCTGCACAAACGCTACCAGCTTGTAGTTGCCAAGTCATCGAATCCTATGCACACTGAGGCATCAAAGCTTGCAGATGAAGAGCGAATAGAGAATACAACATTACACTCGATAGTAGAACTGGATAGATCTGGGATGAACTTTAAGCCTCATCAAGAGTATTGTTGGTCAATGAACGTTAAATTCCAGCAATCTCTTTTTCCATGTTTACCCTGGTTTTGGAGTAAGCCCACTCTTCTAATGCCAACCCTGGTTATTGATGATACCACTGAGCTAATTTTAAGGAACTTTATTGCTTACGAGCAATCGTTCCCTCAAGTTAGTTATTACTTTACATCATATATACATGCCATGGATATGCTTATTGATACTCAAGAGGATATTGCTAAACTGTCAACGCACTCGGCTCAAACCAAGAGGCTGCAGATCTGATCAACAAGATAGGCAAAAACATGTTTGTTGCAGATTTCTATTACACGCAAGAGTTCACAAAAATGGATATGCACTACAATGGTGAGTGGCCCAAGAAGATTGCATCGCTGAGACGCAATTTTGAATGGCAGAGACGCGTATATTTCAAGAATCCATGGAATATTTTTGCACTACTTGGTGCAATAATTCTGTTTTCTCTTACCGTGGTTCAGACCGTTTATACCATCAGGGCCGCATAATTGCATACTCGCTTTGAGCTGATGGAAGCAACCAATAAATTTGAGTGTGTCTGCTTTTCTTTATTCATTGTTCACAAAGTCACCTTTTTTTTTTTTTTTCCATGCTTGTATTGACTTATTTAAGTATCAATAAAATGGAGTTTTAGGTGACTATAGTAATTTGAAAAAGTAATTAATAAAGTATGTGCCTCTAAAAGTATTTAAATAAATATTTAGTGTTTTTCTTTTTCTTCTCTTTCTTTTATAAAAAATCATACTGTAAATCTTTCCTTCATACAAAATCATACCGTAAACATCATGAAAGATTTTTTTTATTAGCAACAAACTAATCACCCACGATCTTTCATATGTTATCAAATCCAAAAGAGAAAAGAATCAAAAAGATAATAGCCGTCGTCTTCATCTTTATGTTCTCGTCATGATCTCCTATGTCAGTGTCATTGCCGACTCAGTCATTTGTGACGATGATGACTACGACATAGTTCTCATCTCCTTCGGTGTTATTCAAAGTAGTCCGATTGACTTCAGGGCATTTCCTATGTATTTAAGCTCATCACGAACGTTCGGTGTGAACTTTGAGAGCTAACAATGGTATTTCTTATGGCATTTGGTTTAGTTGATCCTATTTGTTGTGGTGGTAACAGCCGGCTACTTGTTTGTTTACGTTGTTCCTTTAGACGATATATCGGAATCGTGTTGACGTCCAAATTATCGAAACAAGACATAATATTCCTTCAAGTGATCGATGGCGTCGATCGAGGAATCAAAATCAATGTCATACATCAACATGGCTAGTGAAAGAGTCCTCAATGACGAGGATGAACATAGTTACATAGTGAAGATGTCTATGCAAATGAGGATGATGCTTTTAGAACGGTGAAGAGCCAAATCGGTTTTTATGATCTTTTAAAAACATAAAAATTAGTTGCTTAAGCATTTTATTAATTATTTTTAAAACTACATACTTTGTTAAATACTTTTTCAAATTACTATAGTCACCTAAAAAACTCCAATAAAATGTTTACATGTTTTCAGATTTTATAATTATTAGGGTTACTGAATATACTGTTAAATGATGGTCTCCTCAGATTTTATAATTATTTGGTTACTAAATATACTGTTACATGATGGTCTTCTCACATTTAGTTGAGGTGCTGCTTCAAATTATAATACACTATCTCAAAAACTCATAGTAGACTTAAACCGATCGAGTGGTGTTAAGTCTATAATCTATCTATCTACTACTTAGATTCTATGCATATGTACTTTTTAAATTTAATATGTTTAAAATTTGAGGAATGTTAATACCTTTGATTAAGAATACTAACATCATCTACAACTATATTAATATTTTTAAATAATATTATTTGACATTATACATGCACTATCGTTTTGTACGGATATTCGTCTACTAATCTATAATACATATAAAGGGTACATATTTTTTTTAAAACACCTTAATAAAATAAAAATGAGTAAGGTGTTATACCTAAAAATTTGAAATTTCTTTTACTTTCTCACATAAAAATGCTTGACTTGTTTTTTTACATTTGTTTTCTTATAAATATATTTTTTTTGAATGGCAAATTTGTTGTCTTATAAATATACTTAAAAAGTTTAAAAATAATATTTAATACATAATCAGTTATAGAAAATGCTACAAAAATTTTTAAAATTAGTAATTAATTAGTTGTTGTCATATTCATTTTTAGTTGGTAATACTTGGTTATATTTTTGAGCACTCATATTTGTTGATTATGTCATGAATAACACTCAGCTCGATTTATAGGTTAAGATATAACAAGGGAGGTCCATTTGAGCTAAAAATGTATATGATTTTTTTTCCTTGACAAAGTTTTCACCATTAAAAATCAACGTAAAGAATCAAAGAAACAAATGGTCTTGTTACGCATCAATTATTTATGCCGGCATACATTACACTGAATGAAGTCGACGCGTTTCTTCGGTTTTAGATGATAAGCCACGCAATTTTTTGTTTCAGATAGGCCACATTTACTTCATTTTATTCATTAATTTTCATGCATTATTTCACTTCCCTTAGAACACCGGATTAGGGCTGTAAATGAATTTGGTGAGCGTAGCCAGTGTATTATTCATGTTCATTCGATTAACTTTAATCGGACAAATAAACACGGTCATTTAAATAGAAGAATTTTTTCTGTTCATGTTCATTTATTAAGAAACTAAGATTGTTCATGTTCATTTATTTTCGTTCAATAGATATTAAACGAACATATATGAACGTAGACAAATAAACATTAAAATTTTAAAAATATACATAATAAATGTATTATAAATGTTGTTTTGTTTAGGTAAACCAATTTTAAAGTGTATAAAAAAAATATTATATACGATTATAAACGAAGGTTACGAATACGTAATCGGACACTCACGAACATAAATGAGCGAGTAAGACTTTCGTTCATGTGCGTTCATTAAACTAAACGAACATAAATTATTGCTCATGTTCGTTCATTTAATAAGTAAACGAACACAAACGGACTTTTACTAAATGGTTCATGAAATGTTCACTGAACGTTTAGAACGCTTACAACCCTACCACCCATAATAGTAAGACTAAGAAGATCGAGTCTTGGGCACCCAAGGTCGTGTCTTCCCTATTATGGTCACCTCACACAACACGTCTTTAAGGGCAAAATGGGAAGACTCGGTCGATTGCAAGATCGAGTCGTCCAATATGTGTTTTTGTGTTTGTGTGTGTGTGTTTCACTGGGGCATATATGTGTTTAACTGCGGTATATTTTTGTGGTGAAGTTGGTTGTCTTATTACACTTAGTTGTGGTGAAGTTGGTTGTAGAGAGAAAAAGTTGAGTTAGCACCGAAGAATTGGTGATGAATGCGATCTTAAGGCTTTACTATTACACTTAATCTTATAGATGAGGCTACACATATCCTTTCATATCGAATCACTAGCTAAAAGACCCGTGAAATTCACGGGTATTTTAAGCAAATGCAAAAAGTTAGACAATAAATTGTATGTTATAGAATTATTCGTTGGCAAACGAAACTTTGTAAAACTGAAACATATGTGTCATGCGCTTATAACCAAAAGAGAACATGAAGTAAAATCAGTAGATATTGTTGTTATGGTCTTGATGAACTTGTATTTGTCGTGATCATCCAAATACATTTTGTCGAGTTACTTAAGAAAAAGCACAGTCACACTACCTGCATAGATTAAACAAGTCGAGTTTTTGTCGAGTTACTTGAGAAAAGCACAAAAAGTGGAATTAAAAAGCTTGTGTCATATATAAGAAGCACAAGAAACAAGATGTTATTGTCTCAAAACACGACGTTGAATACAAAAATAAAAACGCTTGAGGCATCACTGGAAATGGCAAGGAATCCCTTGGATCACGCATGTCAGTCGGGTGCAATACTCCATGAGCTTATAGATGACATAAATAATCTTCATGTGTAGATTAAACATGTCGAGTTTTTGTCGAGTTACTTGAGAAAAAGCGCAAAAAGTGGAAATAACAAGCTTGTGTCATATATAAGAAGTCCACATCTTATATAGTTTATTAAATAAGTCATAGCTTTCATTGAATTAATCGAGCTTAAGCCCAATTTTAAAGACTTGTGAAGCTGGCGATTCAAGTTTGAGAATAGGCTAAGGTCGTCTAGTATGAGCTCGGATCAGCTATTTTCAAGCCATAGCCACTGTCAAATAAGCTACCGCAATCTAAGAGGTTAGCAACCTCAATCAAGAATTTAGTACTTAAGCTAAAGTAGGACCAGAACTGTCAGGCCCCCTAAATTATCTCGTTCATTTGTAACCTACAAATATATTTTGGATTCCCGACATTTCAATATCATCGTCTTACATATACGATAACAATGTCGAAAATCTCTCTTATATAAGAAGATATGGCATCACTCTTTCTTTCTTCAGACATACTACCTACGGCCACCATGGTTGTTGGAGCTCCATTCCTAATCTTGCTAGTTGCCAGTATTTCTCCTTATTTCACTCATTATGCATAATCGAGTATTCCTATAACCTCCTAAAAATCCTCTAAGAGGTCACTCCACAAAGAGTTAGTGATTCCGAACCTGCAAACCAAACACTTGATACGCCATATGACCCGCTTGCAAAAATCAAACACCAAATGATGCATGTACACCATCCAAATCTGCAAAACTTATTATTAATATATTTACGTTTTTATGCTAAGCAGGATTACAAAGATGTGGCAAAAGTTGCAGGTTACGATGGAATAATTATCTGCGACCAGGTTTAAAAAGAGGAAGCTTTTCGTTGCAAGAAGCCACACTCATAATCAAGCTACAGAACATGTTAGGAAACAAGTATAAAAGGCCACGAGCTACTTTACACGCAATTTCTTTGTTTACTTCCGTTAAAGATGTTTAATTTCTTTTGTTATTTTGTTTAACAACAGATAGGCACAAATAGCAAGTTACGTACCAGGAAGAACCGATAGTGCTGTAAAAAACTTCAAGAACTCCAATACGAAAAAGAAGCTTCTTCAGTTCCAACTGCAAATGATCAATGATCAAGAGCGTCGTGTTGATCAAGAAACGGAAAATGACGTTGATCTTCCTCCTCTTCCACCATCATCCATGAGAGAGTATTTTGACCTGACATGATCAAAATTGGGATCCGAATCATCTGATAATGCAAGCTAGAAGCGAGAATGACAGCATCAATTTGATCACTAATAGTCAACCAAATATTCAGTTCATGGGTCATAACTTTAACAGTATTTGAACTCTCAAACTTTGTATTGACAGTGATTCATGAACAAGCAATCCTGTCTTCTCGTAGGTGGATTGTCTTAGCACATTTGGATCAAAGGTACCCGTTACGGTCACAAAAGAATAATACAGATCATAACTGACAGCATTGTTAATATAAATTCACCACTTAGCAGTTATGTCTACTGCTAACTCACTAAAGAAAACGATTTTATACTGTTTGTATACTTGAATATTTCGAACTGTGAAGTCAGATATCTTAAGTTCAGATAATATATATATAGTGATAACTCGATACAAAAATGGAAGTATGAAACAAAGCAACGATTTCATACAAGATATTAACAAAGATCACGAGCCTCGCAGAGTCTTGTGCAAATGTACACGTTAGTAGTATCATACAACAATACAACAAATTAACTAGAAACACTAAGGGTGCGTTTAGTTTGGGGAAAACACCCTTGTTTTCCACAAAATGTTTTGTGGAAAACAAGGAAAATAGAGATCGCGTTCAAATTATCATTTTCCAACAAAATGTTTTGCAAAACACAAAATCCCCTATTCCTAATCTAACAAGGAAAATTAGAAAACAAATTTAAGTTATTTTCCTTGTTTTCCTTTGTAACCCCTAACCCTCCCTCCCCTTCTTCAAAATAGAAAATACAAATATTAACTAAACGCATTTTCTATATTTTTAAGTGTTTTGTGGAGATAAATTTCCCATCCAAATTTTTACAAAACTAGAGATAGAAAACAAGGGAATTTTTTCTCCAACTAAACGCACCCTAAACATCTAAAGTGATGTTAGAATCCATAACTACTCATCATCTTCATCTTCTTCAAATTCTTCTTCATCATCCTCGTCAGTTTCTTCATCCACATCCTCGACGATTCCTTCAACCACGTCCTCGTCATCAACTATGAAACCACCCAACGTTTCATCAGTTTCATCTTCATCGTCATCATCTTCAACATCAACATCCATCGCAGAACTCTTTGTAGTATCAGTACCACTTCTACTTGTACTCGCACCTTTTCTGTTTTTCTTTTGGTCTTTTGACCTAGTCTTATACTTGGGTTTTGGGTCATTTTTTAGTTTCTTAATCAATTCAGCGTCTTCCTCACTCTCACCCGTCCACACATCATCATCCTCGTCATCATTCGCTGCACCTTTCTTCCTCTTTCGTCTTTTTCCCTTTTTTGCTTTTTTATTACTAACTTCATCTTCGGCTTCATCACTGTCTTCTTTATTATGTTCTTCAAGAAACCAATCCCAACTATGTATGTCACGGATCATTTTCTTCGGGTAGTTATCAAACTCGTGTCCCATAACAACAAAACCGAATTCTGCAAATTACCATCAAAATAATATATAAGCAGACATTTGTTTGGACCCATAATTGTAGATGGCTAAAATTTGGGGGTGTTTGGTCATGCACTTTAAAAGTGAGTATATATAACTTTGCCACATAAGGAGGCATTTAGCCATCCATCGTGAGAGTAGCTATCACATCTCGACCCGTTACTATATATACTAAACAACAAAGTCCTTGAACTTCCGTCTTGGAAGCGGTCAATACCATTTCAAAATGCAGTAAAATGAAACTGCCGGTCGATTAATTCTAGATAAAGCTCGATACTTTCAAATTTATATCGACTTACTATCTGATATGTGTGCTTCTTAATATGATCATTTTGACTTGAAACGTGAAAACCAGAATCACATCCAAACGCCCTTTCATCTAAGATCTCAGCAACCGAAAAATTAAGCTAAGACTGTTCGATAACTGTAATTTTATTTTCTAATACTTTGAAATCAAAATATGTGAATCTAAACAAACATGTAAGAAACTAATACTATAGTCGATTTTCAAGTTTTCCCATAAATCCCTGGATACTAAATACATGTCATTTTAGTCACTCTATTTCATTTATAAGTCATTGAAAATTGGATATTTAAGCTGAAAAATCAACCTTCTTTGATAAAAATAACAATTTTATACGAATTTAAACATTTTATATACAGGCTGGCATAACTAGTAGTAGTTGCACGTTTTTTTAGTAAAAGCGTTCCTGGTAGCTGTATATTATAGAGTGTAAAAGGACATGAAAGCTAAACGCTTCTTTTATTAGTGTTCAACATTGAAGTGTTTAAATAAAATCCAAAAGCAAAACTTTCGTTGCAAAAGCAGCAAAACACGCATTATATTCTAAACGCCAAAAGCCATGTTTATATGTTTGGCAAAGAGCATATAAGAGAGTTTAGCGTTTTTAATTAAAAGACCATTTGGCAGCGAGAATTTATCTTTTCTAAACGTTCTTTTCATATGCTACTTGAAGAAGCATTTACGTCTGCGTTTAGCTTTTTCGTCATTTTACAATTAATAATTACACATACAAATACAACTACGTCACCAAACACTTTTACAAAACATGCTAGCAACTACCGCTAACTAATGTTCCTAGTTTTTCATCATTTTACACTTATTAATTAAGTATACAACTACGTTACCAAACACTTCTATAAAACAAACAAATACTCTAACACCTACTAGTAGCTAACTGCTAAATGCTGCTACAGCTAACGGCTAATCCTAGTTTTGCCAAAAAATACTCTGACCGCTAAAAGCTAGTCACCTAGCACAAGATATACTAAGGGGATGTTTGTTTCAGCTTATATAGAGGGCTTATGGCTTATTTAGTTTTCGGCTTATGTTTCATAAGCTGGCTTTTTGTGGCTAAATTTGAAACTTTTCGGCTTATATAAGTTTATCATGTCATAATAAACTTATATAAGCCGAAAAGTTTCAAATTTAGCCACAAAAAACTGTGCCGAAAACCACATAAGTCATAAGCCCGCAATATAAGCCGAAACAAACACCCCTAGGTTTCGGCTAATATAGCCGGCTTATCGCTTATTTGGTTTTGGGCTTATGTTTCGCCTTTCGTGGCTTATTTGAAACATTTCGGCTTATATAAGCTTATCATGTCATAATAAGCTTATAGAAGCCGAAATGTTTCAAAATAAGCCAAAAAAACTGGGTTTATCAAACATAAGCCGAAAACCAAATAAGCCATAAGCCGGCTATACAAGCCGAAACAAACACCCCTAGAAGGTATGCACTAAACGCTCCAAAGCTCATCACCAAACACTAAATTCAACATTTATCATACAAAAACAAACCTTTAACAGGATCATCAACATCTGATACATCACCACTCCCAAAACTTTCAATTTCACTACCTAAACATCCGTTTTCATTTGGGTTACTAATCTTATGAGACATGCCATTTTCGGGTCACTGAACTTACAAAAATATACAAAAACATCACCGAACTTGTAAAAACACGACTTTTATGTTACTTAACTACAAAAATTAAACATTGTATAAAAATATATGAAAACTAAAAATCAAACCTTCAACAGGATCATCAACATCAAAATCTGTAACATCACCACCCCCCAAACTTTCACTTCCACCCCCTAAACTTCCAATCTCATCAATTTCACCCCCTAAACTTTCCCCAATCTCACCATCATCAACCCCATCAAATTCCCTCAACTTAAACCAAACAAAATCCTTACCCCCAACACAAAACTCATCGCCCACTTTCAACACCCCCTTGTCCCCCCTTCTAAAAACCTTAATCTCATCATTTTCAACTTCATGTACCCAAATGGGGTTTTTTCCATACACCACGAATTTCAAAATTCCTTTCTGGGTATTGTAATTCAAGGTAATGTGATGACGTGAGACTGTTTTGTCGGGTGTTTGGGATAAGGATTTGCGGCCGAGTTGGATTGGGGTGTTTGGGTTTGGGTTTTGGAGGGTGATTTTGGAGCCTTTTTGGGATACGAGTTCCATTTTGAAGTTTGACTTTTGACAGGTTTTGAAATTTGAAATTATAAGACGTGTTGTTGGTAGTAGTTGTTTTGAGTTTTTTGTAACTAGAATTATGTGTGGGCCTGGGAGGAGAGTTATTTTACATACCAAACTTTTCGACTCATCTTCACCATTCATTTAAAAAAAAAATCAATGGCTGAGATTAAAAGCATTTTATTATTTCACCTATTTTTTATAATTTAAATATCTCTTAAACCGTTAATCGTTAAGTGAAAATATTTACACCATCGCGACGAGCATTTAATTATCTTTCTATAGACGGGCACTTTGATATACTTTCGAAAAAAGAAAAAAAACTCGTTTTTTTCATGTTTTTTCGTTATTTTTTTTCCTTTTTTTACGTTACTGAAATTTACATAAAAAAATCATATATGATAAAACACTAAATTGAATATCACATGTGATATTAGTGTTAAATCATATATGATATGTAATATCACATGTGATATTATATGTAATATCACATGTGATATTATATGTAATATCATATATGATATTACACTAATATCACATGTGATATTACATATCATATATGATTTAACACTAATATCACATGTGATATTCAATTTAGTGTTTTATCATATATGATTTTTCAATGCAGATTTCAGTAACGTAAAAAAACGAAAAAACTTAAAAAAAAAACGTGAAAAATACGAAATTTTTTTTTTTGTCAAAAGTATATCAAAGTGCCTATCTATAGAAAGATAATTAAATGATCTTCGCAATGATATATTTTTTTTCGCTTAACGATTAACGGTTTGAAAGATATTAATATTTGAAAAAAAATGATGAAAGTATGTTTTTAAAATTGTTGGGATTAATCTCATCCATTAGATCAAATAAAAATGGAGGGTGAAGATTGATCCCTTGATATGTAAATAATCTTTTGTCCTCAAATGATCTTTTATCATGGGCCTGGGCCTAAATATGTACTAACATATCTAAAAAAAATGAAAATCGAATTAAGAATCGAATGAAACTGAACTGAATTTGTAACATAACAAGGATTTAGGCCCGCTGCGATGCAGCGGGTATTGTGTCCTGATTTACGAAAAAAATTTCTTCAGCGTTTTCTGTCACATTTTACGACATGTACGTTTTAGGTTATTATTTTTTTTTTCGCATTTGCTATTATAGGTACCCCTTTTTTTTATATATATATTTTTTCTTTTTAATTAACCGGTTGTAGCTATTTAACGCCGGTTATTTCTAACTTCTTTTTTTTAGTTTAAGGTTTTTAATAATAGTTAACTGTAAGGTTGCATCAACTATTTTTTTATTGCTATCCCGTTTCATAGTGTAAGAAATATTTATTTCGATTTCCAAAGCTTTTTTCAGATTCGTTTTCAGTCATATTTTATAATAAGTGTTTTGGTTTATGATTTTATCATTTAATTATATCTTTTGGGGACAGACACCAAATTTTTATTCTTATTTATATATGCATTAGATAACCCGAATTTAAGCGCAAGTATGGTTTCGTGTTGGTACTTTCCGTTTATTTGATTTCACTTTTTGGCAAACTTTTAATCGCCGCGGTTTTTTTTTAGTATATATATGATGGGCCTTTTCTTTTACCTCGTTTTGTACCCATATTGGGCTTCTTTTTTTGTTGGAAGGTTTCCCAAAAAGTTAAGACAATTACCCTTAGGTAGGTTATGTGTTCACCCATACCTATCTTTATCGTGCATTTCAAAATGGCAGCGAAACCCAATATTGAAGAAATCATGGTCGCCTCTGGCTCCGATGATCTGGCAACTGCTTATAAGTTTTTGTTTACCAGTGAAGTGTGCGAGGATCGTAATTTTGTGGCTCGCATGGAGCAGGAGCGCAATCAGTTGATTGGGAAGCTTCGAAAACGCGAGCAAACAACTATTGAGACTCGTGAGTTCGGGCCTCTGAATGAGAAGGCTGTTGCCGGTTTGGAAGCGCTGGTGGAGCTTAAACGTGTTGATCGTCAGACCATGCTTGCTGTTAATGTTCTGATTGATGTTGTTCGTGATGGTATAGCAGAGAAGGAGAAGCATATAGTGTTCATGGAGTTGGAGGAAGCGGCTTGAGATGGTTAGTGTATTTGTGGGGTCGGTCGTTGGGTGTTAGATGTTTCTAGTAGTAATGTTTCTCTATCGTTAGTCAAGTTGTTGGTGTCAATCGGTTAGTATTGTATTAGGATAGTTCATGTATGTACAGTCAATCGGTTTGTGTAATCCATAGCGGGTTATAGTTTTGTCTGGTTGGTCGTAATCTACCTAATGACTTCAAGTACTTATAAGTGTGTTTGTGAATCAAAAGTTATAGTAATGATCTCGTGTTATTATGAATAAAAATGTTGGTTTATATGTTGTTAAGTTTTTTGCCCTCCCCTTTTCTGCATAGTGTTGCTTGGTTGTTTTATGTTCCAGTAACTTTTACCTATCGTGTACTGACACAGTTTCATTGGGAGTGGTTGTAAGATAATATCGTGCACTTTCATTAGAACCACTAAAGCCGTGCGAAACTGAAGTGGCACAAAATGGCTGTCATAACAGCTTACATACATATTTACAGTAGTAGCTGTATTTACATTCACACTAACATGACTGCCTATGTCTATCAGTGACATGGCTGGTAAGTGCTATAGACAGGTGGATTTTGCTTTCTAATAGTAGTGAAAGGCAAAACCTCGGAAAAGTTGTGGTGTGTTACTATCACAGCACATTTACATCTAAAACTGTATATACATAGGCTTAAGTGTTTTTTTGTAGCCCAAAAGTTTTCAAAAGCTTGGTGTGACTTTCACATTTACTGACTGGTTAGTCATTTTTGGCTTTCTTCGTACCTTTTTCATCCCCCTCCTCTTCTGGGGTTTCAAATAGTTGCCTTCGCGTGCCTGAGAGCGTGGGAGTTGATGTTGAGCCTTTCTTTTCCGCTGCTTCCGCGGACATAGGTGGTGGTGTCAGTATATCAGTGGATATTTCTGTTAATTTAGGGGTTCCAATTACTGGTAATTCTGGTGCTGGTGTTGATGGTTCAGCGTGTTTAGCTTCCTTGATTATGACTTTTGATGAGCTGCTTTCTGGAAGAGCGAGCGGGAAAGGTGGTGGAGCAGGATCACTGGCATCGTCTAAAATAAACCTCGGGAACCTTTTCTTGCTACCTTTTCCAAAATGAAGTACAAACCTGTGTTTGGTATGCTCCAGATCTTTTGTGAGAGGTGGAATCTTGTATGGATCTGGGTCTGGGATATAGCTTAGGATCTCTGAGCAAGGTGGTAGCAATTTTTCTGCTTGCGGACTGTAACATGTTAACAGAAGACTGCCTGTAACATCAGCAATAACCGCCTTGATGCAATAATTGCAATCAATAGTTATTTAATATCAATGATTCATATGTAGGAATTCAAGGTTAGTTGTGGTTATCATATTTAGTGTAGTATGCGTGTCGGTTTGTCGTATTTAATATCTTTATACCTGTAATTAGGGATGACCTTTGTTCCAGGTTCCTGGCAATGCCAGTGTGGTGACTTGTCTTCTATTTTAAAGCCGCACGTTCTGCACTTGTCTAAATACCAACCTTTGTCTTCGTCAATCATCATTATGACAGCTTCAGTTGTGAATTTGTGTTGTGCCTGCATCATAATTACATTGTTAATTTGATATGCCGGGAATGGAGATAAGAGGTTTAGTAACTCTTACCGTGAGGTTTTCTGGATTAATTTCCCAAAGCTGAGATATCGTTAACAGCTGTTGCTGAATTGATTCCTCTTCAGATTCTGAAGCTGGAGTCAGTAATGGCACTCTTGGAGTGGGCGCAAGAACATCATCATAGCTACATTAAAGTTCACACCAATTTTTATTTATTTATTTAGGTAGCAGCCGATAAGTGAAAATAATATTTTGTTTTACACTTACAATGCGCGGATATGGGCAGCTTCGTCAATGTTCGGGTTAAGATAATAGTATGTTGCCGGTGTGCCTGATAACTGAATAGACCCTGCATTTTGTGTAAATGACTATTTTTAGTGTCTATATGAAACAGGTAGTTTTGCCATTTATAAAGTAAATGTACCTCCATATCTTTTTGTAAGGCATGAGCTAACTGCCATGATGATTGGTTGTTCGAGTGGAAGCGCCATCTGTAATTCAAAAGATGTTGCCATCTCGTTCCATAAACTCAGCGTCACGCTGTTCCCACTGCAGGAAACCATTTTATATGAGGCTGCTATAAATTAGTAATTTGTTTTAAAGTAAATGTAAAGTTAATGAGACCCATACTTCAGATTCTGTATCTCAATGTTTTTCCTGAGTATCCTGTTAGTGGCGGGACCTCCGAATTCCTTTATTCGTGATACGTTTCTGATGATACCAATGTAATCTGCGCTAGGTTCGGTTAGGATTACAAAAATTATCTCGAAAGTAAAGTTTATATTTGCAGAAATATACCTGTCAACATAGAGTCACGTGAGTCTGCACGTTGGCCAAGTTCATTATATGCTGTGAAGTTAAAATAGTGCAGAGGGAAAGTATCATCTTCAAAAGGAGTAGCACGCGTATATCTTCCAAATAGCAATGTCAAGTCATTTGTAAGTGTTCGTTGCTAGCTATCTGTCCGTTTACATCCAAACCCTTGAATTGTGTAACATGTATTAAGCTGCAGCATTGCATCGAACTGGTGAATATCACGTACATCAACATTTGCTTGGATTGCATTACCCTGTAAAAAATATTGTTAGTTTACGTGCAAGGAAATATCTTAATTTCAAAGAAATTATTTTTTAATAATTTTATTTACCTGTCTATCCAATAAGATGAAGCATAACCCTGTTGGGTTTGGGTCGGGGACATTTTTTGATATCCACTTGCGGTAGACTTTAGCTTCTAGAATCTGATTTGCATCGGTGGGGTCAATATCTCGTATGCCTATAACTGTAGATTCAGTTGCCAGCATTTTTCCTTTGTTTTTTTCTCTGATTTTTGCGATTTCTTCTTCTGTCACATGCCTTCCAGTCAAGCTTGGTGCTGTTACTTTTGTTTCTTGTTCAGCCATGATTCTGCATAAGAATTTTAGCCATGAAATTGTAAACAACAACGTCATCGTTGTAGGTATCTTTTTAACAATATTTCTATAGCCGTAGCTATAAGGTCTTCTTCGGTAAAGACAAGTTGCTGGTTTTTTGTCAAGCAAAGATCTTGGGATATATGTTTGATACGAAAACTCAGGTTTCATTCATACTTATGTACAAAATTGGGAGGCACATAAACGCCAACGTATATAAGTATGAGTCCCCAAAATAATACGTAAGAGATATAGCTATAGAGTTTTCATCGTTAATGACACGTTGGTAGTTATTTCTGAAATAAAGGATACGGCATACATATTACATATGAGAAGTGTAATATTATGTATGTGCAGGTAAACAATCAAGAGGTAAGCAAATACCAAGTTGTGCAAACATGGGTGGTTGCAATAATGGGCAATGCATGTATTCTAACCACTATATGCATAATAATTAACGACGGCAATATGATAACATAACCTATATTCCTAAGCTATACTCTAAAGAGTGGAAACAGTTATAAAAGGCCTTTTCATATAACATAGTTGAATATAGATATGCATAAATTTTAATAACACATTATAAGACATATAAACTATGACAGGACAGGCACACATTTTTGCTTGACGCAAGATACCAAGAATAATTAAAACCTGTCGGGTCCGAACTTTATTTAAGAAATCAGTATAGACAATATTTTTGGTGGTATTCGATGGATGGCCAGGTTGGTCTTCTATAATTATTTTTAACCCAGCTGGTGACGTAGCTCTTGAAAGGGCAACGTATAATTGGCCGTGCCCAAATATTGGTTCAGGCAGGTATACGCCAATTTTCTTTAGTGACTGGCCCTGACTTTTATTAATTGTCATTGCATAGCAAAGCTTCACTGGAAACTGTTTGCCCTGAAAGTGAATGGCATCTTCTCTTCTTTAACTGTCAAAATTATCCTTGGCAAAAAAACTTTCTGGCCCATCTTTGTACCGCTAATAATTTTAGCTTCGATAACTCTAGACAGCAACTGATTGACGATCAACCTGGTTCCATTACAAAGGCCTCCCGTTAAGTTTAAATTGCGTAGCAGCATAATCGGACTGGCAATTTTCACTTCAAGTTTGTGAGGAGGTAAGCCTGAGAAAGTCATAGAATTGAGATACTTAGTCGGATACAGTAGCTCTAATGCCCCCCCCCCCCCCCCCCCGTCACTGCCAATTGGGATCGCATCATCTATGCTATTATAAAAATATGATGTACCAGTAAGCTTTTTTAAAATTTGTGCATTTATAACGTCTGCTGTTTCATTTTTTGGGCATACAATAGCTCTATCTTGAAAACTGGCTGGAGTAGGACTGTCAAGCGATGCAGTATCATATATAAAATTTATTAGTTGTAGCATTCCTTCTTCCGTTGGCGGAAAGCAATATCTATTAGGTATTTGCACCCATGAGGCATCATCTGGGTTTACACTATCTTGCACACCAACATTTCCGTCACCGATACTCAGGATCCACTTTGAAAAAATGTTCGTTTCTTGCACCTCGGCTGATGTCATTGAAGGCCTCTTCAGCCGCATATTTTCTTGCAAAAAAAAGACTTTGAAGTGTTTCCAAAGATATGATTCAGCAACGGATAAAGCTATTATCTGATTTTTATTTGCTCCTTTCTTAACCGGCAAAGTTTGCCTGAAGTCCCCCCCCCCCCCCAACACTACAGGTTTGCCTCCAAAAAGTATTGCTGGCTCATCTAATACGTCCCTGAAAGTTCTGTCCAAAGCTTCAAAACACCTACGTTCACTCATAGGAGCTTCATCCCAGATAATCAATTATGTTTCTTTTAAAAGTTGAGCCAACTGAGTACCTTTGTTTATTCTACATACGGATTCTTCGGTTAGCTGTAACGGTATCTTGAACCTCGAATGAGCCGTCCTACCAGATGGTAACAGCAGCGATGCAATACCGGAAGACGCAACTGCCAAAACGATACTACCTTCACTACGTAAAGTTGCTATCAGTGCATTCCAAAGAAATGTTTTTCCCGTCCCGCCATGACCATAGACAAACAGCAGCTCTTGCTTCTGTTGAGTAACTGCACCTATTACTATGTCAAATATAGTTTTTTGAATATGGTTAAGCTGCGGTATCATATCCCGGCTCTCAGAAGCTAGCTCTTCTCTATTGTAATTCCTTTCTTCCATCACCATTCTGTTCCTAAACATATGAAGCAACCCCGCAGGTGGTACCGGAAGCCCATAGTCTTTTAAACATTTACCATGCAATGATAATAGCATATGTAGTTCATAAAAAACGCCACCTTGTAACTCAGGGTCGTTCACATGTAGTGGCCATATGCCTAAAGACTCACAGAGGATGCGAGGAATGTCATCTGACATCGCTCTCCAAAATCGTTCCCATATGACAATTGGACTTGAAACGTCTGTGAAAACTAAAATTTCAGAGAAAAGGGCCCGTAACTTTGATGAAGATGCTGTTCCGGAAGCCTCTTGCATTGCAGTGATCCATTCCTGATCATCTTCAAGCAAGCCCATGGCCTCACATGCCGCCCTATTTGTACGATAAAGAACACCGTTGACTGTACGTATGGCTGCAAATGAAGCACAACCCCTCTGATGACATAAGAGCATCCTTTGATAAAAAAGATCTCCGGCAGTAGGATGCACATATGTTAACCTGCCTATCAAAGGCCTATTCAAGTTGCATCTTGGGGACCATACTTTGTCAGCCTTTGACCACACAAATTCTGACGGAAATTCAAGGTAAGTTAAATGACGGCCTACAGTAAATGACTCATTGAAAGCGAGCCATTCTATTAGGGTGGTTTTGGCTGCCCAAGAGTAATTGATAACGGATTGTAAACGGTGGGAAGATCTGAAAACTACGGTCTGCATATTTTCTAAGTGAACCGCCAAGATCTGCACCGCAGGATCTCTACTGTGTATATCGAAACCCAAGATCCTCCAACACGCTTCATGTGGACCTATATATCGGCCGTCAACAAAATTGCTAATCTCGTCAATGTATACTTGGGGAGCGCCAGCGGAAGTAGAAGAACCTGTCGACAATTGTGGGGCATCTCCGACTGTCCTGGTTATTTTTGCCATTATTATGTCGGTCCCCTTCGAAATGTACTTAAACAGATATTTGATTAGCATCGACCAGCCACAAAACTCAACGTTTATATGTGCATAAAACGCCATACATAATTCTCGATTATAAGGAACAACATATGCATTATCAAGCCGAACATTATGCCTTGTCTCAGTCATTGCAACGTCACGCCTTCGATAGTGGACCCGATTTATCTACAAAGGTAGATTGGCAGTACTTGTTTGGAAACTTTTTCTTGCATGCTTGCCTACCGCGCATACAGGGAGCATTGGGGAATGCGATACCACACGGCCCGTGCACCATAAACTCTGTTACAACCCTAAAGGCTTCAAAGTCATCTGTTGGATCAGGAAGTTCTGCACTAATATATCTATCAATGTCAACATCCCGCAAACCCCGAGAGCCAGTATCTATCCACAGCAATATATGGCAATGTGGCAGCCCACGTTTCTGAAACTCCACTGTATATAGAACTGAAAAGAACAAAAACGTTATAAAAACAATATCCAAAGATATCGTATCCTACAGGAAACCACATGTATTGATTACAAAATCGTAAAACAGGCATAAACAGATACGTAATTAACAAACCTGCATTGAGTACTCCAAAAGGTTGACGTTCGCGTATATATTTGATCAAATCGTGAATCTTTCGCTCAAACACTCTATCGATTATATCGGGCCTATCACTCGCTGACAACCAAGGAAAAGGCTGCATATACTCTTCTATTTCCGGCCATCTGGTGTTACACGTAAACGTGACAAAGAACAGCGGATTTCCATACTTTCTGCAAATTGCTAACGCATCAAGGTAGTGGCTATACATATAGCGCGGGCCCCCAGTAAACGATGAAGGTAAAATGATTCTTGAACCTATTTCAGAGCCGTCTCTGTCTCCTCTCGTTATTGCATCATGAAGACCCGCCAAAAAATCTCCCCTTATATCAGCCTGATTTTTTCTCATGAAATCCATTCGGTTTTGCTCAATGCTACAATAGGCAGTCACAACATATTGTTGAAAAAGCCTTCCGCCTCTAGTAAGGAGATTATAACGACCAATCATGTCATGAAGTTGGTAGGTGTAGAACGATTTCATTGACATACGTTTCCCACGACGTGTAGTAACACCCTCCACATTCAAGTATTTAAGATCAGTATGATAGCCCTGCTCACCATACACGAACAGCAACGGAAAATGAGCGGCCATGTAAATTGCGTGTAGTTTATTTATGCGTTGCACATCACCCGAATGTGTTTCTAGTACAACATCAAAGTCACTTTGCGTTTCCACAGTGTCTCTTGTTTAGCGAGAGTCGTATTCGGATTCTGCTTGAGCGGCCTTCTCTGAGTTACGGAAATGATTGCCCCAATAACATCGGCTGTGGGTAATTCATATTGTGAAGAAGGCCCATGACTGTATAATACAACTTTAAAGGTTGGAATATCATGTCGTTGTAATTTATCTCTTGCCATTCTGAAAAGCTGAACCAGTGCATTATTATGGTTTAGAAAGTCTACTAATGAGTCGACAATGTCTTGCCTAATGTTGGAGCGACCCACCTCTGTAAAATGGCTCATACGATTCTGAACCTCATTTTCAGTGTCGTATATATACAGCTGCAAAAAACGTGGAGCTTTATCTGGCTCAGGACAAAGCCTCCCTATACGATGGTATATCTGACCAGATATTTTAAAAACATATGGACCACCACCGACGTTAACAGACTCATCTATATTTGCCCCCAAAGATGTCATGGCAAACATTTGGTTGTACATCCTTATGTTATCAAGGAAATGCCTGTCCGAAAATAGCTGATGGATAAGCGGTGGATATTCCGTTGGGACCAAAAGTTTGACCCGACCTTGCAAGCAACAACGATGATACAAAGGTCCTGTCCTCCTACTGGATGATGCCAATTTTTCTTCGTCCCAGAATCGAGCCTTACAGTATCGGCATGCATGCACACATTGGCCAAAGCGCCTATATTGCTGAGGTGGGCCTGTAAAGGAAACAACAACATCATTAACGAATCAACAGTTTAATTGACATGCACTCCAAAAAAAATAAACGCACACGTAAAAGACGACTCACCAGATACACGCCTATCAGCTGGTGTTCATGGTGGAGGCGGGATTCACTGGTTTTCATGGTTACCTATTGCATAAATACACAGATGGTAAAGATAACAATAAACTACTAAACATAGAAACGTACAAATCACCAACAATAAATAGGCCCAACAGTGTATGAAAAAGACTCATATTACCAGCAGCACGACGACGA
Organism: Chrysanthemum seticuspe; assembly: GCA_019973895.1. Classification (NCBI taxonomy): domain Eukaryota; kingdom Viridiplantae; phylum Streptophyta; class Magnoliopsida; order Asterales; family Asteraceae; genus Chrysanthemum; species Chrysanthemum seticuspe. The sequence continues at coordinate 333,340,158 of BPTQ01000006.1, read as the reverse complement.
TACCTCCTACGATGCGCAGTTCCATTTGTGGGCCGGTCAGACATACCTATAATAAGAGGTCGCAAAATTAACAACGACGATCCCCTAAATATTATGATAAAACGCCCAAAAAGAACTTCGGCGGCAATAACCAACACAACACAAAAAAAAGAACCTCTCCTGAAAGGCTCACCAGTTTTGGAGACAAAAGTATCAACCTCTGCCATGTTAGAACCCCCACATGGACTTGAAGATTATGCAAATCATATAACGTGAAATGTAAGTTAACGATAAAGCCAAAAGAAAATAACTATATGAAAAAGTTTAAAAGAAGATACCATTCATACCAGCACGATGCACATCATCATCCTCATACAGAACCGATGAACAACCTGCGCGGGCTACATCAAAGGTTTCAAAAGAACCTCTCCTGAAAGGTTCACCAGTTTTGGAGACAAAACTATCAACGTCTGCCATGCTAGAACCCCCACATGGAGTTGAAGATTCTGCAAATCATATCACGTGACATGTAAGTTAACGATAAAGCCAAAAGAAAATAACTATATGAAAAAGTTTAAAAGAAGATAGCATTCATACCAGCACAATGCACATCATCATCCTCATATGGAACCGGTGAACAACCTGCGCGGGGTACATTAAAGGTTTCTTTTAGCAACCTGAAGCAACAGTGAGACTAATACGTAGACGACAGGCCATATAATAAAAGTAGCATTAGGTTTTAAAAATGACTATGAAAAAAGATGCCCAAATGTGATGCAATAATTAAGGTACGCAACAAACGTTGAAATGAAATAATAAACCTTGGGCCAATGCAGGCAGATCATCAGCACGAATCCCCTTCGCCGGTCCGTTAGCGTCACCAGCTCTAAGAGGCTGCAACAACGGCGCCTCAGCACTATAGTGCAAACCTAACATAAGAGCTGACACTGGCAAGTTTATAAAAGAAACGATAAGAACGAACGTAATATAAAAAAGTCAGCCGTTAATTAACATTGAACAATAGTAACATAATAAAGAAAGTAGAAGTTAAAACAACTTCCAAACCTGATAAAGGAGACGACGATCCTTCTTTGGAAGCTTCAGACACCATCTGATCACGACGTGATGGAGACGAAGACACATCTACTCTGGCAACCTTACTAACATTTGACATTGTAACTACTGTTTCCACATAACTCCTTTTCTTTTGAGGCAACCCCTCAGACGAAACATCACGGGCCAGCGCACATTCAGACACAAAGCCCTCCAACATCTCAATACCCCCAAACTTAGCATCATTAAAAGTGGCTGTCTTCTTTACATTCAAACTTTCATCATAATAAGGACACTTTCTCTTAAGACTCGAAACGCCTATATTAAAGCCAGCCACGTCCGAACCTTGTATGCATGGGACGTTACTGGCTAAAGAAACTGAAGGTATTCGAACCTCACTTACAGATATTTGCTTAACAACGTCATCATCCAGAGATCCAGAGAAAATTTGAGAGGCACCAATTTTTTTTTTAGCTTTACTTTTTGTTTTCATAATTTATCAGAATATTTTAAGAATGTAAAAACAGAAATAATCACCCACAAAAGTTCACAACAACAGATACTAATTCATATCAAAAGTAATAACATCCATGCAACAAACAACAAAACCAAAAAACGAATCAGACACAACTCCAGCCAAAAAAAAAAGAAGCATCAACACAACGTAAATCCTAGCTACCAAAGACTAAAAAGTACAAGCAAGAACTAAAACATAAAGAAGACCGACAAACCTACCGAAACCCTAGATCCAGCAGCTATCCAGTTTCTTCGAGTGAAAGCTAACAAACGACGAATACTGTAGAAACTGGAATATGAAGCGTTAATATATATCGGGCTCTATTTTGCGTCAAACTAAACAGGCCAGAGAAAGGAAAATGGGCCAAAACACTCAGGCCCAAAAAAAACCGAATATTCCATCGAATATAAAAGATGCTTTCGGGTTTTGTATGATAGATATAATTGCATTTGTCTAAATCGAATTAAATATTTGGTTTGTGGTTTAGATATGATTTTGGCAAAATATGTTGGAAAATTTAGTGCACTTGTGGGATTAGTTCACACCTGGAAATGGGTTAGGAGGTACGGAGTGTACACCCATATGGTCCCTGAACACCCTGACTCTAATAGTGGTTTGTACTGATAGGCAGTGTTTCCACTGCTAGTGCTTAGTTAGCACTGATAGGCAGTGTTTCCACTGATAGTGCTTGGTTAACACTGATAGACAGTGTTTTCACTGCTAGTGCTAAGTTAGTGCTGGTGGGCGGTATTTCCACTGATAGTGTTATGAAAGTACTACTAGTGTGAAAGTACTGCTTGTAACGGGCATTGACCTATTCAAGTGGCAGTTACAACTGCATAATGACCACGTTTAATTGGTCATGTAACCACTAACAACTATAATGGGGATACTTATGAGGCGATTAATGGGGCGATTAATTCTCATAATTCCATTTGACTATCTAAGAGTATTTTCCTATAAATAGGAGATCTGATCATGCATGAAAGGATATACAGAAAACGATTAACACTTCTAAGCAAAGGGTTATTGATTTGTGCATAATTCAATAACATACATTTGGTCTTATCCCAAGTAGATATTCGTGATACCCAGGCATTAGGATCGAATAGTTTACTTTGGAAAGTGATCACACGATTCCAAGTGATATCCGGTAACCACATAGTGGTATTTGCAGTTGCTACTAATTGTCTTAACCCTGTTCTGGGAACTAACCCTCAACAATCAAAGTAAACTATTTGTGATAATCAATGGCTGCTGCTGCAATGAAACACATGGCTTCAAACATTGCCAAGCTTGATAAGTTTGAAGGGGTGGACTTTAGGAGATGGCAGAAGAAGATGCACTTCTTGCTGTCAAGCATGAGTGTGGTGTATGTGCTAACCACTCATATTCCTGATGATGGGGATGATGCTACTGTGGAGCAGATCAGGAGGAGGAGCAAATGGGAGAATGATGACTACATTTGCAGAGGTCTAATCCTCAATGGTATGTCTGATTCTCTGTTTGATATTTATCAGAACTTTGAATCTTCCAAAGTACTGTGGGATTCCTTGGATGCCAAATATATGGCTGAGGATGCATCAAGTAAGAAGTTCCTTGTAAGTAATTTCACAAATTATAAAATGACTTATTCAAGACCAGTTATGGAACAATACAATGAACTTCTTGGTATACTTGGAAGGTTTACACAACACAATATGCACATGGATGAGGCTATTCAAGTCTCTTGTGTCATTGATAAACTTCCCCCTTCTTGGAAAGATTTCAATCATACCTTGAAACATAAAAAGGAGGAGTTAACTCTGGTTGAGTTGGGCAGTCATCTGCGCATTGGAATCTCTCAAGGTGCAGGATAATGACAAGCCAAAGAGTAGCAATGCTACTGGTGCATCTGTTGTCAATATGGTGGAGCATAACAACTCCACCAGGTACAATGACAACAAAGGAAAACGCAAATATCATGACAACACAAGGGCAGATCCTAACAAGAAGGCAACACCTACTTGTTGGAAATGTGGCAAAACTGGTCACATTAAAAGGGATTGCAAAGGTGTTAAGGTTGGTGGTAAAGCCAATGGATCAGGCACTAATGGTTCAGGGAGTGGTGGTGTTGGAATCACTCCTAAACCTTAATTCAAGTGTTAGTGATTCATATGTAATAGTTAGCTTAATATGGCCTTTATGTTTGTTATTAAGCTAAGGCTTATGTAGAAGGCCCATAAGCCTTAGCCCAAGTCCAATAAGGAAAGGAAGGGACTAGGAGTGTTGCCCTAGCTCCCTCTCCTATGAATACCTTTGTAATACCCTCACTTGAGGGTTGGTTGTTCAATTTCATTCTCTTTCACTTCATATGCATAACCTTTCTTTATTCATACGCATAAGTGTTTGTTTGTTATTGTTCAACCGATCTCTTCTCTTATCTATTTCTTCTATTGATGCTTGTGTTACTAATATAGTGACCTAACAGTGGTATCATTCGCCAAATAGTTGGGTGAACATATTTTGTTTTTGAAGTTGTTGTGGTCTTACGCGTAAAAACAATTTCTACTTTGTTACGCTTAAAAAACTCATTATTTACACTTTTCAATCCAAGATTCTTGTACTTTCAACATTTTAAGGTGTTAAAACATTTGTTTTTGGCAAAAAGTCTCAAACTTTACGCGTAGATCACTGTTTTTTAAGCTTGGTTTTATATGTGGGTGTTTATCTACGCATAAGGTGTTTTTAAAGCTTTGGATCATCAAGTTTCACATTTTTGTGTTATTTTGGAGTTATTGAAGCTCTTTCATCACAAAAATCTGGTTTGGAAACATCAGTTGGCAGAAATCATTTTTGGCTAATTTTTACGCGTAAGTAAAACCCTAATCTTACGCGTAACTTTTCCTTGGTTTGATCTTCAGTTTCGTGGATTACTCAGTGTTTTTCTTGCTTGGATATCTTTTGCACTGTGATAGTGTAAAAGATATTTTGGGTAAAACCCTGAATTTACGCATAAGCTTAAGCTTACGCGTAGAACTCATTACGCATAAGCTCTGTCTTACGCATAAGGTAATCCTACGCCTAAGTTTTCTACGCTTAACTTTCTGTTTACGCATAACTTTAGTGTTTTCTCATTTCTTACGCGTAAGCTAATCCTACGCGTAATTATTGCTGTTACGCGTATCTTTGGTGTTTTTACGCATAAGTGGTACTTTGCTTTTCTGTGATTTCTACGCCTAAGGATACTTCATCAACAACAGTTCATTCGACTACAAAGATCCATTTAACGACACAAGTTTTCAACATGTCACAACCACCATACTCTAACTATTTTCCTTACACTTATCATCAACAACAACAACAACAACAACTAAGTCCACAACATCAACAATTTAATCATCAACAACAAATTTATCAACAACAATTTTATCAACAACATACTCCACAACTTGGAGCAATTCCACCACCACAAATGGTTCAACTACCACATAGTCTCCAAGTACAACCTTACACAAACTTCTACAATTAACATCCATCCAGGAGTACTATGAAGGAACCAACATGGTTTGGCAAGATGTGTGAAGCCTTAAGTAGCTAACAATCAATTCATGAAGCTGGCTCACTTGATAGACCTCCAATGCTCACTCCCGGTAATTATGATCAATAGGTTATAAGGTTCTTTAGGTTTTGTGATCTAAAGAAGCCACATGGAAAGTTCTTAAAGAAGGTCATTATGGAAGGTCCATTTCAGATGCCTACTGTTATTACACCGGCAGATCCAGATGCCAATCCACCAAGAGATGTTGTCACCAACATTGCAACTATCTCAGACCTCACTGGTGATGAACTTCTACACTTTGAAGCCGATGAACTAGCAATGCAATACATCCTTTTGGGACTACCCAATCCGATCCTTCGAAGTGTTGATGCTCAAAAGACAGCTAAAGCAATGTGGGAACATATTCATCTTCTAATGGAAAGCACAACACTCAATCAGGAAGACATGGAATCCAAAATCTACTTGGCTTATGAACACTTCATGATTGAACCCGGAGAGACATTAGAGTCATATCATCATCGTTTTTCAGATATCATTAATGATTTGGACAAACACAACATCATCATGCCACGAATTGCTGTCACTACTAAGTTCCTAAGTAGTCTTGGTCCGGAATGGGAGAAGTATGTCATTTTTCTCCATCAAGCTAAGAATCTTCATCATGCTACATACGGATTATTGTACGACTATTTGAAGCCTCACCAAAAAGAAGTTGACAAAGAAAGGACTATCCGTGGACTCCCGACTTCACAGTCAATTCCTGATAATCAACAACTTGCTTTGTGGGCTCAAACTAGTCTTCCTCCTCAAACAGCTCCTCAACCCGCTCCTCAACCAACTGCAACCATCACACCATATGATCAGTCACAGCAACAACCTCAACAAACTCAATTGGTTCCATACAACAACAACAATGCTCAAGCACTTTACAGTGAAGCTGATGAGGACTCTGCTGCTTTCGATGAATTGCAACAAGGATTTGTTATGATTCCTAAAGCCTTCGGTTGGTATACAAACAAATCCAACAATCGCATTCGTTCCTCATCAAACACAAGGAATCAAGTTGTTGTGAACAATGGACGCGTTGAAGTTAAAAACCGTGGTTATGGTCGTCAGATGGGAGGTGGTCAAGGGTTTAATGCTATTGGAAGGAATAACATGGGTGCTCCGCAACAACAAAGGGGTCAAGTGGTTGAACAGGGGAATGCTCAGAATGGGGTTAATGGTCCTCGTTGTTATAACTGCAATGAGAAGGGTCACCTGGCTAATGCATGTCCTAAATCGAGGACAAGAGGCAGTGTTTATCATAAAGAGGCGTTGCTCTTGGCCTTTAAGGATGAAGCTGGTGGAACTCTTACCAACAAGGAACAGAGCTTTATGGCAGATGCAGATTCTGATGATGATATGGAGGACTTGCAGGCTAATGCAGCAGTGATGTTGATGGCACAAATGCAAGCTCTACACATGAGTGACATAGGCCCAGTGTATGACACTGATGGCTTGTCTCAGGTACCGGAACACAATATACTCATCACTGATCTGATATCTCCACCAATTTCTCCATCCGACAAGGATCAGAGTGTTCAACATGAGCCATCCACATCTCATTCCGATGATTATCAAATAGATCCCGTAGTTATATTTGACGATCAAGATAACCTTTTGGTTAATATTGATAATCAAGTTGACTCCGTGATTATACTTGAGGATCTAAATAATGATCATGTTGAGACTCCCGTTGAACAAAATGAGCTTCTGTCTAATAGAGAAATTGAGCTCCTGACCTTAATTAAAGACCAACACTCTCGTTTTGAAATTTGCACGAAATTAAAAGAGAAAAATGCACTGTTAATTAGGGATAATGAATGCTTAATTCGACAAATAAATTTTTTCAAAACTCAAGAAAAACGTGAAGAAAGTTTTGAAGTCGCTTTTGCTAAATCTCATCAAAACGAAAAATCATTAGAACGACATATACGTGATCTAGCCGCTTCCAAGAATGCTTTGTTGTCTCAAATAGAACAACTGAAACATGAACATAAACAACAAATTAACGCTCTTACTTTGTAAACTCAAAAAGCTAAGGCTGAATTGTTAACTTGTCAAAAACAGTTCTCTGAGTACAAACAGCATTCCACGAAACGAATAGATAACTATCTTGAAGAAATTGTCGACTTACAACACAAAATCAAAGAGTTTCGAAATGTTGATTATAAACATGGTGAGTCAATCACAACTATTCAAAAGTTTACTTTTAAACCAAATCCAAATGGATATGGACCAATTCTTGCTGATTACAAACCTAAGTTTTCAAACAGAGCATTCAAACCAAATCCTGAAGTTTACAGTGCAGAACATAGAATTGATGATTCAATTATGACTGTTGTTGAATATAATCGTATGGAGGAATTAGATGCAGATGACGAGAGTCGGTCAAAAATGGAAAATGTCTTTTATAACAAACCATTTAACTATTCAAAAGCCGTAACTTTTGTCACACAACAAGATACTTCTAACAAACCTTTTGTTATCACACCAGTTTCTGAAGTTAGCCCCAAACCCAATGGTGCACAAATTAATGGTCCTTTACCTTCACTTAGTGAAGTTAAAACAAAAGCCGAAAGTTGTCGTGTTATAAAATACTTTGACACTTTCTTATCTGACCTAAAAATTTTGGAACGTGAGATTGAATTTCATTCTGAAATAAAAGTTGAACATTTTCAATCGCCAATGGCGCGAGAACATAGAGACATTCTTCAGAAAAGACTTTTACCCCATGTAAAAAATTTGAAAACTTGTGCACTATATTGGGAAAGGGATTTTCACAAGGAACTCGGTCTCAAGAAAACAGTTTTCGAGAAAACAGAAACATCGATTTCAAATACTAAACGTAAAAAGAAATTGTTGAGAAAAGATGTTGATCGACTCTTGGAAGGTGTTATCTGTGCTGATATCAATAATCTTGTTGTATTACAATCTGTTGCATATGCATCTGATCATATCTCTGCTGATTCTGTTGATATTGTTGTGAATATTGATAATGTGCATCAGATAGAGTCTTTAAAAGCTGACAATGAATGACTGTTAAACGAACTTTCAAATTCAAAACGTCGTCTTCAATGGTGTCAAAAAGATTGTCAAAATCGTGAACTTGCTTTGCAAAACAAAATCCACCAGTTGAAATAAAAAACGTTTAATCCTAAAATTGAGCAACTGGATGATCAAAACGTGTCTTTAAAATGTCAAATCTCAAAATATGAACAAGAACTTGCAAAAGTTAAAAATGAATATGGTGTCATATTTGATTTACTCAAACAGACTCGAAATGAAGCATCAAACGAACTTGATCATTATCTTGCACACACTAAAGAAGTCATGAATTTTTCTGGAAATCTTCGTTCTGAAAATCAAGATTTGGTGCACACTATCATTCAGTTAAGGGAAATGTTAGGAAAGTATGAACAAGTTCAGCCTAGCATCATTAAGAAAATTGCACCTGTAACACTTAGCAAACGTGAACCCACCATGCCTACTGACAAAACACAAGATACTAATGTGTTTCCCTCTACTGAAACAGGAATAGTTGCCTCTTTTCCCAACGTCCGCACTTCACAGCCTAGGAGCAATACAAGGAAGAATAGGAAGTTGTGACCTAAGAAAAGATCAATAAAGAATGATGAAGTAGAAGAACACCCTAGGATTTTGAATAAGACTCAAGTTGCACCCACTTTAGATATTGCGTCTGGCAAATGTAATGGACAAAGTGTTGTAACGAATGCTAAACCTTTAAGTACTTTTGATATTCAGTCTAACGCTTCTTGTGTTATTTGTCGTAAAGTATGCTTTCTGATTGTCATGACAAATGTGTTGCTAGAGCTATCTTGTCTCGTTTAAGGAATCCTAAGAATCGGAATACCTCTAGGCCTACTAATACTTCTAAGTCTGTGCTTGGTAAACCGCCCCCTTTAGATTCTAAGAAACGCATTGATGTCCCTGTAGCTCCAGTATCACCTCCAAGGAATGAAGTACCACCTAGTGCATTCACTAAGACTAAAGCTAAGACTAGTTGGAGATAGCAGAAATGGATACATAATACACTAGGATTTAAATGGATGCCTAAAATCATTGATGTGTGTATTTCTACTATAACTGCTTCGGAACCCTCTAACACTTCGGGCTCCACATCTACTTCTATTCCATCTGTGTCGTCTGTGTGTAATGCAGGTGATACAGATCATCCTTTGGATTGTTGATAGCGGATGTTCCTGACACATGACAGGCAATCTTAAACTGTTATCAAACTTTATTGCAAAGTTCATTGGCACTGTCAGATTCGGGAATGATCACTTCGCAGCTATCATGGGCTACGGAGATTATATCAATGGCAATATCGAAATTAGCAGGGTTTATTATGTGGAAGGCCTCGGTCACAATCTCTTTTCAGTCGGTCAATTCTGTGATGGAGATTTGGAAGTTGCTTTTAGGGAGAAAACGTGTTTCATTCGTGATCTACAAGGAAACGATCTAATGTCTGGCTCTCGCAATTCTAGTCTATACACAATCTCAATGCAAGACATGGTTGCTTCATCTCCCATCTGTCTACTTTCAAAGGCAACATCAACAAAATCCTGGCTATGGCACTGTCGTCTCTCACATTTAAACTTTCAAACCATCACCAACCTTGCTCGACACAAACTTGTTGAAGGTATCCCGAGATTCCGGTATTCTAAAGATCACCTGTGCTCAGCCTGTGAATAAGGAAAAAGCACTCGTGCTCATTTTTCCTCAAAAGTGGAACACAGCTCTCAGCATGTGCTTCATCTTCTTCACATGGATTTGTGTGGCGCGTGCAAACGATTAATGGCAAACGCTACATCTTGGTAATTGTCGATGACTACTCACGATGGACTTGGGTCTACTTTCTTCGAAGTAAAGATCAAGCTCCACAGATGATCATCACCTTTCTCACAAAAATTCAAGTTCAGCTCCGGAACACCGTCCGCCAAATCAGAACAGACAAAGGAACTGAATTTGTAAACCAAACTCTTCGAGATTTTTATGAGAAAGTGGGAATTGAGCATCAGACATCTATTGCACGTACACCAGAACAAAACGGAGTTGTTGAAAGACGAAACCGTACGTTAGTGGAAGCTGCAAGAACAATGTTAATCAATGCTAAACTTCCAGATTACTTGTGGGAAGAAGCTGTATCAACTGCATGCTATACTCAAAATCGTTCAATGATTACTAAACGCCACAACAAAACACCTTTTGAGCTTATCCACAACCATAAACCAAATCTCAAACACTTTCATGTATTTGGATCCCTTTGCTACCCAAATAATGATCGTGATGACTTTGGAAAGCTCAAAGCCAAAGCTGGCATTGGAGTCTTTTTAGGATATTGTGAAAATTCTAAGGGTTTTCGGATATGGAATCGTCGTACAAAGCAGGTTATGGAAACGATTCATGCTAAGTGTGATGAACTTACAGAGATGGCTTCTGAGCATAACAGCTTGGAACCCGGTCACAACCGTTTAAACTTCCCTCACACCCCATCATCAGCTGAACCAAGCCCCCAGCTTACTCGTCAACAAATGGAAACGCTATTTGCTCCATTGTTTAGTGATGACATTGATGACCGTGCTCCAGGTGTATCCGCTGTTTCCGCTGCTCAACCTGATCATACTCTTATACCTGATACACCTGCTACAACAACTACTGTTGAAGAAGCACCACCAGTTGACTCTACAACAACAGTTGAACAAACTGCTTCCAACAATGCTGAACCAGCTGGTGGTGTTCTTAATGAAGTACCCCCACCTGCAGATTTTGATCCAAATGCGTTCTTTAACCCGTTTGCCAATGAAACTGCTGCACCTGATGTCGCGGAATCATCAACAAACCATTTGAATCCTCAAAACCTGCACAATGTATACCAACATCAACCCTCTACACATCGTTGGACAAAAGACCATCCTCTAGAGAATATTATTGGCAACCCGAATCAACCAGTCGTTACAAGACAACGTCTTCACACAGATGGTGAACATTGCATTTATGCTCTCACTGTCTGCCAATCTGAGCCTAAAAACATTAAAGACGCAATGACAAAAGACAACTGGATTGAATCCATGCAAGAAGAACTCAACCAATTCAAACGTCTTGAAGTATGGGAACTAGTTGAAAGACCAACAGGGGTCTACGTCATTGGTCTCAAATGGATTTGGAAGAACAAATTGGATGTTGAAGGGAACGTAATCAGAAACAAGTCACGTCTGGTGGCTAAGGGTTATAGACAGGAAGAGGGTATTGACTTTGAAGAATCATTCGCTCTGGTTGCTCGTCTTGAGGCTGTTCGGATTTTTCTCGCGTTCGCGGCTCATATGAACATAACGGTCTTTTAAATGGACGTCAAAACTACTTTTCTGAATGGGCAACTGAAAGAAACGGTTTATGTCAGCCAGCCAGAAGGATTCGTTGATCCCGAGTTCCCGAACCATGTCTACAAACTGAACAAAGCTCTGTATGGTCTCAAACAAGCTCCTCGGGCGTGGTACGATAAGTTATCATCCTTCCTCATTGCCAATAAATTCACCAAAGGTTCGGTCGATCCTACACTTTTCATACAATATCACGGGGCTCACATCTTAATCGTTCAAATCTATGTGGATGACATCATTTTTGGGTCAGCACATTTATAATACTCAAATGCTTTTGCAAAATTAATGACAAAACATTTTGAAATGTCAATGATGGGTGAACTCACATTCTTTCTAGGAATGCAAGTTCATCAATCACCCCGTGGTATTTTCTTGAGTCAGTCCAAATATGCCCTTGAATTATTAAACAAATTTGGAATGCAAAATTGTGACACCTATGCCACACCAATGGCTCATACCAAGAAACTAGATGCTGATTTACATAGGAAATTGGTGGACCCTACCAAATACCGTAGTATTATTGGGTCTCTCATGTATCTAACAGCAAGCAGGCCTGATATTGTGTTTGTTGTATATCTTTGCTCCCGTTATCAGTTGAGACCAACTGAAACCCACCTCTCTGAGGCTAAAAGAATCCTCCGATACATCAAGGGAACCATTAACTTGGGGATCTGGTATCCGAAGGATTCTGGTTTTGAACTAATAGCTTTTTCAGACGCTGATCACGCAGGATGCTTAGACTCACGGAAAAGTACTTCAGGAGCCCTACAATTTCTTGGTAATAAACTGGTGTCATGGCAATCGAAGAAACAGGATTGTACATCGCTCTCCTCAATAGAAGCAGAATATGTAGCCATGTCGGCATGTTGTGCTCAAGTCATTTGGATGAGAACACAACTCAAAGACTATGGTTACGTGTTTGACAAAATCCCGATGTACTGCGACAATCGGAGTGCTATTGCGATCTCGTGCAACTCTGTTCAACATTCGAGATCTAAGCACATCGATATTCGATATCATTTCATCAAGGACCACATGGAACAGGGTACTGTTGAATTATACTTTGTGGGTACAGAATACCAATTGGCAGATCTCCTCACCAAAGCCTTAGCTCCTGCTAGGTTTAGTGAGTTGGTCCACCGAATTGGTATGCGGTGTTTGACTCAAGAGGAACTGGATGAACTCTTAAAACATTCTTAAAAACCAGTCAAACACCAAAATCTCTTTTGTAAATATTTTTCAAAAACAAAATACAAAATTATAAAATCAGTTAAAACAACAAAAATATTATTCTATCTATATTTCTTTTAACATGGCAAGTACAAATCTTCCGTCAACACTCTAATCTTTCAAAATTCAGTATTTTTTCGATCAAGTGTTGAGGGAGAGAAAACAAAATATTTCAGTTTCATAAAACCTTGTACTTTTATGTTATCTTATCCCGGTTTTTTGTTTAATAATTGTGGTCACATTTCTGGTACTCTGACACTCCTCGGACTAAAATTTATAAACTTTCATTATTTCTTAAGTCGAGGGGGAGTGTCGTCAAAATTCTTTCAAAAAAAAATCCTTCGTTTGGTAACCAAAATGGAAGTTAAAGGCATAGGATGAAAATGGAGAAGGTGGAAGGACTAAAACTGTCAAAATCTTAAAGTTATTTTTAATAAAACTCTCCACCTAATTCATTAAATTCACTTCATTTAATAATTCACCAAACTTAATCCTACGCCTAACAATCAATCTCTCAATCCGCTTGCTTGATCTTCATTTTGTAAGTGGTTTCATAATCTAAACGTGTTTGTAAACAAAGGTTTTGATTTATATTAAAAAATAACGGTTAGATTCTCACTTATGAACGATTTGGTGTTCTACGCATAAGCGTATGAACACCTAATCAAGTGGGGGTATTTGTGGTGAAAAAGATAGTGTCAAAACGTTTATATAACATCATTGAAACTATTTTGATCATAAAAACACACCCAGATACACGAATTGAGTGATATTGTGAATTAGGGTTTATGCGTGAAATTGGGTATTTTCTAATGAGAACGTTTTTGGTTAAAAAGATAGTTGAGTGATGTTGTTCTTATGGTGAATTGATGATATCTAGGCTCAGAACCAACCCAGAAACACTAATTGATCTTTAATTAGAAACTAGGGTTTAAGTTCATACGCATTTGGGTATTTTTGATTCACTTAAATTCTGATGTTAAAACTTGGATAGAACTACTCATAAGGCTTCTTAGACCTCCCAGAATCATTTTGGTGCAATTTCTATGGCTAGATTACTTACTCGTAAAAATTGAACCTTAGGGTTTAGGTTTACGCATAAGTGTTCTTACGCGTAACTGTTATATGTGTGTTCATGATATGATCTGATGGTGATTGAATGTAGATGTTAATGATTATGTTATGACGAATTTATTTCAGGTCTTCTACGTTTGAAAATTCAGAATCAAGGTTTCTAGCAAACTACGCATAAGGATCACCTTACGCGTAGAATGTTATGCGTAAGAGCAATCTTACGCGTAACTATTACGCGTAAGGTTCTACATAAGGGACTACGCGTATCCTGTGAAGGATATGCGTAAACAGTGACCTCTACGCATAAGGTTGACTCTTACGAGTAAGCCTTACGCGTAAGGTTTATATACGCTTACGCGTAAGCTTTACGCATAAGGTCCCCTTTTCCTACGCGTAATATCTCTTACGCGTAAGTCAAGAACCTACGCATAAGCTTGCGTTTACGCATATATCGCTCCTGTTTACGCATAAGCTTGCCATTTCTACGTCTAAGCCTTGTTTAACCTTAATTATGAATTGTTACGCGTGCAAACTTGTAAATAAATAAATCATAACGCCACGAAACCAATAATGTCACTATAAGCTTAAATGTTTAACAAGTTGTGAAAAACAAGTGAAAACATGGACTTTAAAACTTAAAGTTAATCAACTCACAAAACTTATCACGACGTCATTGGACTATTGGACAAACAAGTGACATTGGACTTGTAACAATCATCGACATATCAAATTCAATAATTAGACAATAAAACCATCTGTTGACTAACATAATGTCTTTCGATATGTTGGTTCTTTTGGCTAAATATCTTTCAGATCACGACATGGACGCTCAAATGCAGAATGTGGATGCACCAAATGTTCTCACCGTTGCTGATATCTTCCCAAATGGTTATCCGATGAAGATTGGAAAGAACAACCTTCGTGTTGACTTTGATACCCTCACATGCTCAGAGTCTTCTTGCTTGATAGCAGTGGACATTCTAAAGAACCATTCTTATCAGAATATGCTCACCAACTCTGCCACAGTTCCGGAGATCTACATTCAGCAATTCTGGCACACAATGAAGCAGATAAAGGGCAAAATGCCGTGACTGTGACTCTCAATCACAAGCAAGTCACCATCACACCAGCAGACTTGCGGGCTATTCTCCTCATTCCTGTCATTGAACCAACTGAGTACCACGCTACACCTTCTGAAGAGGTCGTTCTGCAATTCATGATCGACATCGGTTATGACTAAGCTACAGGGACAATCACCAAGCACTCTTACGTTGATCTGAAGAATATCCCTCAGCCCTGGAGAACCCTCTTCATCATCATCACAAAATCTGTTTCTGGAAGGGACAGTGGCTATGAGCATCCCAAGCTCATGGAACTACAAATTTTTTGGGCTTTGGTCAACATGAAACATATCGAAGTTGAAGCTCTGATATGGGATGACATGATGTCTTTCCTCAAAAAGTGAGGCACCAAGATCCCGTACATCAGATACACAAAACTGCTGATCCAGAGAGCTCTTGGGTTAAATCCCGATATTCCCTTGAGACTCGACGACCCAAACAATCACTCCATGTTGTATGAACCTACTCTAACAGTCAGATTTAAGGAATCAACAACAAAGAAACAAGGTGATGTGTTGCCATATCACCTTCTCTCTGATTAAATCAAACAGCTTTATTCATACAAAAGGTATCTGGTAGCAGTTGATGAAGGCAAAGTTGGTTTTCTTGATGACAAGTCTTCTAGCACACCTACTAGGAAAACCAGAAGAGGCAGTGCAGGAAGTGTCGCAAGAACTGAGAGTCAAATAAAGTTCCCTAAGAGGAAACCTGCACTCAAAAGGAAAGTTACCTCTAAGGAAGCTGTTCCTATTCCCATTCCCAAGCCTGAACCGTCAAGAAAGCTAGTGGATGAAAGCTCTGAGGAAACCGCATCAGACGAAGAGGTCACCTACTCTGAAACTGCAACCGATGTAACTCCAACAGTAGCTAAACCTCCCAGTCCAATAGCTGACCAAGGCAAAGGGAAGACTCCAGTACTTGAGGAAGAAAAAGAAAGCTCAGATGAAGAGCCTCTGGATACTGACTACAGGAAGAGATTCAAAATAATTAGACTCCAACACAAGGAAAAAGAGTTTGAACAGGAACAAATGCGTGGCCCCGGAGGGTCAAGTGGTGGTGTCCAATCTACACCAATTCCTGATGCGGTTAATCAACCCGATAAGGGAATTGGTGCCACCACTCTTGAGCAACAACAAAAGCGCGTGGAGGATTCTATTGATTATGACTTTGAGGAACCTGAAAAAGAAAAGTATGAGAAAGAAAAGGCTGATGAAGAGGCTGCAGCTCAAGCCAAAGCAGAGGAAGAGGCTCGGATTCAGGCTGAAGTAAAGGCTAAATCTGGACAAGATGACAAAGTGAGTTATTGTAGTCACCTGGAAAATTTCGCTATTTTAAAACTTCATATTTATGAACTAGACTGTTTATCAAATTTATTTGATCTAAATTGAGCATTTTAGCATATACATTTCATCTTTTCTTGCATAAAATTTATGCCTATCCGAGTAGTCTTATTTAACCATGCCTGATCTTTACTGATTTCTAAATCAGTCTCACAAGAAAGATTTTCTTGTCTTATGAGTCCGCGCGCGTACCAAAATAAAATAAAAGGAAACGCGAGAAAATAAAACAAGCTAATAAAAATCTAAAACTTCGTCATCGTGACAGTTTATTTATAACGCGTCTAGAAAGATAAATATTACAACTTTCCGTTTGAAGTTATACATTTACGGGTAACAATGGAGTATCAAAATACACCTATTATCTAGAAAATACTCAATCAAATAAATATACACTACTTTCTTTTAGCTAAAAATTACAAAAGTAAAATAAATAAAACAAACTCACCCTTATCCCTATACCCACGCCCCCACCCTCTTCTTTCTCTGATTTCTGAAACCAAAACCTGCTACACTTCTCTCCTCCATTTTCGCCTCCCTCCTTGACCCTCTACACACGCTGCTCCCCTCCCCCAAAAGAAGATAACCTCCAAACTCCTTCCCAACATCTTGAATAACTTCAATCCGAGAATAGATGTCTCATCATGGCTTATCCCATGGAGATGTCGACAAAACCAAGGACCCTTGTCCTCCTTGGACCACCACTGAAGACGAAGACAAGGAAGAGCCACGTGAAGACCCTGAAATCGCTACCCAAAGAAGGCCCTTAATCGTTCCCCACCTCGAAGGACAAGCAACAACCTTCCCCTTTTACTTCTATTTAAACCATGAGTCTCAAGAGCTCACCTCACACTTACTCATTCTACTATCACATAAACTAAAGTAAGCTTGTTTGGGTTGCTGGAAGACGAAGTGGGTCTCCTCGCTTGGGTTTCATATTCTCTTGTTATCATCTTCGTGACGTCTCTCTTTTGTTGTAAGGTTTCCATGTTTCCTCACTTAGTTTGAATGTTAATTCCTTGTATTCTTGATTTGATTTAATCTTGATGTTGGTTAAAAAAAAAAGAATAAAACACTTGGCGAATCATAATTGTTTTTGGTGGGTTAGTTCGTGTTACTGTTGATCATGTATACGTAAATGTGGAAGTCAAATTGTTGATATTAATAATCTTGTGTGAAGAAGTCATTCGAACCAGTTTGGCTGTGGAAGTGTTATGTCTATTCGTCATAGTTCAGTCACGTTATCGAGTCACTTGAGAACCATTGTGAACTTAGTCGATATTAGGATGAGAGATTTGGTTGGGACTTGTTAGTACTAGCGAACTAGAGGTTGATTTCGACCCGTTGATGTGGTTGTGCTAGGACCTGGTCGTGACCCAAACACCTCACCACCAACGTCTGGAGTCGTTTCCTTTTGTTACTCAACGACCACCACTAGACATTCTAGTAGAACAGTCGAGGGTGTTTATTTGTCCACTTGGTACCTTTTGGAGTCTCGCCTATAGTTATCATTAGGTTGTATTGAAAAGAGATAAAAGATGGTATTAAAAACTAAATAAATGGTGAGTTAAAAATCTTTGGTGAGCATTTAAGTTATGCTTGAGTTCGAGAGAAGTCGAAACCCACTGTGGTTCGACCACAGTGGTTAGCTTTTGATAGTTTCAAGTTTTACTCCTTCCTCCCAATGTGTTTCTTTTTTTCTTGGCTTGATGTACCCGTGTCGTCATTATAATGGTCTTGTGATTTGAACCTAAAAAGGAAATATCGTGCTTGTATTGACTTACTTTTTCGACTTACTTCTTTGCTTGTCCCCGTGGGTTAATTGTGTATCGCTTGTTGTGACGAGACCTCGTTAAGATTGTGTTTTGAAACAGGTTTTACAGCCCCACTGTGGTGCTTTTGTTTACTGTTTTCTGCCCAAATGGGTGTGTTTGTTTGCTACGGTTCAGCCCACAACGGGGTGTTTGTCTCGGCTTATTTTCAGCCACCCAAAGGGTGCGTTAGTTCAGCAATTAGGGTGCGTTTGGTACAGCAAATGGGCTGCATTACTGCTGATTTTCAGCACCCATTTGGGTGCGCTTGGTTGGTCCTCCTGGTTCAGCAACGACACAAAGAAAGGGGTGTTCGTTTCAGCTCCTACGTCGACCCTTCTTAAGTCATGTTATTCTCTTTTTAGTTCTCACAAATGGGTGCGTTTGGTTGGACTGAAGCCAATTTGATGTCTGTCCATTTTCACGAAAACAAAACTAGTCTTGAAGCTCACTTCTTTTTTTGTTTCTCATAATGGGTGCGTTTGGATTGTCAGTTGGGCCACGAAACCACCTTATGACTTGACTTCACTCCTTGAGTCCAAATCCACATCAATTGACTGTTGGAATGAAACCATTTGACATACAAAACAAATATGTATTAAACTCACTTTTCTTTAACACAAGAGTTTGCAAAGTATCAAACTAACAAATAAAAACTTCATAACACTAAGCATAACAAAAGTCGTCATTCTAAGCATATTACGGCTACTTGTCTTTTTGATCTTTCCGCACCTCGTTCACAACTAGCTCGCCTACTCGTTTTGACGTATTTCTTCCAATATTATTTTCACGATGTCCCATCTTATAAACATATGATAGCGAAATACAATTAACTTCTAAATCATACAAAACGAGACTTATTTTAAAACAATAATAATTTCCTACATTTCGTCATCAAATATATTTTTGACATATAAACAAGTCATACCTATTTTTCTAAAAGACAATTATAACATATAAAACGGAATTTATTTTATTTTCACCATTATAATAAAACTATTACTTTTCTTATATATATACCTATATTTTAAACCACGTCTTTATAATATAAATACGTTACTATTTATTTATGATATTTTCCGTACGTCATCTTCCGGCTACGACAAGCCCACGACTCACTCATTTTAATACTTTTTGTGTGTGTCTAAGCATTTCAATGAGCCAAAGTTAATCATGTACAATAATAAACGATACACTAAATAACTTAAACTTTTGATATATACATGAATATTACCAAGTCAAAATACAAAGGTATTAATTAAAGTACTGGTATACAATTATAGGTCACGTGACAGTACTCGGTGCACCACTTACTTGATTTCTTTACTACTCGGATACTGCTCTACTAAGGTGAGTTCATAGCCCCGCCTTTACTTATTTATTTCAAACCCCGCGAGGGAGATGCATGCTATAAACTAGAACACAAGTCTTTCTTAAATTGTATGCTGCCTGATCATTATTATTATAGCCTAAGTTGCCTGCCATAAGTCCCTTACATCATGAACCATTAATCACTTGCAAGTGAGCGCGAATATTGTGGATAGTACTATGGGAATTAACGACCCCGACTCGGTTATCGGAAATAACCGGGGCGCACTATATTTGATTAACTATGGAATTGGCAATTCCATCTCTGAGGGCAATATTATTACTTACACCAGTAATTAGGTGTATGCAGTTAGTTTGGTGTCATGAGCTTAGCGCATAATAATAATCTATGTTTTCTATGGTGATTGTATTCGAAGCAATTATCATCTTTTACTTGTGTTCAACTAATTATTTAAACCTATGAATATCACTCAACATTTTTGTTGACCTTTTTAAGCATGCTCATCTCAGGTACAAATTAGACTTTCATGAAGGCGTGGAGTGGACGTCATGGGACGCTTGAAGTGGTGTTATATTTCAATTAAAGTTATCATTTCGTAAAAACTATTTTTTATGTAATTCCAAACATGTGGTATTTTACTTTGTGTTCCCAAAACACTGAATTTTATGAAATGGTAACAACTTCTTATTTAAAAACGTCTCTTTAGAGTCGTTTTCTATAACTTGTGACTATGATCCTCTAAGTAATACCCCAAATAGTCTTCCGCTGTCACTTTGTGATTTTGGGGGTGTTACAGTTATGATGATTATCTTCTTGACAGTCCTACTCGATCTAAGGAGGAAACTTCTGAACCTCCTAAGGACCCTGAATCACCTCACGACTCCTCATCATCTGATTCATCTTCTCACTCTTCACCCCCACCATCCAAAGGAACAACCAGATCCACATCCAAATCTGTAAAGAAGCCAACAGACTCTTGGATATCTCGGGCAAAGACAAGAATTGTTAAATCTGTCAAGCAAGTACAGCAGAAGGATGTAACCAACAAAAAGCTAAATCAACTCGCTGACAGAATCAACTTTCTTCAAGACGGGATAAAAGAGTTGTTGACAGAAAGGGAACAAATCCAGAAGTTTATCAAAGGAGATTTCCAAAAGGAAATGGAAAAGACGGCAAGAGAATATACTCACAAGTTTCTTCTCGACACTGTTCCTGGTATGACAAGAGAAATGTACACCAAACAACTCTATCCGAATCTATTGCATTTGGCCAAAGCAAACTATGAGATCAACACCTATGCAAGTAAACATCAATCCAATTGATCCCATAATATTCTCAGATGCTGAATTGGTTTCCAGGATGGTATCTCAAATGTCGAAACGATCTGCAACATTTACTTCTTACGAAGGTAAATTGTTTGAAGCATTCCTGGAATACCAACTCAAATCAGCATGCAGAGAAGAAGCTCAAAGGCCTAAACGTCCAAGAGACGATGAAGCCAAGGATAAGGATAAGAATGACGAGCCTAAACGTCCAAAGTAGTCTGGAGAAACATCATCTATGCCACCACCACCCCAAAGGACTTCACCACCAAGACGATCTCCTCCTCGCTCTTCTACTGACAAACCTCAGGACTCTGAGTTACCACCCCAGACTGACAAAACCGGTGATCACTTCGAGTATACTGGTGGTGACGATGAGGAAGCTCCTGAGCCCCAACAACAACCCACCTCTCCCTCCTCTAAGCCAAAGAAAAAGAAGAAGAATATGCCAAAGACTGACGTCGTATCATGGCTAGACGAGGATGACATTGAATTTGACTGGTTCTCTAATATTGTTGATTCTACTCCCTACCCACTGGAAGGTCAAGATGTGATAGAAGGTCGAACATTGGAGCATGCTAAAATACTTCAAGATAAGTTTCGGGTGAAGAAGATGACGAAATCAGAGTTGAAACGAATCAAGAATGAAGCCTTTCAACTACTCAAAGACAGCTCGGAAAGTGCGATTGAAGTTGAGTATCACCTTGAAAACATAGCACGAGCCATGTCTAACAACATTGATTGGCTCAACCCTGAAGCAAACATCGACTTCTCTAGAAGAGACAAAGCTCCATACTACACCGACTGGTCTAAACCTCTACCAACGATTGGCCAACCGGATCAACCTCAGATTCCATTTCGATACTTCTTCAACAATGATTTGGAATTCCTTCTACACGGTAGCGATGGTTCAAGAAAATACGCCACATCACTTACACTTCTGTTCCCGGCAGCCATATACTCCAACTGCATAGCCATCGAAGAAAAGGCTACTCACATGTTTTCTAACAGTGTGGAACAGTATGACATCGATGCATTGTATGGGATTCACCATTGGCCGGAACGCCGACGAATCTACTACAAAAGCTGCCAGGTTCGAAAGTCTCAATATGAAGTGCACAATACTAAAGGGATCGTTGCTATTAAGCATGTCACTCTTTCCTCTAAATGGGATTACACCTTTCTCAAGACCATCGTGGTCAAAAGACAAGACGAAAGGGACTATGAATTCTGTGAAGCGTACTTTCAGAACTTGTCTCTCAACGACATTGAAGATCTGTATCTTGCAAAAGTACAGGGACGAATGAGACAATTCTCAACTGAAATTCAACGTGAATACATTAAGTCCTTACTTATCTTCATCAGAAGCATAGTGATCCAGGAACGTGTAGAAGATTTACAACTTGATGTTGAATCCTATCAGACCCGTGTCAACTTCACCAGACCTCAGCTAGAACTTCCTGACATCAACCATCTTCCACAATACACTCTCGTCAGCAAACCATTCGGCGTAGTTTACCGTAGTGAACTACAACAAAACTGCTTGATGGCGTGTCGAGATCTTCACAAGTTGGGGATCACACATTGAAGAAGGTTAGGGATGGCTTGGCTTATAGGTTGAAGGCGATATATGAAGGCATTGGGTCTCAACAGCGATGGAACTCTCAGGAAAGACGGGATGTGCAGAGGATCATCACCAGGATTGATGAAAGGTTGTACATAAGGGACCAGTTCAGAACACTGGAGAGCTTTGTAGGTGGTCATCCCAGGACTTCTCTCACCGGCTATCAACGCCCTGATCGCATTCCTGGAAAGATTGATGGACTTCCTGGTACACCTTAAAACGGCTTCTATTTCATATTATTTTGGATGTGTGATTTTATATTGACAATGGCTTGTGCACACATAACAGTGTACAACCCGTTCTTGTAATGAAAGGACCCTGTGGTACGCTTCAGTACCACAATCCTTATAAAAGGAGCGAAAGCTTCTTACTTTTGAGTAAAACTTATCAAACCTTTCACTTTTCAAAGGTTTTGCTCAAAAGAACGAGTACTTTCCCTTATGATTTTCAAAACCTCAACCGTTAATATCACTTGTTGAGGGGGAGTATTTGCTTACAAACTTTGTTCACAAATTGTTCTTTGTTGTACTCTTCCCACAAAACTCAAAATGGTCATATTTATTCTCAACATTTCTTCAAAAATAACATATATATGCCATTTTTGAGGGGGAGAAAAATTATGTGATAAGAAATATGTTGACATACTGCAAATGAATCTTTGTGCTATAGACTTAACCAATGAATTGACGAGATCTTAAATGTTAGTAACTCGAAAAGACTTGTCCGGGACGGGTAATAATTTCAAGCTAGTTCGCTAGTGATGTAAACGTGTCTCGCAAAGGACTTGTCCGAGTAGAATGTACCATTCGAGAAACTCTTGGTAGACATGAACTTTGACGGGTTTGACAACTGCTCTAGGTTTGTCCACACCTTCAAGGTAGTTATTAGAGCTAGTTGTCACCTAAAAGCTGACAATGTATCTTTTTAACTATTCAATGTAATCGTGTCTCGCGGAGGATTGTCTATATTGAGTTGATCAATTCAAAAGCACGTGCTCTTTCCTCACTGTGCAGATTTCTGTCAAAACTCTTAAGCACATGTGGAGGGGGAGTATTTCTGAAAATCCAAAACTCTTGAAGTGTTCAAACATGTTTTTCATTTACAAACACTTCTAGAGACTTTCATGAAAATGGTTTTATGGCAATGGAGTTATAAGGATATTAAGGTTAGGGATAACCGTCCTATGATCCGCCAGAGCCGGAGGGATCTACCCAAGGACACTTCCAATAGTTAGAATTAGAAGTCCTTAGGTATGATTATAAAAAGGAGAAGATGAGAATCGGAGAAAAAAGGAGTTGAAGAATTAAAAATAAAAAGCAAAGAAAATGGTGAAAAGAAATAGCCCTCCTGATTATTCAACTTAGGGCAGACACCGGGTTCAATTCATATGCTACTGGTTGTCACTTGATGACACCGGTATTGAAGATAAAAGTCGTCATGGACCTAGTGACGCATGCACTAAAATTTCTTAGCCACTCAAGTTTCTCCCAACAGAAGCTTGTTTCATTCTCACAAGGAACCCTACGTAAACTATCGGCCTTCTCCTAGAGATTGCTGGTATTGAAGAAGGAGACCCTCTCCCTTCTCTCCGCTCAGGAAAACCAAAGCGCACTATTGAGTCTAGAGCCACGAGATTCATCAAAAGATCTCATAGGTACACTTGACATTTCATCACTTGTTGTTCAACAATAAGAACAACAGTGGTACGTTATCGAGTCCTACACAGATCTTAGCAATCTGTCGAGAACATTTATGAGAGGTTCACTATTGTGATCCTCAGTGATTGAATGGAAACTCCTGCCAGGGTCAACATCAAACAGCCCTGACAGCAGGTCACTTCGGTAACTCCCCGTGGATTACACTTAGTGTGTCTCAAACGGTCTACAGTCGTGAGGTGATGCTTCGGTGTACCTCAGCGACTCATCTGAACTGTAGGTGTACTTCGGTACATCGCGTTATCTCACTTGTGGGACTCCAGTTCAGGAACGGCCTTTGTAAGAATTAGAGTTGTGTTTTCACACTATGCTGTTAACACTCTCGAAGTTCAAACTTGTAAGTGCCGGAATATGCTTATTACTAACCTTTCTTATGGAAGCTCTGGAGCGGACTGATCGTGCAGATTCTTCACATGCTCATACCAACATCATCACTAATGCAAGTTCTCTTAAAAGGCAACACAAAAGTCAAAATGATTCTTCAATTCAAAGAATCTACAAAGTTTAAAGACTAAGAGAACTACATCAGTACTGAAGTCCAACGTTAAATGAGCGTGTCAGCATGTTGAAAAAAGATGTGGAGACACTGGAGCAACGAAGCAGACCTGATGCAGACAACAACAACATACTATCACTACCATCACAAAGAACAAAGATCAAAGAACAACGATGACGTCAAAGCAGAATACTTCAAAGGAAACAATTTTTCTACACTGGGGAGATTGTTCAAATCAAGACACTTCTTCTCACAAGAAAGAAGAATGTCAGAAGACTTCAAAGCTACTATTACATCAGCACCTACAACATTTATCACTCTTTCATTCATCACCAACACTTAGGGGGAGATTGTTGGAATCACTCCTAAACCTTAATTCAAGTGTTAGTGATTAATATGTAATAGTTAGCTTAATATGGCCTTTATGTTTGTTATTAAGCTAAGGCTTATGTACAAGGCCCATAAGCCTTGGCCCAAGTCCAATAAGGAAAGGAAGGGACTAGGAGTGTTGCCCTAGCTCCCTCTCCTATAAATACCTTTGTAATACCCTCACTTGAGGGTTGGTTGTTCAATTTCATTCTCTTTCACTTCATACGCATAACCTTTCTTTATTCATACGCATAAGTGTTTGTTTGTTATTGTTCAACCGATCTCTTCTATTCTCTATTTCTTCTATTGATGCTTGTGTTACTAATATGGTGACCTAACAGGTGGTTCTTCCAACTCACTGAAAGGTCAGAATATGGTTAATAAGTCTTTCCAGATTTATTATATGTTACATATGTATCTGAATCTCATTATGTGCAGGATGATGATGTTGCGTGGTGGGTTGACTCTGGTGCAACAGTTCATGTGTGTAAAGATAGAAGCTGGTTCAAGACTTATGAGTCACTTAATGATGGTTCTATTCTTCACATGGGAAATGAATCAACAGCCTTGGTGCATGGTCGTGGTTGTGTAGATCTTAATTTTAGTTCTGGAAAGATTGTAACTTTGTTTAATGTTATTCATATTCCTGATATCAGGAAGAACTTGGTTTCAAGTAGTATTTTGAATAATCATGGATATAAACAAGTTATTAAGTCTGATAAATTTGTTCTTTCTAAGCATGGTGTTTTTATTGGTTTTGGATATTTGTGTAATCAAATGTTCAGGCTTAATATTGTCACTGATAGTGTTAATTCAGCATTTGTGACCACCACTGACCTGACTGACTCTACCCTATGGCATGCAAGACTTGGCCATGTACACTATAAGAGAATGCAAGATATGTATAAGGATGGGTTAATCCCAGCTTTTGACATGGACACTGAAAAGTGTAAAACTTGCATGTTGACCAAGATAACCAAGAAACCTTTTCAGGGTGTTAGTCGTGAGACTAAGCTCTTGGAGCTTATACACAGTGACCTGTGTGATTTGCATGCCACTCCTTCTTTGGGGAATAAGAAGTACTTTGTGACATTTATTGATGATGCTTCAAGGTTTTGTTATGTCTATCTGTTACATACCAAGGATGAAGCATTAGATAAATTCAAAGTGTTTAAAACTGAAGTTGAATTACAACTTGGGTCCCTGATCAAAAGATTAAGGACTGATAGGGGAGGTGAGTACATGGATACTCTGTATTTTCAGTCTGTTGGAATTATCCATGAAACGACTGCCCCTTATACTCCTCAGCAAAATGGTATTTCTGAAAGGAAAAACAGGGTGCTGAAAGAGATGGTTAATTCCATGTTGTCCTATTCAGGACTGAGTCAAGGGTTCTGGGGTGAAGCTATGTTAACAGCTTGCTATTTATTAAATAGGGTTCCCAACAAAAGGAACAAGGTTACCCCTTATGAACTCTGGACTAAAAGGAAACCCAACCTGAACTATATCAGGGTCTGGGGTTGTAGGGCTGTTGTAAGACTCCCTGATCCAAAGCTGAAAAGTTTGGGTGAAAGAGGCATTGATTGCATCTTTGTTGGATATGCTGAGTATTCCAAGGCTTTTAGGTTCTATGTTATTGAACCTAATGAATATGTTTCAGTTAACTCAATAATTGAATCAAGGGATGCAGACTTTGATGAGAATAGATTCTCATCAGTCCCTAGACCAAGTCAGAGGATTCCTAATGGAACTCATGACACTGGTGTATCAGAGGTCCCTGATGATGAACCATCAGTGGTCCCTGATGAGGTTGTGGTGCAACAACCTGAACCTGTGCTCAGGAAGAGCAAAAGGGTCAGAACTCCAAAGTCATTTGGACCTGAGTTTCAACTATACTTAGTTGAAGGAACAAGGGATGAAGTCTCTGACCAATACTCCTATTGCTTCATTGTTGAGGATGATCCCAAGACATTTGAAGAAGCAATGAAGTCCCAGGATATTGCTTTCTGGAAAGAAGTAATCAATGATGAGATGGATTCCATCATGGGGAACAATACTTGGGTGTTGGTTGATCTACCTCCTGGTTGTAACACCCCCAATTTCGTGATACGCAGCGGAATTCAAACTGGGTGTTACTTCATGGCACAACAGTCATAACAATAGAAAACGAACTCTAATGGAGTCGTTTTAAAAGATTTATCATTCGATTTATATAAATATCAGAGTTTACAAAAATGAGGTCCCAGTTGGTTCCATTGTTTACAAAATACATTAAATGAGTTTTCGAATGATAATAAAATTTATAGCCTTCTTGATCTAGTCCTTGCTCTTCCGTGCCAGCTTCCGACATTATGGACCTGAAATACATGCTTAAAACTGTCAACACAAAGGTTGAGTGAATTCATAGAGTTTAGGAAATCAGTTGAACACATAATGTTTGTAGTGTGAGTTATAAATTCACACCAATGGTTTGAAAACCAAAATAGTTATTTATAGACTAAACATTATGCAATCAATGCATTAACGTGTTTCAAAATTAATTGGAGAAACTGTTGGTGCGTGCCCTAACAGGTAAAAATTGCCGTTTTTACCTAATGTACTCAAATATAGTGCGTTTGTTTACCGGACCTGGTCAAACAAACGGGATTCGTCAATCCCAATAGATCTATTCACAATATTCGCGCCCACTCTCACTAGTCATTAATGATTCATGATTAAGGGACTTAAGTTTGGAAAATGCGGTAACTTAGTGCTAATAAAACAATCAGATAAGTATATAGTTTGAAAGCAATGTGTTCGGTTTAAAATAAAGCATGTATTCCCCATAAGGGTTTGTAAAACAATTAAGCAATAGAAAGTGGGGCTATGAACTCACCTTAGCATGTAGTGACATAAGTAATGCAACGGTGTCAAATAAAGCATGACAATAAGGAATCGGCACAACCTAATAGATATGAGCTTGTGTCAAAACATGAAACGCAAAAAGTAATCGATTCGCATGAGTTTCAAAGGATAAAACGTTTTAGTTTTCGTGGAAGTTTCGTATCAACGTTTGTAAAATGTTTAGTTTCATCATTCGTGTGGTGGTTTGAAATCATAGACTCGAAATACAACTCACGCCAAAGCATAATATATATCTCATATATATTGTGAAGTAAAAGAATAGACAAGATGTTTCAAGAAAACGAGTCATAAAAGTATTGACGGGTGAATTCTAGGCGAGAAGATAACGACAAGAAAATATGTCAAGAAGGCAAGTCACTTGGGCTCTAACCCGATAATAGTCCAACTTAAATCTAATCCAAGTTCAATGCGTCCAATGTTCTTAGTCAGATATCTTAAGTCCATCACGAGTCTAATTATCTAATATATATCAATATGAGTTCAATAGTCCAAGTCAATGTATAATCCGTATTCAAAGTTATAATCTCAAAAGTAATCCGATAATTATTCGACATATTACATATAATTTACAAGATGTAAACACATTCTTATTATTATTCTTATTGGGTTTTGGCCCGGGTAATTTCCAAACCAAACGTATCCTAATAGTTTCTCTTATATGACTAGAAAGAACCAAAACCAAACACCCTAAGTGGGTTGTGTTGGTGAACCAGATAAGCAAACCCAAGCGCACCTTAAGTGCAGAAAATAAGCAACGAATCGTACCCTTTCAAGCAGCTCCCAATGTAGTTTTTGTGCAAAAAAATCAGGAACAAAACGCACCATTTCAAGGTTGAAATCAGCAGCTGCAAATGCAGTTTTTGTGCAGAAAAATCAGCAACAAAACACACCATTTCAAGGCTGAAATCGGCAGCTGCAAATGCAGTTTTTGTGCAGAAAAATCAGCAACAAAAAGCACTCTTTTTGGGGCTGAGATAAGCATATATAAACGCCCCTGTTGGGCTGAAAATATGCAGAGTCAACACCCCCTGTTGGGGCTGCATTACAGCAAACAAACGCCCATTGTTGGGGTTGTGAAACGCAAAAATAAACACCCTTTTGGGTGGGCTGTGAAAGCAGGTAACAAGCAAACACCACCTTCTTGGGTGTTCTTAACCGAGAGCAAACCAAATGCCCCGATGGTTGTGGTGAGGACCAAGACAGACAACAACTAAACGCACCATTTTGGGTGCTCTTGGTGGTGAGTCAAATCCTAGTAAACTCACCCTAGTTAGGCCATGGTGTGGGTCGAAATCCGAATTCAAAACAAACAAGTACACCCTCCGGGGTAACTGTGACACTAGACAACAAATACCCTTAGTAGCTTAACAACTATTAAGTAACTTATATGCTGGAATAGCCAAACCCAAGGGCACTCTAACGAGGTGTGGTATGGGTCAATTTAAATAAAGCTAAACCAAGCGCACCATATGGTTTGTAATAGGCTGAAACAACACACAACTAAAACAACAAGTGGGCTGTAACACACAAAGATACACACTATTTTTGGATGTGTTTACATGTAATTAAGCAGCAAGCAAACCATCACCCTCGTGGGTGTGGTTGTGAACTGAGAGCCAAAAACAAGCACCCCTTGGGTGTCTTGTTGATTGATGGCAGGAACAAACACCCTTGTGGTGTTATTCTCTCTGACCCGAAAATAATACAAACGCCTCCAAGTTAGTTTCAAACAAACATATATAAGTAAATCCAAAACTCTAATCTGTGACTCACGGTTATGACCCAAAACTCTAATCGAGTTATACTTGATCGACACCAAATCCAACCACACAAACACCAACTTTACAAGTTTTATACCACACGAATTAATTATTCGAAAACATGTTTAATCCAAATCTTAATCCACGAAAACTGATATAGTAATCTATTAATCGATTTGATTAAAAAGTTAACATAGATAGATTTAATCTCGACATACCACAAGGCAAGGAAAGGGTCATGACGGTGGTGGCGATGTAGTTGTGATGATGGTGACTAATCTGAACCGAACGCCCAAAAGTAAACCAAATCATCGCCTACAACCCGTAGCCTCCTTGTATCTTGATGATGTTGGTGGCATGGAGTGGTTGTGGTGATGCAGGAGGGTAGGAGAGGCGGTGTGATCGTGGTGATGTTGTTGTCGATTGCTGGTAGTACAAGAGAGGGAAGAGAGAAGATAACTCTTCTCTGTTTTTCTTTTTTGTTTGTGATAGACATGAAACATATATTATATACATGTTGGAGTCGGTTTAGAGTTGGAAGAAAATATCAAGTTGTCTTTGATAGTATAGACATTTTAGTTAGCTTAGGTAGGAAGACTTGATGTGTACAGGTATAATTTGATCCCGACAATTACTAATGTTAAGCCTTTAAATTTATAAACTTAGAAGAAACCAAGCTTAGAATTTATGCATCAAGCCTTGTAAGGTGGGGATTAAAGAATGTAAATTAGACTTGTAATATATCATAGAGTTTAAGTTTTTGTGTTTTAGAGACTTGTACTTTGCCGTTTACAATTTTAAATAAGTAAATAAATGGAAAACGTTATTCTGGACGTTAAGTACTCGTACGCTAACGAAATAACGTAACATAATAAAATTTGAAAACTTTTATGCTTGACCTATTAGGATGTTTATAAACATAAGTCATGTTGATGTCGGTGAGCACGTTTATTGGGAATGTGAGTTACGTCACATTAGTTAGTTGTTGAGATCAGGTAAACACTTAACGTTTCATTTTATAAAAAAAAAATAGACGTAGAAAATGGATAAATATTCTTTTAGTAGAATTATCTAATACAATGTGAAATTTACGGGTGGTTATACTGGTTGCAAACCTCTGGGTTGCAAATGGATTTTCAAAAGTAAAATGAAGGTAGATGGAACTATTGAAAAGTTCAAGGCTAGACTAGTCATTCAGGGCTTTAAACAAAAGTCAGGGATAGACTATTTTGATATTTATGCCCCTGTGGCTCGTATCAGTACCATAAGACTGCTGATTGCTTTGGCATCTATTCACAATCTGGTTATTCATCAGATGGATGTGAAAACATCTTTCTTGAATGGTGAATTGGATGAGGAGGTTTATATGAACCAACCTCAGGGATTCATCATGCCTGGCAATGAAACAAGGTGTGTAAACTGATTAAGTATCTTTATGGACTCAAGCAGGCACCTAAGCAATGGCATCAAAAATTTGATGAAGTGGTTTTGTCTAGTGGTTATGTTCTTAACCAAGCTGACAAATGTGTATATAGCAAATTTGATGAATCTTGTAAAGGAGTCATCATTTGTCTATATGCTGATGACATGTTGATCTTTGGCACTGACCAAAATCAGGTTGACCTGACAAAGGAATTTTTGTCATCAAGGTTCTCCATGAAGGACATGGGGGAGGCTGATGTTATCCTTGGTATAAGGACTAAACATGAAAGTAAAAGAATTTCTATCTCTCAGTCTCATTATATTGAGAAGGTTTTGAGGAAATTCAATTACTTTGATTGTACTCCTGTGAGTACACCTATGGATACTTGTGAGAAGTTGATGCCTAATAATGGCAAGGCTGTATCTCAACTTGAGTATTCTAGGGTAATTGGCTGCCTGATGTATGCCATGACTTGTACAAGACCTGATATTGGTTTTGCAGTGGGAAAATTGAGCAGGTATACTAGTAATCCTAGTGCTCATCACTGGCAAGTTGTTCACAGGGTACTGAAGTATTTTAAGAGAACTATGGAATATAGTCTCTCATATACTGGCTATCCTTCAGTGTTGGAAGGATACACTGATGCAAGTTGGATCAGTAACACTAAAGACAATTCGTCTACCAGTGGCTGGGTATTCCTACTTGGTGGAGGTGCAATTTCTTGGGCATCCAAGAAGCAAACTTGTATCACTAGTTCAACAATGGAATCTGAATTTGTGGCTTTAGCAGCTGCTGGTAAAGAAGCCGAATGGTTGAAAAACTTGCTTCTTGAGATTCCATTGTGGCCTAAACCTATAGCACCTATTTCTATCTGTTGTGATAGTGAAGCTACATTGGCTAAGGCTTATAGCCAGATGTACAATGGTAAGTCTAGACACTTAGGTGTCAGACATAGCATGATTCGTGAGCTTATCATGAATGGGGTGGTATCTATAGAGTTTGTTAGATCTCAACAAAATTTAGCTGATCACTTGACGAAGGGTCTGGCTAGAGACTTGGTTATAAAGTCTGCTAAAGGGATGGGTTTAAGTCCAACTTAGTCACTAAATGCTAGGACACCCAACTCCCTCCTAAGGAAACTTAGGAGCTGAGTTCAATGTGGAAAGCTGAACATTCAGTGGACTGGAGCACATGTTTTATTTACATCCCAAGGTTGTGCTCAGAACCTGCTGAAAGGAGGATGAAGTCTTTACTTATTAATGGTTAATTTTCTTTGAAAAAGTGCTTGGCAGGAGCATGAATAAAGAGGAACCACCTATGTAAATGTTGAAGTTTTGCCGCTTCAGGAAGCTTTTGGACTTTTAGCTTTTACAACATTTATGAATTTGGATATAGACACATGACTTGTATAGTGTCAGGAGCTTTTAAGTGTTGGAAAACTTGTGTGTATTTTATCTTCAGGTATTCAAATGGGTTGAAGGGTTCAATTCTTAGAACACCCTGATTCTCGAATATTTGAACGTGTAATGTACTAAGATGGAAATTCAATCCTCAGGATATTTTCGTTTATGCACATGTTTTGTTTAATGTTTGTTTTTCATGCAAAGGAAGTGAACTAAATTTGGGGAGGATTGTTGGAAAATTTAGTGCACTTGTGGGATAAGTTCACTCCTGGAAATGGGTCAGGAGGTACGGAGTGTACACCCATATGGTCCCTGAACACCATGATCTAATAGTGGTTTGTACTGATAGGCAGTGTTTCCACTGCTAGTGCTTAGTTGGCACTAATAGACAATGTTTCCACTGCTAGTGCTTAGTTAGCACTGATAGGCAGTGTTTCCACTGATAGTGCTTGGTTAACACTGGTAGACAGTGTTTCCACTGCTAGTGCTAAGTTAGTGCTGATGGGCGGTGTTTCCACTGATAGTGTTATGAAAGTACTACTAGTGTGAAAGTACTGCTTGTAACGGGCATTAACCTATTCAAGTGGCAGTTATAACTGCATAATGACCACGTTTAATTGGTCCTGTAACCACTAACAGCTATAATGGGGGATAATTATGAGGCGATTAATGGGGTGATTAATTCTCATAATTCCATTTGACTAGCTAAGAGTATTTTCCTATAAATAGGAAATCTGATCATGCATGAAAGAATATACAGAAAACGATTAACACTTCTAAGCAAAGGGTTATTGATTTGTGCCTAATTCAATAACATACATTTGGTCTTATCCCAAGTAGATATTCGTGATACCCAGGCATTAGGGTCGAATAGTTTACTTTGGAAAGTGATCACACGATTCCAAGTGATATCCGGTAACCACATAGTGGTATTTGCAGTTGCTACTGATTGTCTTAACCCTGTTCTGGGAACTAACCCCCAACAAAATAAACAAATTTAACGGAATTAATCGAACCGAATAAACTGAACAACGCGATAACCGACCAATGAACTCTAAACTGGAAGAGATAGCTCGTGAGTTATTTGAAACTGACTCCTAAAATAGATCTGGTCGAATGGTAGAAGAATCTATGGATTCGTTAGGAGTCGATAGTCGTTGGCTGGACATACGAGTCACAACCGGCCGGGAAGAGGAGAGATCAACGACGGAGCTACTCGAAACTGATTTGAATTAAATGACGTGGATAGATTTTTGATTTGAGCTCGAGGCTCTAAAAATACTCGGCTCATCTGACTCGCGAACCTTATATTGAATAACGTTTTTTCCTTTCATATACATATAATATTACGTGTTTAAACTTCACTGGATACATATGTAGAAGTAACTTAGAAACAAATAAAAAACTATCAGCAAATATTTTAGTTAAACCGCGTAAAAATGAGTCAAATATTCACCTTATTTATTTTTAACCTAAAAAAGAACCCTTGAACTTGAATTAGGCATACAATCAACATCACCACGCAAGGACACCCTTTTTACGCATGTTGAGCAATTATTTGCAATTATACTCCGTCACTCTAAACTCTAAAGTAGCGGTATAAAGTAACAGAATAATATTTGTTTACTTACATGATTATGTTGTGTGATCTATTTATGTGCAACTTAGGTATATTTATATGATAACTTTGATGTTAGCCATTGCGAAACTTTCACGATATACTGTATATAGTAATGAGAGTACCATAGTAGGTATTAATGTAGAGTTGACATTCACCTCACTACGTATAACGCTCATTTTGAGTACCCGCATATTTATAATAAAGTTGTTTCGTCATAATAAAAATATTAGAATTATCATATATAACAGATTAACTAAACCTTCGACATTAGACACAATGAATGTGTGAAGGTGAATATCTAAGCTTGAATATTTTACATTCTAGATATATTGTTCATCCGGTTCTATTCGTTTAATTGTTTGAAATGTTTAACCATGAATCAAATCATAGATAGCCGCTCATTTCAAATACCCATATGTTCAGTTATCCGCCTAATACGATTCAGTTTGCGATAGTAAAATAAAGTACCCGTCTCACCACGGATACCTCAAATTTCGAATCGAACTGGATTGAACACTACTAGAAACTAGAGGTGGCAATTTGAGACTCATTGGTTAAACATGAGTCCAATTGAGGCAAAATCTAGTAGTAGATGTGTCTAGTTGGGTCTCTAAATATTATAGATGAGTATAATTGGTTATTAGATAGAAAGTGCAATTAAACAATTACCCAACGGGTCTAGACGGGTCTAGCGGGGGAAAAACAATTGTATAGCTTTTTTTCACTTTCCAAAAAAAAGAAAAAACAATTTCTTTTCTTTCTTGTCAACCTTACCAAAACCCATTTAAATCCGAAACCAACCCATTTACTCCTGAACCAATTTAAACCAATGTTTCTATAAGACCTTTCTACACCCAACCTAGCCAGCTGAGCAACGGGTCAAACCTCGCCCGAGTCGATTAAACCCGACCCGAACTGAAAATCGATTTAAAGGTAAAACGTGAACCGAGAATCGAACTGAGTAAATTCTATCAAACCAAAACTGAAACAAATAAGGCCGATTCGATTCGGTATAGCAAATTCAAACCAAATAGTTGTATTTTGATCCGAACCGAATCGAAACAAACCAAAATAATTATACAAAAATGAAAACCAAATCGAATATAGTTGCTTCGATTCGGTCGGCCCTTAACCCAACTGTCTAAACCCAAACTCTAGACATCAACCCGACCCAACCCACCTTATTTATTTATCTCCAAATCACACACACTTTCACTTTCCCTCCCTTTATTTCCTCACTTTTTCTAGGGTTTCACTTTCACACACACTAAAAACACACACACACAAAACAATGAGCAACAACAAACAACCGCTAGACCTCTCCGACATCACCGCCTCCTTACCGGCAGCCACCGGAGGTACCGTCACCGTCACATCTCATCTCCAAACCCTAATTTTTTCCATTTTTTTTTAAAACATAATTTTGTCGTTTTCTGCAGGTTTGAGTATGGAGGACCGTGTTGGACTAGTCAACGCACTCAAGGTATATTTAATTTTTACTGATTTTAATTAATTAGGTTAAAATTTATTTTTACTGTTTGTAACTGTGTGTGTCAGGTAAGTGTTTAGTTATGTAATTAGGTTACAATTTATTTTTTACTGCGCGTGATTTACTTTTACTGTGTATGTGCTAGGTAGCGATTATCGGCTAAATTATGCGCGCGATTGTGTATGTGTATTAGGTAGCGATTATCGGTTAAATTATGCGCGCGTGATTTACTTTTACTGTGTCTATGCTAGGTAGTGATTATTAATTAAGCGAATAATGCTTAATTTTATAATTAGGTTAAAATTTATTTTACTGTCTGTGTATTAGGTAGTGATTATCGGTTAAATTATGCGCGCGATTGTGTATGTGTATTAGGTAGCGATTATCGGTTAAATTATGCGCGTGTGATTTACTTTTACTGTGTCTGTGCTAGATAGTGATTATTAATTAAGCGAATAATGCTTAATTTTATAATTAGGTTAAAATTTATTTTACTGTCTGTGTATTAGGTAGTGATTATCGGTTAAATTATGCGCGCGATTGTGTATGTGTATTAGGTAGCGATTATCGGTTAAATTATGCGCGTGTGATTTACTTTTACTGTGTCTGTGCTAGATAGTGATTATTAATTAAGCGAATAATGCTTAATTTTATAATTAAGTTAAAATATATTTTACTGTCTGAGTATTAGGTAGTGATTATCGGTTAAATTCTGCGCGCGATTGTGTATGTGTATTAGGTAGCGGCTATCTGTTAAATTATACGCGCGATAGGTTAAAATTTACTTTTACTGTGAGTAATGTGCGTGTTAGTGATTAGTAATTAATTTGATAAGCGAATAATGCTTAATTTTTATAATTAGGTTAATTTTTTTATTTTACTGTGTGTGTATTAGGTGGGGTGATTATCGGTTAATTTTGGCCGCGAGTGTTTAGTTTTGTAATATAGATTGAAAATATTTCTTAAGGGGTGTATGTTTAAGCTTATATAGCTGGCTTATAGCTTATGTGGTTTTTGGTTTGTGTTTTATAAGCTCATTTTTCGTGGCTTATTAAACCTTTTTGGCTTATATAAGCTTATCATGTTATAAAAAGTTTATATAAGCCGGAAAGTGTCAAAATAAGCCAAAAAATTGAGCATATGAAACATAAGCCTAAAACCACATAAGCTATAAGCCCGCTATATAAGCTTAAACAAACACCCCCTTAGTCTGTGTAATTTTTGTGTTATGTAGTGATTATTGGTTAGTTTTATCTGCGAGTTTTTAGTATTGTTATGCAGGTCGTAATATAAATTGACTGTGTGTAACTGTGTTTGTGAATGTTTGATAGGTAGTGATTATCGGTTAATTTTATCTGCGAGTGCTTAATTTTGTAAAATATGAAACTGTGTGTTTGTTTGTGTGTGTTAGTAGTGATTATCAGTTAGTTTTATATGCGAGTGTTTAGTTTTATAGTATTTATAAGGTTAAAACTAATTTTACTTTGTGTAACTCTGCGTGCGTGTGTTTTAGGTCGCGCTTTTTATTTCTACTGTGTATGTGTTAGGCTGTGATTAGTGGTTAGTTTTATCCGCAAGTGCTATATGTTTAAAAAAGTTGTTACTATGTGTTAGGTAGTGATTATTGGTTAGTTATGTTCACTCAGTGTTTAATATGTTATATAGGCTCTGCATCTTTGTAGTGATTATCGGTTAAATTTATCTGCTAGAGTTTTATTTTGTAATATAGGTTGTGTAACTGATTTTGGCAGTGTGTGGTAGTGTTTTTCGGTTAGTTTTATCTGCGAGTGTTTAGTTTTGTATTATAGGTTAAAATTTATTTATAACTGTGTAAAAGTGTTTTTGTGTGTGTGTTTGGTAGTGATAATCTCTGAGTGTTTAGTTTTGTAATATAGGCTAAAATTTGTTTTTACTGTGTGTGTGTTAGGCAGTGATTATCGGTTAATTATATATGTGCATGGTTAGTTTTGTAATATAGGTAGGTTGAAACTTATTTTTTTATATTATTTTTTTTTGGTATACCCTTTTGGCCAATGGGGGATTAGTTTTCTCCCCAGGGTTCGAACCCAAGACCTCTTGGCACTTTCGTGCTAAGAGGCTAAGCCCTTACCACTGGGTCACCCCTATTGGTTAGTCGAAACTTATAGTCTCACTGTGTGCGTCGGATCAGGATTATCAGTTATGATTTTGACTTTGTGTGCGTTTGTTAGTGATTATCGGTTAGTTATATACATGAGTGTTTACTTTTGTTATGTAAGTTGTGTATTTGAATCTGTAAGTATGCAAGTGTGTGTTTTTGGTAGTGATTATCGATTAATTATATCCGCGAGTCTTTAATTTAGTAAGATAGATTGTGTATATGATGTGTGGGTATTAAAAAAATTGCATATGCGATTAATATATGACTTAGTAATATAAGGTTGTGCAGCTGAATATGACTGTGATTATTATTGGATTTAAAGATTGTAACTGTAATTGACTTTGTGTCTGTGTTTTGTAGAATCAACTTAAAAGCATAGGGGCAACCGACTCGGATATTCTTGAGAATTTGACGCCTACTGTCAGGAAGCGAGTTGAGGTCTTGAGAGGCATTCAGGTAAAGGATGTTAATATGTTATAACTTATAACCATGCCAATAAGATTCATTTATATTCGTTATAATCTTATTTGCTGCTTGTTATCTGATGTATGAAGTTATTATATGATTGTGCTGGTTTTGGAACTTGTGCGATTTCGTATTATGAGATTTTATGGTGTGGAGAGACTGAATGCAGCATTTTATACTCTGAGATTGTATAGCTGTTAAAAAAACAGAACTCAGCAGGGTCTTGACGTAGTCCATAGGTTAACTGACATCAGGTCTCATGATTTTCTTTTGTTTGGTTTACATATAGAAGAGACAGAGTATTACTGTAGTCTGTAAATAGTTAAAAAGAAACATTGGAACGGGTTATTTTGGACAGTCGAAGTTCTTATGAATA
This sequence comes from Chrysanthemum seticuspe, assembly GCA_019973895.1. Classification (NCBI taxonomy): domain Eukaryota; kingdom Viridiplantae; phylum Streptophyta; class Magnoliopsida; order Asterales; family Asteraceae; genus Chrysanthemum; species Chrysanthemum seticuspe. The sequence continues at coordinate 333,301,615 of BPTQ01000006.1, read as the reverse complement.
TACCATACGCGGGTTAATGCTGAAAACAACCCTACATGTCAATACTTGCTCTGACCGTGTTACCTTAACCTGATTTTTAGAGCACTGGATTATGTTATCTAGATTATAGCTCACATGCTTGAGGACTACCATGTGTTTTAGTGTCTGTTTTTATCATTGCAGTTATTCATATTCTATTCCTGATCTTTATTCTAGTGGGGTCTGAGGTGTTTTTACTTTCCTCGTACTATGTCAACTGTCAAGGGGCTGATAACATATTTTTATTTTGCAGAGTGAACATGATGAGCTAGAGGCAAAGTTTTTTGAAGAAAGAGCTGCACTAGAAGCAAAATATCAGAAACTATATGCACCATTGTATTCAAAGGTGAAGATATATGATTATGTCATCTTGTATATTTAGTCATTGCATGATTGCTATATTATTTCTTTATTAGTTAAATTTCATATTAAATATGTTGGTTTCGATTGCCTTATTAAGTAGATTGTACGTGGAATAGGTAGACTGTGCTTAGTCTTAACAGGTGGGTAGGAGGAGGGAGTACAGTCAAATGAGTTAATAATAGTATTTTATGGGATTGACTATTCTGACATCTGATTTTTTTTATAATGCAACCTGCCGACGCCACATCATTATAGGAAGAAAAGAACAATAGAGTATTATAAAGGAGCAATGGAAGAGAATGTTAACATAGCTGCTAGACTGCTATTTAGCTATAATAACACATGCTTGTAATTTATAATTAAGAAAAGTTTTTAACACAATTATTATAATACAATGTTCATTAACCAATGTTAATAACAAACATCTATGTTCTGACCTTAGAATAGTAGAATATGTGAGCCTTTGCATGGAAATAGCTTCCCAATGAACCATTAAGCTCTTTGCTGATAGCATGTCTTACAAACATCTACTATGTGTACTGTTCAGCATCACCAACTACCCGTGGATGTAAAACAATTTGTGATTCCTAAATTTCTATAATTGGTTTGTTGGTCTATTAACTAATGTGTCACTTTGTATGCTAATTCCTTATATCATTACTGCAGAGATATGATATAGTGAATGGCACTGTTGAGGTTGATGGAGCAAAGGAGGAAGATGCAATGGACCAGACAGATGATACAGGTAAAAAGATATACTGTATTTTGCTCTATTATTTTAGTCTTTGAGCAATATCATTAGTTTACGTTGATTGTTTATTATATATTTGCAGAAAAGGGTGTGCCTGAGTTTTGGCTAACTGCAATGAAGCATAACGAAATTACGGCGGAAGAGGTAAGAATACTGTTTTAATAACCTGCTGTTTTGCTGCATGCGTGTCATGAAATTATAGCTTGTGTATTGACGCCACTGATTTTGATTTTTTGTTGCATGCGTGTCTTGAAAGTACAGCTTCTGTATTGACGCCACTGATTTTGATTGTGGTTTCTAACAGATCACAGAGCGAGATGAAGAAGCACTCAAATACCTGAAAGATATCAAGTGGTGTCGTATGGATGATCCCAAGGGTTTTAAGCTTGAGTTTTTCTTTGATACAAATCCATTCTTTACCAACTCTGTTTTGACAAAAGTATACCATATGATTGATGATGACGAGCCCATTTTGGAGAAAGCTATCGGGTAACCCATTATTCTTTTTTGCCTTATTTCACAAGTTTTAGTAGGGGTGTAAGCTCATGTTATTTTGACACTTTGCAGGACAACCATTGAATGGCTACCTGGGAAATGTTTGACTAAGAAGATCCTCAAAAAGAAGCCAAAGAAGGGATCGAAGAATGCTAAACCGATCACTAAGACTGAGGACTGTGAAAGTTTCTTCAACTTTTTTAGCCCACCAGAGGTGCCTGATGATGAAGAAGAGATCGAAGAAGATATGGTAAGATCTCACTAAAATTGAATACCGGAACTGTTGATTTTTAATAGACGCAGCAAGTTTGACCCATTTACTGATGAATGGGTCAGTTTGGTGTTGTTTTTAGTTTCAAACTGTCGAATAAAAAAAAAATTAAACGGGTAACATGTTAATCAAGTTAAAAGTCGCCCAATTAACGTAGTTAACATATTAATTGTGTATAGTTTTTCAAAATGACATAAATTTTTTGCGGTTTCCATTTAGAATTCTTGTTTAACGTCTACGGGTGTTCATTGCAGGCTGAAGAACTTCAAAACCAGATGGAGCAAGACTATGATATCGGGTGAGTACGGAGTAATGTTATTTGTTTGACTTGTTAAAGTCAGAATTGTCTTTGTTCTAGATGCTTGAATCGATGTGACACCATATCTGTCCTACTTTTGTTGCAGTTCAACCATAAGAGACAAGATAATCCCACATGCTGTTTCATGGTTTACGGGCGAGGCTAATCAAGAAGACTTTGGAGGTTTTGATGATGAGGATGATGAAGGCGATGAAGATGATGAGGATGATGATGAGATTGAGGAAGATGATGACGACGAGGATGATGAAGACGATGAGGACGAAGAAGAGACCAAGACCAAAAAGAAGGTAACATTTTCTTGACAGTTTTTATCACTTAGAGGTGGCAATTTTTAACCATATAATTATGAGTGGGTTGATTTAGGTCATGTTTGACATTCAACGGGTCTTACGGGAGAAAAAGTAGCTAGCTCCGAAACATGGCAGATAGGTTAAAAAGTTGCACAAGTTTATTTCAGATCATAAAGTGTTTTGACCAAACTAAATACCCAACCCGCCTAATTTGCCACCTTTAATATTCTTTTATGCTTCGCTTTTGGGAACATGCTAATTCATTGTTTATAATGTGTTTCATGCAATCTCGCAGTCATCTGGATCCAAGGTAATTTAACTTCAATTTGTGTATATTAAAGTCATCGATGCTGATTTTTAAGAATTTGTCTTACAAGTATGTTGCTGTGAACTGCAGAAGGGTGGCAATACAGCTGCTGGTGGTGAAGCCGAGAGACCTCCCGAGTGCAAGCAGCAGTAGTAGCCTCTGATTGGATTACATTTTTTTCCGCTCGGGTTAGGTATTGTTAAGTTGCCATGTTGAATCACTTAAAAGGGTAAAATGTGTTAGGATTGTCATTTTTCTTTCTGGATCTTGCTTGGCATTCTCTTAAGAATGTACCATTTTTTTTGTGTTGGTGCCGAGCATATGTTAGCGTGGCTTTCCAAAGTGCTAGGAGGAATTTATTTTCATTGTTGTGGGACGTATGCACTAGTGAAAAATCTTTTATTATGTCCTTGTTTTATCGACAAGTCTTCACAGTAGTAGTACTTATCCTTTGCTTGTGTTAACCGGTACTTCCAAAATTCTCTGGATACATGAGGAAAGTCGGCACACTTGCAGAAGATATGATGTCTTTTTAGGACGATAATTTTTACATATGATATGATGGATACCTAGCACCACTTAAGGTAATATCTTGCGTAAGGTGTGTTTTGTGAATTGGTCATGTTTTTTGAAACTTACCGCGCCCTTACTTCATGGATTCGGGAACATAAGATCTAAACTGTAATAGAAACATAAATTCACATCTGATTCTCTTTGTAAACAACAAGCACTCTAATGATTATGAACTTGATAGTAAGTCAATTTTACTTTAACTGTACAAAGTTTTCTCATTAAGCTTTCTGCTAACTGAATAAAATGTTGTCGCATTCACCAACAGTGCGACAATGTAAGAGGTTGTGACAATGAAAGAAGAAAAATATGTAAAATAACAAATCATGGATTGAGCTAGAGGTGAAATGAGTCCGCTTGCTGGGCTGACTAGGAATGTGTGGTGATGATGTTTGATTTTGAAGGCTGCTGTGTCGGTTTTCTTTTATCGATATAAGGCAAATGGTGGTTATGCATTACGTGCCGAGCATGGAATCTTTGCGGACCTTGGGTTCCGATACTCGGACAAAATTTTCTATTGTTTAAGATTGTATAGATGAAGATTAGCTCATCTAAATAGTAACATTTCAATTAGAGTTCGGAACAATGTCTCACTTACGTTTCTCTTTGCTCGTCCCCCACTAAAATGAAAGTGTTTCAGTTTTTTTTTTTTTTTTTTTTTTTTTTTTTTTTTTGAGCAAAGTTTCAGTATTGTTTGGATCAATGAATTTGTGGTGTGGGTGATATAGTTCTTCGCAGGGGATCTTCGAATTTGATTGCATCATGTTATAATGAGTAAACTGCAAAATACATTTATGTGGTTTGCAATTTTTGACATCTTACATCTCAGTCAGAAACAATTGGCACCTTACATCCTTCATTAGTCAAACATTTAACATCATACATCCTTCGTTTACAATGAGGACTAACAGTGCAAATTATTTCCCCGTTATCTCTTAACGAGATAAAAAATATTACACCGTTAACCTCCAAGACTAATGGTATTTGCACCGCTAGTCTTCTTTTTACGTTTTTCTCCGTTTTTTGTGCGTTTTATCCCTTTTTCGTGCATTTTATCCGTTTTCAAGGTTGTAAAAATCGCTAGGCGCTAGTGAGACAGTTGGGTAGGGCCTAGCGATTAATTGGTTAGGCGGGGATTAATCGGGGATTAATCGGATTGGAATTTTTATGCACAAAAATGTAAATTTAGATATTATATTATTTTATATGTATGTGATAAGCGTATTACATCAAATTTCAAATACTTCAAATGTTCAAATATAGACATAATACACAATTCTTCAAAGTTCAAAGTCAAACATGAATATTACTCGGTGTTTTGACAATTTTTAAGCGACCTTTGACCGATTTTGTCCGATTAATCGGTTTGTTGACCGATTTTTAAATGATTTTTTCCGATTTTTAAGCGATTTTGTTGACCAATCTTTGAGCGCTTTTTTCCGATAATACCGATTAGACCGATTTTGTCCGATTAATCGGTTGTTGACCGATTTTTAAGCGATCTTTGACCAAACCGATTAAATATGCCGATTATGATAAATCAAGGCATTTAGTGAGTGATCAACGATTATGCGGGGATTAATCGGCCTCATGGGCCGATTTTTACAACAGAGGTTTTTGTACATTTTTCCGTTTTTATCCGTTTTTTATACACTTTTACCGTCGTTTTATACGTTTTATCCTTTTTTTTTTTTTTTTTTTTTTGACATTTTTATCAGTTTTTGTGCGTTTTATCTGTTCTTTTACATTTTTTGTACATTTTATCCATTTTTGTCCATTTTTTTGTACGTTTTTATCAGTTTATTATTATTATTATTATTATTATTATTATTATTATTATTATTATTATTATTATTATTATTATTATTATTATTATTATTATTATTATTATTATTATTTTACATTTTATCCGTTTTTTTAACGTTGTTTGTACGTTTTATCCGTTTTATCCTTTTTTTTACGTTTTCTCCGTTTTAATCATTTTTTTTTACGTTTTATCCGTTTTTTGTACGTCTTATTTTTTGTACGTTTTGTACGTTTTTTTACATTTTTATCAGTTTTTTGTACATTTAATCATTTTTTACGTTTTTATCCGTTTTTTGTGCGTTTTTTATCAGTAAAATACGTATTTTTTACGTTTTTACGTAAAAAACGTACGTTTTTTGTACGTTTTAACCGTACAAAATGGATAAAACTTAAAAAAAACTGATAAAAACGTATAAAATGTACAAAAAATGGATAAAACGTTTTATCCGTTTTTGTACGATTTTATCCTTTTTTGTATGTATAAAACGGATAAAAACATTAAAAAAAAAACGGATAAAAGCGTAAAGAAGCGGTTAAAACGGGATAAAAACGTACAAAAAACGGTTGAAACGTACAAAAAACGTAAAAAAATAAAAAATGATAAAACGTACAAAAGACGGATAAAAACATAAAAAACGGATAAAACGTACAAAAAACGGATAAATTTGTAAAAGATGGATAAAAAGTGCAAAAAACGGATAAAAACGCACAAAAAATGAATAAAGCGTAAAAAACTGATAAAAACGTACAAAAAATGGATATTACGTACAAAAAACGTACAAAACGGATAAAACGTACTAAAAATAGATAAAACGTAAAAAAAATTGATAAAAACGTACAAAAACGGAAAAAAGATAAAAAAAGGGACAAAAAACGGATAAAAAGTACAAAAAACAGATAAATTGTAAAAAAACCATATAAAACATACAAAAAACAGAGAAAACGTAAAAAGAAAGGGACAAAAACGGATAAATACAAAAAGAGTAAAAAACGGATAAAACATACAAAAAACTGATAAAATTGTAAAAATGGATAAAACGTACAAAAAGGCTGTAAAAACGTACAAAAAATGGATAAAAATGTTAAAAATGGATAAAACGTACAACAAATGGATAAAACGTAAAAAACTGATTAAAACGTACAAAAAACAGAGAAAACGTTACAAAAAGTGACAAAGACGGATAAAACGTACAAAAAACGAATAAAATGTTCAAAAAACGGATAAAAAGTACAAAAAACGTACAAAAAAAAAAAGGGATAATAATGTAAAAAGAGTACTAACGGTGCAAATACCATTAGTCCTGAAGGCTAACGGTGTATTATTTTCTATCTCTTTAAGTGATAACGGCGAAACCATTTGCACCGTTAGTCCTCATTGTAAACGAGAGATGTATGATGTTAAACTTTTGGCTAACGAAGGATGTAAGGTGCCAATTATTTCTGACAGGGATGTAAAAGATGTCAGAAATTATAAACCACAGGGATGTATTTTGCAGTTTACTCTTTCATAATTATACGGGAACTTAGTATCAATTATCGAAGTAGATCCAAAAGATAAACCATTAATGAGCATATATTTGGTATTGATCATCGTTTTTGTGGTGAAAACATAGAAAGCTTTTATCCCACGTACGTAAAGAGAAGAAATGATTATCCATTATATACCAGTGTGTATGTACAATACTCAGTCACCTGTGTTATCCCCCCCCCCCCCCCCCCCACACACACACACACACATATATATATATATGTGTGTGTGTGTGTATCAAAACAGGGTGTTTTAGTTTGAAGCAAAACTAAGCAAATGTTTGCTTTACTACTATTACAGTCAAACTCAAACTATGATTTCAAATTCATAGAACCATTCAAGTGGTAAGAGGAGGGTTTCATAAGGAGTCCTTGTGGGTCCTTTTGCTTTATTTATTTTTCATCACATAAAACAAAAAACCATGACTATGTTCAATTTTATGTTTTATTATAGGGCTAATTACAAGATAATGTATCACAATTGTTATGATTTTTTTTATATGTATCGATCACATTTTTGAATAGCAAAAAAAAAAATGTGATCGATACATATAAAAAAAAAATCATAACAATTGTGATACATTATCTTGTAATTAGCCCTATAATAAAACACGAGTGTGGAAACCCGCGCGATGCAGCGGGATTGCTTTTGTAGACGTGAATTTGGATAGGGACTATTTTTGCCAAATTGCTATAAAGGACTTACTTTGCAGCGACACTTAAACCTCAGGGACTATTTTTGCCAACTTGGACTTACTTTGCAACGACACTTAAACCTCAGGGACTATTTTTGCCAACTTGCGAAAGTTGGCAGTTAATGCTGACACGTGGCATGTGAAGAACTCATGTCCTGCTCTATAGTTATATTAATAACTAAACTTGCATTTTTGATATTTTTTGTGTATTTTATGACCATTTTGCCCCTCTCGGGTTAATCATAAAATACAAAAAAAAAAAAAATAAAAAAAAAAAATGCAAGTTTAATACATAAATTAGCAAAAAAAATTATGTGATATATATAGAAAGAAATCATGACAAGTCTGATATGTTTACAGGTCATTAGCCCTTTATTATACTTGAAAAAATTAGTAAATTGGCCCATTTTGTGAAATCAATACCCATATCATATTAACAAACCAAACAATAATATCAAAAATGATATTTTTATTTCAATTCCACCCTATAATGATATCATTATCAATAGCAATTTCTTGTAACAAACCAAACGCACCCTAAGACGTGTAGGTGAAAATCAAAACTGCAATGCTTTCTACCTAAATTACACAATTTTAAAGGGTATGAGAGAGAAGGTAACTATTAAAGGATACACAATTTTTATTCTTCTGCTCTTCGCAAACAATATTCATATCAAATAAATGTCGTTTAAAATGCTCCGCCTTAACGTGCGACAACCCATATTCTCATTAAGTGAACAAATTGAAACCTTTTTCTAACACACTTTATGTCGTTATCATTACTACTAAAATTGTAAAGGTGCTCGAATGGTGGTTTCCCTCGGCGCAACGCGAAGGACAGCCACACTTACATTTTTTGATAATTATCTTTAAAATTTTATGAAAATAATGACAACTCGATCTAAACATGGTTATTTGTTTTGACTGGGTTTTAGTTCTCCAACTTGTATTATGAATCTTTTGGCAAATATTAAATCTTATGACATTAATTGTTTGTATGTAAAAAGACAAATCTATGTCTTTAGTATATTTGCAAACCTGCAAAACACATAACACATTAAAGCCTCATTCCAAAAGATGACCATGTTACCTCCTTCCCTATAACTCTTTGTTGGACTTCAAATTATCATAAGATAATCTCACTAGGAATATACCCATCAGAGTGACAGACCCTTTAGGTCCCACAGTCTATCGTTTGTTAGGAAATGAAGTTAAATAACAAGAAAATGTTGAACTCGTTTTTTAATACTAGACGAGTACCCGTGCTTAGCGGCATCGGTGTATAGTCTTCGCCAAATTCCGATTAGATCAATATTTTTGCGTGTTCTTTTATCCTTGTTTCGAGGCTTAGAGATAACGGTTTTGTGTAGCAAATTTTAGATAGATCGATATTTTTGCATATTCTTTTCATTGTAAGGCTCAAATAAAAATTGTGGTAAAGTAAAGCTCGCGCCTAATAGCGACGACATATATACTCTATTACACGCGATGTAACTGTTGATGTGCTTTTATTGTGGCATTTTTTTGAAATAACGTGAGACCTTTATTGTGCACACGTACTAATTTGTGTCAGATCACGTGTAGCCTAGGCCAATCTACTCATATGAGGATGCTCTTCATTTGTGAATTTTGATAGTAATATGAAAAATAAGACTAATCTTCATTTTCTTTTTAATGACGTGAGGTTAAAGTCATTTTTGTTATTGACTTAATATACAAATCTATGAAAGATGAAACTATGAAAGGCAATGGAAACAAAAAAAAAATTGAATATAATGTGTCGTGATATCTTCTGGATTATTATATGATGGTTTAGTAGTAGGTATTAGAGTAAATTGCAAAAATCGTCCTTATGGTTTAAAGATAGAGAGAAAAGATAAATGAAATTACAACAATTGTATGTTTTATTTACAGAACTATATATTCAATTAAAAAAAAAAAAAAAAAAAAAAAAAAAAAAAACAACAACCTCATACCCTATTCATTGTTTCATTTTCTTCTTTAATGACTATTAAGTTTGTAGAACAAGCTTCAATATTTTCACTTTCAAAAATTCATCACTATAATGACCATTAAGTTTCATCATTTAATTTTTTAACATTTCTTAATTATTTTATTTTTCAACATTTCTTTTCTCTCACATTTGACCATTGTTGAAAAATTCAACATTCAACTTTGACCTTTTTTCTATTTTATATAGTTAAGAAGATAATGGCTTTGCGTTTTGGGATATACAATATGAAATTCTTATCGTCAATTCTAATGTACTTTATACATACGTATGTTGAAAATGAAAATGCTATTCTTATCGTCAATTCTAATGTACTTTATACATACGTATGTTGAAAATGAAAATGCTAACAATGACCATGAAAACGTTGATAACTAACACTTCACGTATAATAATATCAATACAAGACTTAACTAACCATTGTTTGTTTTTGGGAACAATAATATCAGTAGTACTTGAAAAGGCCATGACCAAAACTTTAGAAAAATTGGACAAATGTGAGTGCATCATTTTCTCATGTAGAAAATTGAGTTATTCTATATTTCTATTAGCTTGTAAAAGTCAAAATTGAAATAGTTTATTCAAACATATCTAAATTTCATACAGTAAAAAAAAAATATGTATAAAAACACGTGTGTTGATTTTGTAAAAAAAAATGAAGTAATTAATAAAACTCTAGTCATTAATATTTATATAAGAGTAGTAGGTATGGGAGTTATGTAACACGCCAAATGCAATATTTGGCACGCCAAATGCATTCTTTACCATACCACCAAAAATGCCAAAATCATTTTTAGCCACTTGAATGGCTCACGCCAAAAGAGAAAAGGTGATCATTTACTTTTTTTTTAAATGTATTGTGAGTGTATGAGTATTTTTAGTGGGGTATTTTATGGGACCCAATAACATGTTAGTGGTGTGTTATGAAGGAGGGTGTTTTAGTTATTGGTGAGTTATTGAGATATGTATGATGTGACGCTGAAGTGGCATACCAATAACGTGTTATTGGTATCCACGATACCTTATGCTCTAAAGTATATGAACTTAAATATATTTATCAATTTGATTTAGGTTTATTTACATATCAAACATTTACATATGTATCAAGGGATCAATCATAGCCATTTATTTTTTAGATTATATAACAAACTCACTTTCACGTCATTTTTGTTTCTTCAAAAAATAATATATTTTAAACCGCTAATCGTTAAACGAAAAAATTACACCATCGCGACGAACATTTAATTTTCTTTGTATAGACGGGCATGTTGATATACTTTCGGCAATTTATTATTATTTTATTTTTTTATTTTTTTATTTTTTATTTTTTTCACTTTTTTCGTCGTTTTTTTTTCTTTTTTTGGCGCTATTGAAATTTGCCTAAGAAATCACATGTGGTTAAATATTAATTTGAATATTCGAATATCTAAACATCTAATAACATGAGCTTAACCTTTTTCTACAATATTTTATAAGTTTCACCATTTTTCTCTTGAAAACTAGACATTCAACAATATATAACAAATTATATTTCGAATTGTAAATTAATCGAGTTAATTCATTTTTGATTAAACACATGTGATTTTTACTACACGTGTTGTTATCACACGTGATTATAGAAATTTTACGAATGAACTATTATAATATACAATTTGAATGCAGTGTGTGATATATGGTTGGAAAGCCATGAATGTGTGTTTTTCTTTGCAAAAAAAGGGAAACATTTTTCATTTTTAGACAAACACTTATGTCGAAGCTTAGTGCATATGTTTAGTGTTCGAATTTCGATATTAGTATTAAATCACAAATGATATGTCATGTGGATTTCAATACCGTAAATAAAACGTGAAAAAATGACCAAAAAATGTTTGTCAAAAGTATATATCAAAGTGCTCGTCTGTAAAAAGATAAATAAATGCTCGTCGTAACGGTATAATTTGTTTTGTCGAACGATAAATGGTTCATAAAATGTTTAAATTATAAAAAAATAGGTGTAACTGAATTTTTAATTTAAATATTTATTAATCACCTTTTTTTTCTCAACAAAAAAATGAATAGCTGAGATATGTCTTTTGGTATGTGAGAAAAGTTTGGTATATAAAATAACTCTCATTTATCAATTTACATGTTTTTATAATAAGTTTATAAATTTAATAAATTCCACCCTAAACATTATACCACTTAAACATTATATTTTTGTAAAAAAAAAAAAAAACAATTTATGTTATTGTAATTTATAGATTTATCATCATTGCACATTAAATTAATGTATATGTACTAGATTGTAAATATCAAATTACAACACAAGCTAGTTACTTTGATATTTAAATGAATACATAATATTGTACATATACAAACGAGTTATGCTATTCATCTTTATGAGTTTAAATAAAGATATCCAAAAACATAATTTCTTTTACAACCTTGTTCAATAACGACTTATGTTGTTTAACTCGTGCATATATGGATTTAAAAATTAAATACGGCTAAAATTATTATTAACGGAGAAATGTATAGATAATACGTAATGAAAAATTTATATAAAAACTCGTGCATACATGAGTATTATAAATAATTTTATAGAAAAGTATGCACGGGTTTAAATATTTTACATAATTTTATAAATTGTTAACGGAAAAATATTCTACATAATTTTATAAAAAAGTATGCGCGGGTTTAAAAGTTAGTACAACTAACATTATTATCAATGGAAAAATAAATACCAAATGAAAGTACGAGTTACTATGATATTAAAATAAGAGTGATGATATATAAGCCTAAGACTAGAAGAGAAGGAAGTAACATTTTCACCTTACATCTCAGCGCCACCTTAGTTTTCTCTCTCCTCTCACTTCCCCTCACACCCACTAACTTATTTGTGGACAAGGTCATCTTACCCTCACCTTTCATTATAATACACACTTTATAAAAATATATCCCACACACACTCACAAACAAAATAAAAAACTATAAAAGAAAAGAGCTGGGCCCACATCACACCCAATGTAACTAGGTGAACCGGTCACCTTTGTGTGCCTCGAAATGCCAAACTCGCGCGTCACTTATTTGTTTGGCCAAGGGATGTCGCGCGTGAATTGTGAAACTAGGTGAACGAGTGCCCCCTTTCCCGAGTAGTCTAACGATAAGAGCTCTAGGTGTACTGAGCAACTTCACCTCCTTATTTGGGTCTCACGGGGTGCCATATCATTATAACATAACCTATTCTAAAACCCTCTTATCACAACTAATCACAACTTACTCATTTGGGTCTCACCACTTTCTATTTTATCTTTTTATTCAATTTTTTAAATAACATAAAAATCATTCATTAAAATTAAAAATACAATACAACATATTAAAAACATACAAAACTTAAAATAAAGATACGAAAAACAAAAAACGATACGGAAGAAAAACACGATACGGAAAAAAAATCATACAACACCGTTAAGCATTTCATACGTCCCATTTGGCGTAGTTTCTCAAAACCTCCCGCACGTGAACATATTGGAAGCTTCTCCCACCAAAGCGTTGTTCAAAAATGGTCTTTGCATTCTCGAGATGATCATTGTCATTTTTCCTACTTGTACGCTGCAAATGTTTGTTAGTAGCGTTGAATTTTTGACATTCACTGTTAAGTTTTGTCCATTTACCCGAGACCATATTTTTGTTATGATTGTCACCGTCAGACTGATTGTTGAACATAGCGACAACCTGGTTCCAAAAGGACTATTCGGAACGGTCATTTCCGATGTCTATGTCTTGGAAAACTACGACCCAAACTTCCGCTAGCAAGTTTTTTTCTTCCCCTAACCAATGAGTATTCATTTCTAATTCAAATTCAAAATAGAAGTGTGTGAAAATATTGTGTTATGGTATGTTATTTATAAGGGAAAATAGCCGTTTGAAACAGTACGAGCGGGAGGATTCAAAATTCAAATTCAAAATCAAAATTCAAATTCTATTTCAGAATTCAAATTCAAATAAAAGGTTACAGTACAAGTGGGAGGATTCAAAATTCAAATCTAAATTCAAAAATTTCCTTGTATATACCCACTTTGTTTCTCACACACATAACTTCTTATTACAGATTCTCAACAATGTCTTACGAAAACTTCTCCTAACAATTTCCAAACGAAAACAACTTCTCCCAATAGTTACCCGAAAACACGGTTTAGGAACACGAAGCCAATCCGTTTCAACTTACTGAGGAACAACAACAACTACTTGCTTAGGATGAAGAAGTTTTGCGAGAAATGGAAGAAAACGCAGCACGAGAGGAAGTTGCTCGTAGGGAGCAGGAAGCAAGGGAAGTAGAATACCGCAAGAACAACTTGTTTGACATCTTGTACAACGAGTGGGAAGAGAGCACAATTGCAGAGAGGGTATTCTCCTTACAACGAGGGTTATAGCACATACTTTTCATTGTAATTTGTATTTTAATTTTCAATTCCGTATCGTAGTTTGTATTAATTTGTAATTCATATTTTCAATGCAATGTTTGATGTATTTTCACTTCCTAATTTATAAAACATTACAAGTTTCATAAAACGTTACAAGTTTAATGTATTTTAACTTCCTAATTTTTAAAACATTACCAAATATATAAAAAATTACCAAGTTTATGTTTATTGAAAAAAAAAAAAAAAAAAAAAAAAGCTCTACTGACAAAACAATACCAAAAGGACGAAAACTTGCTTCGTCGTGCAGACGACGAGCTCCTCAACGGTGAGCTATTGCGAAATCTCCGGTGTGGTGGCGAGGCTCAACGAAAGTGCCATGTCACTTTGGCGAAGGGTGGTGAAGACCACACCTAGAGCTCTAAAGCCTACTAATAGACCTACTCCATTTATCTTTTGACAAGTGTGATACACTTTTTCTCTTTAATCATTTCTCACCAATCAACTTTTCAAATACACCAACCATATCTTTAAGTCTAACTTTAAGTATAAATTTTAAGCATCAAAATCATTTTTCTTAAAATAAATACAATTTAAGAAAAGAGTTTCGAAAGATGATAAATATTATTTGATATTATTATAATGAAAATTTATGTAAAATCGTGTGCGTGCATATGATATTATTTGTAGGTAATAGCGATGCCATGTTATTTACTTTTATGTCAAATACTGTGGTTTTTTGCTTGATCGATATCATTATCATATGATATTATCGGTAGGTAAAAGCGATGCCATGTTATTTACTTTTATGTCAAATAGTGTGTTTTCTGTCCTTTACTTATTTAAAATATTTTGAAGTACTAACATACTCCCCATGAATATGACACATACTCCCCATGAATATGACACTAAATAATACACAAGTTAGAGTAAAGAGAATAACGAGGCAGAAAAGGATATTTATTCCAGATAACTTTTGAGTTTAAATTATTAAGTGGGGTATGAAAAGTTTGTCAGTGTTGAAGGTTAAGCAAAAACCCAAAAAAGTTGCTACACAAAACAGCCAAGCATTCAGCGCCCACCACCTCAATAACATCCTTTTGTTAATTAGCAATGAATTTGTCATATCTTGTTACCTCACAGGTCCTCTTTTCTCCAAAAGATTCTTCATGTACCTTTCACTTTTCTCAAACTAAGATATACACTGCCCCTTCTTCTGTCTCTATTCAACTTTAGCTAGTTTTTGTATTTTTGAGCAATGGATCAATCAAGATATTGGATCCAAAAGGGAGGGACTTGCTTAAATTCACACGGGCTATCGTCGTTTGGAGAGTCGTGGGAAGAACAAGCTTTCGCGGAAGATCTAGATGCAGCTGGGCCGCTCGGAGGGTGTATATGGCCTCCAAGGTCTTATACTTGTAGTTTCTGTAGAAGAGAGTTTAGGTCTGCTCAAGCTCTTGGTGGTCATATGAACGTTCATCGGAGAGATCGAGCAAGACTCAAACAGAATTCAAGTCCAAACAATAACAGTCGAATTCTTGAAGAACCTAATACCTCTTTGGGTAAATGTGTGTTGCAAAACCCTAATGAGTTTTGTAGCCCTAATTTTGACTTGGATCATCATCCTCTCTTTTCATCATCTTCTGGTCCAAGACCTTCTTCTACATTTCCCATTAATCGTCCTTTCACCGCCCATTCTGTTAATCAAGAACAGCAAAAGTGTACTTCCATTTTGTCATGGTCCAAGTTTGAATCCCGAAAAAGATTTCAGATAGACGATTTGGGACGCCGCCAGGATAATAGTTTTACAAAAGTACTTCCTGAGTCGAATATTTCCACCAATTCACAAAAGATCAACGATCATCATCAGATTGAGGTTAATTTCACAGGTGGCAATTTAAACACCAACAATAAAAGAAAATTTGAAACACCTATCTTTAAATACAAGGATGATGCAGCAGATGATAGTCGTTTGATCTTCAAGAGAAGGCGAATAGACCATGATCAAGCACAGTCTATCTTTCCAAAAGATGGTGATGCATCTGAATCGAGGCTGCCTCTTAAGCGTAGCCCAAACTCTACTCTAGAGTATTTGGATCTTGAGCTAAGGCTAGGTGATCGGCCATAATCAGGTTAAGTGTGCAGAAACTGTTTCATATTCTTATCATAACTGTTGGTGCTTATTCCTTCTTTCCTTTAACGTTTAGTGCGTTTGATTAAACCTTTACAAGCATCTCTTCTTCTTGAGTATAATAACAAGCCATGAGAGTGTAACAAGAAATACATGTAATTTAATGAATATCAAAATGTTGATTGATTGGATTCATTGTCATGTCGTTGGTTAATTTTTTTAACTGTAGTTGAATAGATATTAACATGCAATAATGGATTAAAAACAAATATATTCATTCAAATACATGTTATATTGTACAAGCACAAAAACTGTACCGACGTTTATAACGACGGTAATCATCAACTAGTATATTCCGTTCACCATAACAAAAATAACGGAAACACAACGGTAAAAGTTAACGAGTATATAATAACGGATTTTATTCAACGTTATATGGTGAGTTTGAATGATGTTATGCTAACCTTTTTTGTTAAGTTTTGTTTAAAATGAGTTAAAGAAATGAAAATGAAAAACAGAATGATTGTATTCATATCAATTTAAACGCAATGAATTTGTGGTGTGGGTGAGGGAGTACTCCATAGGGGATCTTCGTATCTAATTGCGTCATCACCTAAAAAATTATACAGAAATTTAGTATCAAGAGTAAGTTTAGGTACCTTATTATTGTTTTTGTAGTGAAAACCTAGAGAGAGCTTTCTATCACACATAGGTTAAAGAGGAGAGATGGTTCTACCTTATATACCAAAGTGTATACACATCATACATGTTAGAATTAGTATGATGCTTTCGAAGGCGTCATTGTTTGTGTTAATGTAAACACAGCACATGGTGGTTGCGGAAACTTGATATGAAGCTTTAACTTTTTTGAAAAAATGCGATAAGTGTTATAATAAATGGATCAACTAATGGAACATCTGATCTCACATATGTTTTTTTTTCTTTGCTCAGATTAAACTACAACCACATGTGTTGATTCTCGAGCAATATCTTACCTATGTTTCTCCTCAGTTCCACATTGTTTGGAACAATGGATTTGTGTTATAAGTGATAGTAATCCATGGAGGATTTTCGTATCTAATTGCATTGACACTTAAAATTTAAACTGGAACTTAGTGTCAATTATCAAAGTGTTTTTAGAAGATAAAAAATATACGGTGAAGGATATTGGTTAGAATAGTACAAATACACGAGTCAAGGACATCGGTTGATTCTCAAACAATGTCTTACCGATGTTTCTCTTCCGTTCTCCTACTCTCATGAAATAGTGTTTACATATTGTTAGTTGAACATAGACGTTTTGTAGCCAAATGTAGAATTGTTCATTAAAGAGAGAACATAATTTGTTCTATCTCACGAATCTTGACCAAGCACGGAAGTGTACGTATCATTGAGTGATATGACTGCTCGACCTGAAAGCTACTTACTTAGCACACGCAAAACTAATCTCTTTTATCTAATCATCTATACAAGTTAGCTTAATTTGTTGATCTTCTTGATCCCTAAGCAGACATGTAAAGCAACTTTGCATACTCGAAATGACAATCAATGTGCTAATGTTACGTTCAAAAACATATTAGATGAGAAACAACTGTATAAAACCCATTATTTGGATGCTTGTTTTGCGTCTTGATTTGATCCTGACGACATGGTGGCGCCAACAGCAGCAACACCTTGCTTTAAACCGCCTGAGCAGCTCTTGCTATCTTAGCAAATGCGGCTATACCTCCAACTAATAGAACCAAAATTGAAATGTTCTGATACATTGCAAATGTGATCAAGTCTCACTGAAAGGTGATTCTCACACAATATGAGAGACAACAAGAAAGATTTGGATGATGGATTGAGCTAGAAGTGAAATGAGTCTCCTCGGTGGGTTGACTAGGAATTTATGGTGATGATGTTTGATATTGAAGGCTGTTGTGACGGTTGCCATTATCATACCGATCTACTTAGGCGAATGGTGGTTCTGCATTTCGTGCCAAGTATGATATCTTTGCAGCCCATCCGGTCCAATGCTTTGATAAGTTTTTCCATGTTTAAGATAGGATAGATGAAGATTTCCCCACTTGAATGATCGAAATAGTTGTTTCGATATTGCTTGTTGTAGAAACGAGGGGAACACTGAAATTATATTATTAGATTCACTAAACAATGAATGTTACAAGATATTAAATAGAAAACAAGCTAACCTAACCCTAGGAGCTAATTGGGCCAAACCTAAAGGGCTTACGGGCCTTTATTATCTAACACCCTCTCAAACTAACAATGTTGCAGTGGTAACATCGAGAGTTTGTCAAACAGAAAATAAACTAAAATTGAAAAAGCAAACGAAAAGCGAATAGTCACAAAGTGCAAACGCGGTGCAAACTCAGAGCAGAACAACATAATTACGGAGATAAACGAGAGCAGAATAGGCAGACAGATGCAGATTCAGACGGGCAGATTCAGACAGACAGATGCAGACAAAACCAGGTGAAACCAGATGCAGAACCACGCGAGAAACCAGATGCAGACCCAAAGATCCAAATAGGCAGATGCAAACAAACGGAGTTGCATACAGACAAATCCAGACAGACAGATGTGTCGAAGGAAACTATTAACTATCAAATCATCTTTACTAGTAGTCACGATATCAGATATCATTCCCAAAAATAAATGGATTTCGCCAAACTAGCCAAACCAAAATCGAACTAGTGAACCAAACAAACCGTACCAATTCACCAGTGAATATTGAATCTAATTTACCAACAAGAAATCGAACTAAAAAACTAATATGAAATCGGACTGTCAAATGGAAAAAACATTCCAAACGAAACCAATTTCAAACAAAAAACAAACTTGTTGACTGGGCCCCAAGATCAAACCATTCAAACATATATCAATTAGTCGAAACAAAACAAAATGCATCCAAGCAAATTGAATTAAAAGCAAGATTTCTTGGAACTAGCAAAAAATATGATAATAGATGAGTTATTATACAAAGAAGTTATTAAAGTTTGCGCGAAATTTGTCCTAAGTCACTAAAGTTTTAAAGTTGTCATCCATGTTACTAAACTATAAGAAGCAAACACGTCTATAATTTCAGTGATTTTTACGTATATTGTTTTTTGATATGTTAAGTAACATAAATGTCATGTCTTTACAAGTTCAGTAATCTGGATGACAACTTTCATAAGTTCAGTAACCTGAATGACAACTTTGAAACTTTAGTGACTTAAGACAAATTTCGGGCAAACTTGAGTGACTTCTATGTATAATAACCCCAAATAGATCGAACAAACAAATTCATATTAACAAACGTTCAATCCAAGCGAAACCAAAACGATTTTTTTTTTTTATTTTCGACCTAGCTCTTGATACCATGTAGAAACCAGAGGAATACTGAAATTATATTATTAGATTCACTAAACAACGAATCTTACAAGATATTAAATAGAAAACAAGCTAACGTAACTTAGGAACTAAACGGGTCAAACCCAACGGGCTTACTGTTGGTTTGTAAGTTCCCAGAACAGGGTTAGATAATCAGTAGCAACTGCAATACCACTAGGTGGTTACCGTATATCACTTGAAATCGTGTGATCACTTTCCAAAGTAAACTATTCGACCCTATGCCTGGGTTACACGAATATCTACTTGGGATAAGACCAAATGTTAGTTATTGAATTATGCACAATCAATAACCCTTGCGCTTATAAGTGTTTATGCTTTCAGTTTGTTTTTCCTGATTTCAGTATATACATGCTGATGAAGTCCATCTCTATTTATAGTAGATAATACTCACTCCTAGTCAATGGACATTATGGATAATTAACGGCCAATTAATCACCCATAATAAGCCTCCATTATCATAGGAATAGTGGTTACATGACCAACTAAACGTGGTCATAAAGCAGTCATAACGGCCACTTGAATGAGTCAAAGCTGTTACAAATTAATCACTGCAACACTACCAGTAGGAACCGTTACACTAGCAGTAGGACCAGAACACTACCAGTAGGAACCATCAGTTACTACACTAACAGTAGTAACCAATACAATACCAGCGGGAACCGATACACTACCAATAGGAACCATCAGTTACTACATTAACAATAGTAACCAACACTACCAGTAGTAACACTGGCTACCAGTACTAACTTAGCACTATCAGTACTAACTTAGCACTGCCAGTACTAACCACTATTGAGTCAGGGTGTTCAGGGACCTTATGGGTGTACACTCCGTACCTCCTGAACCATTACCAGGTGTGAACTAATCCCACAAGTGCACTAAATTTTCCAACAATCCTTCCCAAATTAAGTTCACTTCCTTTTCATGAAAAACAAACATCAAACAAAACATGTGCATAAACGAAAATATCCTGAGGATTGAATTTCCATCTTAGTACATTACACGTTCAATTATTCGAGAATCAGGGTGTTCTAAAATTGAACCCTTTAACCCATTTGAATACCTGAAGATAAAATACACACAAGTTTTCAAACTGAAAAGCTCCTAACACTATACAAGCCATGTGTCCATATCCAAATTCATAAATGTTATAAGAGCCAAAGTCCAAAGCTCCCTAAAGCGGCAAAACTTCAACATTCACATAGGTGGTTACTCTTTATTCATGCTCCTGCCAAGCACTTTTTCAAAGAAATTAACCATTAAGAAGTAAAGACTTCATCCTCCTTTCAGCAGGTTCTGAGCACAACCTTGGGATGTAAATAAAACATGTGCTCCAGTCAACTGAATATTCAGCTTTCCACATTGAACTTAGCTCCCAAGTTTCCTCAGGAGGGAGTTGGGTGTCCTAGCATTCAGTGACTAAGTTGGACTTAAATCCATCCCTTTAGCAGACTTTAAAACCAAGTCTCTAGTCAATCCCTTCGTCAAGTGATCAGCTAAATTTTGTTGAGATCTAACAAACTCTATAGATACCACCCCATTCATGATAAGCTCCCGAATCATGCTATGTCTGACACCTAAGTGCCTAGACTTCCCATTGTACATCTGGCTATAAGCCTTTGCCAATGTAGCTGCACTATCACAACGGATAGAAATGGGTGCTATAGGTTTAGGCCACAATGGAATCTCAAGAAGAAAGTTTTTGAACCATTCAGCTTCTTTGCTAGCAGCTGCTAAAGACACAAATTCAGATTTCATTGTTGAGCTGGTGATGCAAGTTTGCTTCTTGGATGCCTAAGAAATTGCACCTCCACCAAGTAGGAATACCCAGCCACTGGTAGACGAATTGTCTTCAATGTTACTGATCCAACTTGCATCAGTGTATCCTTCCAACACTAATGGATAACTAATATATGAGAGACTATAATCTATAGTTCTCTTTAGATACTTCAGTACCCTCTGAACTGCTTGCCAGTGATGAGCACTAGGATTACTAGTATACCTGCTCAGTTTACCCACTGCAAAAGCAATATCAGGTCTTGTACAAGTCATGGCATACATCAGGCAGCCAATTACCCTAGAATACTCAAGTTGAGATACAGCCTTGCCACTATTAGGCATCAACTTCTCACAAGTATCCATAGGTGTACTCACTGGAGTACAATCAAAGTAATTGAATTTCCTCAACACCTTTCCAATATAATGAGACCGAGAGATAGAAATTCTTTTACTTTCATGTTTAATCCTTATACCAAGGATAACATCAGCCTCCCCCATGTCCTTCATGGAGAACCTTGATGACAAAAATTCCTTTGTCAGGTCAACCTGATTTTGGTCAGTACCAAGGATCAGCATGTCATCAACATATAGACAAATGATGACTCCTTTACCAGATTCATCAAATTTGCTATGCACACATATGTCAGCTTGGTTAAGAACATAACAACTAGACAAAACCACTTCATCAAATTTTTGATGCCATTGCTTAGGTGCCTGCTTTAGTCCATAAAGAGACTTAATCAGTTACACACCTTGTTTTCATTTCCAAGCATGATGAAGCCTGAGGTTGGTTCATATAAACCTCCTCATCCAATTCACCATTCAAGAAAGCTGTCTTCACATCCATCTAATGAATAATCAGATTGTGAATTAATGCCAAAGCAATCAGTAATCTAATGGTACTGATACGAGCCACAAGGGCATAAGTATCAAAATAGTCTAATCCTGACTTTTGTTTAAAGCCCTGAATGACTAGTCTAGCCTTGAACTTTTCAATAGTTCTATCTACCTTCATTTTCTTTTTGAAAAACCATTTGCAACCCAAAGGCTTGCAACCAGGTGGTAGATCAACCAACACCCAAGTGTTGTTGCCCATGATGGAATCCATCTCATCATTGGTTGCTTCTTTCCAGAAAGCAATATCCTGGGACTTCATTGCTTCTTCAAATGTCTTGGGATCGTCCTTAACAATGAAGCAATAGAAGTATTGGCCAGAGACCTCATCCCTAGTTCATTCAATTAAATATAATTGAAACTCAGGTCCAAATGACTTTGGAGTCCTGACCCTTTTGCTCTTTCTGAGCATAGGTTCAGGTTGTTGAACCACAACCTCATCAGGTACCTCTGATGGTACTTCATCAGGGACCTCTGATACACCAGTGTCATGATTTCCATTAGGAATCCTCTGACTTGGTCTAGGGACTGATGAGAATCAATTCTCATCAAAGTTTGCATCCCTTGATTCAATTATGGAGTTAACTGAAACATATTCATTAGGTTCAATAACATAGAACCTAAAAGCCTTGGAATGCTCAGCATATCCAACAAAGATGCAATCAATGCCTCTTTCACCCAAAGTTTTCAGCTTTGGATCAGGGAGTCTTACAACAGCCCTACAACCCCAAACCCTGAGATGGTTCAGGTTGGGTTTCCTTTTAGTCCAGAGTTCATAAGGGGTAACTTTGTTCTTTTTGTTGGGAATCCTATTTAATAAATACCAAGTTGTTAACATAGCTTCACCCCAGAACCCTTGACTCAGTCCTGAATAGGACAACATGGAATTAACCATCTCCTTCAGCACCCTGTTTTTCCATTCAGAAATACCATTTTGCTGAGGAGTATAGGGAGAAGTCGTTTCATGGATTATACCAACAGACTGAAAATACAGAGTATCCATGTACTCACCTCCCCTATCAGTCCTTAATCTTTTGATCAGGGACCCAAGTTGCAATTCAACTTCAGTTTTAAATACTTTGAATTTATCTAATGCTTCATCCTTGGTATGTAACAGATAGACATAACAAAACCTAGAAGCATCATCAATAAATGTCACAAAGTACTTATTATTCCCCAAAGAGGGAGTGGCATGCAAATCACACAGGTCACTGTGTATTAGCTCCAAGAGCTTAGATTCACGTTTAACACCCTGAAAAGGTTTCTTAGTTATCTTGGTCAACATGCAAGTTTGACACTTTTCAGTGTCCATGTCTGATAACATCAAATTATCCTGAATATTAAGTGTCAATTTCCCGCGATAATGCTTGTAATTTATATTATTTATATGGATTTATGCTTGTTTTCCATTATATTTCACTTTCAGGTAAATTACGAGCATTGGAGCTACAGAGACGCGAAATTAGAGAGTTTATTGAAGATTTATCATAGTATGCTCACTTTGAAGAAGTTACAGCGTAACTCCACTCTCACATTACGCCATAACCAAAGCGTGGCTCATAAAACCAACTTAGCAGAAGATTACGGCGTAACTCTATCCAAGATTACGACGTAACCATATTAGGTCAAATGAGGTTCCGCGCCACTACTAATTACGCCGTAACTTATGTAACAACTACGGCGTAACCAAGATTTATTGAAGATACGGCGTAACTCCTTCCAGAGGATACTTCGTAACCAGCATTTTAGTGCAAAATACGAAGAATTAGATGTTACGGCGTAACTCTTATAATTAGTTACGCCGTAACCAGATATGGCCTATAAATACCCCACGATTTCCAGCATTTCAAAGCATCCCATTTCATACACAACATTCAGAGAACGTGAGAAGAAGTCGAAGGCAGATCTAGAGGAGCATACGGAGCTATCTCCAAGGGAGAAATCACTCCCCTACGATAAGCATTAGCTTTTTATCTTTTCTTTACTTTCAATTCATGTATTTCGTAACATTAAACATTGAATTGATTGTTATAGTTAATATGAGCGGCTAAGCACCTCTTGGTGCTGGTCTAATTATGATTCCTTAATTGTTTTGTTTGCGTTTACATTGCTTCCGTATAATTATTTCTAAGTGTATGCATGCATAGTTTATTGGTAGCTACCCTTGTTTCGGTAGTTTTGAATGGTGGTAGAGGCTAGTTGCTTAGGAGATATGACCAACTGACCCTAAGTGAGTAGACTGAGACGGGAAGGGTAAGATATGACCAACTGACGACCCTTTCTACTTGTGCGATTTGACCAACTGATCACCTACCGTTTGGATGAACTTAATAAGTAAGGGGTGAGTGTTTAAGTTGCTAGCGCCCAGGCACTCACTATTATGAATCTAGCATGTAGCGGTACTTAATGACTTGGCTTAGAAGACCAGGAACAACTTGACTTATGAGGGGACACCTGACTTCTCGAGTGGTACCCTTTGCTGATAGGTTAGGACGAACTGACAAAATGCTGTCCTAGCGACTTTGACCCCACCTGAAGTAATTGGAAGTAATTAGACGTAAACACTACTAATTAGGATGAGTAACTAGGTTAGCACCTCTCTCCTCTATTGATCACAACTTTCGCCTTTATCTGCTTTAGTAGTTAATTAGTTAATTCCTTATCATAATCATATTAAAATCTGTGACACCTAGACTTAGTATAAATCCGCACACATAGCTCTTGGGACGACCTCGGTTTTACCGAAATACTACACTACACACGACCGGGTACACTGCCCGTTAGTGCATTAGGGTAGACCATAGGTATAATGAGTAATTATAAATATTAAAACCTGGTCAGTAAAACCCGCAACAAGTTTTTGGCGCCGCTGTCGGGTAGTTATATTAGGATTTCTATTAAGTCTTTCATTCTCGTTTTGTTTAAAAATTTTCTCAAATTCTCACGATCTCTTTTCAAGTTTTCAGGTACCATGGAAGTTGTTAACATTGATGACCTCACTCTTGAGGAATATTTGGCGTTGACAAGAGAAGAACAAGGGCCAGAACTCGTAAGACCGGCAATTGGAGCTAATGTCCATTTCGAGATTAAAGACCAATTTTTGAGAGAGCTTCGTGCTAACCCTTTTCAGGAAACAGGAACGAAGATGCGTATGATCACGTTGAAAATGTCTTATACATCGCAAGCCTTTTCAACATTCCGGGTGTGTCTCATGACGCTGTTATGCTGAGGGTGTTCCCCATGACTCTCACTGGAGCTGCCAAAAGATGGATCGAAAGATTGCCCGCCGGGGCAGTTGATACATGGGCTCTACTAAAGAAGCACTTCATTCAGAGGTATTGTCCTCCGTTAAAGATATCTAACCAGATCTTGGAGATCCATAATTTCAAGCAAGAAGACGATGAAACATTGTATCAAGCCTGGGATAGATACAACGATCTCCTTTACAAGTGCCCTACACATGATTCGAACAACCAGCAAAAGGTCAACATCTTATACAAAGGAATAAACGTGACTACAAGACAGATGCTGGACTACCAAGGACCAATTCCGAGCATGACTCCTACTCTCGCAATTGAAGCCATCCAAAAAATGGCTGATCATTCCCAGAAATGGCACGATGGAGGAAGCAAAAGGAACCAAAGCGGAAATCTTGACAGAATTGCAGCCATCACTAGCAAAATTGAAAATATGAGTCGAGATATGCTAAAAATCAGAGAAACCGTTCATGCCATCCGAGTTGGTTGCGAAAGTTGTGGGGGAGGACATCTAACCAAGAATTGTCCTCACAATAACGATGAAAGCATAATCGAAGAAGCTAAATATAAAGAAAATCGATCGTTTTACAGAGATAATCGAAATAGTAATGGTTATCATGGAGGATCTGCTGGAAACTACAATCGTAGGCCTTATGGAGAAAAAAAGCCCAACCTTGCAGAGACCATAAACAAATTCCTGGAAATTTCAGCCCAAAGACAAAAGGAGCAAGATGAATGGCTAAAAGAATTCCAGTAAAACACTGATAGAAGTCTTTCCAATCACGGCATAACCCTAAAAAACCTTGAAACCATGGTTGAAAAGCTTAGTGAGAAGGTAAGGAAGCGTAATACTAAACCGGAAGGGACGAAACCCACAATGGAATGTAAGTTCATCTTTTCTGATGAAGACTCAAAGTTACAAGCTAATTCTCGCACCGAAGATTCGGATTCAAGTGAAAATTCCGGAGACAGATTGAAGTTACGCCGTCACATGTCTGAAGAGTTACGGCGTAACTATGTTTTTGACAGTGATCGTGGGATTATGAAAGATGTCGATAAGGATGACTCAAGCGAGTTACGCCGTAACCAAACGTCACAGTTACGACGTAACTGGGATACGTGGGCAAACAGGTTTCTCGAAGTGGACGAATTAGGGACACAGGTAATTAACGGATGGTCCCACGCTATTAATTTATGCCCTCTGTCCCCATCTAAAAGAAAATATCACTGGTGCAAGAAAATACCTGTAGCTAAGGGGGACTGGTATGATCTATGGCTTCGTTCGACCCTCGAAATGAAATTTGCGACGGAGGAACCGATAAGGATAGGGTTAAAAATAACAAATTCATGTGGGCTGCATATACTGATGAAGAAAGATTGGAAAAGCTCTCCTTCGAGGAAGAAAAGGAGCCACCTATCACTCACTGGTGTACTCCGATAATCATAACTGACGATGAGTCCACGCGAGCATGGCCTACATGCGACCCTTTCTGCGACTATTGCAACGGGGGTGGTAGCCTGAAAGAAGAAGAATGGACGTGCCCTCACGAGCTTGAAAGACATGATGTCAAGTTCGGAGATTTGTCATTTGATGATTGGTATGCGATACAATTTGGGAATGCTAGAATTAACCCGAATCTTCTAAAAAGGCTCAAGATTGACTATGAGGATCATTATATGAAAAAAGTATTGGTTAATGATGACATCTACTGCGTGGAAGATCCTTTAAGCAACACTGATGACAAAGAAGCCCGAAGTCATTGGTGTGAAAAGATAAAAACTCCTGGGGAAGTTTTCAGGGCATCGTGCAACCCTTATGACGATAATTGTAATGGGAGAAGCAGCTTAATGAGAATTGGGGAGGATGAATTCTTTTGGACCTCAACCAACGATGCGGAAAGAATGAAATTGCCTTAGTTAGACAACTTGGGATTTGACAGTTGGGTCAAGATAAAATATGGAAAAGTAGATGCGTTGATAAAGGAAAAGATCTAGAAAGAATATATGAGTAAAGAAAATCCGAACGACGAGGGTCCTAACAACTTGAGTGACATAACGATTGAGGATACCAACGAGTCGGTGAGAAATGAAAAAGAAGAATGCAAACGTATACTGGTAGAAGATCTGCTCGACGAGGAATGGTTTAAAGGCACCGAGTCTGACGACGATAACATAGAGGGGATTTCATATTACCTTGAGTTGCAAGGAAAATAGGAATTTACTGACCCCAATGATGAAGCATATGAGCAAAGGAGGTGCAAAATCCTTGGGATTCCATATAAGAGGCCACCTCCGATTATAGCTGAAAAATATGAGTTCACTCGCTACCATTTGGGGCCGGACGAAAATTTTTGCAAAATTCGGAAGATTGAGACTAAAGAGTACCTTCGCACTGCTACCAATGTCGCTTGGGTCAGACATAACTTAATGAAGGACATGGAGAAAGTTGGCCAAGTCCAAAGTCCGCCATAAAGCCCCAAGGCTCTGAGTCTAACTTAAAGACTCGTAAATAAAGAAAAGTGCTCTTTCAGGAGACATCCCGAATTATCCCTTTTACTTGTTTTATTTCCTTTTCTGTTGGGTTTTGTGTTTTTAACCATTTTTGCAGGAAACAAAGAAACGTTGCTGCTACAGCATGCTGATCTGACCAGAGTTACGGCGTAACTCATTCTCATGGTTACGCCGTAACAGGCCCCTTTGCAGTAGAACTACCGAAGCATTACCAATTACGGCGTAATCCCGTTCAGTGGTTACGCCATAGCTACACTTTTGCAGCGTATGCCAGGTTTTGCCTAGTTATGGCGTAACTCCTTCTGGAGTTACGACGTAACTATCCTCTACATTACTTCTTTCATTTTAAATGCAATAACCTTGTATTAGTATTTTAAATGAACTTTGTAGGTATGTTCCCTGTAAGCCCTCATGAGACTACACTCGTTCACTTGGGACACCAAGTGGTTTAAAAGGCTTGTTGCATGCGCTAAATGCAATCGTGATTCCTACAAAAGTGAGTTAGGTTTATTTTCCATTTTTTCTTTTTAGAATTATGCTTGTCGGTAGTGTGATTTCAGGGATTGAAGTTTGCTCATGAATGCTTATGCGAAGGCACGACTCTCTTTCGTGGGCCTTCTTTCTTTTTGAAGCAAATTTCAGGGAAGTTCTCGCTCTAATTCTACTTTTCTCTTCACCTTTATTTAATGCTTAGTACAAAAGGGACTTTGTACAATTCAAGTGGGGGGACGGGAGTAGAATTGTCTCTTGAACTTTATTTTGCCCTCGTTTTTCTAGTTTATTTTGAAAAATTATGCCATTTTTAAAATTTTGACATGTTTTTCTTAACCTAACTAGATTAGACCTTAGCCGAGCACATATAACCCTTGATATATTTTGGTGAGATTAGCCTTATCCGTTTCCCAATTTTTACCCCAAATCTACCAAATTATGAGTGTGCCGGTAGCTTGTAAACTTTAGAACTTGGCCTTTGCATCATTTCGAGATCATAGACGAGGTATGTTGAGTTAGCTTGATATATTTGGGCTTTTCAGTTTAAGAAGGCAATATTATAGGATTATCACCCAAATAGCCTACCATTGTGTGTCTATCAATTAGTCACCTCGACTTCTCGACCCCCATATGAAACCCTTTTGTTGCACTCACCTTTATTGCAAGATACCCCTAGATACACCCATCTGAGCCATTTCTTTCATTTTGTTAACCCAATATATTGTTTTGTTACACCTATACACCTTAGCCTACCCTGTAGTCTTTATTTGTGATTGGGAAGTCATCATTTGCCTAAGTTCAAGGTTCAAGTGGAAAGGTTCGGGAATCACGCTTTCGTCGACGACATATTCTTAAAGATCATTGAAGACCCCCCGAATTCCCATTGTTCATCTTAAGTGGGGGGATGTTATGTTTATTTGTTATATTTATGTTGAAAAAAAAATGTGATTCGAAAAAAAAAGTTATGTATTTGTTATTCAGTTGATTGTAAAGTGCAATGTTATAAGCCCTATGTTATGAGCTTAATACATATTAACTATCGAGGAGGCCACCTCGGTCACATTTGAAGATTGGAGTTGGTAATTGCGCCAACAGTTGGAGAAAAGGTAGTGTGCCCATCATGACGTCCTCTAATGACACATCAACCTATTATATCATGATCCGGTTTCTTAACTTTGAAACTTGAACTTTGGGCGGACGATAAGTGGTGATGACTTGGATATAGATTTAGACTATTTGCTTGATTTTTATTTTACACCATTTATATATCCCATGTTTTATCCTACCCTTTTAGTCATGAAGCGTGTCTAGGTGACGCAACGATCAATCTTTGGTGTCTTGGCCATGGATTTGGTCATGTACCATTGGTTTTGTCCACTTCGCCGTGGCATGTTAGTAATGACGAGTCACCCTTAACCTTTGTCGTGTCCACCCATATTGCCTTCGAGAATTGTTTAGCCCTTAACTCTAGTGGTGGAGATTTGTGTAACCGCCAAGCTTATGATAGAATACATGCTATTACTGTGCGATTGAGTGATTACCGAAATTGACACTTAGAATAGTTGAGAGATTTGAGTGTTTCGTTCCCATTTCGTGAGGTGTTCGGCTTTGTTTTATTCTAGCATAAGGGATTTGTAAACTTATATTTTCCAGGTGATGGGAGATATCTTTTTAGGAATCTTTCTAATAAGGTCTACTTGAAGGCAAGTAGAGTTCAAGTGGGGGGATATTTGATAACATCAAAATATCTTGAATATTAAGTGTCAATTTCCCCCGATAATACTTGTAATTTATATCATTTATATGGATTTACGCTTGTTTTCCATTATATTTCACTTTCAGATAAATTACGAGCATTGGAGCTAACGAGACGCGGAATTGGAGAGTTTATTGAAGATTTATCATAGTATGCTCACTTTGAAGAAGGCGTAACTCCACTCTCACATTACGCCGTAACCAAAGCATGGCTCAGAAAACCAAATTAGCAGAAGATTACGGCGTAACTCTATCCAAGATTACGACGTAACCATATTAGGTCAAATGAGGTTCCACGCCGCTACTAATTACGCCGTAACTCATGCAACAACTACGGCGTAACCAATATTTATTGAAGATACGGCGTAACTCCTTCCAGAGGTTACGACGTAGCCAGCATTTTAGTGCGAAATACGATGAATTGCATGTTACGGCGTAACTCTTATAATTAGTTACGCCGTAACCAGATATGGCCAATAAATACCCCACGATTTCCAGCATTTCAAAGCATCCCATTTCACATACAACATTCAGAGAACGTGAGAAGAAGTCGAAGGCAGATTTAGAGGAGCATACAGAGCTATCTCCAAGGGAGAAATCACTCCCCTACGATAAGCATTAGCTTTTTATCTTTTCTTTACTTTCAATTCATGTATTTCGTAACATTAAACATTGAATTGATTGTTATAGTTAATATGAGCGGCTAAGCACCTCTTGGTGCTGGTCTAGTTATGATTCCTTTATTGTTTTGTTTGCGTTTACGTTGCTTCCGTATAATTATTTCTAAGTGTATGCATGCATAGTTTGTTGGTAGCTACCCTTGTTTCGGTAGTTTTGAATGGCGGTAGAGGCTAGTTGCTTAGGAGATATGACCAACTGACCCTAAGTGAGTAGACTGAGACGGGAAGGGTAAGATATGACCAACTGACGACCCTTTCTACTTGTACGATTTGACCAACTGATCACCTACCGTTTGGATGAACTTAAGAAGTAAGGAGTGAGTGTTTAAGTTGCTAGCGCCCGGGCACTCACTATTATGAATCTAGCATGTAGCGGTACTTAATGACTTGGCTTAGAAGACCAGGAACAACTTGACTTATGAGGGGACACCTGACTTCTCGAGTGGTACCCTTTGCTGATAGGTTAGGACGAACTGACAAAATGTTGTCCTAGCGACTTTGACCCCACCTGAAGTAATTGGAAGTAATTATACGTAAACACTACTAATTAGGATGAGTAACTAGGTTAGCACCTCTCTCCACTATTGATCACAGCTTTCGCCTTTATCTGCTTTAGTAGTTAATTAGTTAATTCCTTATCATAATCATATTAAAATCTGTGACACCTAGACTTAGTATAAATCCGCACACATAGCTCTTGGGACGACCTCGGTTTTACCAAAATACTACACTACACACGACCGGGTACACTGCCCATTAGTGCATTCAGGTAGACCATAGGTATAACGAGTAATCATAAATTTTAAAACCTGGTCAGTAAAACCTGCATCAATGTCAAATGCTGGGATTAACCCATCCTTAGACATATCTTACATCCTTTTATAGTGTACATGGCCAAGTCTAGCATGCCATAGGGTAGAGTCAGTCAGGTCAGTGGTGGTCACAAAGGCTAAATTAACACTATCAGTGACAATATTAAGCCTGCACATTTGATTACACAAGTAGCCAAAACCAATAAATACACCATTTTTAGACAAGACAAATTTATCAGATTCAATAACTTGTTTATATCCATGATTATTCAAACACTACTTGAAACCAAGTTCTTCCTTATATCAGGAACATGAATAACATTAAACAAAGTTACAATCTTTCCAGAACTAAATTTAAGATCTACACAACCACGACCATGCACCAAGGCTGTTGACTCATTTCTCATGTGAAGAATAAAACCATCATTCAGTGACTCATAAGTCTTGAACCAGCTTCTATCTTTGCACACATGAACTGTTGCACCAGAGTCAACCCACCATGTAACATCATCATCCTGCTCATAATTAGATTCAGATACATATGTAGCATAATAAATCTGAAAAGACTTATTAAACATATTCTGACTTTTCAGTGAGTTTGTAGAACCACCACTCCCTGAACCATTAGTGCCTGATCCATTGGCTTTACCACCAACCTTAACACCTTTGCAATCCCTTTTAATATGACCATTTGTGCTACATTTCCAACAAGTAGGTGTTGCCTTCTTGTTAGGATCTGCCCTTCTGTTTTCATTATGTTTACGTTTGCCTTTGTTGTCATTGTACCTGGTAGAGTTGTTATGCTCCACCATATTGACAACAGATGCACCAGTAGCATTGCTACTCTTTGGCTTGTTATTATCCTGCACCCTGAGAGATTCCTCAATGCGCAGATGACTGCCCAACTCAACCAGAGTTAACTCCTCCTTCTTATGTTTCAAGATATGCTTGAAATCTTTCCAAGAGGGAGGGAGTTTATCAATGACACAAGAGACTGAAATAGCCTCATCCATGTACATATTGTGATGTGTAAACCTTCCAAGTATACCAAGAAGTTCATTGTATTGTTCCATAACTGGTCTTGAATCAGTCATTTTGTAATTTGTGAAATTACTTACAAGGAACTTCTTACTTGATGCATCCTCAGCCATATATTTGGCATCCAAGGAATCCCATAGTTCTTTGGAAGATTCAAAATTCTGATAAATGTCAAATAGAGAATCAAACATACCATTGAGAATTAAATCTATGCAAATGTAGTCATCATTCTCCCATTTGCTCCTCCTCCTGATATGCTCCACAGTAGCATCATTCCCATCATCAGGAATAGGATTGGTTAGCACATACACCACACTCATGCCGGAAAGCAAGAAGTGCATCTTCTTTTGCCATCTCCTAAAGTCCACCCCTTCAAACTTAACAAGCTTGGAAAAGTTTGAAGCCATGTGTTTCATTGCAGCAGCAGCCATTGATTATCACAAATAGTTTACTTTGATTGTTGGTTTGTAAGTTCCCAGAACAAGGTTAGATAATCAGTAGCAACTGCAATACCACTAGGTGGTTACCGGATATCACTTGGAATCATGTGATCACTTTCAAAGGTAAACTATTCGACCTTATGCCTGGGTTACACGAATATCGACATGGGATAAGACCAAATGTTAGTTATTGAATTAGGCACAATCAATAACCCTTGCGCTTATAAGTGTTTATGCTTTCAGTTTGTTTCTCCTGATTTCAGTATATACATGCTGATGAAGTCCATCTCTATTTATAGTAGATAATACTCACTCCTAGTCAATGGACATTATAGATGATTAACGGCCAATTAATCACCCATTATAAGCCTCCATTATCATAGGAATAGTGGTTACATGACCAATTAAACGTGGTCATAAAGCAGTCATAACAGCCACTTGAATGAGTCAAAGCTGTTACAAATTAATCACTGCAACACTACCAGTAGGAACCATTACACTAGCAGCAGAAACCAGAACACTACCAGTAGGAACCATTAGTTACTAAACTAATAGTAGTAACCAATATACTACCAGCGGGAACCGATACACTACCAGTAAGAACCATCAGTTACTACATTAACAGTAGTAACCAACACTACCAGTAGTATCACTGGCTACCACGCACTATTAGTACTAACTTAGCACTACCAGTACTAACCACTATTGAGTCATGGTGTTCAGGGACCTTATGGATGTACACTCCGTACCTCCTGACCCATTGCCAGGTGTGAACTAATGCCACAAGTGTACTAAATTTTCCAACACTTACGGGTCTTTATTATCTGACACTTGTCACAATGAATTTGTGGCGTGGGCTATAGATACTCCATAGGGGATTTTAGTATCTAGGTACCGTATTTTTTTTTTGTAGTAAAAACCAAAAGATCCTTCTATCCCACATATGTTAAAGAAAAGAAATGATTTAACATCATATACCAAAGTGTATGCTCAATACTCATTGTAGAATCAATATGAAGCTTTCGTGTATGTTCCTTGTTATGTTAATGTCAAACTAACATTTGCTATACAGGAAAATCTGATATGAAGTGTTAATATTTTGGAATTGTGTTTTAAAAATGAAAATTCTAACGGGTGTGAT
This sequence comes from Chrysanthemum seticuspe, assembly GCA_019973895.1. Classification (NCBI taxonomy): domain Eukaryota; kingdom Viridiplantae; phylum Streptophyta; class Magnoliopsida; order Asterales; family Asteraceae; genus Chrysanthemum; species Chrysanthemum seticuspe. The sequence goes on along the minus strand of BPTQ01000006.1, from coordinate 333,267,466 downwards.
GTACGTGTGGACATTGTTATTAAAAGATCACAACAAGGAGATTTTTTTACCAAAATTCTAGACCCTTATAAGTGAGATAGTCGTTTCGATATTGTTCGTGGTGTGGGTGCAGTGATAGAGTACTCCATAAGGGATCTTCGTATCTAATTGCATCGTCACTTATAAATATACCAGAATTTATTTTAGTATCAAATATCAGAGTAGATACAGAAGATAATCGACCCATAGATAACTATCCGCTGAGCATATATTCAGTATTGATTAGAATTCTCCTCACTCACAAGTAAACACTACTTCTCAACCAAAATAATTTTCTATCCCACATAGGATAAAGAAAAGAAATAATTCTACATTATATACCAAAGTGCATGCATAACACTCGTGTTAGAATTAGTATGAAGCTTTTGTGTACATGTGTTATCTATGTTAATGGCAAACACATATAGCATATGTGCTCGAAAACTGGATATGAAGTCTTACTAATTTTTGAAAGGCACTTAAATGTTGCATTCGCCATTGCTACGGTGGACATCGCAAATAATGAATGTATCAAGTGACAGAACATCTGACCTCACCTATGTTTTTCTCTTTGGCAGGATTAAATTGGAATCACAAATGCTGATTTTTGAACAATATATTACTTATGTTTCTCTTTCGTTCTCCTACTCTCATCAAAGAGCCGTATCAAGAACAATGAGTATGTGTTGTGGGTGATAGAGTACTCTTTGGAGGATTTATGTATCTAATTCCATTATCACTTAAAAATTACATCATAACTTAGTATCGATCTCTTTTAATACTAGTTCTGTCCCTGAACAGGGTATTGTGATGGAAATGATGATGACTTCCCATCGTTTGAATAACACATTTTGATAGGCCCAAATATGATATGAGTTGTACTAACTAAATGAGTAAAAAAATGAGGTTTTCCTTGTTCAAGTTATCCGAAAAGAACGAGCATCATATCTAGTTATCTACTAACTCTACGGAGACTAATCGATGATATTCCTGTAACCATTTCGGACCCCGACTCTTAACAATAAAAATATATTAGTAGAATCAAATATTAGAAACTCAATTAAGGAGGTGTTTGTTTAATATTATTTGTGGGCTTATGAGCTTATATGATTTTGCCTTGTTCTACATAAGCTCAAATTTATATGCATGGTTGATTTACGTTGTGGGACGTGTTGCCCTACTAAATTGCTTTTTTTTGAACGACCAATTTTATTAGAAACCACTAGCAAGGAGCTAGAGCAAAATTACAAAGAAATCAAATAAGGATGCTGAAGCCAACTATTCCAACTAAAAGTGTGATTACATCTAGCTCGGCACCAAGAAAAAGAGCGCGAAACAATATCGTAAAAAATAACGTCATTTCGAGGAATTTGGGCCGTAAAAAGCAGATAATTATATCACAAATCTATCTCACATGTCCTAAGCAGGAATTGAATTCACAACCATTTAGTTGGGGAGTTTCTCACACAACATGGGGTTACCATTAGGACACAAGCCCTTTGATAACTATAAACAACATGGGGTACTATTAAGACACAACATGTGGTACCATCGACAAGCCTTCACAGTAGTAATAACTTATTTGTTGCTTGTGTTAACCCAATTGATACAAACGTATGCTTATTTTTGGGTTTATTCCCCATCGACAAGTCTTCACAGTAGTAATAACTTATCTGGTGCTTCTGTTAACCGATTAATACAAACGTATGCTTGTTTTTTGTTCTATTCCCAAAGTATGCTTGAGATATTAAAATAATGGGAAATAAACCTCTCCCTCTTTCCTTTTTGTTTTTTATAGCCAAATCTCTTCGTACACATCTCTTTCGGTTCTTTGTTTTTATAAAACAATTATGTTTACTATTTCTCCTTCTAATAAACATGTATATAATATGGCTAATTCATTTTGATACGTTTATTGTGTGACACTTCCTTTGGTTGTTAAAATAATTATTGACTAGGTAATTCATATAATAAAACTAGGGGTGTTTGTTGAGTCAACATTGACCAAATTATTCCTCACAAGTATTTGAAACATAAAAATAGCCTAAATCAGAGAGTCAGTATACTCTCTAATAAGTCAAAATGTAAAGCATGGGCAAGTTTAAGACCTGACAAGGATCGGCACACGTGATCACAATTAGCTATCAAAAGATTTGCAAATAGTATAACCTCAGTGCGCAATGCGAGGTAAGTTAAAGTCATACCACTTGATAACCATATTCAACTACCGATATAAAGAACAACGGTTCTGACAAAAGAGCTCACTGAGTGTTCATATATCAGAGCACAACAACTCTGATATGTTGTATACTTCTTGATGTATACAACCAAAGCTTCAAAAAAGTCGAAGACCAAACTGATCAAGCACTTTGTTATCTAATGCGGATCAACAAGCAAAGTACAAGGAGTTACAAACAACCAGAGTCTTGGGGAACTGACAAATGTCTCTAAAACTCTGAAAGACTTATCAACTTAAAACCATCATGGGGATCCAAGCAGCCTGACTACTGATCAGATATACTTGGCAAATACCTTTGAGAGTTGAGTATATGCTAAATATAAAGATGGATATGGCTGATATTCTTAGACACACTTAGGCGAGAGTAATTTGAAGGAAAGAAAAGCGGGAAAACCCACGGGAAGATAAGAACTTATCGATAGTAGGAAAAACAACTTGCATGTTACAAATAGTTGTCAGCAGAGTAAAGCAACCCTAGCCACACAAAGGCACATGTACCTTACTTCCAGTTTGCTTCTAGTTTGGAAATTACTATTCTCTCGTTACTACTAATAGTGTATATCCCTAGTATATAAATAGATGATGATAGAAGGATATGTAATTGATTCCAACACTAGAATCTTCCTCTTCTACGTGTAGAATCTTCCTATTCAAAACTGAAGAGTTTCGTTTTTCATTACCAGGGATAGTATTCCGCAACTATCCCTCGTAAAGCCTTCACCTTAATACCTAAGTGAGACTTATAGAGTTGTAATCTACAAGTGAGTATTATTAGTAGTAGGAGGTCAATATTGTGTAAACATGTTCTCATTTCTAATGTTCATTAGTTACTTTCATATGCTCAAACTGTTGTTCATACGTTTCATGGTTTTACTAAAAAATATGAGACCAACAAGTGGTATCAGAGTGGGTGGATCAGTTTAATGATCTAGATCTATTCTTGAATGAATACTAATAATACAAAACCATTCTTGAATGTCGGTTGATAACATTCAAACCTAAACCATACTCTATGCCCACCAAAATACACCACTCCGAAGACTTCTTTAGCCTTTTCTCTACAAGATGGAGCTCCTTCAAACCTTTCTTGTGCAGATTGGTGTTCCCTCAGCCTCTTCTTCAGCTCTCTCAGCCACACTCTTCTTAATACTACTTTCTTGCGAGTCCCACTGATCAAATAAAAGTCACAAGGACATCTTGTCCTAAGTAATGTTTTCATCTTGAAAATATCTGTATCAAAGGCTCGTAAGAGAATGTGAGATTTAATTCTTACAAGCTAAAAGTGTGGTAATGCTTAAAAGTAAAAAATGTTCACTGATGAGTGTGTAAATACTCATCATTTTTGGTCAAATCTGAACTGCAAAACATTTAAAAACACTCAGAAATGCATCAAAACACTGAAAATATCCCAAAATTGTGTTTCACATGTTTCAAATGCAAAATGTTTAAAAACAGTTGAAAAACGAACAAAGTTTGCATAATTGGCAGTTTCAGTCCCTCAACTTTCAAAACTTGTCAAATTTAGTCCCTAGGCATTTGTTTTGTAAGAAAAGTCACCAAAGGTCCTTTTGAAATCATATGTTGTCATATTTAATCCTTTGGTGAAAAGTTTCAATAATTTACATATTTGGTCCCTGCACTTTCAGAATTTGCAAAAATGGTCCCTGGGAAAATGTTATTGTTGGAAATCTCATGTATGGTCCCTGGATTATTGGGACATGGCAGGAATCACCCTTGTTTTATTTTGGAAGATGTACAACTTTGGTCCTCCAATTTTCAGAAATTACAAGAAAGGTCCTTGTGTTATTAATAAACAAACCTTGAACCCTTTTTGTATTATGAACCCCTGCCAATATACCACTTGACCCCCTTTGACCCTTGAACCCCCTGTCTAATATTAAACCCCCGGTCAAAAGCAGTCAAACTCACCACACACCTTTTCCCTCCAAAATCCTTCATCTTCACCCACTGCCTGCAACACACTCCATTCTCCATACCTCTAGCTCATCTTCACCTCTCCATGTCCCCTCCACCTCCACAACAAACCAAATGCATTAAATGCCTCTCCTTCCTTGCACTCAATCAACCCCAGTTGCAATATCTCATTTTGGCGCCAAAAAGCCATCAATGGCTAAAATTGACTCCAGTGATCCAATGGTTCTAAAAAGAAGTGGGAATTGATCAAAAGACACGTGGGAGCAATCTTGTTATATAAATAAAAGGAAGAGAAGCTAGAGACGAGGGTAGTTAGTTTTTATAATTTCATGCAAATCGTTTTTATTATAAATGTCTTAGTTTAAGTCTAAAATTGTAATCTCCAGTTTCTATGTACTAAACTTAAGTTGTTTAATCATTGTAATTTACTTTCAAGTATCAATTCAAGGTTTTATCTAAGTCTCATGTTTTTATCTTCACTGTTATAAAATCAGTTTTCAAGCTCTTATATTCAAGCTTCAATTAGCTTACTTCTAGTTCCAATAAGCTTATTTAAGCTACTCATAGCTTCTGGTAAGCTTATAACTCAAGTACAACAAATTTGGTATCTGGTCAACGAAAGTCAACTGTGGGGAAATTTTGGTTAAGCAGTTATGGAAATGGAATTTGGTTGATGCAGAGCTGGTCTTGGGTTGGATTTGGTTTAAAATAGGTAGTTTGGTTCTGGTATAAGCTGCTAATAAGCTGGACTACTTGTGAGTACTTTATCTATTTTCAATACTAGTATATTTTGCATAATCTAAATCTGTCTAAATTTGTTGTAGCTTTAGTTTTGATCTGCTCACTCAATTGTTTCTAGGCTATAGTTGATTCAGTTTAAGGTTTTGCATAAGCTAATTTAGTGTTATAGAGGTTTCAACTTGCACTTCAGTTTTCAAACTAGTGTTTGGATCAGATCATTGATCTGAGTTAAGGTTCAAGCAGAGGTCAAGTTTAGGTTGCATTAGCTTTATTTAGCATCATTAAGTAGATTTCAGTCATAAGTTTGCATCTTAGAACTCTCAAAGTCAAAATCAATTTAAATATGTCCTATTTTCATATCTGTTAGAATTTTTAAAGATCATAAGCCTGATTTGTGTTTAGAATTCAGTAGAGTAGCTTATTTTAGTTTTAGTTTAGCTTATTACATCACATTCAGTTCACAAATTGAAATCAAAATTCATTTTAGTCAACTTTTCATTTCTGTTTCAAAAGTCAAAATTGTAAAAGTCAGTTTTTCACCAACCTTTGTTGATTTTTCATGGATTCATTATTGGTTCAATTCAAGTGAAATTTTGGACTTAACAAGTTTAGTTGGTCTATTATCGAAATCTGATTTTTGTGAAATTTTTGGAAACAATTTTAAGCAATTAATTAGCTGTCCAATAAGCCCCATATGCCCTGTTCACACTCAGCATACACTGAGTGTGAAACAGGCCTCTTGCAAGCTTTGCACAAGCTTCAAATTAGCTTTATAGGGTCTGAAACTTGGTCTTGAGATAGTTAAGCTGGTGGTCTTGAGGTCTCCAGTTTTGGTTTTCATATTGGCTTATTAAATAAGCTGGTGCTTTAGCTCAAAAGTAGATAGAAAAAACTGTTTTGGCACTTAAGTTTAAATCACCAATTCATTGTAGCTTATAATTCAGTGGTATAGCTTAGTTGAATTTAGCTCATTTCAGGTAGTTATAGCATAATCTAGCTTCTGTGATCAATTGGTGCTCATTTGTGGCCTTTAGCTTATTTTAAGTGCTTATTTATAAGCACTTTTCACTGCAGCTTCATAATCTTGCACACTAGTATATGTTTTTATATTTTTCTTAGACTTAGAATATAATTTTAGACTTTTCCTAAATTTTTCATAATTTTTCATCACTGTTTGCTATTTTTCCTTATTTAAAACAGTTTTTAGGATTTTTTTAATTAACCTTTATTGCAATTAAATCAGAAAAGCTTCAAAAAAAATAAGTTTTCAATTTTTATAGATTAAGATAAATATAAAAAGCCAAAAAAATATTTTTGCATAATTTTCCTAGTTTAAATAGTAATTTTTAGCAATTTGATTAGTTTTAAATAGTTTTTAAATCAGAGTAATTAGAATATAAATCAGAAAAATACAAAATTAGTTTTGAAAATTCTCTTTAGTTATTTTAGATTTTTTAAAAATAGTTTCACAATTTTCCTCTTTTTTTTCATAATTTTTAGTATTTTAATTTAGTTTTAAAGTTTAAAATTAGTTTTTAATTCAAATTTATAAAAGAAAAATCAGGAAAATCCAATTTTAAAAATAGTGATAGCGTTTATTTAATATAATTTAGCTTTTTAATTTTCTTTCATTTTTCCTTTGTCATATAGTACTATCATTACCCCCTTTCCTGTTCAATATCACCCGATCACTACACGTTTGGCTATTCAGTCGCACAGCTCGTTGGGACTTAACGACCCGGGGAAACACTATGCTCTCCTGGTTAATTGCATTCTTTTCTGAGATGATTGACTCTGGTTGACCATTCCTGGTTAATTTGGGTTGACCGTTTGGGAGCGAATCATTCACTATTAGTAGTCACTAGAATTTCGAAAAAATGAGATAAGAGGCTATAAATTCGAGGAGCATCAAGGGCAATTTATTTGAGTAGATTCAGGGGTAGTATGAAGATGTCTTTCAGTGAAGGTAAATCAGGTACATCAGGGATTTTTCAGTAAACAAAACAGTCCATGATCCTCAAGAAACTTCACCAAAAAGACATAAACAACAAAGAATCAGACTTTATTGATTCTTTCTTTGTTGTAACTCAGTTTGTAAGAAGAAGCCTTTATGCTCACTTACAACTGATTAGTATTAGACTATTCTTACATTCAAGTAAGAAGAGACTGTTAGTCAGGAAAAGCTGACCTAAAACAATTAACCAAACTGTCTCTGCGATACTTAGGATAGTCTAGAATAAATTGCTGGACCTACATACTTTAGATCTTGAAGTTGTGCCTGAACATAAAAATTCAGGACTTTAAATTTATTTTTTTTCAGCAGCATCACAGAGTAAGAACTGTATTTCTTTCCAGTATACTCTCTGATGCTATAACATGGTATGAGTGGTAACAATCAAGGATAACAATGCGGAATTGACCAGGGATAAGAAAGAACTATCAGGATAGCTGACACCTCAACCTGAGTCTCTAATAGCTATCAAGGATTGAAAAGAATCAGAAACCGTTGTGAAATCAGAAAGGTGGTGATGGAATAATAACATTAGCTTTTGTGTATGAAAATAATGATGTTGTAGTTATATACTAGTCACTACTAACAACTTCACATTCCAACACAAACCTTACCTCTGAACCAAATGCTTACTTTAAAATGATTCTAAAAACATACTTGACAACTATCTATTACCTAAGAGCCTTGACTTTACTAAAAGTTACTAAAACTCATACCTCATATACGAAACCTTCCATAAATACTTGTCTTTGAAAGGCTTGAAATGGATGAAACATTTCAAAAACCAAGAAATGCCTGGCATCTCTAAAATAGAAGAAGTTCAAAGACTTGGAAACAAATTGAACATCAGGGACACAACCCTATATCAGGGAATCTCTGAAATATACAAGACAAAATTCAAGAGAAATCAGAAGCCAAGCCAAGCACCTGAAAACATCAAAGAAACAAACGTCTGTTTATCTTTATATAAATACTTGGTTGTAATTCCGAGTGTAAGAAGAAGCCGTTATGCTCACTTACCTCTGATAAATTTAGACCAGGTTAATCAGATGTTTAGTTTGTTTTTCACTCTTTGTTGTAATTCAGAGCGTAAGAAGAAGCCTTTTATACTCACTTACTTCTGATAAACTTTGGCTACTTTTATGTTGAAATACGGGAGATTGTTGAGTCAATATCTGACCAAATTATTCCTCAGAAGTATTTGAAACATAAAAACAGCCTAAGTCACTAGTTGATAAAATCAGAGAGTCAGTCTAATCTCTTATAAGTCGGAATGTAAACCATGAGCAAGTTTACGACTTGACAAGGATCAACACAGCTGATCACAATCATCTATCAAGAGACTCGTAAAAGGTATAACCTCAGCAATAAACCTCAGGTAAGTTAAAGTCAGACCACTTGATAAACACATTCAACCACGGATATAAAGAACAGTGGTTCTGACAAAAGAACTCACTGAGTGTTCATATATCAGAGCACAACAACTCTGATATGTTGTATACTTCTTGATGTCTACGGTCAAAGCTTCAAAGAAGTTAAAGACCAAACTAATCAAACACTTTTTAATCTGATGCGGATCAGCTATGACAACTCACAATTTTCCAGGTCAATATTTACTAAATACCTCGAGTTCATTCATTTTGAAAATTTACGTGTTCGTTTAACTCACAACCGGAAAGTTATCCCGCATACAACGTGAAACGTCATTAAACGCGTACCATTTCTCTTGAGCACGTTTTACACATTTTATATTTTGGTTGATAAACTTTTACATAGATCATTTACGTTTACATTTCGCTCACCCATGCATGCATGTAACTACATTACATTTGTACACTACACATAATATTACATTACATTATATTACAAGATACACACAACAACATTATCTAATGTCAAGACAATTTAGAAAAAATAAATAAGTTACTCTTTCCTAGGCCATATACACGTTCAACATAAAGAATACAAAACAAACATTACTTTTGATTTGAGCTTTTTGAAAGAATATGAGGTAAAGTATATTTTTCTTGATGTCTTGCCTTCGAATGAAAACTGATACATATAGATAGGATGCATAGGCTATTATGGGCAAGTGCAATCACCCTTTAATCATATTACAAACTACAGCTAATCAATCATAATAAATTTCTAATCCTAAATCAATCATAATAAATGTCATATCAATCTAATAAATATATACAAACTAATACTCTCCCGCAGTTGAAGCGGGAGGAAGCCGAACGCTCAAACTGGATCTAAAATCTTCAAATAAGGCTGAAGGAAGTCCTTTGGTGAAGATATCTGCGTACTGATAACGGGAGGGTATATGGAGAACACGAACCTGACCAGCAGTAACCATGTCACGGACAAAATGTATATCAATCTCAATATGTTTGGTCCGTTGATGTTGAACAGGGTTGGCAGACAAATATATGGCACTAACATTATCACAGTAGACAAGAGTGGCAGTAGAAAGAGGAGAGTGCAACTCACGAAGAAGGTTACGAAGCCATGCAGTCTCAGCTACAACATTAGCAACACCCCGGTACTCGGCTTCGGCACTTGAACGGGAGATGGTGTGCTGTCGCTTGGAAGACCAAGAAAGTAGATTATCACCCAGAAAAACACAGTATCCCAAAGTAGACCGTCGTGTGGATGGGCATCCTGCCCAATCTGCATCTGTATATCCAACAAGAGAAGTGGTAGAGGATGAATATAGGTGTAGACCAAAATCCAAACTACCGCGAACGTATCGTAAAATACGTTTAAGGGCAGCTAAATGTGGCTTGCGAGGATCATGCATGTAAAGACAAATCTGTTGTACAACATAGGAGAGATCCGGTCTGGTAAATGTGAGATACTTAAGACCACCTGCAAGACTACGATATAAAGTAGGATCCTGAACTGGAACACCTTCGGGACCAAGTTTGGATTCTGTATCAACTGGTGTTCGAGAAGGGTTACAGTTGGTCATGTAAGCACGTTCAAGAAGCTCAGTAGCATACTTCCGCTGAGATAGAAAAAGACCTGTAGAATGTCGAGTAGCAGAAATGCCTAGAAAATAATTGCACTGTCGAGTAGCAAAAATTGTACTTAAATTACTTGCTCTAGAATTTAAGTGAGAAGAAGCACCTGTGTTCTGTTAGACATATCTGTGTATACGTATGGGCTTGGTTTGTATTTATAAGGCTTAGCCCATATATTATTGTATCTAGAATGATCTTATCAAACTATATATTGTAATGCTCTTTGATTGAGAAGGTCAAGGAAATCAGTAAATCAATATGGTTTCAGAGCGCACGATCCTTACCTAAATTATCTAAAAAATAACACGGTTCTCTTCTCCTCCTAAAACAAAAATCAACCAAACCCTAATATCAAAACTCTCAAATCTCGTACATCATGACAGGTAGTGATGATGATAAAATACCCACTCCTCCCTCTTCACGTCCATCTTCTCCTAAATCCACATCCGAAAAACTACTGCCATTTGGTGTCACAAGCCTAACTAATAATATGCCCGTGAAACTAAACCTAGAGAAGATGAACTACAACTCTTGGAGTTCATTCTTCAAAATTCACCTTGGAAGCATTGGTCTTAAGCACCATATTGAAAGTAACACCGCTAGCTCTTCGGACAAGGAATGGAGTCGTTTGAATGACCTTGTCAAAGTATGGATTTTAGGCACGTGCTGTGAATCACTGCAAGATCAAGTCGTGACCACTCCGGGGACCGCAAAAGACCTATGGGATCATCTTAAGGATCTCTTTCATGATAATGAAGATGCAAGAGCCATCACTCTCGATAACCAACTTCGTTCCATCAAAATAGGTAATCTGTCAATAAATGATTATTTTTGTAAAATCCAAGGCATGGCAGATAGATTGAAAAACCTTGGGGGAACGGATGTCGATAAGAATATGGTCATATATGCTCTAAATGGTTTGGACTCTAGGTATAAACATATTGCTAAAATCATTAGGCATACGAAACCTCTTCCAACATTTGCAACCACTAAGACTATGCTTTTATTAGAAGAAACCGAATTAAAAGAAGAAGGTTCGTTGGATAAAACTCATGTTGACTCCTCCACATCATCACCCACTATTCTTTTGGCACAAAATAATTCTAATGGGAACCAGGCACATGACCAGAATTCGTCTAAAGGAACAAATGGTCAATTTACACCACAATTTTGCAATCACTTTTCCAAAGGCACTTGCAAGTTTGGAGATAGATGTAGATTTATCCATGATCATAGGGGTAAAATAAATGCTAGCAATACCACTGGACAAAAACTAAATTCTGGGAATAGCATTAGTGGGAATAACCGATCTTCTAATACCATGTGGACTCCCCCTGGACAACTTTACAACAGAGCACAGCCTCAGCCCACTTGGTTGAGTAACTTAACATCATATCAGCCCAACAATACTTTGCTACCACCTCATCCCAATAGCTTATCACACCAGGCCCAACAAGCTTTGCTAGCACAACAAGCTAGAAACCTTTCTCTTGCCCAGCACGCACAATTTATGGCAGCAGCCCAACATGCTAATTTGGCCCAACAAGCTGCGTTTTTGGCTCATAATCAGCCCACAACAGCGGGTATTTTGGGTCCAGCACCGAATATGATCCCGACTACCGAGACCGCACTTCCAAGTGCATTTAGTACCATGACTCTTCAAGATCCTACATGGAACATGGATACAGGTGCCTTCTTCCATCTCAATTCAAATTCAAGTAATTTAAGTACTCTTTTTAATAAACGTTTATACCCATCTGTTTGTGTTGGTGATGGTAAATCTATACCTGTAACTAATACCGGTCATAGCATCCTACCTACGCTTAATCGTCCTTTACACTTACATAACGTTCTTGTCACCCCTAATATAATAAAAAATATCATATATGTTCGTCAATTTACTAAAGATAATAATTGTACTGTTGAATTTGATGCTTTTGGTTTTTCTGTGAAGGATTTCTTGACTCGCCATATCCTCCTCAGATGTGACAGTTCTGGGGATCTCTACCCAGTAACACAGCCTTCTCCCATTCCTCAAGCCTTCCTCTCTGTTAGTCCTACTACATGGCATCAACGTCTTGGCCACCCGGGTGAAGACGTGCTACGTTATCTCACTTCCCGTCAGTTTATTTCATGTAATAAAGAGAAGTCCCCGCATATTTGCCATGCCTGTCAGCTTGGCAAACATGTACGACTTCCGTTTCATAGTTCAAACTCTATTGTTACTTGTTGTTTTGAGATTATTCATTCGGATATTTGGACTTCTCCTATTGTTAGTCCTGGTGGTTTTAAGTACTATGTGTTATTTCTTGATCATTTTTCTCACTACTTATGGATTTACCCCTTACGTACTAAATCTGAAGTGTTTCAAAAATTTGTGCATTTTCGTTCTTATGTTACTAATCAATTTAAATGTGATATCACGGCTTTTCAATGTGACCATGGTGGTGAGTTCGACAACACCAACTTACTTAATTTAGTTGCCCAAAATGGTATCCAAATACGTTTCTCTTGCCCGAAAACCTCTCAACAAAATGGAAAATCCGAACGAATGATACGTACTATTAATAATATCATTCGTACCCTCCTTTTTCAAGCCCACCTTCCGCCTTCATTTTGGGTTGAAGCCCTTCACATGGCCGCCTACTTATTAAACCTTTTACCCTCCTCAGCCATTAACAACGAAATTCCTTATACAAAACTCTTCAACAAACAACCTGATTATTCTCACCTTCGAACCTTTGGATGCCTATGTTAACCCCACCTATTTTCCCTTCATAAACTTTCACCCCGGGCTACCCCGTGTATTTTTCTTGGCTATCCCGCTTATCACCGCGGATATCGTTGCCTTGATTTATCAACCAATAAAATAATCCTCTCCCGACATGTCACTTTTGATGAGCTCCAATTCCCGTACGGCTCCGTTACCCCTTCACACCGTCCATCATACGAATTTCTAGACCCTACACCATCTCCTATAGCTAGACATATTCTTCACCATCCACAAACAACTACACCTAACACTACCTTTACTGCACCTGTATCTCCTACAACCCCATTTACCCCACATGCAACTACATCAACTACAAATGATAATCAATCCCCGAATAGCCCAACAACCCCTACTCCATCTGCTAACACTACTCCAACCAATAGCCCTCTAGATACCCCGACCCAACAATCCACAACTACCGGACCAACACCAAACACTACCATTCCCACCATTCGAACCCATCCCATGGTCACCCGTGCTCAAGTTGGCACGGTCAAGCCTAATCCTCATTTTCATGGTCTTGTGTCCTCTATCTCTCCTATCCCTAAGTCTCCTTCTATTGCTTTGTCTGATCCCCACTGGCGAGATGCTATGCATGATGAGTATAATGCGTTAATTAAAAATAGTACTTGGGTTCTTGTACCAAAACCACCCAATGCTAACGTGGTTCGGTGTATGTGGTTGTTTCGGCATAAATATCATGCTGACGGTTCTCTGAGTAGGTATAAGGCTCGTCTTGTTGCTAACGGACGTAGTCAACAGTTTGGTATAGATTGTGATGAGACTTTTAGTCCTGTTGTCAAACCGGCTACTATATGGACGGTTCTTAGCCTTGCTTTATCCCGTAGTTGGCCTATTCATCAGCTTGATGTTAAGAATGCTTTTCTTAACGGGGACCTTTTCGAGACAGTTTATATGTATCAGCCACCGGGTTTTGTGGATTCTCGGTTTCCACATCATGTTTGCAGGTTACAGAGATCATTATATGGTTTGAAACAAGCACCTCGTGCTTGGTTTCAACGGTTTGCAGGTTATGCTCTTAGAGTTGGGTTCTCTGCGAGTCTTTGTGACTCCTCCTTATTCATCTATCGCCATGGTACTGATGTTGCGTATTTACTCATATACGTTGATGATATTATCTTGACGACTTCCTCTACAGATTTACTTCAGCGTATTATTTCCTCGTTACATAAGGAGTTTGATATGACTGATTTGGGTGCCCTTAACTATTTTTTGGGGATATCTGTTACAGGTGATTCTACAGGCATGTTTCTTTCTCAGCGAAAATATGCTATGGAATTGTTGGAACGGGCACACATGGCTAATTGCAACTCCACCAGGACTCCAGTTGATACTGAGTCCAAACTTGGAGGTGACGGGGATCCTATCTCTGATCCTACTTTATATCGTAGTCTTGCAGGTGGCTTACAGTATCTTACATTTACCCGTCCCGATATATCATATGCTATGCAACAGATCTGTCTATTCATGCATGACCCTCGAGAGCCTCACTTGGCAGCACTCAAGTGCATTTTGCGTTATATTCAGGGTACTTTGGATTTTGGTCTACATTTATACTCGTCACCTTCTTCCTCTTTGGTAGCTTATACTGATGCTGATTGGGCTGGTTGCCCCACTACACGGCGATCTACATCTGGGTATTGTGTTTTCCTGGGTGACAATCTTCTCTCATGGTCTGCAAAACGTCAACACACTCTCTCACGCTCCAGTGCTGAAGCAGAATACAAGGGTGTTGCAAATGTTGTTGCTGAGGCCGCTTGGATTCGTAATTTGCTCCGTGAGCTTCATTCACCTCTCCACTCTGCCACTATTGTCTATTGTGACAATGTTAGTGCTATTTATTTGACAGCTAATCCGGTTCAACATCAGCGGACGAAACACATAGAGATTGACATTCATTTTGTTCGTGACATGGTGGCTCGGGGCCAGGTTCGGGTTCTGCATGTACCTTCGCGTTATCAGTATGCGGACATTTTTACTAAAGGATTGCTATCGGCTCTTTTTGAGGAGTTCCGTACCAGTTTGAGCGTTTGGCCCCCACCCGCTCGAACTGCGGGGGAGTGTTAGACATATCTGTGTATACGTATGGGCTTGGTTTGTATTTATAAGGCTTAGCCCATATATTATTGTATCTAGAATGATCTTATCAAACTATATATTGTAATGCTTGTTGATTGAGAAGGTCAAGGAAATCAGTAAATCAATATGTTCATATTCCATGTCGGGTCTTGTAATGTCATAGTGCTAAATGCACTAGGGTACGACGTAGCTTGAGACGGTTACAAGGCGGGTGCGGGTCCAAGGATACTAGTAGAGGGAGGCTGCTGTTGATAGGAGTTTGGGTAATAGGCTGCGTGGGGATGCTGTTGGGCTTGGGATAAGTATTGGGCTGGTGTAGGTGATAATGGTTGATGTGGGCCTGGTAATGATGTGACAAATATGCATGTTGGGTTGGTTGATGGATTGGTCGTGGAATAGGGAGGTTGTGTTGGTGGGCTGTACGAGTCTGGTAAAGACCAGGGGGATGGTATGTTTGATTGTGGAATATGTTTTGTGAGTTTTGTTGACTAACTGAAGTAACAGTTTTCCCCCCATTAATTTTCGAGGTAAGTCCCACTCGGTTTCGATGGTCATGTATAAACTTGCAACGATCCCCAAATTTACATGTCCTTTTGTTAAAGTGATTACACAATTGAGGCAAACTTTGACTTTTATTAGATTGAGCATTATGGTTACCTTTTTGATCTGAGGGATGGGTAGTCACGAGAATAGTAGGCGAAGAGGAGCTACTATCAAAGGTAGTAGATGCACCGGCTTAATCATTCATCGATGACTCCTCCAAAAGTAGCATATTCCTCGCCGTTTCAAAAGTGGGGAGGGGTTCACGATGTCGAATGATTTTGACAATAGTAGCAAAACGGGAATCAAGACCATTAACGGCATACATTACCAAGTTTTTGTCACTTACCAAGGAGCCGAGATTTTTAAGTCTATCCGCCATAGACTTTATTTTTGTGCAATATTCATTAATAGACATCTTCCCGATCTTGAATCATGAAATAAATCTTTGAGATGATCCCATAGAGCTTTTGCATTCCCCTTCTTGAAAGGAATCATATAGGGATCCGAGGATCCACATCTTGATGAGATCATCAAGCTTGCACCATTCCGGATTAATAGTGCTAGGTGAGGCTTCTTTTTCCACATGAGATTTGAGACCGAGACTACCAAGATGAATTTTGAAAAAAGAACTTCAAGAATTGTAATTATGTTTTTCAAGGTCCAATTTAACAGGAACCTTATTGGTGATACTGAAGGGGATTAGTTTATCCGCGGATGTGGTGGGAGGAGGAGGTGGAGAAGGGATATCATCACCGGTCATATTGACGATTTTTTTTTTTTTTTAATGGGTAGGAGAGGTAGTGTTTTTGGGAGGGAGGGTAGGGAAGAATCCGGTTGTTAGAGAGAAATTAGGAGGGGATTAGAGGCTCTTGATACCATGAAAGAATATGAGGTAAAGTATATTTTTCTTGATGTCTTGCCTTCGAATGAAAACTGATACATATAGATAGGATACATAGGCTATTATGGGCAAGTGCAATCACCCTCTAATCATATTACAAACTACAGCTAATCAATCATAATAAATTTCTAATCCTAAATCAATCATAATAAATGTCATATCAATCTAATAAATATATACAAACTAATACTTTTAAGTGCCAACTTCGCCTAACTTTGATGACTTTGAATGAAAGTCGATGCATGCTTTCCTTTTCTTGTCTTTTGAACGAGACCAGAGTCACAAGCAAGCATAGGAAACCCCCAAGTTTCCCAAAGTAAGCTTACCTTATCATTTGAACACATCCTTGACCAATCAACCTACTCAATATACTTTTTTTAAACACATAACCTGATACAATGTCATTTCACACAAACATTACATACAAACTTCATTTTCTTTTCTCTTTGTTCAATCTTATAACACCAGAACACAAGAAGCTTCATTTGGTTTTTATTAGTTTAAAAGGGTTTAGTTACTAGTTGGTCTTTAAGCTTGGATTGGGGTTTTCATAGTCGATTCTCCCCATTTCCTTGCACTCTCCCTCTCGAAAGCAGGTAATCAGTCACCAACTAAGCCATTTCAGAAACTTGCTTACTCATTTATATCATGCATACACGAATTCATATCACCGTTATGTGTTGTGTTTTAAAAATCTGATTTTCAAACTAAAATTTGCTCAAGTATCTGGTATTATGGTTTATCCTATTTTAATGCACTTTTAAGAATAACTTGTGGTAAAAATTCTTGTTACTAAACTCCAATATAAAGAAATTAGTATAGCAAGATCGATACGTAGGTCTTGCAGAAAATTGTGCATGCCTAAAACCTTGGTTTAGGAAATGGGCACAAGTACCTATTGTACGAACTTCCTTTTGTGTAACTTGCTATCTGAACTAAATTTGTAGGTGAAAACCTTATCACCACACCCCAATATAATGTTATGAATGTACTCCGTAGTATGTACAATCTAGGAATCGCGAAAATGAGAAACCATGTATTTCGAAAAATGTGTCCAACTATCAGAAGACGTCACCGCCAAAACTTGAATTTGATGCTTGAATCTTGATCACTTCACTTAAAAATAATGTTATTAGTTCAATAAAGTCGGAATCTAGAACTTGTAGAATTGTAACGGGTTTGAAAACCATCTTTTTCGAAAAAGGGTACACTTGTCTAATATGCACATCCCACAAGTTTCATCACCAAAATGTGATTTTTAATTGGAATTGGGCTGACCACCTTTGGAAATACTGATATTAATCCAAAATGTTCAGAACGTAGGACAATCGAGATAAATCCCGATATTTAAATCTTAAAAACGAAACTGAACTTGTTTATAAAATGTGACCATTTGACCATGTTGAGGCCCGATTATGCGTGGGCTAAACTTAATATGGCGGATCGTGGTAGTTTCAAAAAACGTAGCCAACATGACCCTCTAAACATAGCATCTTGAATCAGGCCATACCGAGCATTAAGGAAGAAGTTACGATTACTAGAAATTGCGGCAAAAATCTAGTTAAGTCCGAAATTTTGAAAATAAACTGTCGAAAAAAGATTTCTGGGTGACCATGTTCGGGTCAGTTTTTCTCATAGATAGAGTCCGATATCGTAAAAAGTGATCAGCGAGTCTTTTCTAGTTCATGTGGTCATGTTTTCATAAAATCTGACCCTGGGTCAAAAGGACTAATAACGAATAACTTATGACCTTCCAAAGTTTCTCGAAAACTGCCCAGAAACACAGAAACGGTCTGACCACCCGACTTAATGGCAAATTTTAAGTATGCTAGAATCCGAAATCGCTATAGACCCAGTAGGAGACATTGCTCGACCTTACAACCTGATTTCTAATGCCCCAGGAATCAACAAAAAATACTGAGTAACGAATGTTCTACGGACCAAAAAAGTAGGCCGCTCGTCCATTTCTCAAAATATTGAAAAATAATTAAAATTGATATATTTTGACGAATTATTTTCCTTGTAAATGCAATGGATATTGGTGATAAAAACTTACAAAATGCATATGCACAACAAACATAACATGTTCACGACCTAAAGCACATTATTTTACATTAGGTCACTGTTAGGGACTTTACATCATTTTGCGTGCCATCACTCATTTACCAACATTTACAATTCATTTAAGGTGAGTTCGTGGCCCCTCCTTTACTTGTTTTAAACTATTGTGGGTTGAGAATACATGCACACTTTACTTACTCATTTTACTTGAACTCTTTATTCAAATTACTCTCATGCATGATTCATTTACTCAGAAACATTTTCTGTCTTACCTTAACACTTATTTGATTACTCGAATGGAATACTATTTACACATTACATACTTGATTTCTTTCTTATGGACACAAGTGCTTGAAACATATACGGAAGATTCATGATCCTCCTTTTTCTCAATTTATATTTCCATTACCAACTCGGAATGAGAAACATGTTTGTTCTACTATGGACCGAGTCACCATACTCTTTCATTAAACTATTACGAGTTAGCCTAAGCTTTGTAACTCAATTATGCCCATTTTCATGTACAATCAGTTCTTGCTGGGAAGCGCGAGTGTTATAGATAGATTTATCGGGGTGCCTCCCCGTTCGGGTTTGATCATATAGGTCAAATGCGAACGTATACCATGTCGGATTACGAGTGTCAGGGATTAGACACTTGGGACTTTATATAACGTGCTTATTAGCATGTTCCACTGTAGTAGATTCGATATCATGAATTTAGTGCTAGCGTAATACTACTTTTGTATGGCATTACATTCATTGTAATAATACCTTGTGGTCTACTTTTCTGATATATTTTTTCCTGACGGTGTGAGTGAAGGAGTGGTCACTAATACTAAACTTGTCTTTGCATTAGTTCAATAATTACTCTCGAAAACCTTGTGGCCCACATTACTAACTTAGTTAAAGGTAAACTTGATTTCTCATGACATTGTGAGCGATACAATGGTCACAAAACTTTCTATTGAACTCACATTACTTTTACTCTGTATTCCTACTTATACAAACCTTTGAACTCACTAACCTTGTGTTGACATGTTAGTGTGTACTTCTGAGGTTTATAAGGTGATAGCTTACTTTTGGAGCATTCGAGTCACATGGCAATTTAAAGACTTTGAGGCATTATTTTACAATTCGATAATGTTTTGAAAAGTGTATGTGCTCAACATTTTGGAACCTCATAATGTAACTCAGAATCATTTATAGAATGGTAACATTTCGAAACGTCTCATATAGAGGTCATTCTCTATAATTTGAACTATCTATTATTAAGTAGCACCCCAGTGACACTGTCTTCCGCTGCAATATTTTGGGGGTGTTACATCATCTAGCAAAGTACAAGGAGTTACAAACAACTAGAGTCTTGAGGAACTGAAAAATGCCTCTAAAACTCTGAAAGACTAAAAAACTTAAAACCATCATGGAGATCCAAGCAGCATGACTAAATCCCACTGATCAGATACACTTAGCAAATACCTTTGAGAGTTGATTATCTGCTAAATATAAAGATGGATCTGGCTGATATTCTCAGACACACTTAAGCGGGAGTAATTTGAAGGAAAGCAAAGCGGGAAACTTTCGAGAAGATAAGAACTTATTGATATCAGGAAAATCAACTTGCATGTACATATAGTTTTCAACACAGTAAAGCAACCCTAGCCACACGAAGGGAAGTGCACCTTACTTTTAGTTTGCTTTTAGAAATTACTATTCTCTCATTACTATTAATTGCGTCTCTCTCTAGTATATATATGGATGATGATGATGATAGAAAGGATAGGTAATCGATTCCAACACTAGAATCTTCCTCTTTTATGTGTAGAATCTTCCTCTTCAAAACTGAAGAGTTTCATATGTCATTATCAGGGATAGTATTCTGCAACTATCCCTTGTAAAGCGTTCACCTTAATACCTAAGTGAGATTTATAGAGTTGTAATGTACAAGTAAGTATTATTAGTAGTAGCAGGTCAAGATTGTGTAAACATGTTCTCATTTCTAATGTTCATCAGTTACTTTCATATGCTCAAATTGTTGTTTATACGTTTCATGGTTTTATTCAAAAATATCGGACCAACAAGTGATAGTAGATTTGACCCGGTCAGATTTGGGTTGCTAAAAAAACATACCCAAACTCGACCCTATTTAGAACCTGGGTTAGTCGGGTTTGGGTCAATTCAGGTCGGGTCAAGTCAATTTGGGTTTGGGTCAACCCGAGTATAAATAAAATGACTAAAAAACTTACTTACTTCAATATGTTTACATTGTAAAAGTGTTAGTCGAGTCGGGTTAGTCAGGTTTGGGTCAATTCGGGTTGAGGCTAAAAAAATACCCGAGCCCGGACATATTAGAACTCAGGTTAGTCGGGTTGACCCGAATAAAATTATTGACCCGAGTAACCCGACCCGAATAGGCTTAATCGGGTTCGGGTCGGATTGGTCTTTTTGAAACCCCTAAATACAACTAAAGAAATATGTGAGTAATAATTACATGATTTTTGTAATAGAATTCTATAAAAAAAACCTAAAAAATCGATGATGATTAAGGGTGAGTGATACGCGTACAACGCGCGTTCGGGGTCAAAGGAACTTCCTTTTCGTCGAGCAAGTTTTTCAACACCCTAGGCAGTGAACCTAATCATTGTAGTGTAGTATTAGGGTAAGACACGGGTATTGATATCGTTCTCTAGGGGAATAGGAATGCTAGTGAGAAATTACTACGCTAAGGTTGGGGTTGAGGAAGATTATTTTTTTATCTTTTTTTTTTTTTATGTTTTTTTAGAAAATGGAAAGGTACGAATCTCGGGGTATTGGATTTGGGGGGTGGTATTTCAACCGATTACTCTACTATTCTAATTATCTAATCTAAGCTAAGGTGAGGGTAGTCTATGTCTATTGTTGTGTGCTTTTATGATGATTAAAAATATGTTTACTTAGATGCTATTACTCCCTAGTTATCTCCTATTGATGGTTGAATTGTCACGTCCTTATTCTTAATGCGTTGTGTCTTCTAAGATCGTAGGGTATGCGTTTCTCCCTAACTCTTTGAGTCTACCTTAAGGTTATTGCCTACGAAATCTTTAGGTGTCATAAACTACCTCTAAGGTTATCTTTGGATGTTTAGACTACAATAACTCTAGGTGATTATAAACTAATGTTCACAAAGATTACTCAAGCATTAAAAACACAACGAATGACCTATCGCAATACTAGGTCAATCACAATTAAGATAAGAGACAACCAATCAATATTCAATACCTAGGTTTCATAGATCTAAGCAAACACACAAGCAAATTAGCCGGACATGGTAAACATGCAAGCATACACACAAACAGTTGAAGACATAATTGAATTAATGAAGTAAATCACTAATCTTGTTGTAAAATAGGGTATGGAACCCTAAGATACTGCCAAAGACAGCCTTGGTTCGGTTTAGGTTTTACTCCACAAAACTACCTCTCTCAAATACTGAAAATTCGAATTATATATATTGAGTTACAATATGCGACGACGTGATAAGGTTTTAAAAGGTACCATTTTGAGGGGTCGTTTTAGCCCTTATTTGATCACTTTTGTATCCGTTATTGCTTAATATCGTTCCTTTTCACTTTTTAGGTCTCTTGAAGGCAAAATGCTGGAATGACACTTATTTGGACGAAAAGGCACGAATATACGAAGAAAATTGCTAAAGTCAGAATCGAGACACTCAAAGCTGCTGAAAACAGAAGGCGACGGCGTCACTGCTTAACTGCGACGCCGTCGGAGGATTTTGCGACGGCTCAGAAGTGAAATTGCATGTTTTCGAGGGACGGCGTCAAGTTATGGAAGAGTAGGCCGTCGCAACTCAGACGGCCTAGATGCGACCCAGACGGCGTCGGAAGCTGAAGAGGACGGCGTCACAGGCATAAGGTGACGCCGTCGCAAGGTTAACGTGGCCAAGACGAAACCCTAATGACAGCGACATGACGGCGTCACAAAACATAAGGTGACGCCGTCGCATATGTAATATTATATATAGAATCCGAATTTTTCAGTATTGGAGAGTAGTCTTTTGGAGTAAAACCTAAAACCGAACCAAGGATGTCTTGTACAGTATTTTAGGGTTCCAAACCCTATCTTACATCAAGATAAGTGTTTACTTCATCAATTCAATTATGTCTTTGATTATTTGTGTGTATGCTTGCATGTTCTCCATTTCCGGCTAATTTACTTGTGTGTTTGCTTAGGAAATATGAAACTTAATTATTGAATATTGATTGGTTGTTTCTTATCTTAGTTGATTAATGATCTAGTAATGCGATAGGTCATTCGTTGTGTACTTAATGCTTGATTCATCTTTGTGAACCTTAGAATATAATTACCTGAGTAGTTGTAGGCTAAACCATCCAAAGAGTGCCTTAGAGTAAGAGTTTATTATCCCTAGTGGGTTATGTAGACGAGACCCTTTGGTAAGTTCAAAGAGTTAAGGAGAAACGCATACCCTACAACTTTAGACACACAACGCAACTAAGAATAAGGACGTGACAATTCAACCATCAATAAGAGATAATTAAGGAGTAGTAAAACCTAAGTAAACATATCTTTAAACTATCATACGAGCACACAATAATTAGACATAGACTACCACCACCTTAGTTTAGATAATTAGATAATAGTAGAGTAATCGGTAGAAATACCAACCCCCCAAATTCAAACCCCGAGATTCGTACCATTCAATTTCCTAAAAACATAAAAAAGATAAAAAATAATCTTCCTCAACCCCAACCTTAGCGTAGTAACTTCTCACTAGCATTCCTATTCCCCTAGAGAACGATATCAATACCCGTGGCTTACCCTAATACTACACTACAACGATTAGGTTCACTGCCTAGGGTGTTGAAAAACTTGCTCGACGAAAAGGAAGTTCCTTTGACCCCAAACGACGCGTGTAGAGTTATCACGACGTCACTCTTTAATTGTGACGCCGTCGGGTCACCGCCATTAGGTTTTCGTCTTGGCCACGTTAACTCTGTGACGGCATCACCTTATGCTTGTGACGCCGTCGGCTTCAACCTTTGACGCCGTTGGGATCCAAATCTAGGCCGTCTGAGTTGTAACGCCCTACTCTTTTAAACCTGATGCCGTCACTTGTAAATTAGCAATTTGCTCTCTTAGTCGTCTCAAGGTGTGTCGCGACGGCGTCGCAATTAAGCTGTGACGCCGTCCCCTTCAGTTCCAACAGCTTGAGTGTATCGATTCTTGACTCTGGCCATTTTCTTCATATATTCGCGCCTTTTCGTCCGAATAAGTGTCACTCCAGCAATTTGCCTTCAAGAGACCTAAAAAGTGAAAAGGAACGAATTTAAGTAGTAACGGATACAAAAGTGATCAATTAAGGGCTTAAATGACCCCCTCAAAAGTGTACATTATAAATGTTTATCAGTGAGCAGGGACCACACCGCAAACCGAAAAATCCACACCGCAAAAATCGATCCAAAACAAAAACCGACAGTGCGGTTCTTGAAAATAGTAAAACTGCATTTTGTGGTGCGGGTTGGTTTTTCACCGAAAAACCGCACCAAAATAACCGCACCGCACCACTTCGTCATATTCAAAAATATATACGGAGTATTTATTATTTCATACTAATACATTACATTTTGTATAAATGTTTTAACCTATCATGTAACCTTATGATATACGGAGTATTTATTCTATGAAAAATATAAACGAAAAAAAAAACTTTGACAAAAAAAACTGCAAAAACCCTCAAAACCAAACCTCAAAACCGCATAACCGGTAAAACCCGAAACCGCAAAACCGCGTGGATGTGGATTCTTATTTTTTAAAAACCGCAATTGCGGATGCGGGTTGGTTTATAACAAAAACCGCACCAACTCGTACCATGCTCACCTCTAATGATGATGATTCATTGATACCATTTTAACTTTAATGAACAAGTTCTAAACTTATAATTAAATAAAATGAATTGCAACTTTTTTAAGAAAAAAGGCATGGTGTCATGTCGAAAGGTGCTATTATATAAAGATAAGGATATGTAAAAACTTCAATAATTGTAAAAGATTAGTAAGACTTTGCTTGTATACGTATTTCAGAATTATTTAATAAAAGATTGAATTTTGTTTTTCAAAAGTTAAAGGACAAAAAATGCGTAAATCATTTGTTTAGTAAGAGCACTAGGTGTCAAAACGAGCACTAGGTTCGTCGTCGTGCCACCTCAGCGCCACATCAGCATCCCATTTTTCTACAACTAATCACAACAAACCCCCTCCTCACTTATAACAAACCTCAACCTCTTCATTTGGGGCCCACCACTACCATTTTATTTTTTAATTCAATTTTCATTTCCAAATAAACTAAATAAATTCATTTTATTCAAATTAAAAATACAATACATAACACAATAATAAAAAAACAACACTTACTAATAAAAACGATACGAAAAAAAAACGACACGGGTAAAAAAAAAATACAACACATACTAATAATACGTAACCTAGTCGAGGATTTGATGATATTTCTTGACTAGACGTTCCTGCCTCTTGCGGATGATTTCTGCTTTTACCGGGTCATGATTCGTACTCGGATATATCATCAAAAAATCCATCTCGATCTTCTCTTGGAGAATTTTTTCCTTCTCCCGCCTCGCCTCGTAACAAGCCCTCTGAGCATCGGCTTTTTGAGCATATATTCGGATATATGTCCCTAAAAACTACTCGATTGACTTCCACCGGAGCTTGCAGCGCTTGACGTTGAAGTCGACTTCTGTTTCTTTGCGGCTCGTTTGCATCCATCTCTTTCAGGCCGAGGTCGTCTGTCCGGCCCGGATATATCCTCGAGACATGTAATGTCAATAGGATCTTCGGCATCCCACTTGGGATAATTTTTCAAAACACCCCAACATTTTTCATACGCAAACTCCTTCCCACCAAAATGCTGCGTAAAGTTAACTTTGGCATTCTCGACATGATCTTGCTCATTTTCACCACTTCGACGCTGAAGATGTTTGTAAACAGCGTTGAACTTCTGGCAATCACCGTAAATCCTTGTCCATTTACCAGTTATCATATTCTTGCCACGCTGGTTATCGGTGGTCTTAGAATTGAACATGTCGAGAATGTCGTTCCAAAAGTATTCCTCAGGACGGTCATTTCCCATATCTCTATCTTGGGAAATTTCTATCCAACACTGCGCAAGTAACATTTCTTCAGACTTGGTCCACTTCCTCCTGTTTGCTTGTGCTATGACTTCAACATATTCGTCGTCGTCTGCGTCCAAATCTACAACAACTTTTTTTGCCTTCGTCTTTTTGCCCCTGCCTTTTGCCGGTTCACGGTTGTGATTCCATTTGGGGCAACTGTGAAGGCTGTGACGGGTTAAAAAACTGTGGAGGTTGTGACGGGTTAAAAAACTGAGGTGATGGAAATCGGCCGGGGTAATTTGCGAAACCTTGTTGAAACTGATATTGTTGGTTAAGCATTATTTCTTGTAGAGACAGGTTGGAATTGGTCGAGGAGGGGGTAGACGGGTTTGAAGAACCCCCGTATTGTGGTGGGTTTGAGTTAAGTAGGTTTGTGAAGTATCCTCCGTCATTTGGGTTTTGAGACATTGTGAGATATTTTTTCTTTGGGTTAAGTAAGAATGGAAGATTTTGGGTTTGAAGAAGTTTGTAAATGGTGAACATGAAGATGATATAAATAGGGGTGGCGGGTTTAAAAAAAAAATATAAGTTTAATATATATCCGTTTAATAACGGATATATATCCGTTTAATATACTTTGTGTCAGTGTTTTCTCTCGTCGTCACCACGATGAGGTCAACGACGGCGAAGAACGACGAGGGACCCCGGTGTCAAAATGAGGCACGGCGAAGTGCCAGGGTGGACGGTGAACTTGGACAACGAGGGGACACCGTGTGCTCTAAATGCTTTGTCGAGAGATACACAGGCTCAGAAAAGAAAAAAAAATGAAAGGAAAGAGAAATGCATTTTTTATTTATTTTAATGTACAAGCATACATTTGGAACAAGGTTTCAAAACAAGCATATATGTGTCTTCAAATCTGAAAAGAAGCATAAAGTTGTCATTTTAGCTATCCGGTGGTGGTGGTGTAGGTTGGCGGCGGCTGTCACAGTCGCATGACATGTCCGGTTAGTTGTGGTTTGATCGGGATGGGGTGGTTCAGCTACTGGTGGTCTTATATCCGTTTTTAGTACCAGATTAATTATGAAATAACTAGACGGAGAATATACACAAAAAGGAAGAATGAATATTCATATTTCATATATAAACCTCAAAACACATATTAATCTGAATAAAAATGAACAAATGATAAGGTTTTAAAATGTACCTTTTTGAGGGGTCGTTTAAGCCCTTATTTGATCACTTTTGTATCCGTTATTACTTAATATCGTTCTTTTTCACTTTTTAGGTATCTTGAAGGCAAAATGCTGGAATGACACTTATTCGGACGAAAAGGCGCGAATATACGAAGAAAATGGCCAAAGTCAAGAATCGAGCCACTAAGACTGCTGGAATTGAAGGGGACGGCGTCAGGTGTTATTTGTGACGCCGTCGCATCACTTTTGTGACGGCTCAGTAGCCAAATTGCTTATTTACAAGTGACGGTGTCAGGTTTTAAAAGAGTAGGTCGTCACAACTCAGACGGCCTAGATTTGATCCAGACGGCGTCAGAGACTGAAGGGGACGGCGTCACAAGCATAAAGTGACGCCGTCGCAAGACTAACGTGGCCAAGACGAAACCCTAATGACGGCGACCCGACGGCGTCACAAATCATAAGGTGACGCCGTCGCGAATATAATCTTATATATAGAATCCGAATTTTTTAGTTTTCAGAGAGTAGTCTTTTTGGAGTAAAAACCTAAACCGAACCAAGGCTGTCTTGTACAGTATTTTAGGGTTCTAAACCTTATCTTACACCAAGATAAGTGTTTTACTTCATTAATTCAATTATGTCTTCATTTATTTGTGTGTATGCTTGCATGTTCTCCATGTCCGGCTAATTTACTTGTGTGTTTACTTAGGGAATATGAAACTTAACTATTGAATATTGATTGGTTGTCTCTTATCTTAATTGTTAATGATCTAGTAATGCGATAGGTCATTCGTTGTGTAGTTAATGTTTGATTAATCTTTGTGAACCTTAGACTATAACACCTAGAGTAGTTGTAGGCTAAACCATCCGAAGAGTACCTTAGAGTTAGAGTTTATAAATCCTAGAGATTTTATAGACGAGACCCTTTGGTAGTTTCAAAGAGTTAGGGATAAACGCATACCCTACGACTTTATACACACAACGCGATTAAGAATAAGGACGTGACAATTCAACCATCAATTGGAGATAATTAAGGAGTAATAAAACCTAAGTAAACACATCTTTAAACCATCATACGAGCACACAATAATTAGACATAGACTACCCTCACCTTAGTTAATTAGATAATTAGATAGTAGAAGTAATCGGTAGAAATACCAACCCACCAAATCCAAACCCCGAAATTCGTACCTTTCCATTCCTAAAAAAATATAAAAAGATAAAAAATAATATTCCTCAACCCCAACCTTAGCGTAGTAACCTCTCACTAGCATTCCTATTCCCCTAGAGAACGATATCAATTCCCATGGCTTACCCTAATACTACACTACAACGTTTAGGTTCACTGCATAGGGTGTTGAAAAACTTGCTCGACGAAAAGGAAGTTCCTTTGACCCCGAACGACGCGTGTAGCGTTATCAAGTTTCTGGCGCCGCTGCCGGGGAATAGTTATTGTTTAGGCTTGATTTATATCTCGTTTACGTCTACTCACAAGATTCCTATCAAGTGAGATTTTTTCTTTTTATTAGCTTCCTTGTAGTCTATCCCCCTTCTTTGTATTTGTGTTCGTAAAACCCTTTTCATTTGTCGCTATGCCAAGTGAAGTTGCATTTGAATCATTAACAAATGAGGAACAATTGAATTTCGCAGATTGGATTGATTTTTATTGTTCTAATGAATTTGTGAGTGATCTTAGAGATATCCAAAAGGAGACGGGTGTAAGGTTGGATGGATTTGATAAATTTTGTGCTTGTGTGGCTTCTATTCAACAATCATTGTTAGAATCAACTCCTTTTAGTGAGACCCTCTGGAAAATTTTTAAGAAAAGCCTCCTAAGCCTAAACCATCGGTTGTCACAACTTGAGGAAATGGATAAGGAGGATTTATCCAACCTTAGGCATCATGATCAAAAAGACCTAGTTTTTAAGAACATGGAACCTAAACCCGAACAAGATTGTGAGATGGTTATAGTTGAACTGCCTAGTTGCATGCGTGGGATAGATTTCAAAACATATGACACGCGTGAGGAATCCTTTAGGCAAATAGAACATAGTGATCAAATTTTTGAGAATGATTCATATGAATCGGACCAAGAATTTGAAATGGCTAAAGAAGGATTTGAGATACTTAGGAGTGTATTTGGGTTAGATCATACTAAAACACATGATGAACTTTTAGGAGATCTAGATATAATGGAGAATGAGGTGGAAACTCCAAGCCCACAAGGTCTACCATCACTAGAAGAACACGCATCGCCTATAACTTACCCGGAAGAAGTAGAAGAGACTATAGGAACCCCGATTGATATATAACCTTTGGACCAAATGCCACTAGAGAATGTAGGTTTAGATGCTTGTCATCAGGACCTCTCTCTTAGTCTTAGGGAAGTTCCTAATTTTGATGAACCGGAGCCTCAACCAAAAACCTTACCCAATCTTCCGTCTTTAGATGTGAATCTTGGAATTGAATTAGGCCCCAATCCACCCATCAAAATAAATAAACTGGGTAGTTGCTTGATAAAGGTGGTAGACTCTAGGCCATGTAGAGTGGAAGCTAATATAGGAGTAACCCATGACCTTACACACTTATATCACCCATTCATGGTTGATAACAAGAAACATTATGGGTTAAAATCGGGTTTATTAGGTCAAGATGGATACTTAACTAAGAATCTTTTGAAGTTGATAGAAGATGATCCATTTTTAGGAGAGAGATTTGATTCACCCGCTACACGAATAGAATTAGGTAAGGTTATAATGAATGGAGCACACTCCTTTGAGCATATAAATCACTCATCACCCTCTCCTCACATAGCAAATTTCCACCCTAAGGGTGTGTATCGCTACTATCACCCGCACTTAAGCTTAAGTGTAGGGAAAACCTCCCCTTTATCCGTTAAATAAGGGTAGAGTCAGGCTCGTGACTCGAACAAAAACAAGCGCTTCTTGGGAGGAAACCCATGTGTATTTGTTTTTCATTTTTTATTTGTGTGTCGTATATCTTTTATTGATTGTTTATTCTCATGTTTGAATTTGTAAAAATGCTTTATTTTTTCTTTAACCTCGTCTTAATAAAATATAAAGGTATTTTACATAAGGGATAAGTGTAGGGAGGATTACACACGTTTTCAAAAGAAACGTGAACATGATAATTACAATTATTTAAAAGATATACATGTGTGTTTGTTCGAGTCAAATAGGGGTGTTCAGTGTTTGGTTTGGCACCGAACAAACCGAAATATAAACCGGACCGAAACCGAATAAAACCGGACCGAAAGTTTTAATTGGTGTATGGTTTGGTTTAAAACCAAACCGAAGTATTTAATTGGTGTTTGGTTTGGTTTTGGGTTTGACAAATACAAAACCAAACCAAACCGAAAAAACCGAATATATATCTATCCACACAAAAACGTTTAAAGTATATATATACAAAGTTTATATGTTTATCTTCCTAACAAAAAATCATAATAATTTAAAATATCTTATAAACTAACCACTCCTTAAATCAAGGATTGATGCATATCTAGGACTCCAGGAGAAATTAACCTACTTGATTCCTATAAATTCACATATATCGTATCCTCTCCTCCCATATTTCGCTTTCATTTATTTCCGTTAAGTTATGAAACCGTTAGGTTTCTTAAACGTTTGTTTTGTTGATTTACTCACCTTTTGATTTGATAATTTTATTTGAACTTTTAGGTTTTTTTTTTGAACGGCGGATTTTATTATCGAGAAGAGAAAAAACTAGCAAGAAGCTAGATACAAAAAGCCTAACTGATAGGCACTATACAGGAAATTATAGGATCATTAATCCAATCATTCCACTTAATAGTCATTTTTGAGCATCTACCACCTATCCAATTGTAGGATAATTGTTGAATCTCCTTGAAAACTTCAATGCTAGATTGAGACTTGTCCATGAACACCTTGCGATTTCGACTATTCCACATTATCCAAATAGTTGAGAACAAAACGGCTTCAAAACATCTTAATTGAAGAGGCTTGAACATAGATTTTCTCCTTTGACTTAAATTCCTAACAAAATCCATAATGTTTAACAGTGAACAACCACGAGAATTTTGAGGCAAACAAAATCCCCACCACTGAAAAACATAACTCCAGATTGTGTTTGACCAGTTGCAAGAGACCATCAGATGTTCTATAGTTTCCAATTCCGAGTCACAATTGGGACACAATATAGAATGCAAATCTATGTTTCTCAAATCAAGGTTAACTCTAGTGGCTAACCTGTCCCGAATGGCTCTCCACACCATAATATTAACCTTTTTAGGTTTTTATATGTAACTTTTAGATTATATTTTGAAGTTTACTTGAATTTGGTTTTCTTGGTTTTAACCGAAACCAAACCGAATTCCAATTTGGTGTATGGTTTGTTTTTATCCGTTTTAAAATTGGTTTGGTTTGGTTTTGGTTTAGGGTTTTAAAATTTTCAAACCGATTAACCCGAACCATAAAACCCATGAAACCGAAAACCGAACCGATGAACACCCCTAGAGTCAAATGCTTGTATCGAGTCATAATAGATGATTTGCAGGAAGTTTTTCCAGATTCTAAAGATATAAATTTTCCACAATTTTTTCCAGAAAATCGCTGACCAGTTTCTGTAATGATAACCTGACGGCGTCAGGGTCGCAACCTGACGTCGTCAGGAGGAGTAGAAACAGCTTCTACCTTTTTCTCGTTTTCTGTACTACTTATAAATTTTTGGAATTTTTCAGGTCTTAATTTTCTAGAAAATCTGCAAACATCCATTCCACAAGCATTATATCTTATTTAAGTCTGGAATTACATCTTGTTGTGATTTTTCTTTGTTCTGTTTGATGCGTTGGGTTGTCTGTTTTTTTTAAGTGTGCAGGTTTTATTTATCAAGAAGAAGAAACATAAGGTTGGAAGGAGCTTCTCACGCAGACATTCTTCTTGGAAAGGATTTAACCAATACCACTTCACACAGATCCTACCGAGCTAATTAGGGGAGTATTAGTTTCTTTCATCTTTTATTACCTTCCATTATCATAACTTTGATACTTTCGGGGAACATTGGGGACAATGTTCAGTTTAAGTGTAGGGAGGGAAAATAAAACGGGAACTTTGAAACTATGCTTATCCTTGACTATTTGCTTTGTCCAATTGCATTTGTGTAATAAACCATGAGAAACTGTCGGCTAGGGTAATTTTGGCACCAAATTTAAAATTTTTCATGACATATAGGAGTGGGCCATTAGTCTTAACAAAAGCGTCTCATGGATAGGAAGTTATATGACTAGCACAAAAACCCTTTACCACTTAAATTCCACCTAAAATGTGAGGATCACCCTTAGATTAGTAAGAATTAAAGCATTCATCTTTAATGCTTAGTGTGTGAACCGGTAGTATAATAGATTCTAGAACTTGTTTTGTGATGCATCCCGAGATCGCTAGTAAGACTACACTTGTGTAGTTAGGAATAACTAAATGATAAGAGGCATTAGGATAACCCTTGTTTGATACCCGTAATATAATTACTTCTTCCACATCGGTTGAGTAATTTCCCCACACCTTTGCGTTGTACTCATCTTTAGTACACGATACCCCTAGTTAACCCCTCAGAGCCTATCTTTTTCGCGGTTCTCCGGAATATCAATGAAGAGCATTGTTTACACCCCACCCCTAAATGTACACCCAAATTGCCTTAGTCTACTTTGTATGCACTCACTTTTAGTGCATTATTGTTATCACCATAAAAACCCTTAGTTCAATTATCTAGTTTCTTGCATAAGTTGCTAAGTCAAGTCATATCCTTTGTACACAGTTTTGGGACGATTGGGACTCATGGGAAAATTAAAGTTTATGAAATGACGGGAAGGGAATGTTATTCAAATTCCCTTTATTTGCATAATAATGTACTCCAAGTGTTTTGATCTTTTCAATTCGGGTCAAATTAGTGTTAGAGTAATAAAAACTCAAGTGTAGGGGTGTGCCTATAAATCCCTATCATTTTGATGTTACCGTAGAGGATGGTAGAGTAAAAGTGTATGAAAAAAAAATTGAAAAAAATAGAAAAAGAGAAAAAGAAAAAAATAGAGTGTTGAAAAAAAAAAACATACGGGCTATCATCCTACATCTATCCTTTAAATTTATGTTTGTTTGTTTCAGTTATATAGAGTCTAAAGTGTCGAGTCTTGGCTTAGCAACGCCATTCTTCGCATGCTTGTAACATAAAGATTTTTGACTTGCCACCACTAAATAGCCTATCCCACCAAACCCTTTGTTTCCCTACCGTAAGCCTAACATTACAACCCTTTAAAAAACCTCTTTGATAGTCTTTCCTAGGTGCTTACGCCAAAGCGATGGAGGTTTGATCTAGTCTCAAGCCTATGGTAATCTATGTACTAGGACAGGTTAATGAGTGTTTATCTTCTATTTCCAACTTGTTATATTTCATATGCACCCGAGAGATGTGAGTATCCAAACACCCCATGTGAGGTGCTAGTATGTAATTTCCGTGCTTGTTATGACTTTTGCGGGGCTTATATGTGTTGTGGATTGTTCTAAACCAATGCTTCATGACCCCTAACTTATAAATTAATTGGCCAAAAGCACAATTGCTTGAGGACAAGCAAATACCAAGTGTAGGGATATTTGATAAGGTTTTAAAATGTACCTTTTTGATGGGTCGTTTAAGCCCTTATTTGATCACTTTTGTATCCGTTATTACTTAATATCGTTCCTTTTCACTTTTTAGGTATCTTGAAGGCAAAAAGCTGGAATGACACTTATTCGGACGAAAAGGCGCGAATATACGAAGAAAATAGCCAAAGTCAAGAATCGAGCCACTCAGACTGCTGGAATTGAAGTGGACGGCATCAGGTGTTATTTGTGACGCCGTCGCATCACCTTTGTGACGGCTCATTAGCCAAATTGCTTATTTACAAGTGACGGTGTCAGGCTTTAAAAGAGTAGGTCGTCACAACTCAGACGGCCTAGATTTGATCCAGACGGCGTCAGAGACTGAAGGGGACGGCGTCACAAGCATAAGGTGACGCCGTGACGCCGTCGCAAGACTAACGTGGCCAAGACGAATCCTTAATGACGGCGACCCGACGGCGTCACAAATCATAAGGTGACGCCGTCGCGAATATAATCTTATATATAGAATCTGAATTTTTTAGTTTTCAGAGAGTAGTCTTTTTGGAGTAAAAACCTAAACCGAACCAAAGCTGTCTTGTACAGTATTTTAGGGTTCTAAACCCTATCTTACACCAAGATAAGTGTTTTACTTTATTAATTCAATTATGTCTTCAATTATTTGTGTGTATGCTTGCATGTTCTCCATGTCCGGCTAATTTACTTGTGTGTTTGCTTAGGGAATATGAAACTTAACTATTGAATATTGATTGGTTGTCTCTTATCTTAATTGTTAAAGATCTAGTAATGCGATATGTCATTCGTTGTGTAGTTAATGCTTGATTAATCTTTGTGAACCTTAGACTATAACACCTAGAGTAGTTGTAGGCTAAACCATCCAAAGAGTACCTTAGAGTTAGAGTTTATAAATCCTAGAGATTTTGTAGACGAGACCCTTTGGTAGTTTCAAAGAGTTAGGGATAAACGCATACCCTATGACTTTAGACACACAACGCGATTAAGAATAAGGACGTGACAATTCAACCATCAATAGGAGATAATTAAGGAGTAATAAAACCTAAGTAAACACATCTTTAAACCATCATACGAGCACACAATAATTAGACATAGACTACCCTCACCTTAGTTAATTAGATAATTAGATAGTAGAAGTAATCGGTAGAAATACCAACCCCCCAAATCCAAACCCCGAAATTCGTACATTTCCATTCCTAAAAAAATATAAAAAGATAAAAAATAATATTCCTCAACCCCAACCTTAGCGTAGTAACCTCTCACTAGCATTCCTATTCCCCTAGAGAACGATATCAATTCCCGTGGCTTACCCTAATACTACACTACAACGATTAGGTTCACTGCATAGGGTGTTGAATTTCGGGGAAAAGGAAGTTCCTTTGACCCCGAACGACGCGTGTAGCGTTATCAACAAACTAAACTTGAGAAAAGTGGTGGTGCTCGGCCGTCGTGGTGGCTGCAAGAGATGGTGGTTGTGAGATGGGAATGGGACATTAATATCTTTATTCTACGCGGGATAATAAAATAAGTTGTTACACGAAATTTCTTTATCTTTTAAAATAAAGAAATATCATGGAAACTCCTATATCAATATGTGATGATAAAAGGAGGCATACGATTCATTTTTCTAAAAGAGGTATCTCAACATAATTAACTAAATTATATCTGGAGTTCTAAGAAAAAGAGAGAAAAAATTATAATATCAACATAAATATCTTTTTTTATACACTATTATTATATAATTCTTATAATGTTGATAAACGAGTAAACAAAAGTCACGCTTTGCTACGGGTATGAGAAGTATTAAAATATATAATTTAATAAGTGTCGAATCTCTATTTGGTGATATTAAAAATCAAGATGATGATGTCAGCAAGTTTTGAGACTTTTTTGGCTAGAGGTGGAAATGCTAATAAGCCTAAAAATAATAATAATCATGGGATTTTCGCCATGTCTTCGGTCCGAGATGTTAAAGTAATAACCTTGGAGGGGGATAATCAAAATAAACAAAATATAAGGCGGAAACATGGACGTTCTGGAGACATCACATAAGATAGTAGATCAATACCATATTTGATTAAAGAAATTAGTTTACAACTACATAAGTATCTTTATCCAACACCCGATAATCAAAACATAAGTCTTAATTTGTTGAAAAAAGTGTCATTAAAAAATGTCTCGGCCAAATTGTCACAGTCTTTAGAAAAATGGCAATGGATAACTTTGATGCAAATGCCTTCAAAATTTTAATGTTGATCACCTGAAAATGATACTTGAAACGTCAACATAATGTTGGTGAGCTCATGGGTTTATGTAATAACACAATTTCTGTGCCTAATTACGAGTAGGACAACAGTGCATAATAATAGCGTGGAGCGAGCAGTATAAATAGTTATCCAACCAAATCAATAGTTCACAAGCGCTTTTAGTTTTCCAAACATGTCACCTCTCACATGGAGCTAAACAGTCGCCTTAATAGTTATCAACATAATTCTCAATATAGTTATCAACATAGGAATCATATATACTAGCCCTCAATTACACAATTACAAGGACATATATTGTCTAAAGAAGTAAAATGGTTTAGCACAGTGTAAGTAGTTGAAATAGTAATTTGAGTATCATTTTCCCATTGAAAATAAGTATAAAGGGGCCACGAGAACTCACCTCAACAAGTAGCACATCGAGAAATATTAAGAAGGACATGGCACGGAAAACGAGGCGTGAAAGTCCTAACCGAAACCTAATTAATTAACGAGGTGCTTCAGGTTATGAAATGAAGTGAAATAATGTGTATACACTTTTTATAAATCTTATATCACCTGTACATGTTTACGTTTTGGTTTAATAAGTGAAAATGTAGTTTATGTCGAAGTTGTATATAAGTACCGACAATAGTCAAATTTTCATATTGTTCAACCGTCGAAAGTTATGTCTCTTGTTATGATTTAATAGCCTCGACTTTCTCATTTGTGTCTAAGTAATGTTCCCTTTATAATCTACAAAAAGTCTATTTTTCGTTTTACCTAACTCGTAACTTATGACGCTTAAGTTTAGAAAACAAGTTTTATATAAACATATATTTATAGTTGCTGAAAATTTTAAAAAATAACCATAACTTGTTCATTTATAAACCCGTTTAACCATTTCTTGGATTTTTTGGAAACGTCTAATTATATATTAACTAAAATCTTTTATAAACTTTCAACGATTTCGACTTTAAATAGTTCAAAGGCAAGTTCGAAAATAAAATCAGCAACTATTATTTCTAATAGTGTTGTTTTTCAGAAAAATAATATTGTTTTCGTCAAACTTCGAATCGTTGTAAGTTTTTCGTTATAAGTCTATTTTTAACGAATAATACGTCCACGGAAAGGTATTTTAGTATACTTTCTAATTCCTGAGCCCTCAGTTACCCAACCCGAGTCCTAATGTTAGTTTTTTGTCAAAAACATTTTCTAACAACAACTAATTTTTATAATATACCATTTTATACCGATAGTAAACTCAATCAACACCATACTAGCCTAATCCCTTCCACCAATTTATCAAGAATCTCAATATAACAACTCTATACTAATCCTAATCCCCTCCACCAATTCTATCAAGAACCCTAATGTGTCTATAATCTCATTACTACACAAATACATATTAAGAATCGTACTAAAAGTAATATGTAAAGTATAGAAGCATATTTTTTTATCATAAAAATCACATTTTAGTTATGTCAAGTAAATTTTTCACAAACATGTATGGTGAGTGCAAGTAAATGTGTAGTGGTAAAAAGTGAATAAATAAGATGAAAAACTTACAAAGACTAGTTATATTAGTGAAATAGGACTAAGATTTACCCCAAGATCTTACTAACTATTCTTTTACACAACTTGTTGCAAAGACCCAAGTGCTTCCTAATACTTCCTCCAATACTAGCTTTCAAACCCAAGAATTACCAATAATCTTCAACCCAAAGTACCAAGTAACAAAGCTACAACCCAAATCTCGCAAAGATCAAAAGAAAATTAATTTTGGTGTTGGTGTTGTGGCTAGGTCGAACAAAGGAGAAAGGAAAGAAAAAGAGTGAAAGTTTGCTAAGTGTTTTGGTGAAGCAACAAGTAACTAGTGAGCTCCCATCTATAGTTCAAAGAATACATATGAGTTAAAATGAGTGGGGTTCAAATCTTACTAGTGACAAACGTGGTTGAGGTAAAATTAGGTACTACACTAACAAACAAAAACACTAAAGACAAATTGTGTACTAAGGTTGTTGCATGTTGAGACAAACAAACCATGTGGGTTGTTTGGGGTGGGGTTTGGCCGAACTAGGGACAAAAGAGGGGGAATGAAGTTTATTTTTTCAAAATTTGAGTATCAGTGTATGTGTAGTGATGTGCAATGCAAAGGTAGTGAGTTGGTTGGGCACTTGGGCTTTTGCATGCATGCGTGAGCTAAAATCGAAATGTACATGTTTTACGAAAAAATTATAAAACTAATGTAATGTCTCGTAAAATAAATTTGTAAGAGTAGTAATGCACTTATTTAATGTAGACCATGCTTTGTCTAGTGTCGGTACACGCTCAATGACGTTTTTCTCAGTGCGCGGGATAACTTCTCTGTTTTTGTTTAAAGTGAACACGTAAGCGTCAAAAATGAATGTTTCGAGTTTTTAGTCAAACATTGACCAGGGAAAATGTCGGTTTACATTAAATGTTGTTTTCTCGCTTACACGATTTAACCTAACGGTTATACGTAAAAGTAAATATTTAAGCGTTCAAAGTAAATAGCTTTGAGTTTATGAGTAAGTATTGCCTTGAAAATGCAGTTGCTACAGTCTACCCCCGTTAAAGAATTCCGACCCAGAATTCATTTCGTCGCAGTTAACTCTAAATGGGCAAGCTTTTCCGTCCTTGAGCAAGGCCATCAAAAACCTTAAGTAAGTTTTATGTAGCTTGAGTTGAGCATCAACTTGAATCTAGCTTAACCTTATAACTAATCAAACAAGAACTATCATGGGATTAAGCTAAGCAACAAATTGAATTCTAACCTTAAGCTAAGTAACAACTTGATTTGTATCTAGAACCATCTATTGGGAATTATATATTGTAATGGTGTGTTTAATGAATGGACAAGCAAATCACAATTCTAATAGTCCCCACATTTCCCACGTAAGGAACTGTGCGTGCACTTTCAAAATTGTGAAGACTGCACCTGCAATATGGCCAAACCAAATAAAACAAAGCACCAAAAACTCACCTTGTCAGAATCAGCCCCCATAATCCCAGCAGTTGTTTCACCATCTTCAACCTAAAAAAAAAAAAAAAAATCATTAAACCTAAACGCACATAATGGGAAGATTGTTGAAGCTAATGATGATGTAATTTAAAGATGTTTTGAAGGTGTTTGATAGAATGCTCAACCGAGTGATGAAATGTTGTCCAGAATGAAAAGATTGAACCTTGACATCGAGGTGCATCAATCAGTGAGTTAATGGTTTGTGCAGGTGGGTAATGGAACTTTTTGTAAACAGGTACAATAGTTACATAGTTATAAATACAGGTACAACTTTTTGATTTTGGGAAGATTGCATCTTTAACACAAAAAGTCAAAAAGGGACCAAAAGTGTAATAAGCTTCAAAATGGAGACAATTCAAGCTAATTTTGATATTTAGAGACCAAATTTGTAATTTTGTATAAACTATAAGGACCATTCGTGTAGTTTAATTTCTTCTTTTTTCTACATAACTATTGATTTTGTTCGAATGGTTTTGTTGCCGAATATGAAATTCATCATATTGAAATGAATATAGAAAACAAAGAAAGTACCTTTAAAGCACAGTATAGAAGACTCCTAACAG
Source organism: Chrysanthemum seticuspe (assembly GCA_019973895.1). Taxonomy (NCBI): domain Eukaryota; kingdom Viridiplantae; phylum Streptophyta; class Magnoliopsida; order Asterales; family Asteraceae; genus Chrysanthemum; species Chrysanthemum seticuspe. The sequence goes on along the minus strand of BPTQ01000006.1, from coordinate 333,228,273 downwards.
GCTATGGTTTTTATCTCTGAAGGAAAATCATACAACTGAAGAAGCTCTGGAGATGCAGTGATACACATATCTTTTAACCCAAATATGCTTTGCGGAAGATGACTTATGCTTGTAAATGCTATAATTAGATCTTTTAAACATTCTAATTGGCCGAGATCTTCAGGTAACTTCTCAAGAAGAGCACAATGATCAAGGTTGAGATACTTTAGATGTTTTAACATACAAATGCTATCAGGAAGATTTTTAATCTTTGTATCCCACAAAGCTAGCCTCTCTAGAGATTCTAAGCGGCCAATGTCCTCAGGCAACTTCCCAAGACGAGGAGACCTTGTAACATAGAGCGACTTTAGACGTTTCAACATGCAGATGCTATCCGGAAGATATTTAATCTTCTTACTCGTCACAAATAACTTCTCTAAACATTCTAATCGGCCAAGATCATTTGGTAACTTCTTAAGAAGATCACATTGATCAACTGTGAGACATTTGAGATTTTTTAACCTACAAATGCTGTCTGGAAGATGTTTTATCTTTGTGGAGTACAAACACAGCTCTTCTAAACATTCTAATCCTCCTAGATCTTCAGGTAACTTCTCAAGAAAAGCACAATGACGAAGGTTGAGATACTTCAGATGTTTTAACTTTACAATGCTATCTGGAAGATGTTTAATCTTTGTAGCTGACAAATCTAGAATCTCTAGAGATTCTAAGTGAACAATTTCCTCAGGCAACTTCCCAAGACAACACTCTGTAACATAGAGGCACTTCAGACGTTTTAGCATGCAGATGCTATCTAGAAGATCTTCAATTTTCTTACTACTCACATGTAGCTTCTCTAAAAATTCTAATTTGCCAAGATCCTTTGGTAGCTTCGCAAGAAGATCACCATTATAGATTTGGAGAGATTTGAGACGTTTCAACATACAAATGCTATCCGGAAGATTTTTTATCTCTTCTGATGACAAATGGAGCTCCTCTAGACATTCTAACCGGCCAATGTCCTCAGGCAACTTCCGAAGACGAGAACATTTTGTTACATCGAGGCACTTCAGATGTTTTAACATACAAATGCTATTTGGAAGATATTCAATCTTTTTACTTCTCACATGTAACTTCTCTAAACATTCTAATTTGCCAAGATCCTCTGGTAGCTTCTCAAGAAGATCACCATCGTTGACTTTGAGAGATTTGAGACGTTTCAACATACAAATGCTATCTAGAAGATGTGTAATCTGTGTTGATGACAAACAGAGCTCTTCTAGATATTCTAACTGGCCAAGATCTTTCGGAAACTCTGGAATATTCCATTTGAGTGTAAGTTTTTGTAAACATTGTAAACTACAAATCATGTCTGAGAATTTTTTGACGTTTGTGCAAGCACATAGACCGAAAGAAATAAGCTTCTCAAGATTTCCAACTGATGACGATAGATCTTCTTTATAATTACAATGAAACTGAAACTTTGGGAGACTACTCTTGGGGTGCAATGGGCATAAATCTAGGGACTCACCAACCAGATCTAAAGTAGCTGAAGTACATCTAGCCTTTGGCTTACATTCACCGTTAAACTTAAAATCGGTAAACCTCAAACAACCACTTAAGTTTAAGTAAACAACTTTTTTCAGACATCCGACGGGAGCATTGATTTCTACCAACTCTTCAGTATTCCGAAGATCTAAACTTTCAAGATTTGGAATCAGCTCAAGGTCAAGGCTCCTCAACCTTGCTTTATAGAGGTAGAGTAATTTAAGATTTGGACATGGAGCAGACACGTGAAGTTCTACAAAATCATCACAATTATGAAGAGATAACGTTTCGAGATTCGGAGTCAACCCAAGGTCATAAGATTTTAACTTTGAGTGACTGATATCGAGATGCTTGAGCTTTTCACAACTAACTGGCATGCAAAGTTCTTCTAAATTACGAGAATAACTAAGAGATAACGTCTCGATATTTGGAGTCAACCGGAGGTCAAAACTTCTTAACTCTGACACAAAGATATCGAGATGCTTGAGCTTTTGACAAGGCATGCAAAGTTCTTTTAATTTAACAGAACAATCTAGAGATAACGACTCAAGATTTGGAGTAATCCTAAAGTCAAAGATTGTCAAGTTTGACTGACTGAGAGAAAGGAATTTGAGTTTTGGAAGAACCTGCCAGCAAAAATAAGACAAAAAGATTAATGTTAGCGTATTAAAAAACCAATAAATTAGTAGCATTATTATGAATTATGAATAACAACCAATCAACAATTATTCTACCTTTTTTTCTCCCTCTTTCCAAAGTTGTACCATTCTGCTATGATCCATATCAAGTCCAACAAGATTGTTTGCTTGAAATGTTTTGGGTAAATACAAGAAAGGGTAATAAGAACATTTTAGATATTTTAAAGAGTTTGAAAAGTATAGGCTGGTATCATCGAATTTGGGATCACTGCCAAGACATTCGCCATCACTTTTCCAGTTACCATAAATTGCAAAATGCACTTCAAGATATCTAAGTTTCTTCATTTTTCCAAGACCTTTCATAACAATTCTCGAATTTCCTCTCGACATATTAAGTTTTAGACATCTTGTTTCTTCAGTACCCTGCAATCCAAAAACAGTGTCAGAAGTTAGAACAAATGAAAATGTATTAGTTTTCTCCACCATACAAGTTAACTGATCTTTACCATGTCATTAGCTAATATATCTTCAGCTTCTTCATTAATCCACAGTCGGCTATGTTTGTTAGGCTCATCCGGGTGCAAACGACGAACAATGTTCTTTCCCATTTCTTCTATATGGTCATGCATGCCCAAGACATCATCTTTAGAAATTGTTATGAGAGATCTCTGCTCAAGAACTTTTAAACCATTTCTAGCATGAAATCCACAACATTCAAGAATTGCGATTGCTTCTTCTTTCTGCTCGCCTTTCAATATGCATGCAATGTCTAGAAATATTTCCTTATAATCATCCTCCAGGCTTACATAGCTTAATTCTAGCTTTTCCAGAGTGTCCTTTAAGGGAATACTTTTTAATCTGTCTATGCAATCTACCCATTCAAGCTTATCTTTACTACAGAGAAATGAACCCAAGACTTTGAGTGTTAAGGGAAGACCATCAGCATAACGTACAACTTTTCCTGATAGCTCTATGTATCCTTGAACTGGATTCTCTGTTCCAAATGCATATCTACTAAAGAGACAAATTGCTTCCTGCTGTGATAAGAAAGAAATATCACAAATCACGTTCACTCTGTGAGCGACCAGCACTTGTTCATCTCTCGTTGTAATGATAATTCTACTTCCCGGTTTAAACCAGTTAGGCCCACTTGCTAACGCCTCAAGTTGGTCTATGTGATCCACATCGTCTAGAACAAGAAGAACCTTTTTACCGCACATTCTCTTTTTCATCATGTTTTTCCCATCCACAACACTATTTAGAGTGACTTGTTCATTTAGCACATTTAAAAGGACTTGTTCTTGTAAAATTTTCAAACCAGACACAGAGCCATTTGAAACTTCCCTCACATTCCCAACAAAGCTTTTAGCTTCGAAATCATTAGATAGATAATCAAAAACAGCTCTCGCTGTTGTTGTCTTCCCGGCCCCTCCCATGCCCTTGATCCCTATCATGCGAACTTCATCAGTACCAACTTCTAAAGATGAAACAACATCCTTCACTCGAGTCTCCATGCCGACTAACTTTTCATCGAAGGCCAAACTGATGGAGCGTAACTCTAGCGAAATCTCTCCAACAATTTTTTTGATGAATTCAGCTTCGTGCCTGTATGCATGGTAAAAGAAGGTTTTGTTTAGCATAGTCTAAATACAAAGTAATACTATGTAACATAATACTAGCTAGGATGAAAAAACAAAAGTAACGAATATCGCAAGTAATTACCAATTAGCGGTCGCCTGCAACTCCCTCCCAACCAGATTTGATGCTCCTTTCAAAGCCTCTATCCATTTCCCAGCAGCGTCTTTGTTTCTGTTTTCCATAAAAGCTTTTCCAAATGCCCCACTTTGATTGCGGACTTGGGTGGGTTCCACATTAAAAAAGACGGGATAGACAGTGTGTTCGCTAGTCTTTTGACACTCCATGATCTCAACAAGCTCATCCAAGCACCAAGATGAAGAAGCATAGTTCTGTGAGAAAACGACGATAAAAAATCTTGATCCTCTAATAGCTTGGATAAGCTGGTTGTCGATAGTTTTCCCTTGCTTCATTTCCTCGTCATCCTTGTAAGTTGCAATGCCTTTATCCTTAAGAGCTTGATAAAGATGGCCAACAAAGGTTTTGCGAGTGTCTTCACCCCTAAAGCTTATAAACACATCATAGTTATATCGCTTTGGAATGAATGAGCTTGAAGCGGACACCTCACAAGTTACGGATGAAGGATCGGATAAACGTAATCTCTTGTTGGAGGACATTGGAAGCATGGTTGAAAGAGTTTATGTGAAAAAGTGCGGGTAAAGTTGGTGGAGTGATGTTGAGAAACAAAAGCTATTCGTTTGGTCTTTGGTCAATGGAAAAGAAAGACAAATCACTATCTAAGGCGTCTATGCTGCTACCCTCAAGAATGTACAAAAAGCTAATAACAACAAGACTCTATAAATAAATCACTTTTCTCATGGAAATTTCCGGTCCATTTTTAACATTTACCTACACCAATAATTCGGAACAAGAAATTTCTTGTCTTTTACAATAAAAAAAATATGGTAATAATTCTTAGCTATAGTCAAGTCACTCATGGAAACTTTTGGTTCGACATATCTATAATGATAAAGGAAATATTTTTAAATAGTTAACTAATTTTATATCTCGAGCTGCCAAAAAAAAAAAGAAAATTTAGATCTTATCTTAATATCAACAAAATATCATTCTATAGCCCCTATTACCATATAAACTCTTACAATGTTGATAAACGAGTAAGCAACTATCACGCTTCGCGACGGGTATTGTTTACACATGATATGTAAAACGTGAATAGTATCGGGTAGAGATGATTATGTTGTTCGGTTTCTCGTGTAAAACGGTAACGACCCAAGAATATGATTAGGAATCAAAAGAGTTTGGGTAACACTCAAACAAACCATGTAGTGTGTGTGTTCACTATGTGAAATGGTGTGTAAAAGTTTTGAGAGAATGCGAGTGATCGAGCTCCTCTCATAAGTGAGAAATGTCTTCCATTTATAAAGATAAATTTTAGGGTTTAAGAATAAACCCCGCAAGAATGATCAAACGACTGTTAGATAGGCCACATGTTGCTCGTCCATGGTGTAGACTTTTTTCCAGGTTGAGGACGGAGTCCCCCCAGTATATATGCTTCTAGGTCGCGATGGATCAGGCTAGGAGTGACCTGATTTGCATTCATTGTGATTTTGATTTGCATATCTTCCGCATTGAATGACTTCATGGGAAAGGCAAGAGAATCTTTTTGAAATGATTTCAACTTTAGTCATATCGTCATTTAGATGGCTTCTGAGCTCGTCTTTTCAACTATTCATGGCGTGCCTGACGAGGTGACAGTATCACGCGCACGACGTGCAGTGTGCTAGCCATTGGGCTGTTGCCACTTGTAACCAACTCCCTTTTTACCTATAAATAGGGCGAAAACGTATGAGAAGTTACGTCAAAACCATTTTTTGTTAAAAAAATTATCGTTTTTCTCTTCCATTTTTGACGATTAGTTCCATCCTAAAATTCTTTTTGATCAAAAGATCTTTCTAAGGCTTTTTCCAAGGAAGGTGTCTAACAAAAGGTTAGCGTCGTTGTTCCCTTGTTGCAAGGAGAAACTCTTTGGTGTTTTTGTTTCGGTTTTGATTTGTCATCGTTTAGGTTTTGAGCGTATAAAACTATGATTTCGCCTCTAAGAATGAATAAACTTTGTAGTTTACCTTTCGTGACCCTAGACTGATCATGTGTTTTTGTTTGCTTTGCATCGATAGATTTGCTTGTTAGTTTTGTGAACGAGGATATTACTATAATGACCATATTGGTTGTTTAAGTAACGAACCCGAATGGTGGCGTAATGACTCCTCTTCTATCCAAGCCTGATGTTGGTTTCTCCCCGGTTATTGTTGATCCAAGAGGAGTTGTTATGGTTTTTGATTTGATAAGAAACCTAATTATTTTACTGAAAGTTGTATGGACTAAGAAGGGGGTTCCGGAGGGCATCTACTTCCTTTAAAACCTTTTTCAAGTCCTACCAGGGTGAGTTTGATCACCCTTATGCGACCTAAATATTTTAACGGAACATTTGATATAGTGTAACGATTATACAAAATTCTCTACGCTCGTTTATGAACAAATACATACAATAGACCATATAATTGCTTATGCGTTGATTAGCTATTGTAAATTTGTCCTTGAAAAGTACAAATGAATCAGGCGGATGACACTAGCCACTCCTTGTTTTCAAAGTAATTATTGGTTTCTTCCTAAAGTTTAATCATTCGGTCGCTAAGAATATTGTATGCTATGTAGATTCCCATCGTTTTAATAAATGAAGTGTAAGTTCTGAAGAATTACTTTGAGACAAACCCCAACCATGACAGATGTTTGCGCAAATCAAGTTTGCATCAAAACATATAATAAACCGAAATTCGCCACCCATATCCATATTATGTCTCATTTTGGGGATTTTTAGAACTCAAGTTTCAACAATAAGCATAAATGAATTCATTTTCAACAATAATGCAGTTGACTTTCTGAAGAAGTCAAGTCTGTTTACTGAATTCCATGAATTGTATCTATTTCAAACTCTAAAATGGTTTATAGTTATAGCGTGAAAGCATTTCGATATATTGTAATGAAGAAGTGTTTCAACCTCAAAGCATGGTGCCATGTCCTGTACGGTATCATCTTCCGCAATTTTATGATAAAAATGCAAACCTTTTAGACTCTATAGTATCATAACAATGTCACTAAATATCACCTACATCGTCAATGGTGACATGGTTTGGCTCTAGTTGTAAGCAAAGGTTTGTGTTAGCTCAGTTATATCATGTAAAACTGTTTTTCAAATTGTACATTATATTCTACAGTTTGTATCCCAAGTTCCCAACCATGATGACAAATAAACAATATGATTACTCAATGGTTTCAAATATACAAACAGTTCATGCTCCGATAATTTTTTATCTCTGAAATATGTTTGTTGGTACAATTCCATGAAAATCTCAGTGAAATTTGATGAAAGCCAACAGTTTGACTTAAAAGTCAATTATATTTTTGCTTCACGATTTGATCCAAATTTAGAGCTTGTTTATCTAATATGATCTTACACCACTTAAAAAAGTTTCTTAAGTTTATTACTAATATGATCATCTCCAGCCTCATATAAAAATCTGAACATTTTTCATCAAGAACACACTTTGACTATCTAATAAGTCAACTTTGTCTATTGAGTTCCTTGAATTAAAGTAATAAGTACTACTAACAGGCACCCATTCAACCATATCTTTACCACATAGAAATGAACCTAAGACTTTGATTGTTAAGGGATGGTGAAGAAAAACAGATCTCAATGATTAACAAAACACTTTTATTACTTCAGAAACAATATTACACACCAAATCTTCTATTCTCAAATAGAAATAACCAACAACCAGTATTTAATCTCAATCAAATAACAATGAATCAGTATCAACAAGTAACAAAGTATTTTGATCAAGGAAATCAAAATACGAACTAGGGTTTTTGTTTTAGAGAGAGATTTTTTGTATCGTAAAATATAGAGAGAGAATGATAGCAGAGATAATGAAGACCGCCTATTTCTCAAGTTTATATAGCCTCAAATATTACATATTGGCCCTTCATCTTCTATAATTTTCTTAAACCAACTAAAGTTATCCAAGCCAATATCTTTAGCACTTCCAGTCCCTCTAGAATCAAAACTCCACTATCAGTCCCTGATTACTCTCCATCAATTATAACTGGACAAACACAAACAAATATAAACTCAGATATCACAAATCAGATTAAATTCAAGCATTCATATCATAATTCTCAACACCCCCTTAATCTGATAAGTGATATATATCAAACATCCCAAGTTTTTTAACTAAAAAATCATGTTGTAATGTGTCCAACCCCTTAGTAAGAATATCTACAATTTAATTTGCAGAATCCACTTTCACAGTTTTAACCACACCATTTAAAATTTTTTCTCTAACAAAATGTAAGTCTATTTCAAGATGTTTTGTCCTTTCATGAAAAACAGGGTTGGCTACTATTTTTATAGCAGATTTACTGTCACAGTGAAGAGGAACAGGCAAAAGACCTCAAATGATCACTTCACTGGTAACTGAAGCAAGAGCTCTCTACTCTGCTTCAGTAGAGCTTTTAGAGAGAGTAGGTTGTTTTTTACTTTTCCAAGATACAAGTGACCCATTTAGAAAAACACAATATCCAGTAACAGATCTCCTTGTTACAATACATTTAGCCCAATCAGCATCAGAATAAGCAAGAAGAGACATACCAGAATTTTTAGTAATATGAATACCCAAACCTGGAGCTCCCTTAAGATACTTAAGTATCTTTAAAGCTATTCTGAGATGAGACTTAAGAGGAGAATGCATGAACTGACTTAGACAGTGAACAACATATGAAATATCAGGTCTAGTATTAGTCAAGTAAATAAGTTTTCCCATAAGCTTCTGATAATCAGTAATATTATCAAGTAAAGGATCATTATCAGTAGCCTCATTAGATATAACCAATTTAGACTGTAAAGGAGTTTTAGAAGGTTTACAACCAAGCATACCATACTCACTTAACAAATCTAAACAGTACTTTCTTTGATTTAAACAAATTCCTTTATCAGTATCAGCAACTTCAATACCAAGAAAATATTGCAACTTTCCTAGATCCTTAATCATAAACTTAGTTTTAAGGAAAGTTTTGAAACTGTTAATTTCATCAATATTATTACCAGTAACAATAATATCATCAACATAGACAAGCAATGCAATAAAAACATCTTCTTTATCTTTAGTATATAAAGAATAATCACTTTTACTTTGCACAAAACCATTTTCAATAAGAGCAGATGTTAGTTTAGCATTCCATTGTCTAGGAGCTTGTTTTAAACCATATAAAGACTTTTTAAGTCTACAAACTCTATTGTCTCCTTCAGGAAAGAATCCCTCAGGTAACTTCATATAAATAGTTTCCTCAAGATCACCATATAAAAAAGCATTATTCACATCAAGTTGAAAAATAGGCCAGTTATATTGTACAGCAATATTAAGCAAGCATCTAACTGTAACCATTTTAACAACAGGTGAGAAAGTTTCTTCATAATCAATACCTTCTTTTTGATTATATCCTTTAGCAACAACTCTAGCTTTATCTATCTATTTCACCATCAGACTTATACTTAATTTTGAATACCCATTTACTTCCTATAGCTTTTGTACCAGGAGGTAAAACAGTAACTTCAAAAGTATCATTTCTATATAAAGCCTCAATCTCATTATTCATAGCATCAGTCCAATAGATAGATTTAACAGCCTCAAAATAATTTCTTGGTTCATGACTTTTGTTCAATTGAACAGTAAAACAATAATTCCTTAAGTTTAGAATAGTTAACAAACTTTTCAATTCCATACTTAACTTTAGATTCAACCACAAAATCATTATAATTTTTAGGAAAAACAGAAGGTCTAGAAGACCTTCTCAAAGGTACTTCTGCCTGAACTGGAGAATTTGGATCAAAATTCAAATTACCCTCAGAAATATTATTATCATCAAGTGTAGTTACCACCTCATCCTCATCAGCAAAAACACTATTGTCACTATTATTAGTAACATGGTCTCTACCAGATGGAGGAGAGCAGCCACCTTCACTTTGTGACTCAATGTCACTATTCAGATTAGGGTCTACTCTCTCTTCATCATTGGGTAGTTCAGGGGTTTCATTATCAAAAAAGTTCAACTGATTTAAGTCTTGAAAAACATTTTCAGATTTAGAACTGTTCTTATCAGTAGTTGAGTCTTTAAAAGGAAAGATAGACTCAAAAAATTTAACATCTCTAGAAAAAATGAACTGATGCTTATCAAGACTATATAACCTATATCCCTTTTTAGAATTAGAATACCCCATCATAACACATTTCTCAGATCTACTACCAAGTTTATCATTGTTATTAACAATAATAGCAAAACACAAACAACCAAACATTCTTAAATTGCAGAGAGTAGGCTTTTGGTTATATATCATCTCAAAAGGAGATTTTCCATTAAGCACAAAAGAAGGTAATCTGTTAATAAGAAAAGTAGCAGTAAGAATACACTCAGTCCAAAACTTAAGTGGAATTCCCCCCTAAAACATAAGGGATCTAGCAACATTCAAAAGATGCCTATGTTTCCTTTCAGCAATACCATTTTGCTGTGGAGTGTATGCACAAGAAGTCTGATGGGTAATACCTTTTTCATCACATAACTTTGAGAAAGAATGATTAACAAATTCAGTACCATTATCATTTCTAAAACTCTTAATTTTTCTATCAAACTGAGTTTCAATCATATTATAAAAGATAGTGATATAATGGACAGTTTCATCCTTAGTTTTAAGCAAGTACACCCATACAACCCTAGTGTAATCATCCACAACAGTCAAAAAATACTTGTAACCTTCCTTACTGGCAACCTTATAAGGTCCCCATAAATCTAAATGAACAAGTTCACCTAAAACAGTAGAAGTATGATCACTTAAAGGAAAAGGTTCCCTAGTTTGCTTAGCTCTTTGACAAATTTCACAAAATAAGTTTTGTTTCTTTGAAGTAAGCTTCAAATCTGTTTTTAAAACACTTAGAACAGGGTCTGCAGGGTGACCAAGCCTGCAGTGCCAGTCATAGTAAGAAAGTGAATTATTACTTTTAAAAGAGGTACATCCAGAATTGAAATAATATAAACCACCACACTGATTACCAGTCCCCAGAACATTTCCCAGATTCAAATCCTGCCATATTAGCCTGCACACTATTGCCCTTAACAGAGTAGTAAGTTGTTCATCTGTAAAACCAGAAGAAGAACTAGACCCCACAGAATTATTATTAGAAAATCTTTTTTGAGAAGTCTGAGGTCTGTTATTGTTACCCTTTTTTCCAAAATTTGGAGGATACCCAATCAATTTAAAACATCTGTCCTGAGTATGTCCATTAAAACCACAGTGATCACATACAAGAGCAGAACCAGTGTTTCTTCTATTATCAGATACTTTATTAAAATTTGCATTAGGTGGATTAGCCTGAGTATTCTGATTAATAGGTCTAACATTCTGACAAGTAGGATTATTAGCCTGAGTATTCAAAACTCTAGTAGCAAAAGCAGAATTATGATTTCTACTAGAACTACCAGACACAATATTCCTATGGTTTTCTTCACTACTGATAATAGCATAAGCACCTTTAACATCAGGCAAAGGATCTCTAGAAAGAATATTACTTCTTATTTGCATGTAAGTATCATCCAGACCCATAAAGAATTGCATAAGTTTCATAAGTTGGTTATGCTTTTTAAACTCATCAGCAGCATGACAGGTGCATCTAGGTAATTGAACCATAAGGGTAGTGTTTGTATGCGTATAACAGCAGCCCCAGGGGTGCGTTTGGCTTGTCTTGGTTCAATTTAAACGAGGAAATCAGAGGGCATTTGTTTGCGTGTTATAGCCACCCCACAAGGGTGTGCGTGGTTGTTCTGCTCTACCCACCATCGAGAGCTACCAAGGGTACACTTGGTTTGTTTGTTTTGAGTTTATAATTTGGCTTACATACATGTTCTCATTTCATTGTTTTTGTAAATTTGTATAACTGATGTTGGTATGCATATTTTGTTACTTGAAATATGGCTTGTTGTTGTGTTGTTAGTCTTGACTAAACCATAACAATGTTATTGTATGTTTCGAGTTTATAATTTGGCTTACATATATGTGCTCATTTCATTGTTATTGTTTCGAGTTTATAATTTGGCTTACATACATGTGCTCATTTCATTGTTATTGTAAATTTGTATAACTGATGTTGGGATTCAGTATGAATCTCATGGGATTCTTAATGCATAGTTATTGTATATCTAATTTTTTTTATGTTAGGTGTTGTCACAGTTTCCCCACGGAAGAAGTGGCTACCAAAATCTGATATCCTAAATGCTGAAAAAGAGACGTCGCCGGCTAAAAAAGACAAGGTGTTGGAGAAGGCACCTGTTCAAAAGGAGAAGGTGCCGGATAAGGTGATGTCGAAGAAGGATGCAGAGTCCAAGGTGCAAGGGGATAAGGCCAAGGACCAAGGAGCCAAGGATGCAGAGGCTAAGAAGGGTAAGAAAGTGTTGTCTGAAAAAGTGCCATCTAAGAAGGTGTCGGAGAAGGCACCTGTTCAAAAGGAGAAGGTGCCGGATAAGGTGATGTCGAAGAAGGATGCAGAGGATAAGTCGGCTAAGGTTGATAAGTCGGATAAGTCGGCTAAGGTTAAGCCAGTTGAGACAGTTGAGACTGAAGATACTGGAAAGATTTTAAAGGTCTATCAGAAAAAACTTAAAAAAGGTATATTTTTTTTATCTCATGGGATTTATTAAGAGGATTTTGCATGCTCCTTTTTTTAGTTTGTTAAACTGTTCTAAATCAGCTAATGAATCCCATGGGATTGTATCATGGTATTTTTTTATCAATATATTTATATCATGTCTTTTTTTATGTAGATGAAGTGAAGCGTAAAAGGATTTTGTCTTTATCTGAATTAGAAGACAGAAAAAAGCTGAAGGTCAAGCAACCAAAAGGTATAGTTTTAATCTGTTTTTAATGTTGAGATTTATGTTAATTATCAGTTTTGAATCAGTTTAAGACAGAAGTTCTTCTAATTTTAGTAGTGAATTGCATTTTAGAAGTCATAAAGTAGTTTTACTTGGTTTTGATAAACAGTTTTAGTCCAATTCAGTTACAAAAAATTTTAAAAATCAAAAATAGTTTTTTCATTAGCTTGTTTCAGTAGTCCCAAAAGGAAAAAAATAATAAAAATCATTTACTTATGTCTTCAAGATAAAGAGAAAGTGCTGGCTGAAAAAGACACGGTGGCTAAAAAAGACAATGTTCCAGCTAAGAAGGTGTCGGAGAAGGCACCTGTTCAAAAGGAGAAGGTGTCGGAGAAGGATGAAGAGGCCAAGGAGCAAAAGGGTAAGAAGGGTAAGAAGGTTGTTGGTAAGGAGCGAGGGGATAAGAATCTAAAGGAACAGGCAAAAGGTATTGCCCTGCACCACAGTATGCTACCTGTTTCAATTTTTTTTTCTGTTATATGTACTTGAGTTTATTGTTGCACATCTAGCATCCCTAAGTAGTTATTAGTAACAGTATATAATTGTTAGGATCTGATCTGATCTGCAAGTACCCTTTTTCACCTTATCTGCTCTGCACATTAGTTCTCCATATGTCCAAATAGCTTATAGTTTTGATTTTTAATTTTCCTCATAGCATGTCCAAATTAGTTGAAATTCTGGAAATAAGCTGTTTGGTTGGTTGTGGTTAGCATGCCTATTTTAGTATAAATTTAGGAATTTTCTACGCTGGCTTAATCAGGGCTTAAAGTAGGTAGTTGAGGGCTTAATCAGGGTTATTTGGTTGATTGTATTGTGAATCCCATGGGATTTCTACCTGAATCTCATGGGATTTCTACCTGAATCCCATGGGATTCATTGTGATCCATGCAGATTATGCATACAAGTTTTTTAAATATAATATTAGTATGGGATTTTGTTGACCAACATATTTATAATGTCTTTTTTCTACGTAGATTGTGATGATATTGAAGATACAAAAAAGGTTTTGAAGGGAAAGGGTTTGTCTAAGAGAAAGAGGGAGAATTCAGATGATGTTGATGATAAGAAGCTTGTAAAGAAGGAAGATTATGATGAAGAGGGGAAGTCGAAGAAGAAAGGTAAGAAGGTGTTGACGGCAGAAGAGGAAGCGCATGAAAAGTATGTTTCCATGTTTCCGATTCTTCATTCACGGACAACACCTACAACACTTTTTTCTGCCATCCGTGACGCTAAGGTTGATATGAAGCGGTTTTTGGCTGACATCGGATTTAGTTCGTTACACAAGTGTAAAATAGATCACATTCCTTCAAGGTTGGGAAGGTATGTAATTTCTAGATTTCAGGCAGAAAGTTGTGAGTTGGTTTTGGAGAAGGGTGAGTCAATCAAGGTCACTAGTTCAAAAATTCATGAGATATTAGGTGTTCCATTTGGTGGTCAATCTCTCTTTTCTCTAGATGCTAGATCAGAAAATGATGACTTTGTGAGGAATTGGATCGGTCAGTTTCATCCTAAAAAACTCAAGGATGTCCGTGTTAATGACATTGCTAATAAATTGATCGAGTCTCGGGAAGCCGACTTCCTTTTTAAAGTCAACTTCTGTACCCTTTTTGCAAACTTGATGGGTGAGGTTGATGGGTTAAAAGGGAAGATATGTTTGGATGTTGTGTTAAGATTGCGTGAAGATACTGATGTTAAGGCTATTGATTGGTGTGACTTTATTTTTTTCCTGCCTTAAACGCCATAAAGTCCCAACAATGACATCTAATCATTATACTGGTCCATATACCTTCCTTGTTGTAAGTTTCTAAGTTTTGAACTCTATTTTTTTTATTATTAAATGTGTTTGTGTGGCAGATTTGTTATAACCTTCTTTTACACTTTTTTGTTTTTCAGTTTTTGTATCTGGATTCCACAAAGCATGAAAAGATTCCTGTTGTCCGGACACGTCCTGCAATCAAAAGCTGGTCTTCATACTTAATGTCCCAACGACAGGATCTAGAACTTAAAGAAGAATGTTTTGGTTTGCTACCACTTTAACCAGAATGGACTGAATCCGAGGTTCAAGAGGCTGAAGGGTTTATTTGTGGCGATTCGGAAGATTCTGAGGTTCCTTTTAAAATTTTGTTATTTGTTTTACATTTATTGTTATTAAATGATATCAGTGTGAATCCCATAGGATTGAATACATAATCCCATGGGATTCAATACAGAATCCCATGGGATTCACTAAAAATCTTATTGAATTCATTATGAATCCCATGAGATTTGAAGTGAATCCCATGAGATTTGAAGTGAATCCCATGAGATTCTGTAATGAATCCCATGGGATTCATACAAACTCCAATGTTTTTCTGAAATGATGTTTTTCTTTTTCTTGTTTACAACCACAGAGAATCCCATTGGATTCACATGCAATTCAGTTAGAAATGAAATCCCATGGGATTCATTGCAATGAGCTTTATTATGACTATTACAATGTTTCTTATTTCAGGATTTGTTTAATAAACTTGAAAAAAAGTTAGAGTTGATTTGTGATGAAAGACTTGTTGTAGAAGATTATTTCACGAAAGCAATGTCAGATTACCCCGGTGATGCAAAGTTTCAAGAGCTACATCAAAAGTATGCTAATATTTTCAAGCAACCGAAGCTATTAATTGAGAATGTCAATGAAAGGAAGGATAACGATGATAAGGATGATGATGCTGATGGTAATGGGAAGGATGATGAGGATAACGATGATGAAGAGGATGACGATGATGATGGTAATGAGGATGATGACGATGATGATGGTAGTGGGAAGGATGACGATGGTGATGAGGAGGATGATGATGACGATGATAAGAATGGGAAGAAGGTAACTTTAGAAGATTTGGCCGATGAGGCCGAGAAACAAGATGAAGATTTGGTTGAGAAGGATGAGGCTGAGAAGGAAGTTGATGAGGCTGAGAATGATGAATCTGATAAAAAAGAGGATGAGGCTGAGAAGGAAGTTGATGAGGCTGAGAAGGAAGTTGTTGAGGCTGAGAAGGAAGTTGATGCTAAGAAGGATGAGGCTGAGAAGGAAGTTGATGAGGCTGAGAAGGATGAGGATGAGCCTGAGATCACGTGCACACCGGAGGGGTTAACGCAATGGATAGAAAATAATTTAGATAATGTTGATGAGATTATCATGTGTATAGCTGCTGAGCACGCATATGTAATATTCTTGAATCTCTTTCTTTTTTACGAAAATTTTGTTTCTTTTTAATTAAATCTTTTTATTGTTTTCAGCAAGAATCGCTCAACGGAGGTCCGAATCCAATGATGCCGGATCCAATGACTCCTGAAAGAATCGCTACTCGAGCTGGAAAACGTGAGGTGAAACCTTCTTCGTACTTGTTATCTCTGTATATGAATAAGAAGACAAAGGTTGTATCCAAAATCACAAAGCTGGAGTTTATTCTAGGAAATAGTTTGTTTGCAATGCAAGGCGACAAGTTGTAAGTTTACATGTGTATTTTTAATATAGTTAATAAAAAAAAAACATCTAATCCCATGGGATTCAATACAGAATCCCATGGGATTCAATACAGAATCTCATGGGATTTGTAGTGAATCCCATGGGATTCTATATTGAATCTCATGGGATTCAGTACTGAATCCCATGGGATTCATACAAACTCCAATCTGATTCTGAAAGATGTTTTTTCTTTTTCTTGTTTACTCATATAGTGAGAAAATTTTTGAATCTGATTATGATTCTCCGGAGTTCACGGTGTTTTCCATTCGTTTGCAAATGGAAACGTTAGCACCCGATTTGTGGATTGATTCAAATGTTGTTGACTGTTGGAGTGCTATTTTAAACTATGAAGAGAGATTTAAAGAACATGGTTCTCCATCACGGCACTTTTTTCCAACAGGATGTATTGTAAGTATTTATTTTTGATTTCCTTTAGTAAATTTCTTATTTGTTTAATAAAGTGCTTATCATCTTATCTGACTTACCAAACACCCCCAAAGCAATATAAATCATAACATGATCTTTTAAATTGCATATACAGGTAAAATCTATGGTTGATGGAACGTTGGCGTCTGAGGACAATAAATTTGAAAGTTTTGAAGATGAAATTTTAGCTTAGTTTGCAGATAATGTTGCTGGCTTGGCTCTCGACGGCATTGACTTGGTATTTTTTTTTTGTTTATAAATTGATGTTTGCGTTTTTACTTTGGATTCATTTTTATTATTTTGATTTTGTTAAAAAAGGCTTTCTTTCCAATTTGCAATGGTGGCCACTTTTATGTCATCGTGATCAGCCTTACCAAAACAATATCGATAATGATACTAGATAACAGTGATTCGGGAGCAACTTATGATTCGAAATATAAAAAAACATGTGAACTACTTGTAAGTTTTTTTTTTTCAACTTAGTACTTGTAAGTACTCCCTCCGACCCATAATAATTGTCCACTTTGACTTTTTAGAGTCTTTCTTGTTCAACTTTGACCATTAATATTTTTATTTGTGTTATATAATACTTGATGAAAATTATACTAAATGAAAATACATTTAAAACTCAATCTATTTATATATATGTCATCAAGTATTATATTATACAAACAAAAATATTTTTGGTCAAAGTTGAATAAAAAAGACTTAGAAAAATGAAAGTGGACAATTATTATGGGACGGAGGTAGTATTTACTTTTCTGTTTTTAAAGAGATTCATTAGAAATCCCATGGGATTCATTAGAAATCCCATGGGATTCATTAGTAATCACATGGGATTCTTTGATGAATACTTTATGATTTAAACATAATCCTATGGGATTAATACAGAATTCCATTTGAATCGCTATTGACATTTTCCTAGAATTCTAGTAATTTATGATCTTTTTTTTAATAATTTTGTAGAAAAAGTTGTTTTCCCGACATTTGAAGCTCTATGGTCACAAAAAGCATGCTAACATTCTTAAAGCTAAACCAAGAATCCCAAAGCTAAAATGGAGAACCAAGAAAAATTTCCGTGATTGTGGTATTTTCACGATGCTACATATGGAATGTTACCATGGTGAACCTGCTACAAAATGGGATTGTGGGCTGTTTTCCGAGTCTGGCTGCTGTGAAATAGATGGTTACAAGTTGACGCAGGGTGACATGTTGAGGCGACTGAGATTCAAGTTTGCCACTAAGATCTTGTTACATGAGATTAATAAGCATGCTGGTAAGCTTAGTGATCTAGCAAAAGAGTTTGATAAAGTTCCTCGTCTAGAAAAGATGAATATCATTGTTGAAGCTATTAAGAATAGGGAAAATCGCGAAGTGATAAAGTTACCAGTTGATCCAGTTGAAGGTACCTTGAAAACATGTTAATTGATGTTAGATCAGTTTGAGAATGTTCTTTTGAAAACATGTGCATTGATGGTAGATCATTTTGAGAATGTTAGAACAGTTTATGAATCCAATGGGATCCATACAGATTATGTTAACTGTTGTTTAACTGCTGTTTATCTTTTTATGTGAATTATACTGAATCCCATGGGATTCATTGTGAATCCAATGGGATCCATACAGATTATGTTAACTGTTGTTTAACTGCTGTTTATATCTTTTAAGTGAATTATACAGAATCCCATGGGAATTCATTTGTGATCCATTCAGATTATCCACACAAGTTTTTAAACAGAATATAAATAACAAAGAAAAATAAATTTTCTTTTGGAAATCATCTAAAAAACATCTGAATATTCAATCTATATATTCAAGAAAACAATAAAACTAACAAAAAAATAAGTAAATTAATTTTTTTCAAACATCAGTTGGTTTCGCCTTTCGCCTTGCCTTTGGGTTCATCGGACAAGTTGTTTTCGTATGCAAGTTCGTCTTCTCTCCACAATGTCCACAAGGCTTCATTTGTTTCTTTTTAACTTGAAGCGCTTTTTCTCTTTCACTCTTTCGCCTTTCATTTCGTTCTGCTTCTGAAATATTCCCTTTATTTCTTGCTTTTGTTGGATTGTTAACTATTTTCTTCTCAGGGTTAGAAATAGCAAAATGATCACCAATTAAATCTCCTGTATTTCTTGAAGGAGGATTTGGCACCTCGGCCTCCACTTCTGTTTTCAATGTCTTTAACTTTTCTACAAAAGCACCCATCTTCACTTTGTCTTTGCTCAACCGAAACAAACATTCATCCACCAGAAACGTTGCCTCATTTGTAAGTCTTTGAATTTCTTCATCTGTTTCACCATATCTGTTTCTTTTCCTTCTCAAATCAGGTGGTATGATATCTCTTGTCCAACGCCTCAAAATATATTGTTTTGGAATGAAGTTAATATCACGATTCTTGAAAACACAGAATATGTGTCGGCATAGGAAACCGAATCGTACAAAATGTCTGCAACTACACACCACCGACCCATCTTCTGTATTACGCAGTACCTTTTTAAAACACAATAATTATTAGCCAATCCCATTAGACAATCCCATGGGATTTTAAACAGAATCCCATGGGATTCACAAAAATCCTATGGGATTCCCAATGAATCCCTATAATTATTAGCCAATCCTATTAGACAATCCCATGAGATTCATACTGAATCCCATGGGATTACTATGGGATTGATTATGAATCCCATGGGATTGATTATGAATCCCATGGGATTACTTGATTAATCCTACTATACCAGAAAGTAATATACCTTATAGTCTACAAATATTTCTGTTGCTACTGTTTCGCCTTCATCTGCTAGTTCTTTTGCAACTTCCTTATTAAGGATTCTATAAGCTGCCGGATTTTTGTCTCTAACAATGACAATCTCATAACGTTCGTCTATTTTTAGTTCCTGTATCGCACAAGTCCAGCATGCCTCTTTTATTTCCGTTTGAACAAGTAGAAATATTGTCCTAGTATAAACTTTTGCTGCATGACGTTCAATTGGTAACTTTGTTTCACATTTTGGAGCCGCATCTAGTGTTTTAAAGTCCAAATGTTCTTGAATATAACGTTGTCTCTCCATTGCTGATTCATAGGACATCATGAAACTAACTAGTGTCGCTCCTGGGCTTGTGAAACTTTTGAAGAACGAGTTTTCACTCTCAGACCTTGATGTCGTTCTCATCAATCCAAACAAAGGCGAGGTGATAAAATAAGCTGGAATCCACATTTCTCGTAGTTTAAACATTTTGGTCATCCATTTGTGGTTTTGCAAACCAAAATATTCAATCAACTTAGCCCATTTCTCTTCAAATTCCATCGGTTCCATGAACATATTCCAAATTATCTTGTTTAAACGCTTTTTGAAATCAGTTTCATTGTATATTTCCTTGCAAATCTGTAAATAAAATGATAAACACATGTAAACCACTGTCGTATTCCCAGATGAATCCCATGAGATTCAGAGAAGAATCCCATGGGATTCAGAAAGAATCCCATG
The DNA here is from genome assembly GCA_019973895.1 of Chrysanthemum seticuspe. Classification (NCBI taxonomy): domain Eukaryota; kingdom Viridiplantae; phylum Streptophyta; class Magnoliopsida; order Asterales; family Asteraceae; genus Chrysanthemum; species Chrysanthemum seticuspe. The sequence goes on along the minus strand of BPTQ01000006.1, from coordinate 333,208,066 downwards.
AGATTCAGAAAAGAATCCCATGAGATTCAAAGAAGAATCCCCATAGGATTCTTTCTGAATCTCATGGGATTCTCAAAGAAGAATCCCCATAGGATTCTGAATGAATCTCATGGGATTCAGAAAGAATCCCATGGGATTCAGAAAGAATCCCATTGGATTCAGAGAAGAATCCCATGAGATTCAGATAAAAACATTCAATAAATTACCTTTGCTGGAATTTTTTGGTGAATATGCCACATGCAAATTCTATGTTTTGATTTAGTGAAAAAGGCTTCAATGGCTCTTTTCATTGCCCCGTCTTGATCCGTCACCACCATCGTTGGTTCTTTAGAAAAAGCAGTCATGAATGCCTTTAGTAGCCATGTGTAGGATTCAGTGTCTTCTTTTAAAAGCATTCCCGAACCAAGCGTGGCACACTTTTTATGATTATCGACACCGGTAAATGGTACAAACACCATGTTGTATCTAAAAATAACATAAGTTTTAGTGACAGAATCAAATGTGATTACTGAATCCCATGGGATTCTCTATGATCCATGTCTTTTAATAATTTTACTTGCCAAGTATCTTTATGTGATTTAAAAATAATCCATGGGATTCACAGAGAATCCCATGGGATTCTCTAGGATCCCTTGTGATCCATACAGATTACCATGTGATCCCATGTATAATCCCATGGGATTCACATATAAATCCCATGGGATTTATAACAGAATCTTATGTGATTTTCATCAAAATAAATTATATTAAGAACAAATACTTACTTATTACTCCTGAATGTTGCATCAAAAGATACTATGTCTCCAAACTCCTTAAAATTGCATTTTGCAACTTCATCAGCCCAACACATTGCGACTAACTCACTTTCTTCTACCTTATACTGAAATGTAAAGTTTGGCACATACAACTTTCTGTTTTCCATTTTATTTATAAGCATTTGTGCGTCACTTTCGCCTATGAAAATATTAATATCCCGCTGATGATTCTTAAAATCAGAAGATGTCCCATGTACATATTCGTATCCACCTTTCATACTCGTTAACAAGTTGTGAGCCCGTGTTGCACCTATTTTGTTTGTTGCTGCTTTAACAACAAACATTTTTTCTGCTTCGGTCATTTTTCTTTGCTTTTTTGTAAAATGTTTATATTCTTTTAGTATAAGCATATGATTGTGTTTTGCAATAAACTTAATTAGCTTGTATTTTCCAGAAACGATATCCAATTCTAACCTTATACGAGCTTGACAACCTGTTACATGTAGAGTTGTATTTCTTTTTTGTTTCTCGCTGTGCTTAGGATCCAAAGTGTCTACATTAATATGTCTCGGAGCTCCTTCTTTGTTACACATGATGTACTTGGCTTGTACAATTCCAGATTTTGTTAATCGTTGTCCTGCTTTTTTAATTTGAAACCCTCCCGCTTCAGCATAGGTACTATACATATCTATAGCTTCCTCTATAGTATCATAGTATTTCCCCTCTTCTGGTACAACAATTCCTTCCACACGAGGCTCCCAATATATCGATCCACCCGGTGTCTCGGTGTGTTCATATAAAGTTGGTCTTGGTGATCTCATAGAATCTGCATATAAAAAGAAAAATATTAAGGGATTAAGATTTTAAAAAAATGTGAATCCCATGGGATTTATATGTGAATCCCATGGGATTTATATTTTCTTGCTGAATCCCATGGGATTCACATATAAATCCCATGGGATTCACATAAGATTCACATATAAATCACTTGAATCCCATGGGATTTGCTTTTTAAAAAAAGAATTGAATTTAATCACATGTAAACCACTGGAATCCCATGGGATTTTGCATTTTTCCAACAACAATTGAATCTAAAAACATATAAACCACTGGAATCCCATGGGATTTTGCATTTTTACAACAACTTTTGAATCTAAAAACATGTAAACCTTGGAATCCCATGGGATTTGGCATTTTTACAACAACTTTTGAATCTAAAAACATGTAAACCCTGGAATCCCATGGGATTTGGCATTTTTACAACAACTTTTGAATCTAAAAACATGTAAACACTGGAATCCCATGGGATTTGGCATTTTTACAACAACATTTGAACCTAAAAACATGTAAACACTGGAATCCCATGGGATTTGGGATTTTTACAACAACAATTGAATCTAAAAACATGTAAACACTGGAATCCCATGGGATTTGGGATTTTTACAACAAGAATTGAATCAAGGAATTTACCAGTTGTTTAATTGACAGCATCATCTTTATCTTGACTTTCATCCACTGGAACTTCAATTAAATGAGTTTCGTCTACTGGCGGCATTATTTCCCGGTTAATCGGTGGTGGTTCAATGGTGATTCGTACGTTTTGATGTGATGGTGACGGTTTTAATAGATTTGATTCCGGCGGCTTCAATGAATCCGGCGGTGGTTTATATTATTCCGGCGGTTTGATTCGTACGGTTTGATGGTGGTTTCAATGATTCCGACGGCGGCTTCAATGAATCCGGCGGTGGTTTCATTATTCCGGCGTTGTTGCAATTGATTATGGCGAGATGGAGATGAGATCCGGCGAGATGGAGATGAGATCTGGAATTGGGTTTTTTTTATGAGAGAGAAAGTGGTATGTTGAATGAGTGGATTTGGGATTATTTTTTGCCTTTATTGTAACATGTGATTTTACTAATATGCCCCTCCTTGTTATTATCAGATGGATTGTGGACCATTGGATGAAAGAAGATTTTATGGTTGAGATCTTCTCATTTGTTCTTTGGATAACATTGGTTTTGCATAGATCTCACCTCATTACTCTATTTGTTTTCGGCTTAGTATAAGCTTTTTAGCATCGTATCTCGAAATCTTATATTGTGCCCAAACTTTTGTTTTTGAAAACTTAATGATTTTATACGGTGTCCTAACTTTTTTCTTTGGAAACTTGAACTAGACTGTGTAACCAACGAGGATGGTTTACCGTGCATGACAACCGAGTTTACAAGTGTACTTATTTCAAGCGAGACAAATGAGGTTTTCGTTGTTCAAGTTATCCGAAAAGAGTGAGTACCATCTCTACACAGACTAATCGACGGTCCCGTAACCATTTGGACCCCGACTCTTAACACTAAAAACATATTTGTAAAATCAAATATTAGAAACACAATTAAGGGGGTGTTTGTTTAAGATTATTTGTGGGCTTATGAGATTATATGATTTCGCCTTATTTTACATAAGCTCAAATTTCCGAATTATTTTGAGACTTATGGGTTTATAGAAACTTATTAGGATGATGTAATAGCATTATATAATCCCATAGGTATCTAAATAAACTAGAAAATTAAGCTTACGTAAAATAAGCCAAAATTACATAATTTCGTAAGCCCACAAATAAGCTTAAACAAACACCCCCTTAACATTTCCAAATACTTCGGTTAACTTTTGAACTTATGTTTCTCTTTGTTGTCCCCCACTTAAATGAAACAGTCGTTTCGATATTGTTTAGAACAATGAGTTTGTGGTGTGGGTGAGAGAATACGGGCTCTTCATATTTAATTGCATCGTCACTTAATTAATAATTATAGAGTAGATCCAGAAGCTAGGTACCTTGTGGTTTTTGTGGTGAGAACCAAGATAATTCTCTATCCCACATAGGTTAAAGAGAAGAAATGATTCTACATTATATACCAAAGTGCATGCCCAACAACCGTGTTAGAATCAGCATGAAGCTTCCACGTATGCTCCTTCCTATGTTAATGTCAAACATACGAAGCAAGCAAACTTGGAAAATTGATACGACGTCTTAATATTTTTGGAAATGTATTTAAACGTTGCATTCACCGATTTATCGTGTGGTGACATGATTGTTTGAAATGGTTGCTAAGTGTACGGTGGACTACACAAATAATAAATGGATCAAGTAATGGAACATTTGATCTCACATAATGCTTTTTTTCTTTGCTAAGACTATATTGTAATCACATCGGCTGATTCTCGAACAGTATCTTACTTGTTTATCTTTTGTTCTCCTACTCTCATGGAATAGTTGTTTACATATTGTTTGGAACAATGAATATGTGTTGTGGGTGATATGGTATCACCATGTAGTCTGGTGTCATGCAACTTTTAAGATTTGTAACTATGTTATTCGAACATAGACGTTTTGTAGCATCAATCTAGAATTGTTCAGTAAAACAAGGACATAATTTGTCCTTTCTCGCGAATCTTGACCAAGCATGGAAGCGTATCAAAGAATGATAGGACTCAGGACCTTTTCAGATGGCTACTTATTTAGCACACTCAAAACTAATCTCCTCGCAAGCTAATCACCTATACAAGTTAGCTTTATTGATCTTCTTCGATCCCTAAGCAGACATGTAAAGCGGCTTTGCATACTCAAAATGATAATCAATGTGCTAATGTTATGTTCACAAGCAGATTAGATGAAGATTAGCTTGCCTAGAAAATGTAGTCCAGATTATTACACGTGTGAATGATATCTTTTTTTGTGTGCGTGTGTGTTTTAGATTATGTTGGTATAATTGTGTGAAATAATAAGTTAGCTTGACATGTTATTTTTTTTTCTTACTTTTTTGAAGAGATTACATGATTCGGTTAACTTAGGAACAATGTCTAACTTATGTTTCTCTTCGTTGGTAAAAAAATAAAAATAAATAAAGAATTCTGAATACTGTCTTTCACGGGTTATGGGTCCCACTACCGTCTTTCACGGGTTATGGAACAATGTCCAACTATGTTTCTCTTCGTTGGTAAAAAAATAAAAATAAATAAAGAACTCCGAATACAGTCTTTCACGGGTTATGGGTCCCACTATCGTCTTCCACGGTGTATGGAGGAGGTTGAGACGTAGACAGCCTTACCCTACCTAAGGTAGAGAGGTTGCTTCTGGTTTTACCAAAGATAAAAAAGGACCTCTTCGTTGGTCTCCCACTTAAATAAAATAGTCGTTTGGATATTGTTTGGAGCATTGAATTTGTATGTGAGTGATGGAGTACTCCATATGGGATCTTCGCATAGGTACCTTTATTACTTTTGTGGTTAGAACCAAGAGGACTTTGTGTCCCACATAGGTTGAAGAGGAGAATTGATTCTATCTTATATACCAAAGTGTATATGCATCATACATGTTAGAATTAGTATGATGCTTTCGTAGTCGGTGTTGTCTGTGTTAATGTCAAACCCATGAAAACACCAACTACGAAAAATTGATATGAAGTCTTAAATTTTTATTTTTATTTATTTATTTATTTATTTATTTTTTGGGAGAAATGCGTTTATATTTTGCATTCATCATTTTATATTATGGTGATATGATTGGGAGAAATGCGTTCAAATTTTGCATTCACAATTTTATATTATGGTGATATGATTGTGTGAATAATTGCTAAGTGTTATATGGATCAAGTAATGGAAGATCTGATCTTACATATGTTTTTTTTCTTACACGAAAGTATTTGTAACTAGTACTAGTAGTATTTAAGAAGTTCAAATGTTTTAGTTTGTTTTTTGGGCCAAATTATATTGCGCTTATTGACCCGCAAAAAAGATGATTGGGTTTACAAAACTGACTTCATTTCACAAGAGAAAAAAGAAGTGATTAATATAATACAATGATGAAAAAACAAAGATAACGAAAAAACTATAACTATACGGATAACACTTGATAACAACAATAATTGTACAATAACTGTACGGATAACAACAAAGATAACAAAAAAACAATGGAAACCGGTTACTACTATAATACGTTAACACCGAATATTGTAACAGAAACCGTTAACAACAGTATATTCCGTTTGCAAATCTACTACTACTATTACTAATAACGGATTAAAATAAATATATTCATTCAAATACATGGTATATATACATTTACAACGGTAATCATCAACTAGTATATTCCGTTCATCCTAGCAAAAATAACGGAAACACAACGGTGACCGTTAACGAGTATATAATAATGGATTTTATTCAACATTATATGGTGAGTTTGAAAGATGTTATGTTTACCTTTTTTTTGTTAAGTTTTGTTTAAAATGAGTTAAATAAATGAAAATGAAAAACAGAATGATTTTATTCATATCAATTTAAACGCGATGAATTTGTAGTGTGGGTGATGGAGTACTCCATAGGGGATCTTTGTATCTAATTGCGTCGTCACCTAAAAATTTATACAGTTAGTATCAAGACTAAGTTTAGGTACCTTATCTAAACCGAGAACCAAATATTAATTCGATTTGGGTTGGTTTTGGAAAATTCGGTTCTTGCTTTTCGGTTCGATTCAGTTTTGTTTTTCGGTTTCTATGGGTGAAACCGAATTTTGCACACCCCTCCTTGTTAATGTCAAACAAAGGCAAGCATACACGAAACTTGATACGGAGTGGAACTTACATTTGCAGAGAAGCTTTGAAGCTAAAAACTAATGGTAGGATTAGTATGTAAATGTATGAATAAGGGTAAGAATGGTAGAGTATTAGTTACTCTAAGAATACTTTGTTTAGCAAGTTTTATTATAAGCTGTGTTGGTAAGCATGGGTGTGTCCATGGCTACCAGTAAAAGATTGTTCAGATCATTGTGATATATATATGTTTCTCCCTTTCAAAAAAAAAAAAAAAAAAAAAAAAAAAAAAAAAAAAAAAGAAAAGAAAAGAAAAGGAAACTATTGATACGAAGTCTTAATATTTTAAGTTTCAGTTTCATTCACCTATGTTTTTTTTTCTTTCCTAATATTAAATTGATGTTCTCATACTCTCAGGAAATAGTAATTTGCTTAGTGTTTGGAACAATGAATATGTGTTGTGAGTCATAGAGTACTCCATGGAGGCCGGATTTCCATATCTAATTGTATTGTTCCTTATTTATCAATTATCGAAGTAGATATAGAAGATAAACGATTTATAGCAAACACTTGTTGCACCCCTTTCATATAAAATAAGCCTCTTATATCTTCGTCTTCAATTGCATCGTCACCTGATGATTATAATTGAATTTAGTATCAATCATTGGAGTAGATTGAGAAGATAAACTATTTATATACAATGACCTAATGAGTACATATTTGGTATTGTTTTTGTGGTGAGAGAACTTTCTATCCCACATAGTTTAAAGAAAAGAAATGATTCTACATTATATACCAAAGCGTATGCACAACACTTGTGTTAGAATCAGTATAAAGCTTCCATGCATGTTTGTCTCTATGTTAATGGCAAACATAAGTTTCATCCGTGTTGGAAACTTGATATGAAGTCTTAATATTTTTGAAAATGTACGTATTTAAATATCATCGGCTGATTTTCGAACAAAGTCTCAAATATATTTAGCACACACTAAACTAATCTCCTCGTATCTAATCAACTATTTTTTTTGAACGGCAACTTTATATTAAAAAAACGCTAGCAAGAAGCTAGAACGAACTTACAAAGAAATCAAAGAAGGGTTTTGACACCATCTATCCCAACTAATGGAAGAATTACATCTAGCGGAATACCACAAAAAAGAACGCTCAACAATATCATCGAAGATCACTGCTTTCCGAGGCTTGCGAACCGCAAAGAGCTCTTGATTTCTGAAATTCCAAATGCACCACCATGAAACATAAAACACGCCTTCTAACAAGCATTTGATATTAGATCCCATCCTAATAGACTTAAACCAAGATAGCCAATCTGAGTAAGAACCAAGAGGCGTCCAAACCACATCCCACCATCGACACACTAGCCGAGCAACATCAACCGCCAAAGAGCAGCTAAAGAAAGAATGCGACACATCTTCGTTATAAGAATTGCAAATCGGACATAGCATACTCGAAACCATTGTATAAAACCCTTTATTTGATGCTTGTTTAGTGTCTTGTTTTGATCCCGACGACATGGTTGCGCCAGCAGCAGGAACGTCTGGCTTTAAACCACCTGCAGCTCCAGCTATCTTAGCCAAGGCAGCTATACCTCCAACTAGTAGAGCCCTTAAGGCGACTGTCGGTTTTATACTCATATCTTATGTAGCCTGCAACATACGAATACTAGTTCAGAACCAAAATTGACATGTTACGATACACTAGAAATGTGATCAAGTCTTATTGAAAGGTGATTTGAACACAATAATAGAAACAATAATACAAGCTACTTACTATCTAAAAGATAATGGATAACACTTTGTTTTCAACTCTAAGCAACTGATTTTTACACAATAAGAATATCTGAATGATGGATTGAGCTAGAGGTGAAATGAGTATGCTCGGTTGTTGTGTTGGTTGCGCTTATCCATTGCTTCGTTAACTTTGGAACTTATGTTTCTCATCGTCAATCTCCCTCTTAAAGGAAATAGTCATTTCGGCTCCATAAGGGATCTTGGATCAATTATAAGAGAGTACTCCTTGTGTTTTTTGTGATGAAAAGAAAGATAACTCTCTATCCCACATAGGTTAAAGAGAAGAAATGAAGGTTTCGTGTTTGTTATTTCCAAAGTTAATCTAAAACGTTTGAAATTGATTAGCATGAAAAATTGATACAAAGTCTCAATATTTTTGGAAATTTGTTTAAACGTTGCATTCACCAATTTATATTACTCGTGTAATGCTGCGACCGTTTGAAATTGGATTGTGAAGGAGTGGATCCGGTTAATACAACCAATGAATTATCGCCACACATGTTTAGGCACAAAATTAGGCATAATTTTTAGGTCTCCTAATCATTTTTTTGAAAAATTATAATGGAATTTTAGTAAAAAGAGCAAGTCTAGCTAGGTAACTTACTAGTAGTGTTTTTGTGGTGAAAACATAAATAACTTTCTATCCCGCATAGATTAAAGAGGAGAAATGATTCTACTTGGTATAACAAAGTGTATAGATGTCTCACACGTTAGAATTATTATAATTCTTTCGTAGGTGGTGTTGCTTGTGTTAATGTCAAACATAAGATCCCCACTTGTGAAAGATTGATATAAAGTCTTTAACTTTTTCATCATTTTATATTATGGTGATCTGGTTGTGTGAATAGTTGTTGAGTGTTATAATAAATGGATCAAGTTATGGAACGTCTAATCTTACATATGTTTTTTTCTTACACGAACATATTGTATCTAGTACTCTAGTAGTATTTAAAAATTAAAATGTCTTAGTTGGATGGGCCAAATTAAGAAATATATATTGGGCCTTTTGACCAGCCAAAAAAGAAGTGATAATTGTGATTAATAAAAAAGGCTGACAGAAGATCTGTATCTACTTTACCGACCAAACAAACACTTAACGTAAACAGGTACAGTGACTGTACGGATAGCAACAAATATAACGAAAAAACAATGTAAACCGGTTATGACTATAATCCATTAACACCAAATATTGTAACGGAAACCGTTAACGAGAGTATATTCCGTTAGGAATACTACTACTAATAACGGAATAACACAACGGTAATCAACTAATCATCAACAAGTATATTCTGTTCACGTAACAAAAATAACGGAAACACAACGGTAACTGTTAACGAGTATATAATAACGGATTATTCAACATCATATGGTGAGTTTAAATGATGTTACGTTAGCTTTTCTTTTTTAAGTTTTGTTTGAAATGATTAAAAAATGAAAATGAAAATGAAAATGAAAAAGAGAATGGTTTTATTCATATAAATTTAAACGCAACGAATTTGTGGAGTACTGGCCATAGGGGACCTTCACATCTGATTGCATGGTCACCTAAAACTATACATAAATTAAGTATAAATGGTAAGTTTAGGTCCTTTATTATTTTTGTGGTGAAACGGTGAAAACCAAAAGAATTTTCTATCCCACATAGGTTAAGAGAAGAAATGATTCTACTTTATATACAAAGTGTATACAAAACATATGTGGTAGAGCTAGTATAAAGCTTTCGCAGGCGTCCTTCTTTGTGTTAACTAAAACACAATAAAATAGCGGTTGCGAAAACTTGATATGATATCTCAACTTTTTTCAAAGAAATGCGATAAGTTTTATAACGAACATTTTGTATAATTTTTTGTTGCTCGTATTATTTGACTTTGTTTAACAGGCATGATGTTTAGGTTAATCTTGTTTAAATTTAACAATCAAAATCATGTTATAGACATTAATGACCTTGTTAAAATATGTGTAGTTATTATATGTAAGATCTCGTCTATTTATATTCTTAAAATAAAAATAAAAAATCGTCATTAAATGCAGATAGTTTGTTTTTTTTTTTTTTTTTTTTTTTTTTTTTTTTTTTTTTTTTTTTAAATTTGGATATGCTTACTTAATCTCATTAAGAGAAATAACATGAGTCGTTTGTATAGGTATAATCTCATGTATTCCTTTATAAGTCATAGCAACTCGTGTTTTTTTATATTTATAATTCATTGCAAATACATTAGTTTAATATATATTGATAATAATATTTATATATAACAACAATATATTATTGAGTTTTTTTATAAAATATAAATTATAGGAAGTATTTATTAAATTCATAAAGTTATAATAAGACATGAAAATTGAAAAGTGAACTTAGGTCTATATAATTTGTTTAAAATTTAACAACTAAAGTTTTATTAATTATCCCCTTATTTTCCAAGTTTTGTTTTACAAATTGACACATGTGTTTTTTTTGCACGTTTTATAAATTAGACGAAAATTAAAGAGTTTGACCAAGGTGAGTTTCAATTTTGACCATTTACCAATACGAATGCTCAATTTTACTACGTAGACAGAATGATGCACTCCATTGATACAATTGCAATTCTTAAGTTTCTTTTATAATTTGTGGAGTTCACTTATTAAATAAGAGATGTTATAAACAGAGTGTCAATAATTTATTTGCGTTCGGGTGACGCTTAAGTATATTATTAACAATTTATGAAATTATGTTATTATATTATGTTAATATGTCTGTGAGAAATAATCAGTTAGCTTATCTAGATTGCAAACGCTTTGGTTAACTTTGGAACAATGTCTCATTTATGTTTCTCTTCGTTGGTCTCCCACTTAAATGAAATAGCCGGCCTCCCAATATACCGGTACCTCATCATTTTTTGTTAGTGAAAACCAAGAGAGCTTTATATCCCACATAGGTTAAGGAGGATAAATGACTCTACATTATATATCAAAGTGTATACAAATCACATGTATTAGGATGAGTATGATGCTTTCGTGTATGTTCTTTTCTATGTTAGTGTTAAACATAAGGTGAGAATCTACTCGTGAACTTGATATGAAGTCATAATATTTTTGGAACTGCGTTGGACTACGCAAATAATGAATGGATCAAGTAATCGAACGTCTGCTATCATCTAACTTTTTTCTTTGCTAAGATTAAATTGCAATCACAACCGAGGACCGGTTCAGATGGCTACTTATTTAACACACGCAAAACTAATCTCCTCGTATCTAATCAACTATATAAGTTAGCTTTATTGATCTTCTTGATCCCTAAGCAAACATGTAAAGCGCGCTGCTTTGCATACTCGAAATGACACCACAGCTAGGTATCGTTAGGTACTTTATTGTTATTGTGATAGAATTATGACAACTTCTCATCCAACATTACGAAAGTGTAAATAATTTAAGCGTAAATAATTTATTAATGCAATAGTTTTTTGCGCATTTAGAAATGTAAACAATGTAATAAAATTTTACACATCTTTTAAATTAAAATGCGAAAAAATAAGTGTACAAATTACAATTTTTTTTGTAGTGGGCCTGATTGTCAACTACGTGCATCTTTATACTCAATTATATTATCGCTATTATCATCAATTCAGCTGAAAGAAAATCATCATGAAATGATCATTCAAAAAATCCACGTGAGAATGGAGAAGTGGACATGAAAGACGACTAGTATAGATATGGGTTAAAAAGTCGTGATTAATTTTCCATATATGTATTACAAATGACAAAGCATCATATCCTCTTATCCTTCTATTTACTCTTTTGAAAGACACTTTTATAAATAATAAAAATCAACATAATGTTAGAAATTACAATGACAAAAGTGATACAACAAGGCTAATGGCACCGCAATGTATTTTGAAATTACATAATGTTAGAAAGTACAAATGACAAAGGATCCTCTTATCCTTCTATTTTCTATTTTGAAAGACACTTTTATAAATAATAAAAATCAACATAATCTTAGAAATTACAATGACAAAAGTGATACAACAACGACCCTAAGAATAAGGCGACCATGAGGGCAATCCCTGGTATGAAAGGGCGGAGACAGGTGAAAACCGACCATGACCCTGATATCTAAGTCGAAACCTACTACAATATCGAATAAGCTAACTCCACTTGTGTAATCCTACAACAAGTGGCGGAGCTTCAATGTTTATTCTGGGAGGGCCTAATGTACATAAATTCACTTTGGGAGGGCCAAAGTAGTAAAATGTTATATAAAATCTAAAAAACTAAACGAAAATAGTCATTTTTTGTGCATGGCATTTCAGAGTGTGGAAGGGCCACCACCGGTGGCGGAATCAGGAAATGAGGATGTGAGGGGCAAAAATTTTTTTTTGACAACAACAAAATGCGGAAGAAAAAACTAGAATCGTAATGATAAATCGAGTAGTTTTATTTTGAAATGATGGATTTATATAGCTTTAGATAGCTGAATGTTGGGTTTTAGTATGTGGGTAGGGGGCAATTTGAGTTTTGGTTGGGGGGCACTTTCGAAAAAAGGTCAAAATTATAAAAAAAAAAAAATTACACTAAAATCTCGATTTTTTCGGCTAGTCATGGGGAGCACTTGCCCCCCATTCTTATGAAGTAGATCCGTCCCTGGCCACCACCCTCCTTGGTCCTCACAAAGTTCCGCCTTTGCGTAATAGGGGGTCGCATAACAAGATCTAAAAAGCATTTGATATTGAACATACCCAAGATTTTTAGACCACCACAAGTTAAAAAAAAATCATGAACCTCAACCTTCTTTACTCACTGAAAGTGCGACCCTAAACACAACACAGTGATCCTAAATTCATAGTTTTTTCTTATGCGAAATTTATTGGTTTGTTTCTTCTCTCTATAAATCATTAATTTCAATAATCCTATTTTTTTCCTTAAAATTTGGTCAACATAATCTTGATTCCATTTTGAGATTGTCTAATTCTATCCCTTTGTGTTCGATTGACTTAGGGTAAATTGTGTTTTTTTCACATGGGTATGCTAAATAGTATATAAAAATTGTTGTTTGGTATTGTTTTTGTGGTGAAAACAGAGAGAACTTTCTATCTCACATAGGTTAAAAAGAAGAAATGATTCTACATTATATGCTAAAGTGTATGCACAACACTCGTGTTGGAATTAGTATGAAGCTTCCATGCATGTCTGTTTCTACGTTAATGACAAATGTAAACATCAGATATTTAGTCGAAACTTGATATGAAGTCTTCATATTTTTGGATGGAAACTTGATATGAAGTCTTATGAATTTATATGTTGGAGTCACTGTTGCTACGTGCTGCGGTGAACTTCACAAATAATGCACGGACCAAGTAACGGAACATCTAACCAAACCTATGTTTTTTTCTTTGCTAAGATTAAATTGCAATCACATCGGCTGGTTTTTGAACAGTATCACACTTATGTTTCTCTTTTGTTCTCCTACTCTCATAATAGAGTCGTATCCAGAACAATGAATCTGTGTTGTAGCTGATAGAGTACTCTATGGAGGATTTATGCATCTAATTGCATCGTCACTTAAAAATTACATCCTTACTTGGAGTTATCAAAGTAGATTCAGAAGATAGACCATTTATAGTGAACACAAACTTGCTTAGTGATGGAACTAGGGAGTCCTGCGGTGTCACGGGACACCGATGAAATTTTGTTCCGTAGTGTTAATTTTTTTAAAAGAACCTCGATTTTGTATAAATGCACCCGGTCCCAGAAAATTATGTCTACAATTATGTTTTAAATATTTTGTGCACCCGGTCTCTTTTTGTCCGTTTCGCCCCTGAACTCGGTATTGGTTATAACAAGACAAATGCTTGGCTACTTTATCGTTTTTGTGATGGAAACGATGATGACTTCCCATCGTTTCAATAACACAATTTGATAGTCCCAATTCCCAAATATAACACTAAAGTAACACAATAACAATTATTAATCTTGTAATGGAACTGTTAACGAGACTATATTCCGTTAACAAAACTGCTACTACTAATAATAACGGATTAAAACAAATAATACTCCCTCCGTCCCATTTTTATTGTCCATGTTTCCTTTTTAGGATGTCCCAAATTAATTGTCTCCTTCCATGAATGGATAGTGAATATAAATCATGTTTACCATATTACCCTCATTTGAATTTAATATTACAAACTTTAAAGAAGATATAAATTAATTAGTTAAGGGTAAAACTGTCATTGTGCAAAAAGTAGGAGAGAGAAAGCTGTAATGATGATATTTTTCTAAAACTATGTGTTTTTTTGTCGGTGAACAATAATTTTGAGACGGAGTGAGTATACATTTACACACTCACTGCATTGTGCAAACATGAAACTGTATGGACGATTATAACAACGGTAATCATCAACTTGTATATTCCGTTCACCGTAACAAAAATAACGGGAACACAACGGTAACCGTTAATAAATATATAATAATGGATTTTATTCAACACTAAATGGTGAGTTTGAATGATGTTATGCTAACTTTTTTTTGTAAATTTTGTTTAAAATGATTAAAAAATGAAAATGAAAATGAAATAAAAATGAAAATGAAAATGAAAAAGAGAATGGTTTTATTCATATCAATATAAACGAAATGAATTTGGAATCTTCATATCTGGTTGTATAATCACTTAAAAAATTATACAGGAATTCAGTATAAAGAGTAAGTCTAGATAACCAAGAGAACTTTCTATCCCGCATAGGTTAAATAGGAGAAATGATTCTACCTTATTTACCAAAGTGTATACACATCATACGTGTTAGAATTAGTATAATGCTTTCGCAAGTGTCTTTCTTTGTGTTAACTTAAAAACCGCCGAAAAACATATGCGAAAACTTGATACGAAGTCATAACTTTTTTGGAGAAATGCGAAATCTTGATATGTAGTCTCAACTTTTTTTTTTGGAGAAATGCAAGATAAGTATTTTTATGAATGTATTGTATAGATTTTTGTTGCTCGTATGGGTTGATTTTGTTTAACTGACATGGTGTCTAGGTTAATCTTGTTCAAATTTAACTATTGAAATCATATTCGTAGGCGTCCTTCTTTGCGTTAACTTAAACACAATGGAAAAGCGTTCGCGATAACTTTATATGAACTCTCAACTTTTTTGGAAATGCGACAAGTATTATAATGAATAGTTTGTATGAATTTTGTTGCTTGAACGATTTAACTCTTTTTAACTGACATGGTGTTTAAGCTGATCTTATTTGAATTTAACTATTGATATAATATTCTAGACATTATATGTGTTTAATAGCACGTAATGACTTTGAACTAACATGTGTAGTTATTGTATGTAGAAGCTCATCTATATATATTCTTATAAAAAAGAATAACATGAGTCGTTATTGAATTGAGATAATTACAAAATAAAATATTTTCGGATATCCTTACTTAATATCATAAAGAGGAATAACATGAGTCATTCGTATATATAACAACCTATACTTTTCTAGGTCCTTACTCAACCTCAAACTCAAAATTTATTCTATTTTAGAAGTTACACTATCACCATTATGTATAATTATTTAATTGAATTGCGTAAACAAGAAACACCCTCTTGTGCACTATGACTTCAGACTAAATTTAGTCTACCACATTTCAATACTTTGCCACTACTCCAATACATAATTTAAATGCTATGGCATTTGCAATTTTACTTACGTAAAGTCATTAATTTATTAAACACATTTCACAACTTGCATGGACACACAATGTATCTGACACACCCAACAATTATTTTTAATACATTCTTACATTCTCTAAAATTACTACAAGAGTACAAAAAAATATTTTCGTACATCTTTATAATTCTTTTACTAAGCCCACTTAATTATACGTATTTAACATTTACCACAAAACTATTGCCAAATACCTATTTTTAATACTCAATACACACACAAAATACATTTTATAAAATTTTACACACTCTCAACTTATTTTATTTAAACATGCCGCCCCCCTAACACCCTATAAACTTATTTTAAGTTACAAACCATGCTTATTAATAAATCATTTTGACTTTGACAAATTTATACACCAAATAAGAGTTGAATATATTGTGCAACAAGTAAAAGTAGGAGACAAGCCCCTATATATCTTTTTTCTTTCGGCTGAACTAGTAACCAAGCACACCCTTTTGTCATTTTTAATCCAAAGCTCATGTACTAGCTTACTATTTTAGTGTAAATACCATGCATGTTTTACTATAAAAGTCAAAAGCAACAATTCTCTTTTTTTGGGTAAAGGGGAGTAATCCTGCACCCTGGTAAATATATTAACCAAATAAACGTTTAAGTACAATGGATATGAGTGAATTCTCATATCTCAGGCCGTTACATAGGCATAAAGCTTACATAACAAGATACTTCCTATTCTCTAAACAAGAAAACAAACCACTACTCAAATGATAACATATGACACAACAAAATAAAAATTACTTCCTAGGACCTTGAAACTTTGTGCCATACATGGCATTAAAGGAATCCAAATTCCCTGGAAGATCACGAACCTGTTTCGCATAGTCGTCGAAGTCATAGTCATCATATTCATCTTCAAACTCGTGGCCACCACCAAAAATATTAACAGACTCATCAAATGGGTTAGCAACAACCTCATCTTCAGAATCAGACACCACAATCTCTCCCACTTTAGAAAAAGGGTTGACTCTCTTAGTAGAAGAGGTAGACGGAATAGGTTGACCATCATCATCCACAAGAGTAGCTTTCCCATCAATAATTAGCTTTTCAAGCTTACCAATTTTCTCAGCTATAGGAGTAGAACCAACATCCATTGATCCCATTGAATCACTCACAAGCTTGGCAGCAGAAGAAGTCCCATTCTCCGGAGGCTTAGACGCCTCACCAAGGTCCTTCCCCCGAGAGCCATCAATACCTGCTTCCTTAGTAGTACCAGAAGACTTCCCAGTCTTCACCGTTTTAGTAGAAGAATCAGCCACAATACTTGGAATGCCTGAGTCATCTTCCACCTCAAGAGTCCCAAAAGAGTTTGACATAGTAATTGGTGTATCTTTAGCAATACCACTAGCAGCTGCCGGTGTCTTCGTCTTTGCAACATATACCTGCTTCCTAGGTGCAAATCTAGGACCCTTACCCATATTAATACCACCAGTCATCTTCGTACCATTAGGTTTGGCTTTCCGATTCTGCACCACCTTAAAACCATCATCAGGTTCATCCACATTAGAGGTGGGGGGAACATCATTATTCTCCATAATACTCTTAGGACAACAAGCAGTATCATGCCCAAACACTTTACATTCCGAACAGTGTGGCGGCTTCCATTCATATTCCACCTTTATACTTGCCGTAGTAAAACCACTATCATCCTTGTTAGGGATCGCCATAGTCACCACATGTTTAAGCTCAAAATGAGATGATAATTCCACAAGAGCACGTGCAAAACTAATACGACCCCATGAATCAACACACATGGAACTTGTAAAAGCATCTAACATAATCGGCTTACCCACTTGAGTAGCAATTAAGCTCAACCCATCTTCTGAATATGCAAGTAATGGAACATTATGCAATTTAATCCAAACAGGAACTCTAGTTACCTCACTTTTAGACAATAGCACATCAGGAGTCCATCTAGTGAGAATGAGAGGAGAATTGCGAATAATCCAAGGGCCCGTTGAAGAACATTCTCAACACCCTCTTTAGAATCGAATTTAAAGAGGAAAACACCATCATCATTCTTCATTAGTTTCTGAAAACCAAACTTACCCTACGTGTTTGAGACGTAGTTCTTAACCAAATGAAAAGCAACATTCTTGCCAACAAAAAAGCCAACAAGTGTATTTTCATACCGGTTGAATACACCCTCCATAGCAGCCTTCGGAAGCACCGTATCATGATTATCGATGCGCGTCTCATTCACCAAGGCACGAAAATTAACTTTCCTAGAGACACGTTCCGGGTTTAACACATTAGCAAATGACCTCACTTCGTTAGTTACACTACCAATCACGTTAGGACCTGAAGTAGAAGCATTCACCACGTTGGGACCAGAATTACTTTCAATCCCCACCCTAGGTTCCGCCCATGGGTCAGTTTGGTCCATGTTAGACGTGCCAGAAACCGTATCAACCGTAACAGTAAAACCAGAATTAGAAGCATTGACCACGTTAGGGGCAAGATCCTCCTTAGAAATATTCGGTTTACCATGGCTAGTGCTCCCCATGTTCGAATCCAACCCACCAAAAATCGTATCCCTGCAACTTGTGTTATCCAGATTGGTGGTACCCCATACAGACTCAAACGAATTCTCCATACCCAGATTACCATCTTGATTTCTAGGGTTTCGCAAAACCCTAGCAGCTATACGTGGTTCGACAATAGTAGGATCAACATCACATCCATGTTGATCTTTAAGGCGTTTAAACCTAGCTTCCAAGGCAGTAATATCCACGCCAACTTGATCGGCCAAGTTGGTGGCTGTAGAGGCAGCTTTAGGCGACCTACTTTCGCTCTCTTTTCCATCCACGTTGGTGGCTTTAGAATTAGCCTTACTCGAAGAACCATCTTTGTTAAAAAAACCCTCTCTCCATCACAAGAAACCCACAAACAGTGAATCAATAGGCACGCAAAGCAATTACACCAGCAGCAACCATATAATCGAACCAAGCAAAAGATAAAACCCTAACTGATAGTTAGGGTTTATACGTAACGCCCTAATAAACTAACCAACCTCCATCGTATGGTGATAATTTGAATGCTTAATTAGGAGTCTTGAAGGTGCACAATCAGTAAACTACGCAGCGAACAAAAAAAACCAAAACGAAACCCTAAAAAACGATTAACAAAACCCTAACATAAAACACCTATAGCGATCAGAAAATAAAAGTAATTAACAAAGTAATTACCAATGTAATCAAATAGCTGTAGACACAATCTAATTAGAGTTTAAAAGAGGATCGATTTGCAGGATGTTAGGGTTTCGAATTTTTCTTTTTGTCGCCAAAGAGGAGAGAGTTGTTTTAGTGTTATTACTTTTTTCGTGATTAAAAAAGCAACAATTCTCCCTTCTTTTTCTTTTGGTTGTCGACAACAGGGGGCACAAACACACATTTCAAACTTTTTTATAACTAGCTTAATGTTTAGCTATTAAAATAATCAAAATACCATGCTTATGTTTGCTATATAAAGGGAGACATGTGAAGCATTGTTTTGCACCAAGAGAAAACTCAAACTCTCACTCACTCACTCATAAATTTCGGCAAGGAGAAGAAACAAGAAATAAATATTTGTGTTAGTACAACAAGTGTGACGGGTTATATTGAGTGTGTATGATGCTTGTTGGATTGGGCCGACAAGCTGTTGATGGGCTAATCTTGTACTAATCCAAGTGATCGGTTGAATCCCTGCACAAGTGAGAGTAAACTGTTAGCCTTACCGTGAGGACGGACCTCACGATTAAGCTCCGGCGTGAGAGTAAGTATACATTCTTGTCAAAGATAATAAGAGTGTGTGTGTTATTATGAGATAGAAAGTTGTACCTTGTGAGGGGGTTAAAACCCCTTTTATAGGCGAGGCTCATTGCTAGGGTTTCCTAACAACTCGCATATAAAAGTTAGTGGCCGGAGTGGGACCCTTATCGGGCAAGGTTCCGTAATAATCGCTGATGCGGACACATAATACTTTCCGCGGCCAGAGGTTTGGTCCGCTAGGCATTCTGCGTACGTCTTTGAGTCTGGACCATAGCCAATTTTGTTATTGGGCTTATTGTTGATCCAGTACTTATGGTTGTCTCGTTGTTGGGCCTGGGCCAGAATGTGTATAGCACCAGCTAAACCAAGTAGGCCTGCTGTACGTGCTATACGTCATCAAGTCTCCCCAGTCTAGTGTATTCATTGCGTGCGGTTCGATTATCAAGTCCACCTACGACCATTATAATGTTTACTTTCAAAACGATCCGGAGCGATATATTCAGGGTTATGCGACGTATGAACAATTTCTACGGATGTGTGATCAAGAAGCGGGGGATCGAGATCGGCTATCAAGAGGACTAGGTCGTACATACCACGTGAACGAGAAGAGGCAGAACAACGTTTAATCGACGACTATTTTGGCGACGCTGACACTTCCTAAGTATACGGAAGAGAAGTTTAGGCGAAGGTATCATATGAGTTCTACACTTTTTAATAAAATAGTCAACAATATTTTAAGTTATGATGTTCACCCTCTTCCCGAGTAATTTTATCTTTTTAGACAACGTTACGATGCTATCGGTCGTTTAAGTATAGGTCCTCTTTTGATGTGCACATCCGCCATCCGCCAACTGGCGTACGGCACTGCGCCTGATGCGTTTGATGAGTACATGCAAGTTGCAACTTAGTCCGTGTTTGTCAAAATGTTTTTCTGTTGCAAGGACTGAAAAAACGTTGAAATTTAAAAGAGTTCAAGAAAGTTCTAGAAAAGATATTGAACGAGCTTTCGGAGTCCTACAAGGTCGTTGGGGAATTATACAACAACCCGTACGTACTTACGGAATCAACGCCTTGAAAAGAATCATGTTATGTTGTATAATGTTACACAGCATGATACTCGAAGACGAAGGATTCGAAGTGAATTTAAGAGATTTGTTTGTTGATCCAAGCCCGAACATAGCAGATCGAAAGATGTGATTTACATATTAGAAAAAACAAAAAAAATCGAGATAGACAAGTGCACGACGATCTTCGACAAGACCTTGTGGAGCATTTATGGAACCTTAATCACTAGTTTGTAACTTTTATTTCTATGTTTACGTACTATGTTTTTATTTATTTATTTATTTTTTATTGATGTAATGTGTTTTTTAATTTTATTTAATGAAGTTTATTTTAGTTAATGGAAAAAAAGCCAACGGCACCCCATTTTCTGTAAATGAAGTTTTTTATTTTATTTAAAGAAAAAAAAAAGTTAATGGCACCACATTTTTTGGTGCCAACGGTAACGGCACAAAATGTGATGCCAAAGGATTTCTGGTGCCATATAGTGTTTTGCTGATGTGACACTGTGTTTTTGGCAACGGCACCAACTCTATGGCTTGATGATACCGGGTCCTCTTATAAGGAGTCTTGTGAGGCCATGGGAGACAAATGGTTATCCCAAATCAGCTCCTGTCAAACTCCTATTTTCCTTACTTCTGAAGTCTTTATAGCAAAATGGCAATGGTCAACCACTAGGGACTAGCTTATTCAGTTATTTGTTTTTTTATTACTATGGGCTGGGCCACAGAAGAGAAGCAAGAAACTAAGAATACAAATTTGTGGGCTTGTTTATTTTTTTGACTTGTATTAATAACCACAACCGATACAGTAGCCTTCAAACTCAAACATCATCTCCACCGAGCGGACTCATTTCACCTCTAGCTCATATCATCATCCAATTCCAGTTTACACTAAAACCGTAAATTCTGTGTTTGTATACAGATACATTAGTTTTGTGTGTGATAAATAAGTAGCCATCTGAACAGGTCCTTGGTCATATCATTAAAAATAAACTTATGTGCTTGGTCAACATTTGCGAGACAGAACAAATTATGTCCTCTTTTTAGTGAACAATTCTAGATTTTGGCTATAAAATGTCTATGTTCGACTAACATAGTTAAAAATCTAAAAAGTTCCATGACACCACACTACATGGCGATCTCTATCACCCACAACACAGATTCATTGTTCCAAACAATATGTAAACAACTATTTCATGAGTGTAAGAGAACACAAGACAAATATAGGTAAGACATTGTTTGAGAATCAACCGATGTGATTGCAATTTAAATATAGCAAAGAAAAAAACGTAGGTGAGGTAAGATGTTCCGTTACTTGATCCATTCCTTATTTGCGAAGTCCACCATAACACGTAGCAGTAGTGAATGCGACATTTAAATCCATATAATTTAAATATAGCAAAACAAAAAAAACATAGGTGAGCTCAAATGTTCCATTACTTGATGCATTCATTATTTGTGAATAGTAGGATGCAACAATGAATGAACATTTAAATGCATTTCCAACCGTAACACGATGCAACAATGAATGCAACTTTTAAATGCATTTCCAAAAATATTAAGACTTCATATCAAGTTTCCCGGTTGGAATGCTCGCTACATTTGCCATTAACGTAGAAACACACCTACCAGGAACCTTCATACTGATTCTAACAAGGGTGTTGTGCATACACTTTGGTATATATTGTAGAATCGTTTCTTTTCTTTAACCTATGTGGGATAAAAATGTTATTTTGGTTTCATCACAAAAACAATACTTTTTACTCATGAATTAGTACTATTCTAATCAATACCAAATATTTGCTCATCAAGTCGTTATATATAGATTGTTTATCTTCCGAATTGAATGTACTCTTATAATTGATACTAAATGATATTCGAGGATAATTATTAAGTGACGATGCAATTATTTTTCAAGATCCCCGGCCTATGGAGTAC
The DNA here is from genome assembly GCA_019973895.1 of Chrysanthemum seticuspe. NCBI lineage: Eukaryota > Viridiplantae > Streptophyta > Magnoliopsida > Asterales > Asteraceae > Chrysanthemum > Chrysanthemum seticuspe. Next base: position 333,185,451 of record BPTQ01000006.1, on the reverse strand, counting down.
AATATCACTCACAACACCAAATCATTGTTACAAACACTATTAAAATGACTATTTCCTTTAAGTGGGAGACCAATAAACAGAAACATAAGTGAGACATTGTACAAAAGGTTTACTGGCTTAGAAGAAGTATCATTAGTAACACCATCTCAATGCAAATATATGTCTCGCGCAGTAAACCATCCTTGTTGGTTACATAGTTTAGTTCAAGTTTCCAAAGAACAAAGTTAGGACACCATATAAAATCATTAAGTTTTCAAAGAAAAAAGTTTGGGCACATGCTAATATACTTTCGCATACGTTAACAACGTACCTAAAAAGCTCATAGTAACCAGAAAACAAATAGAGTAGTAGTTCAATTACACTCTCGTATATTAACTAGGATCAAATTTTATCAATAACCTATGTGGGATGGGAAGTTGTCATGGTTTTCACAAACAAAAACAATCATGTACCTAGCAATATCCTTGACTCGTGCATTTGTACTAGTATAACCAATATTGTTGTACGTGTTCACTGTAATCGTTTATCTTCTAAATCTACTTTGATAATTGATGCTAAGTGTTAGACAATTAAACCCGTAGGTATTATGTTTATTATGGATCACTATTTATAATGACAATTACATGAGAGATATTAAACCCTAATGGACCCGAAGCCCACAAACCGGGCTTAGGCCTACTATTTATCTCTAATACACCCCCGCAGTCCGAGCGGCGAAATCGCGAAAGTTCGGACTGAAGTAGAAAACAAAATAAAACATTAAAGTAATAACTAGTTATTTGATGAAAACATCTGACATCAAGCAGAAGCAAATCTTCAAAACCGAATGTGACGAACTGATAAACCTGAAAAAAACCGAAGTAACTCTTTTTGCGGATAAACCAAAGTATCCTTGCGGATAACCCAAAGTATCCATTGCAGAGAATAAGTCAATGTATTCTCTACCATTTTTTTTTTATTATTGCATATCATACATCATAAGAAGGAAACTAGAATAAATAATAATACTAATTACGAGTAAAGAAGAAAAGAAGATTGTTGCCATATTTGATGGTCAACGATGACGGCTAAGCAAAAGGAACACAGATTAGAGGGTTGATGGCTGAGAGATGGGTTGATGGCTGAGATAGAGAGATTGGAGGGGGTAGTATAGACGACAGATTAGAGGGAGAAGCACTAGACCAAGAAAGAGAGGCAACGGAGGAGGTTTGACGGGTGGCTTAGAGTAGGCGGCTCAACATAGCCACCTAGGTTTGAGGATCAGACCCGCTCTGAAACCATGTTAGACAATTAAACCCGTAGGTATTATGTTTATTATTGATCACTATTTATAATGACAATTACATGAGAGATATTAAACCCTGATGGACCCGAAGCCCACAAACCGGGCTTAGGCCTACTATTTATCTCTAATACTAAGTTCCGGTGTAATTTCTAAGTGACGAGATGCAATTAGATACGAAAATCCTCCATGTAGTAATCTTATCACCCACAACAACGCAGATTCATTAACAATATGGAAACGACTATCACTTCTACAAAAACCAGGCTAATGCAACGAAAATTTACAACGGTAGATTTTCGTTGCAAATTTGCAACCGTAATGCAACGAATGACCAACCCAATAACATCGACAAAAAAACTGGTTGCAAAATAAAAACATATTTCTTTTACTTTTATTTTTATTTTTTCCGTTGCAAATTATATAAATTTCCTACGGAAAAGCAACGAGAGACAAAAAATAAATATAAAAGAAATTAAAATTTCTTTTGCGATGCAAATTTTCATAATTTCCAATGGAATAGCAACCGAAAACAAAATTTAAATCTAAAAGAAATTATCACTTGTTTTCCGTTGCAATTCGGTTGCAAATTTTCAATATTTGCAATGGAATAGCAACGGAAGACTTCTAAAATAAATTACCACTAATTTTCTGTTGCAAAAACCTAAATTTGAAAGAAGCGGCAAGTACGAAATACATAATTTAAATATAAAAGGAATTATCATTCCTTTTCGTTGTAATTCTGTTGCAAACTAAAAAAAAAATTGCATTAATTTGCAACAAAAGATTACTATAAAATGTAAAAAGAATTATTTTTGATTGTCGTTGCAAATCCCTTGCCTTTATCTTTTCGTGTTAATCCACTAGAGAACTCATTAAAAGATTAATGAACCTCGTAGCAGGGGTAATGACAAAATAGATTAAATAAGTGTGTGTATATAGTGTGTAAAATGATGAAGACGACTCTTTGTTCTTATGAACAAGCATATCTAGTCATGATGAGGGCATTATTGTTTTGGATAAAACCTTAAACGGTGATATGATGGTTTAGTTGCAGCGACCGTGATCTTCCATCAGAAAAACATTATTGTCGCATATTCAGTCTAGCACCCTAATGAGAAATCCTTGTGATGTACTCCGTACTTTGTAGTGCACACTCTTTGTTCATTGAGTTCATGGGAGATTCTATCTCGTGGACCTGAAACTCATTTGATCATCATTGCTATTATAGTTTGTCCCTTGGTATCTTATTTCTTCATTGTCTGAGTTTCTTATTTCTTCATTGTCCAAGTTTGTTTCATTTGGATAGTGGGTTAGTTTGTATCTTTGTGCTTTGTTAATGTTCTGTTTTTTTGAATCCTTTTCACATGTAATTAGATTGATTAGTTGTAGGAATGTCGTGTATTGTATCTTTTGTACTCTTGTTTGGTTCTATATATTGTTGCCTTTCTAAAAAAAAAGTTTATTTTAGCTTCTGTGATAAGCTTATTTACTTTTATTATCAAATGATAGATATCATATGTATTAATAATGGTTCCTATTATAGGAGAAATATCAAGCATCTATGATTAAGAGTCATGGGGAGGACGTTGAGTCACACCCCCATGATCAAGAAATGTGGAATGAAATCACTCTAGTGAACAGAGGCATTACACATGGGGCGGGAAAATCATGTGATCCCATATTTGTGTTGATAGAAATACCTTCCACTCGGATCACCTCTACGTCATATCCACCTGATGTGGTAAGTTTATTAATTCTTTTGCTCATATTCGTTAGGTCTATGTGAATTAGAAGTAAATCTAATTATTTTGGTGGATAGAAAAGAACATTATTTGTTGAAATGGGTCGAAACAGATTATTGTGGTTGTATCATTTTTAAATATATTAAGTAGAGTATTTATGCATTAAAATGAGTTATAATGGGTTTCAATATGGTGATTTCTAGGTTGAAGTATTGCAAAAGTATGTTGAAGAGCTGAAGGAAGCGAGAGCACGAGATAATGAACTTTTTGAGGAGGCTAAAGAAGAGAACAAAAGGCAATATGAAGAAAAACTTAAATCTCATGCGTCAGCAATGAAGGAAGAAGTGATGAAAAAAGCGAATGCAAAGATTGCTGAAATGTTTGCACAATATACACAACAGCCTCCAATTCCTCCTCCCTAGTAAACAGTTGTTGCATTTGGTAAAGCTTTTGATACACTCTCTAACTCATTAACTCATAACACTGAGTTTAGATAGAATGCTTTTAATGACATTTATGATATTTGGATGTTCGTATGATTAGTATTTCCAGTTTGATACGTATTCACAAATGTTTGGCTTTAACTGGAAAGCAAAGGGCTAACTGGAAGGAAAGGGGCTGAATATTGTTATTTTAAAGAAAAATTCATGTATGTTTTCGCAATGGAATTGCAACTGCATTGACGAGGTTATCGATTTTGAAAATCTGTTGCAAAATGTTATTGATGCAAACATAGAAATTTCTGTTGCAAAATGACTGATGCAAACACAGCTGCAAATATTGGTTGTTGCAAAACTTACCGTTGCAAAACCCTTAGCAAATTATAGCCGTTGCAAATTATGTGTTGATGCAAAAAATATTCGTTGCAAAATTGTGAAAAAAAATATTCGTTGCAAAAATGGTATGTAGTTCTAACGAATTATCTTTCTTTGCAAAACAGTTGCAAAATTTTTTCTTCCTGTTGCAGTTCGGTTACAAATTAAATTTGCATGGAGCCTTTTTGCAATAGTCGGAATTCGTTGCATTTCCGTTGCAAATAGGCTCTTGCAATGGATTTGCATTGTATTTAGACGGTTGCATTAGGCCAGTTTTGTTGTAGTGTATTTCATGAGAGTAGAAAACAAAAAGGAAAGATAGGTAAGACATTGTTTGAGAATCAACCAAAGTGATTGACTATTATCTATGCAAATAAAAAACTTAGTTGAGATGAGATCTTCCATTACTTGGTCCATTCATTATTTGCGTAGTCCACAGTAACACTTAGCAAGTTTGAATACAATATATAAATGCATTTCCTGTTAGCATGTTTGAACACAACATTTAAATGCATTTAAAAAATATTAAGACATTATATCAAGTTTTCTAAGTCGCTCCATCATGTGTTTAACATTAAAAGGGGAAAGAACAACCTTGAAGGCATCATTCTAATTCTAATATACATGATGTGTATACACTTTGGTATATAAGTTGATAAGGTACCTTATTATTGTTTTTGTAGTGAAAACCGAGAGAACTTTCTATCCCACATAGGTTAAAGAGGAGAAATGGTTCTACTTTATATACCAAAGTGTATGCACATCATACATGTTAGAATTAGTATGATGCTTTCGAAGTCGTTGTTGCTTCTGTTAATGAACAAACAAATACAACTACGTACCTTGAAAACTGATATGAAAGTCTTAGCGTTTTTGGAAAAATACCTTTAAATTTCGCATTCACCATTTTATATTATGGTGAAAATTGATATGAAGTCTTAGCATTTTTGGAGAAATGTGTTTAAACTTTGCACGTTTTAAATTATGATGATAATATGAAGTCGTTGTTGCTTCTGTTAATGAACAAACAAATACAACTACGTACCTTGAAAACTGATATGAAAGTCTGCGTTTTTGGAAAAATACCTTTAAATTTCGCATTCACCATTTTATATTATGGTGAAAATTGATATGAAGTCTTAGCATTTTTGGAGAAATGTGTTTAAACTTTGCACGTTTTATATTATGATGATAATATGATTGTGTGAATAATTGTTAAGTGTTATAATGAATGGATTGTAAGCTCCCGGAAAATTTCAATGTACTTAACGTTTTAATCAAGAATTGATCACGATCTATTTCGTCATGAAATTTTCTAAACATCACTTTTGCATATCATTTGACATATGCATGATCAACGCAGTTTGAGCGTTCATAAATATACCGTTGTGATCTAAATAAATTTCCCCACTATCCTGATAACCTTAAAATACGTAATGAATACGTAAAAATTTGTAAAAATTACGAATTAAATTATAATAAAAATATATAATATCCGTATTGGGCCTCGGAACTCATTGGACTTTTCACCACTCGAACCCGACACGTAAATGGGCCTTGTAACCGGGCCAAGCCCACGCTATATCTTTATTTGGGCCTTTGCCGGATTGCATCTCTAGCCCAACACCATTTTTCTCATTCTTTCCTTTTGGGCCTCGTTAAACGGATCCAAAAATCCCAAGCCCATAACCACCTAATGGAAACATATAGCTAACATTCATGTTTTGTGTTTCTGTTTTGTAACCGGACGAGAAGCAAGAAACAAGAACCAAACTAGAAACAAAAATACTTTTCTTTTGAAACCATGTGTTGTCGTGAGAAAAGAACAAAGGAGACACAAAAACCACCCATTTAGCCACCCTAAGCAATTATAAAAATGCCTAAGCTAAACTAAACCCCATTTGACTCAACCAAGACTTTATAATCCATGGGTCCTTAGCTACTACCACCCACGACACAAGAAGAAATTCACAAACATTACTTGGACCTTAATCCTTTGCGTGTGTACATGATCAAAAGAGACAAACCCATACACTTAGTCACCCTAAGCCAATAAAATACTACTCTAAACACACTTTGACTCAAACCAAGACTTCCTTAACCAATGGATACTATGTTTCAATTGACTTGACTAGGCATTGCATGCCTTACATGTTGGCTGCCCTCAACCCCACGCCAAGAAACATAGACACAAAACATAAACAAATACATTTCTACATGTGTCTAATGAAGTAGAGATTAGGAGAGCTACAAGTAAAATAATGTAAAAGCCATGCTTATGCTTTCTTTAAAAACACACATCTTCTTCACATAAGCTTTCAAAAACTCAAACATATCTCTTACTCATAAAAATCGTCCATCGTGGTATTAAGAGAAGCAAAAGGAGGAAAACGGGAAAAGAATTAGAAAAGCTTGGGATTAATATAGGCGAATAACATTATAAGGAGAACAAGGGGGTTCTCGTTGGTCATTCCTTTCGTTCACATCTCACTCGTATCATCACCACTCATTTCGAGTGAAGTAAGTCCCTCCCAACTCGTTTCCTTTTCATTTCTTTGCTTACATTTAGTTCTCACACATTAGATATGATATGCACACCGTTACAACACAACTCGTATGGTACGCTTGATCACAACACATAGTCACACGTTAAAAACTAGTCTAACATGTTGAAGACACATCACAAATCTTTAGAAACACAACACGAGCACATCACATCTACACTTCGTTAAACACACGCCTAGACAAACGGGCCTAAAGCCCAACTATCGAGCCCAATAAGCCTAATCCGAGTCCAATAATGATCTAACCCGGCCCAATGTGATCAAAATAAGCTAATAAGCTAAAGAAATAAGCTAGAGATAAGCTTGTACTAGTTTTGTAAAGTTTGCGTTTATTTCAATAGTAGTTCGGATCAAATTTGCAAAACAAATGAGTATCGGGTCAAAAGGTAACATATTTAAAAGTTAAAGGGTCACTTATAAGTGAAACAAATATTTTGTAAAAGTCTAAGGACTAGAAATATTAATTTTGAAAGTACAAGGGCAATATATACGTGTGCATGTACGCATGGAAACTCCAAGGGCCGAATATGTAAAGTACCTAAACTAGAGATTATAAACTTTGGGTTAGAAATGACAAGTTTGGAAAAGTAAAGGTTGAAGGCGTATAAAAGGAACCTAGAGGGCTGTTTTCGTAAAATCAGTTTTACCAAGGGACTAAAAATGTCATTTCTGAAAGTCTTGATATAAAATACATTTTGGGTACAAAGTGTCATTTTCTAATAGTATAAGGACTAAACTTGTACTTTTTGTAACTCAAGGGTAAAAAGTGTAAATTCGGGAAAAGTTTAGAAAAACTTATAAACCCATAATAACTTCGTAAAAACAAGTATCTTGACCATATGAGTATTTTATTTTCGGATAACGGTAAATGTATTACTTATATATATATATATTATAAGATTATAATTATATATATATATCAAGTCCGATAAAACACACGGGGAATTTATTCAAACACGTTAAAATACTCAACAAATCTATTAAGATCACAACGGGGGAAACATTTCACTTATGCGTAAGTGACGATCACTAGTTAAGACAATGTAGCATTAACTTAAAACGTTAATCACGATCGCGCACTATTGGATTGGACAATCCAATGATCTATTGAATAAGAATATTCAATGCTCTATTATTTTGGTCGCGAACCAAAATGCTCATTACTGAGACTCGCCATCTCATCATTTTAGGTTTCGAGTTGGAACCTCCGCTACATTGTGCTTGATCTATTTTTGCGTGTGCATTATCAACAAGGTGAGTTCATAGCCTCGCTTTTACTTTATTTTTATAAACCCCGCGAGGGAGATACATGCTCTAAACTAGAACACAAGGGTTTTTCATAAATGCTTGATCTTCTTGATTATTGGTATTGCCTAAGTTGTTAGCCACAAGTCCCCTGATCATGAACCATTAGTCACCGCGAGTGAACGTAGATATCGTGAATAGTACTATGGGGAATAACGAACCCCGTTTCGGTTATAGAGAAATAACCGGGGCGCACCATATCGAATTTCTTTAGGTAATTGGCTATTACCTCCTTTGGGGCATATTTACGTACACTGGTAATTCGGTGTATGCAGTTGAGTTTTGGTTTCATGAGCTTAGCGCATAATAATCTGTGATATTTTCATTATGATATTGTTAGTTTACAATGATCATGATCTTATACTTGTGTTCAACTTATTTTAAACCTATGGACTTCACTCAACATTTTTGTTGACCTTTTTAAGCATGTTATCTCAGGTAATCAGTGAAGATTATGACCAAGGTGCGGAACGGGGCATGGCAAGGCTTATCTGGTGGTGTAAAACATAAAAGTTATCATTTCTTTCAAACTCATGATCTTTCTTTTGGGAAAAACACTTGATCTATTTACAATATTTTGTAACAAACTATGAGTTTTCGATGAATGATAACTATTTTAATAAAACGTCTCTTTTGAGTCGTTTTCTATAATTGTTGACTATGATCTCCATTCAAGTAACACCCGAATTAGTCTTCCGCTGTCATTAAGATTTTCGGGGGTGTTACAGATTGGCATCAGAGCCAAGGTTATAGAGAACCAAAGAGTTTTTTTCAAAATCATTTGGACTATAACCGCACTTTTAAAACGGGACTATTTTACACCACTGCCTTACGCCCTTCCGTGACCGCTCTATGCATTAGGATTGATGCATCACTAGATCATAAGTAAATGGCATTCATTTTAAGTTAGGCATGGAGATTTGCTTAGCTAACTGAAATAATTATATTATTTGGCATTTACTTACATTAATTTATGGGTTGTTACAGTACCATGTCTGCATCCCACCCAGTAGTTCTGTCCTCTGACACCGAGATGGATGACACCATGTCCTCTACGACTGTCACTATGCCAGCTCATCCCAGTCCTGTCATACCAGCTACTGTTTCGGACGAAACTGAACCTTTTGAAGAAGGTGAAGTTGCCCGAACTCCTACTGCTCCAGCTATGACTGCTCATCCTCAAGAGTACAATGCTTTTGCTTCCATGACCCTAGATCAGTACTATGAGTCGCAGCAATGGCTACCTGCTTCAGATGTTGCTGTGGATGATGAATCATCCAAATCATCAGAAAGCACTGACTCTACTTCATCAGATTCTTCTGGATCATCTGCTCAAGCTATCCGTCGTCGTCGACGTATGATTCGTGTTCTTAAGCCTGATGAACCTGAGCCGCTTGGAGTGCCTTATAGACTGCATCCAAATGGTAAGACCTTCAAACGCACTGCTAGGAAGCGTGTGCGACCCATCACCATGACTCATGTGATGCCACCAGCTCAGTCATCACCAGCTCAGTCACCACCTGCTCAGTCATCACCAGTTTCATCTAGTGTTCCACCTACTGCTACTTCACCACCACTGCCACTTACTGTGTTCTACCGTCAGACTACTACTGTTCCTGTTTCATCACCACCGACAGCATCACCTCCTTTGGACACTTTTAGTGAGCCAATTTTACCGCTCTGCATCAAATATTATCCACCATCACTATCTGATCCTGAAAAGCCTACTCAAGTGGACAACGAGGCCGGGCCAAGGAAGAAATCCGGTGCTAGAAGATGGTCATTCTTGATACCTTTACTTAGACGTTGGAGAGAAGAGGAAGGAGCGCCTAGTTCCTTTGAGCTTGGAGAAAGCTCGACTACTGCACCAGCTCCAGTCATACCTGTTACCGGTGAACCAGTGCACCACACTATTCCTCTGTTGGCTACAAGACTTATCAGGCATGAAGATCAACTGAATGAACTCATGGCACATTATGATGAGATTCCGCTAGTGAGGATAGAGAGCTTGGAAGAAGAAGTCGAGAACCTTGTGGTAGGACGCTACTCCATCGAGATCGTGTTTGATATGATGAGTACGCAAATTATGGAGGCAAGGGAGGCTGTTAACCAATTGACTCGGAGATTGGAGACTGCTATTCGTGATGCTAGCACTTTGAGAGAGACTGCTTTGGGTCGAGAGAGAGTCCTACATCACGAGCTTGCATCTGCTCATGCTCACACTGCCATACTGGAGGAGAGGATTGATAACCTCGAGGCGAGAGACCAAGCCCGTGAGCAGCAGATTCGAGACCTGACAGCTATAGTCGAGGAGATTCGTCGTCGTCAGGATGACGCATCGGGAGATGCGTAGATCCTAGTCATCTTTATCTTAGTGTGTGTCATAAAGCCGCCATATGAGGCATTAAGGCTTGTATCATTTTGGTTTGTAACCTTGGAACAAGTATTATGATGATGTAACTTATGGTTGTGAACAAACTATGTAACGATGTATTCCATGGTTGTATTTCTATTATTCTAATGTTATGTTATTACTCCTCGGTGATGTATGCCGAACAAATCCTTATGTCCTTACATATATATATTATGATTTGTTGAGAAAAATCATATTCATATCATATCACTTAAAGTGGTAATCTGGACTATTATGAAATGTATAATATGAAATCAATTTTATCATCGATCGATAATTTCTTAATCTTGGTATTTATTCTTGAAAATTTTAGAAAAATGGTCAAGAAGAAAGCTACCTCATCCACCATCACTCCCGCAGCTATTCAGAAAATGGTCGCTGAAAGTGTTAGCGCAGCTATAGCACAACATGTCGCTGATACTGCTAAAGCCGAAGCTGAACGCATTGAAGCTGAACGACTTGCCCAAGAGGCACGTGAAGCTGAAATTGCAAGAGAAGCTGAGAATGCCCGAATTGCTCGAGAGGCTGAAGCTGAGCGTGTCGCTCAAGCAGCACGTGAGGCTGAAGCTGCTCGCATTGCTGAAGAGAATCGTGTCGCAGAAGCTGCACGTCTTCTTGAAATGGCAAACTCAAATGCAACTAACACTCCAACAAATCAAAGTGAGTCCACTTTAACTCGCAAGTGTAATTACAAAGAGTTCATGAACTGCAAGCCGACATTCTTCAAGGGCACTGAAGGTGCTATTGGTCTACTTCATTGGTTTGAGAGAACCGAGACTGTATTTCTTCTAAGTGACTGCACAAATGATTGCAAAGTCAAGTTTGCGACTGGAACTTTGTTAGAAGATGCGTTATCTTGGTGGAAAGGTCATGCTCAACCAATTGGAATGGAAGAAGCTTGTAAGATCTCATGGTCAGATCTGAAACAACTGTTAATGAAACAGTATTGCCCGAGGACTGAGATCAAGAAACTCGAAGATGAGTATTACCACTTGGCTGCTAAAGGTAATGATCTCAAGACATACTTCAAGAGATTCCACGAGCTGAGAGCTTTATGTCCTCATCTGTTTCCCACCAATGAAAAACTTTTGGAAGCTATGATCGGAGGTTTACCTCGAAGCATCGAAGGAGATGTTATCGCTTCGAAGCCAAAAACTGTTGAAGAAGTTGTCATCGTATCCCACCGCCTTATGGAACCAATACTAAAGCTTGCAAATGCACAAGGCTCAAGTGACAACAAAAGAAAGTTTGATGATCGGAAAACCTCAAATTCCAACCACTATCGATCCAACAACAACAATCGGAACAACAACAACCATTATCACCACAACAGAAATCAACACCACAATCGGCAAAACCGAAGGCAAGAAGCCGCAAGGGCTTATGCTGCACCCACTGCTGGAAAAGGGTATGTAGGACCACATCCCCAGTGTAACAGATGTTTGATGCACCATTCTGGACCTTGTACTGTGAAGTGCGATAAGTGCAACAAGGTAGGTCATCAAGGAAAACATTGTCGAAACCCTGGAAGAGGCAACACTGTGACAAACATGAACTGCTATGGATGTGGAGAACCCGGTCATTTCAAGAGTCAATGCCCAAAGTTAAATGTCGTTCAAACAAACAATGCGCGTGCAAGAGTGTACATGCTAGGAGATGGAGATGCACCGTTGAACCCTGACATTGTGACGGGTACGTATTCTCTTAACAATCATTCTGCAAAAATCTTGTTTGACTCTGGAGCCGATAAGAGTTTTGTATCTACTACTTTTGCACCATTACTTGAAATATCCCCAATCGCCTTAGATACAACTTATGAGATAGAACTTGCCGATGGGAAAATAATAGGAACCAACACCATAATCCGTAATTGTCCTATTCTATTACAAGATCATTCGTTCCTCATAGATCTTTTGCCAATCAAACTTGGAAGTTTCGATGTCGTAATTGGCATGGATTGGTTGTCCAAACACCGTGCTAGGATTGTTTGTGACGAGAAAACCGTTCATATCCCGATCAACGGTGAAACATTAGTCATCCAAGGAGACCAAAGTAGAAAGTACTTAAGTATCATATCCTGTGCGAAATCAATAAAGTACATGGAAAAAGGATGTTATGCCTTCTTAGCTCAAGTAACGGAAAAGAAGTCGGAAGAGAAACGACTAGAAGATGTACCTGTAATCAAGGAATTTTCTGAGGTGTTTCCAGAAGATTTACCTGGACTTCCACCTGCTCGACAAGTCGAATTTCAAATCGATCTTATTCCTGGAGCTACTCCTGTAGCACGAGCACCGTACCGTTTAGCGCCCTCAGAAATGCAAGAGTTATCCAAACAACTAGAAGAGCTATCCGAGAAAGGATTCATTAGACCAAGTTCCTCACCCTGGGGAGCACCGGTGTTATTCGTTAAGAAGAAAGATGGATCATTCCGGATGTGTATCGATTATAGAGAATTGAACAAGCTCACAATCAAAAACCGCTATCCCTTACCAAGAATCGATGATCTGTTTGATCAATTACAAGGCTCGAGTGTATACTCGAAGATTGATTTAAGATCTGGATATCATCAGTTACGGGTAAGAGAAGAAGATATACCCAAGACCGCATTTAGAACTCGATATGGCCATTATGAATTCCAAGTAATGCCATTCGGTTTAACTAATGCACCTGCTGTATTTATGGACCTCATGAATAGAGTCTGCAAACCATATTTGGATAAATTCGTCATTGTGTTCATTGACGATATTCTCATATACTCTCGTAATAAAGAAGAACATGCGGAACATTTAAAGACTGTCCTGAAGTTACTCAAGGATGAAAAATTGTACGCAAAGTTTTCCAAGTGTGATTTTTGGATTGAGACAGTCCAATTTCTTGGTCATGTGATTGACAGTGAAGGAATCCATGTGGATCCCGCAAAGATCGAATCTGTTAAGAATTGGCCAGTACCCACTAATCCCACTGAAATTCGTCAATTCTTAGGACTTGCTGGTTATTATCGAAGATTCATCGAAGGTTTCTCGAAAATAGCTAAGCCATTGACCGAGTTAACCCAGAAAACGAAGAAATTCGAATGGGGAGACGATCAGGAATCAGCTTTTCAACTTCTAAAGAACAAGCTTTGCGAAGCACCTATCTTGGCACTACCGGAAGGAGCCGAAGATTTTGTAGTATATTGTGATGCTTCACACATGGGTTTAGGCGCTGTCCTCATGCAAAGGAACAAAGTGATTGCTTATGCGTCACGACAACTCAAAACTCATGAGAAGAATTATACTACTCACGATCTAGAACTTGGCGCCGTGGTATTTGCACTCAAATTATGGAGACATTATCTGTACGGAACCAAGTGTATAGTGTACACTGATCACAAAAGTCTTCAACACATCTTAGATCAAAAGGAATTGAATATGCGTCAACGTCGCTGGCTTGAATTGCTTAGTGATTATGACTGCGAGATCCGTTACCATCCTGGAAAGGCAAATGTTGTTGCCGATGCTTTAAGCAGAAAAGATCGCCCTAAGCCACTTAGAGTGAGATCATTGGGAATGGTAATCAATTCACCCCTGCCGTCGAAAATTCTTGAAGCTCAAATCGAAGCTCTTAAAGAAGAAAATAGGCCGAATGAGAAGATTTATGGCATGCCGGAGAATGAGAATGGATTCGTGAAGAGATCGGACGGAACGCTATGTTTCAAAAATCGAAGTTGGATTCCACTCTTTGGAGGTATCCGAGAACTCATCATGCATGAATCACATAAATCAAAGTATTCCATACATCCTGGTCCCAACAAGATGTATCAAGATCTAAAGCTTTTGTACTGGTGGCCTAATATGAAGGCTGATATCGCTGTATACGCCAGTAAATGTTTGACATGCTTGAAAGTTAAAGCTGAACATCAAAAGCCATCTGGATTGCTAACTCAACCAGAACTTCCCGTATGGAAATGGGAAAGAATCACAATGGACTTTATCACGAAGTTGCCAAAAACTTCTAATGGTTTTGACACCATTTGGGTTATTGTAGACCGTCTTACAAAGTCCGCTCATTTCTTGCCAATCAAGGAGAACGACGAGATGATTACACTCGCTAGATTGTACATCAAAGAGATTGTTTCTCGTCACGGTGTACCAATCTCTATCATATCTGATCGTGATAGCCGATTCACCTCAAGATTTTGGCAAACGCTTCAAAAAGCCATGGGTACCAACTTAGATATGAGTACCGCGTACCATCCTCAAACAGATGGACAAAGTGAAAGAACGATCCAAACTCTGGAAGACATGCTAAGAGCATGTGTGATTGATTTCGGAAAAGGATGGGATAAGCACTTACCTCTGGCTGAATTCTCTTACAACAATAACAGTTATCATGCCAGCATTAAAGCTGCTCCTTTTGAAGCACTTTATGGAAGAAAATGCCGATCGCCAGTTTGCTGGGCGGAAGTTGGAGAAGTACAACTTACAGGCCCCGAAATTGTCCAAGAGACAACTGAAAAGATAATGCAAATTCGGCAAAGATTGCAAGCAGCTCGAGATAGACAAAAGAGCTACGCAGATGTTCGAAGAAAACCAATGGAATTCCAAGTCGGAGACCGTGTAATGCTCAAAGTATCACCCTGGAAAGGGATGGTCAGATTTGGAAAAAGAGGAAAGCTCAAACCTCGATACGTCGGACCATTTAAAATTCTTCAAAGAATTGGTCCAGTGGCATATAAACTTGATCTTCCCGAAGAACTTAGCCGAGTACATGACACGTTCCATGTCTCAAATCTTAAGAAGTGTCTTTCGGATGAAACTCTAGTCGTACCACTCAAGGACATCCAGCTCAATGACAAACTTAGCTTTGTCGAAGAACCAGTCGAGATCATGGACAGAGAAGTTAAAAGGCTTAAGCAAAGCCGCATTCCTATCGTTAAAGTTCGATGGAATCATAAGAAACGAGGTGCAGAGTTCACCTGGGAGCGCGAGGATATAATGCGTTCCAAGTATCCCCACCTGTTCATCTAGATCACCCATGACAGCCTCTGCGAGTTTAACCGCGGGACGCGGTTCTCTTAAGGGGTAGGTACTGTAAGCTCCCGGAAAATTTCAATGTACTTAACGTTTTAATCAAGAATTGATCACGATCTATTTCGTCATGAAATTTTCTAAACATCACTTTTGCATATCATTTGACATATGCATGATCAACGCAGTTTGAGCGTTCATAAATATACCGTTGTGATCTAAATAAATTTCCCCACTATCCTGATAACCTTAAAATACGTAATGAATACGTAAAAATTTGTAAAAATTACGAATTAAATTATAATAAAAATATATAATATCCGTATTGGGCCTCGGAACTCATTGGACTTTTCACCACTCGAACCCGACACGTAAATGGGCCTTGTAACCGGGCCAAGCCCACGCTATATCTTTATTTGGGCCTTTGCCGGATTGCATCTCTAGCCCAACACCATTTTTCTCATTCTTTCCTTTTGGGCCTCGTTAAACGGATCCAAAAATCCCAAGCCCATAACCACCTAATGGAAACATATAGCTAACATTCATGTTTTGTGTTTCTGTTTTGTAACCGGACGAGAAGCAAGAACCAAGAACCAAACTAGAAACAAAAATACTTTTCTTTTGAAACCATGTGTTGTCGTGAGAAAAGAACAAAGGAGACACAAAAACCACCCATTTAGCCACCCTAAGCAATTATAAAAATGCCTAAGCTAAACTAAACCCCATTTGACTCAACCAAGACTTTATAATCCATGGGTCCTTAGCTACTACCACCCACGACACAAGAAGAAATTCACAAACATTACTTGGACCTTAATCCTTTGCGTGTGTACATGATCAAAAGAGACAAACCCATACACTTAGTCACCCTAAGCCAATAAAATACTACTCTAAACACACTTTGACTCAAACCAAGACTTCCTTAACCAATGGATACTATGTTTCAATTGACTTGACTAGGCATTGCATGCCTTACATGTTGGCTGCCCTCAACCCCACGCCAAGAAACATAGACACAAAACATAAACAAATACATTTCTACATGTGTCTAATGAAGTAGAGATTAGGAGAG
Source organism: Chrysanthemum seticuspe (assembly GCA_019973895.1). Taxonomy (NCBI): domain Eukaryota; kingdom Viridiplantae; phylum Streptophyta; class Magnoliopsida; order Asterales; family Asteraceae; genus Chrysanthemum; species Chrysanthemum seticuspe. Next base: position 333,169,246 of record BPTQ01000006.1, on the reverse strand, counting down.
CTACAAGTAAAATAATGTAAAAGCCATGCTTATGCTTTCTTTAAAAACACACATCTTCTTCACATAAGCTTTCAAAAACTCAAACATATCTCTTACTCATAAAAATCGTCCATCGTGGTATTAAGAGAAGCAAAAGGAGGAAAACGGGAAAAGAATTAGAAAAGCTTGGGATTAATATAGGCGAATAACATTATAAGGAGAACAAGGGGGTTCTCGTTGGTCATTCCTTTCGTTCACATCTCACTCGTATCATCACCACTCATTTCGAGTGAAGTAAGTCCCTCCCAACTCGTTTCCTTTTCATTTCTTTGCTTACATTTAGTTCTCACACATTAGATATGATATGCACACCGTTACAACACAACTCGTATGGTACGCTTGATCACAACACATAGTCACACGTTAAAAACTAGTCTAACATGTTGAAGACACATCACAAATCTTTAGAAACACAACACGAGCACATCACATCTACACTTCGTTAAACACACGCCTAGACAAACGGGCCTAAAGCCCAACTATCGAGCCCAATAAGCCTAATCCGAGTCCAATAATGATCTAACCCGGCCCAATGTGATCAAAATAAGCTAATAAGCTAAAGAAATAAGCTAGAGATAAGCTTGTACTAGTTTTGTAAAGTTTGCGTTTATTTCAATAGTAGTTCGGATCAAATTTGCAAAACAAATGAGTATCGGGTCAAAAGGTAACATATTTAAAAGTTAAAGGGTCACTTATAAGTGAAACAAATATTTTGTAAAAGTCTAAGGACTAGAAATATTAATTTTGAAAGTACAAGGGCAATATATACGTGTGCATGTACGCATGGAAACTCCAAGGGCCGAATATGTAAAGTACCTAAACTAGAGATTATAAACTTTGGGTTAGAAATGACAAGTTTGGAAAAGTAAAGGTTGAAGGCGTATAAAAGGAACCTAGAGGGCTGTTTTCGTAAAATCAGTTTTACCAAGGGACTAAAAATGTCATTTCTGAAAGTCTTGATATAAAATACATTTTGGGTACAAAGTGTCATTTTCTAATAGTATAAGGACTAAACTTGTACTTTTTGTAACTCAAGGGTAAAAAGTGTAAATTCGGGAAAAGTTTAGAAAAACTTATAAACCCATAATAACTTCGTAAAAACAAGTATCTTGACCATATGAGTATTTTATTTTCGGATAACGGTAAATGTATTACTTATATATATATATTATAAGATTATAATTACATATATATATCAAGTCCGATAAAACACACGGGGAATTTATTCAAACACGTTAAAATACTCAACAAATCTATTAAGATCACAACGGGGGAAACATTTCACTTATGCGTAAGTGACGATCACTAGTTAAGACAATGTAGCATTAACTTAAAACGTTAATCACGATCGCACACTATTGGATTGGACAATCCAATGATCTATTGAATAAGAATATTCAATGCTCTATTATTTTGGTCGCGAACCAAAATGCTCATTACTGAGACTCGCCATCTCATCATTTTAGGTTTCGAGTTGGAACCTCCGCTACATTGTGCTTGATCTATTTTTGCGTGTGCATTATCAACAAGGTGAGTTCATAGCCTCGCTTTTACTTTATTTTTATAAACCCCGCGAGGGAGATACATGCTCTAAACTAGAACACAAGGGTTTTTCATAAATGCTTGATCTTCTTGATTATTGGTATTGCCTAAGTTGTTAGCCACAAGTCCCCTGATCATGAACCATTAGTCACCGCGAGTGAACGTAGATATCGTGAATAGTACTATGGGGAATAACGAACCCCGTTTCGGTTATAGAGAAATAACCGGGGCGCACCATATCGAATTTCTTTAGGTAATTGGCTATTACCTCCTTTGGGGCATATTTACGTACACTGGTAATTCGGTGTATGCAGTTGAGTTTTGGTTTCATGAGCTTAGCGCATAATAATCTGTGATATTTTCATTATGATATTGTTAGTTTACAATGATCATGATCTTATACTTGTGTTCAACTTATTTTAAACCTATGGACTTCACTCAACATTTTTGTTGACCTTTTTAAGCATGTTATCTCAGGTAATCAGTGAAGATTATGACCAAGGTGCGGAACGGGGCATGGCAAGGCTTATCTGGTGGTGTAAAACATAAAAGTTATCATTTCTTTCAAACTCATGATCTTTCTTTTGGGAAAAACACTTGATCTATTTACAATATTTTGTAACAAACTATGAGTTTTCGATGAATGATAACTATTTTAATAAAACGTCTCTTTTGAGTCGTTTTCTATAATTGTTGACTATGATCTCCATTCAAGTAACACCCGAATTAGTCTTCCGCTGTCATTAAGATTTTCGGGGGTGTTACATGGATCAACTAATGGAACATTTGATCTCACCTATCTTTATTTTTTCTTTACTGAGATTAAATTGCAATAACATCGGTTGATTTTCGAGCAATATCTTACCTATGTCTTTCTTCTGTTCCACATTGTTTGGAACAACGGATTTGTGTTATAAGTGACAGAGTTCTTCATAGAGGATTTATGTATCTAATTGCGACGAAACCACAACAATTTTTGAAATTATGTTGATATTTGTGGAATAATCTCAGTTAGCTTGACAAGTTATTTTTTTTAAACACATTTTTTGCAAAGTGTAGATTGTAAATGCTTAAGTTAACTCTGGAACAATGCCACACTTATGTTTCTCTTCGTTGGTCTCCCACTTAAATGAAAGATTAAATTACACGGATGGTCCCTAAGGTTTGTCCAAAATTTCACTCACAGTCCTTAAAAGTTTAAAGTTTCATGGATAGTCCCTATCTCTGACAAAAATAACACTTATGGTCCCTTATTTAACTGGTGTTAAGTAAGTTCTGTTAAAATTTAAACTTTTAGCCCTTTTGTTTAAAGATCATTGCCTCGTCAGTCCTTTATCATAACGGATGTCTGTAATTTAAAGATTTTTAACTCTAGGTAGGTTTTTATACATTTCTTACGTTTTCATCCGTTTTCGTCCATTTTTGTACCTTTTCATTCGTATTTATATGTTTTTATCCGTTTTCGTTCGTTTTTATATGTTTTCGTCCATTTTTATTCGTTTTTGTCCGTTTTCATCCGTTTTCTTACATTTTCATCCGTTTTAATACGTTTTCGCTCGTTTGATTACATTTTTATACGTTTTTATCTTTTTCTGTCCATTTTTATTAGTTTTCGTCTGTTTTTATAAATTTTCATTTGTTTTTATACGTTTTCATACGTTTTTATCCGTTTTAATACCTTATTGTCCGTTTTTATACGTTTTCATCCATTTTTATACGTTTTCAAATGTTTTTATCCGTTTTCATATGCTTTCATCCGTTTTATATGTTTTTATCCGTTTTCGTCCATTTCCATATGTTCTCGTCCGTTCTTGTACATTTTTTTATGTTCTTTTACTTTTCATCCATTTTTATACGTTTTCTTACATTTGTATACGTTTTTGTCCGTTTCGATACGTATTAATTAGTTTTTATCCATTTTTCTACGTTTTCTTTTGTTTTTCTTATGTATAAAAATGGATAAAAACGTATGAAACGTATAAAAACGTAAGAAAATGTATAAAAACGGATTAAAACGTATGAAAAACGTATAAAAACGGACGAAAACGTATACAAACGGATGAAAACGTATTAAAACGGATGAAAACTTATGAGAACGTAAGAAAAACTTATAAAAATGGACGAAAATTGATAAAAACATGTAAAATAGATGAAACGGATAAAAAAGTATAAAATGTATAAAAACGGATAAAACAGAAGAAAAATGGATGAAAACGTATAAAACGGACGAAAATGGAACTCACGAGGCAACGATCTTTAACAAAGGGCTAAAAGTGTAAATTATAACGGAACTCACTTAACACCAGTTAAATAATGGACCATAAGTGTTATTCTTTTCAGAGATAGGGACTGTTCATGCAACTTTAAACTTTTAGAGACTGTGAGTGAAACTTTGGACAAACCTTAGGGACCATCCGTGTAATTTACTCTAAATGAAATAGTCGTTTAAGAATTGTGGGGAACAATGAACTTGTGGTGAAAACATAAATAACTTTCTATCTCACATAGATTAAAGAGGAGAAATGATTCTACTTTATATAATTCTTTCGTAGGTGGTGCTGCTTGTGTTAATGTCAAACACACGATCACCAGGCCGGTGTGTGAATTTTTTTGCATTCACCATTTATATTATGGTGATATGATTGTGTGAATAGTTGCTAAGTGTTATAATAAATGGATCAAGAAATGGAACATCTGATCTTACATATGTTTTTTTCTTACACAAACGTATTTGTATCTGGTATTTACAAGGTCAAAATGTTTTAGTTGGATTTTAGGGCCAAATTAAGAAAATTATATCGGGCCTAGTAACCGGCCAAAAAAGAAACACCTTCACTATATATAAACACGTACAATAACTGTACGGATAACGGAAAAGCCAATGGAAACCGGTTACGAATATAATCTGTTAACACCAAATATTGTGGCAGAAACCGTTAACAAGAGTATATTACGTTAGCAAAACTACTACTACTAATAATAATAATGGATTAAAACAAATTTATTCATTCAAGTACATGTTATATGTACATTTACACACTCACTATATGCAAACACGAAAATTGTTCAGACGATTATAGCAACGGTAGTCATCAACTAGTATATTCTGTTCACCGTAACTGAAATTACGGAAACACAATGGTAACCATTCACGAGTATATAATAGCGGATTTTATTCAACATTATATGGTGAGTTTGAATGATGTTATATTAGCTTCTTTTATTTTATTTTGAAGTTTTGTTTAAAATGGCTAAAAAAATGAAAATGAAAATGAAAAAGAGAATGATTTATTCATATCAACATAAAAGCAATGAATTTGTGGTGTGGGTGATGGAGTACTCCATAAGGGATCTTCGTATCTAATTGCGTCGTCACTTAAAAAATTTATACAGGAATGACGTAAAAAGAGTAAGCTTTAGGTACTAGAGGATACAGTTGTTGACCCAAGCCCATGGGGTTTTCATTGTTTAGTACTTATTGTTGTTTTTCTTGGTGAAAAACAAAAGAACTTTCTATCCCACATAGATTAAAGAGGAGAAATGATACTATCTTATTTACCAAAGTGATACTCATCATACATGTTCGAATTAGTATGATGCTTTCCAATCGTTGTTGCTTGTGTTTATGTTAAACACACAAAATCACCAGTTGGGAAAAACTTATACGAAGTCTTAAACTTTTTTTTTTTTTTTTTTTTTTTTTTTTTGGAAAAACTTATACCGTGCTTTTTTCTTCGCACTTTATGAACCCTGAACTTTTTTTTAAAAATATTCTCACTTAAGGGTGTGAATAATTGGTTCAAATTGTGTGAAAATTTATAATTCCACACTTAAAAGTGTGAAAAATTATTCAAAATCAAAATCATCACAATTAAAAGTGTGAAGAATTATTTTAAAACAAAAACATCACACTTAAAAGTGTTAAGAATTGTTTTAAAACTCTCACACTTAAAAGTGTGAAAAATATTCATAAAGCTTTACACATGAAGGTGTGAAAATATTTGCTACACCCAATTGGTTCACACGCATATTAGTGTGAACTTTTTTATTGTTCACACTTTAAAGTGTGGCAACATGCTCTAATTAGTGTGAGTTAAGTTACTATTTTGTTGTAGTGGTTGGATGATGGATTGAGTTAGAGGTGAAATGAGTCCGCTCAGTGGGCTAACTAGGAATTTATGGTAATGATGTGTTGGTGCCGTTATCGATCTAATTAGGCGAATGTTGGTTCTGCATTTTGTGTTGTGTATTATATCTTTGCAACCCATCCGGTCCAATACTTTGACAAGTTTTTCCATGTTTAAGATAGGATAGATGAAGATTTCTCACTTAAATGAAATGGTTGGTTCCATATTGTTTGGAGCAATGGTTTTGTGGCGCGGGTTATAGATACCCTCCCTAGGGGATTTTACTATCTGATTGCATCGTCAATTAAAGAGTAAATTTAGGTATCTTACTACGCCATATTGTTTTTGTGATGAAAACAAAGAAAACATTCTATCCCACATAGGTTAAAGAGAAGAAATGATTCTACCTTATATACTAAAGTGGATGCCTATCATTCAAGTTAGAATTAGTATGATGCTTTCATAGTCATGGTTTCTAGTGCTAATTTCAAACACTCGAAATTCTTGATTATGAAAAATTGATATGAAAGTCTTTACTTTTTTGGAGAAATGCGTTTAAATTTGGCATTCACCATTATATATTATGGTGATATGATTGTCTGAATAATTGCTAAATGTTTAACTTTTTTGGAGAAATACGTTTAAATTTGGCATTCACCATTTTATATTATGGTGATATGATTGTGTGAATAATTGCTAAATGTTATAACAAATGGATCAAGTAATTTTTTTTTCGTACTATTTATAAATTAAATATTATGCTTAATCTTAAAAACTTAAAAATGCTTGAAAATAAGTAAAGTGGTTTCCCTAAAATACCCTTTATTGATACCCTAAATGTTTCTTAAACTTTATTCTTAAATGACAACTTAAACTAACAATATTAACTTAAAAAAAAGCTACGGTTTATAATTTGAATGGAAACCTTTTAATAGAAATATTTGTTTTAATAAGACATGAATTTTAATTTCTATGCTTAGCTACATGGTTTACCAATTTTAAATAGAAGCTTTTTTATCACACGAAAATGAATTATTAAAAAAATAATTACAAATTGAACCCGTAAATGATGCGTCAAGAGTCACATCAGAATCACAAATTAAAAATTATAATTATTTGTCATTATATACCGTCGTTTTGCGCCAATTGTGCGGGGATTCATCTAGTAGTACTTAAAAAGTTCAAATGTTTTAGTTGGATTTTTGGGCCAAATTAATAAAACTATATTGGGCTTACTGACCGGCCAAAATGATTATTGTGTTTACAAAACACTTCATTTTAGAAGAGAAAAAAGAAGTGATTAATAAAAAGGCTAACACAAGTTCTGTATCTACAAAGTGGTAAATTTTTACAAACAAATTTTATATTACACCTTTATTAATGTTTATTACATGTTTTTTTAAGGTTGTTGAATTGTTACAAAACCTTAAATTGTTGTTTTATAAGGAATTTTTGATATTTTTTTCAACACATATTATATAAAAAGACATTTAATTGATCATTAGAGGCGGTTATATTTTGAAACCCGGTTCGACCCCGCCAGGTCAACCGGTCAAACCGGTTCAAGTTTCTTTAATATTTGAAACCCAATGCAAAACGCCCGTTTTTTAATAGCAGAATCAGTGTTTGTAAAAGTGGAAGAAACATGGGTGTCTGGACATGTGTATAAACTGTTGGGTTTTTGTTCCATAAACCGGGTTGACACGGTGACCCGGCCTGGTTGATCACACACCCGGTTTGAAAATATTTTAGATTATGCTTAAGCCCACAAAGTAAGCTTAGGCAAAAATGTATGAGATTATTTGGTTTAAACTTGAGAAACATGATAAAAGCTCGACTTAGTTGAATCAACTAGATAGTAGTCTTTGGTAATGTGTCGTTTTCGATAAATAAAAACTTACGAATCTTGGTTCCTCACATCCAATAAACGAAGTTGTTCCGCGTATTCAGCTATAGAGTTTATTGCCTCATGAGATTGTTAAGCTGCACCACACGCGTCACTGCCTTATCGCCATAATCACTATAATTGGTACATAAGCAGATCAAACTAAACACCAAACAGCATATCATTAGCACATTGATTATCATTTTGAGTATGCAAAGCCGCTATACGTAGTTGATTAGATACGAGAAGAAAAGTTTTAAGTCTGATAGATAAGTAACTTTCGGAACTGGTCTTCAGTCATATCATTTAGTGGCATCTAATTTTATGATACAACCTGCTGATGCCACTTCATGATTGGAAAATCAAGGATTACAATAGGGAAGGGAAAGTTCACAGCTTATTTCAGTATTGTTTGGAACAATGAATTTGTGGTGTGGGTGATATAGTGCTCCCACTTTTAAATTGTAAACGCATCCTCATTTCATAATTATACTGGAACTTAGTATCGATTATGGGAGTTGATCCAAAAGATAAATGATTAATGAGCACATATGTGGTATTGAATATTGTTTTTGTGGTGAAAACATAGAGAGCTTTCTATCCCACATAGTATAAAGAGAAGAAATAATTCTACATTATATATCAAAGTGTATGCACAACACCCATGTTAGAATCAGTATGAAGCTTCCATGTGGGTATGTTACTACGTTTAATGACAAATGTAGAGTTCAGACCCAAACGGTGTGGGAAACGGTGTACACTTTTATTAAAATAATAAATCAGATTACAATAATTAAATAACAGAATGTAAAACAGTAAATAAAAGCAATAAAGAGACTTGTACGAGGCTCGTATTGGATACGATTCCCTTAAAACAGATTCGCCGTCTGTTTCCCAGGGTACAACGTACGTAGCTGTTGTACAGCCGGACTAAACTTACTTGCCTGAAAAATCACCGAAGCCTGCGTGTTTCTGATCGAAGGTTGCTTGAACGAAACAGTAATGGAGTTGCGTTTTTCTGTGTATTTCAAAACTGAATGAGAAGATTTTATTTTATAGGCAATACCTAGCTTGGTCACCAAGCCAGAATATACGCCTGGAATAAAAATATATGCATATCTGTTATTCCAAAACACGATATGCATATTTCTGTTAAGACTTAAGCACAAAGTCTAAATCTATTCCTAAAATAGATTACATAATATTCTGGAAATTATCTATCTACACGGTTTTATTACTTCAGCAGAATCTGTGCATCACATAATTCGCTTCAGCAGAATCCCATGTGCTTCAGTAGAATCACTTCACATAATTCTCAGCAAAAAGGAAATTATCTATCTACACGGTTTTATTACTTCAGCAGAATCTGTGCATCACATAATTCGCTTCAGCAGAATCCTTACCCGCGTAGGTGAGATTTCGGAGCTGCATTCGTGTCCGCAGGTCGCGCGGGCTCGCATGAGTTCAGAAGCCTCGAACTCATTTTAGCTCGGAAATCCCATTTTCTGCACCCCCCTGTGCGCGCGTAGAAGTGGGAGCATAACCAAACTAAAGGAATTTGATATTCAATAGTATGATTTCCTTATAAACTAGTCTCCACTTCCTCTTCTAGGCGATGTGGGATAGTTTAGTATTTCCAGATTTTGTGCCTCACTTTGAGACACGATATCTCATTCATTTCTACTCCAATTTGGACATACTTTAGCTCGTTGCGAAGCTCTCATCGAGGAGAACACAAAGCTACCAAGAAATATAAATATATATAACATATACATATATTAAATATTGTCCAAAATTTGCAAAAACTCATTTTGCAATACTCATTTTCCAACAAACGGAAACTTGATATGAAGACTGAAGTCTTAATATTTTTGGAAAATGCATTTAAATGTCGCATTCCCTGTTGCAGATAATGAACTGACCGGTTAATGAAACATGTGATCTCACCTATGTTTTTTTTTCTTGCCTAGGGTTAAACTGCAATAGCATCGGTTGATTCTCGAACAATATCTTGCTTATGTTTCTATTTCGTTCTCCTTAAAAATTACATTGCATAATGGAGGATTTATATGTATCTAATTGAATCATCAGTTAAAATTACATCGTAACTTAGTATCAGTTATCAGAGTAGATTTAGAAGATAAATGAATTATAGTGAACACAAACTCGGTCAGCGGCGGAACTAGGGGGTCCCGCGGTGTCACGAACATCGATGAAAATTTGCTCCGTAGTGTTAATTTTTCTAAAAAAAACTTTGATTTTGTCTAAATGCACAGGTCCGAAAAACTTGTGTATACTATTATGTTTTGAATAGTTTGTGCATCCGGTACCTTTTAGTCCAGCTAGTTCCAACCCTCAACTCGGTATTGGTTATAACAGGACAAATGCATGAGTCAAGGGTATTGCTAGCTACTTTATTGTTTTTTGTGACGGAAACGGTGATGACTTCCCATCGTTTCATTAACACATTTTGATAAGCCCAAATATGACACGAGCTGATCTAACTAAACTAGTAAACAAATGATGTTTTCTTGTTCAAGTTATGTGTGAACAAGAAAACGATAACAACAAAAATAACGAAAAAACAATGGAAAACGGTTACGATTATAATCCGTTAACAAAACAATATTCGTTTCAACGCTTAATCTATACATACACAAACTGTTCATCACACCAAATATTGTAACGGAAACCGAATATATTCCATTAAAGAGCAAGTTTAGGTACCTTGTTATTGTTTTTGTGGTGAAAACCAAGAGGATTTTCTATCCTACATAGATTAAAGAGGAGAAATGATTCTACCTTATATACCAAAGTGTAAAAAATTTGTTACTAACTAGTTGTCTTTTTAAAAAGTAATTACTATTGTATGTCATGTTTAAAAGTATTGACTATTGTATGGTGACATGGTTTTTTCACTTTTTTAATCTATTTCTTTTAACCATAAGTGAGTAGATTTGACTTGTTTTATTGTTATAAAAGCATCATTTGTCTTTTTTTTAAACCATATGTTACATATATACATTTTACGTTAACACACTACATATTATATGTTAAACATGACTAAATATTTTGATTAATAAAATACTACTTTTGAGAAATGATGTAGAAAGGACAAAGTTAATTAAAAATAAATAAATCCATGCATGATTATAAGACAAGATACAGAAACATCAATGAAATAAAAAAAGATCACTAAAAATAACAAGTTTTTTAACTAAAAAATAAAATCAAGATGGACAAGAATAAAAATGAGCACTAGTTAAAATAGACAAATCACGATGGAACAAGTGTAGCCAAAATCTAGAATTGTTCATTAAAGAGGACATAATTTGTTCTATCTCGAAAATGTTGACCAAGCACCGAAGCGCATCATTGAGTGATATGACTGATCGACATGTTACAAAAGCTACTTATATTAGCACACGCAAAAGTAATTTCTTTGTATCTAATCATCTATACAAGTTAGCTTTATTGATCTTCTTGATCCCTAAGCAGACATGTAGAGCGGCTTTGCATACTCGAAATGACAATCAATGTGCTTATATTGATGTAAGTCAAATGGTGATGATGTTTGAGTTTGAAGGCTATTGCGTCTGTTGTGGTTATTGATATAAGTCAAATGATGGTTATGCATTTCGTGCCGAGAACAAAATCTTTGCAGACCATGGGGTCCCATACTTTGACAAGTTTTTCCCTTGTTTAAGATCGGATAGATGAAGATTAGCTTATCTAGATTGCTTAACTTTGGAATTATGTTTCTCTTTTTTTTCTCCCCGCTTAAAAATGAAATAGTCGTTTCAATATTGTTTGGAATGATGAATTTGTGGTGTGTGTGTGATAGAGCACTCCATAGGGGATCTGCTGTTGGCCCAATTTTACGGATCTTTAATCAACGATATACCAAAAGTATGAAAATAATCTCTATTTTCTATATAAGTCATGAATGATTCTTTACATGTTCTATTCTATTTATACAAAGTGAAAAGGTACATGTTGAACCGTTGTGTCGGTTAAAGGATATGGCAGTTATAGTGTAACTGCTATATAACCGTTTATGTAACTGCTTCTTGTTGACTTTCGTTGAGGTTGACTTTCGTTGACTTTTGTTGACCGGGTCATAATGGGTGTTGACTTGGGTCGCTGGGTTGGGTAGATTGGGATTAACCCAATATTCTCCCCCTTAATCACAATCGCTGCGACGTAGGTCTTTAAGTCTTTTGTAGTCGTCTCCATTTTGCTTTCTTCTGCATTCTCTGTTGTTTTCTGCGGTTACTGCAATCTCTGCCGTTTTTGCATTCTCTGCGGTTTCTGCAATCTCTGCTGTTACTGCAATCTCTGCTTTTTCTGCACTCTCTGCTGTTTTTGCAATCTCTGTTGTTACTGCAATCTCTTATGTTATTGCAATCTCTGCTGTTTATGCAATCTCTGCTGTTTCTGTAATCTTTCTGTTTCTCATTGTTTCATTTCTCTTCAGTTATAGTAGCCATAAGTAATGTTGGCTCTAAGTCTTCTTCAATAAAATTGGAATATTCTCTGACTTGATTCTTGCGTTTATTTTGACATTCATATGCATAATGTCCAAGTTTGTGACATCGGTAGCATGTGACTTGAGATTTGTCTCTTGTATCTTTTTCAAAAGATGCTTGTTCTTCCCTTTTAGATTGATAATTGTTCTTGTCTTGTTCTCGGCCTCGAGACTGGTTAAATCTTCCCTGACCATATTCTCTAAAAGGTTTTCTTTGTCCTTTATGTCGTATGAACATCAAAGTCTCTTGATTGTTCACTTGTTTATCCTTCTTAAACTTAATCCTTTCTTCATAGGTCTTAATTCTTCCAATTGCTTCTTCCATAGTCATTTCACTTAGGTTGGAATATTGTTCTATAGATGCGACTATTTGTAGATACCTATCGGGTACAGCATTTAGTAGTTTCCGTACTAAGGTTTCATCTTCTATGGTGTGTCCTAGACTAGCGGCTTTGTTTACGAGAGTTGTAAGTTTTGTAGCAAAGGTGTCGATTGTCTCGTCTTCCTTCATTTGTAACATCTCAAAATCAGATTTGAGTGTTTGAAGTCTTGCTTGTTGGACTCTTTTTTCGCCAACGTGTCTAGTTTTCAAAGCATTCCAAATGTCTTTGGCGGTTTTGTGCTTTGTTATTTGAAGTAATTGTTCTTCGGGTAAGGCTTGGTAAAGAAATGCAATAGCAGTTTTCTCTTTTGTCTTATTGGGTTGAGTCGATTCAGTCGGCTCTATTGTTTCCCATAAACCACTTGCTTCGAGAATGATTTGTATTCGAATTGCCCATAATGAGTAATTCGCAGGCTTTAGGATTGGGCATTGAAATTGAGTTGTACTATTTGTAAAATTAGTACTAGGTTCCTTACTACCACTATCTTTCGTCATATTTTAAAAATATTGACAATAAATCTCCAAGAAAATTTTAACACGATGTGTGTTGAAATTTCTTAATTTTAATGAGCTCTAATGTTTTATTTTCCTTAAAGGTGTATAAAACTTTTATAGGACTAGTTTTGAAAGACTATCCTAAGGAGATTTTTTTAAAGACTTAAATGAAATATCCTAAGGTTAATTACTCTTTAAAAGTTATTTCTAATATAATAAGCAGTGTAATCACTAGGTTATTATATCTAAAAATTTGATGAATTACTAAATTTGTAATATAAAGTAACTTATCAAACAATAATAATATATATCTAAAATGAAGAATATATACTATATAAAAAATGAAAGAGTGGTGTTATAAAAATTTTGAAACCTGAATGGGTTGATGGTCTAACCCGATGCCTTAAATAAAAAATCCTGTATGTAGCCCACTTTAAAAAACGAGCGCCTTGTATACTTTGTATATTATTTATCTCTGAGAGATAAAAATGCGCCGTATATTTATTTCCTTATATCTCCTTTTGAGATAAGAAAGTAAATGTCTCTCTTGGAGACTGTTTTTCATCTCTCTCCTGTTCTGGGTTTGAGATCCGCTTCTTCTTCTCCTAATCTACTCGGTCAAACGCCTATGATAAGGTTGAACGGCCTTCTTATCTTCTCCGGTACGTGGTGATCTTTGTGAACACCGGATCCCTTCAATCGAAATTTTAGGGTTTCGTTTGATTTGGGGGTTTTTAATCGTGAGTGATATGAAAAGATTGGAGACTTAATTAAGTCAATTGGTGGCTTAATTAACGTTCTAGGGCTTGATTCTTGGTTCGGAACATGTGTGTTTGTTCTTAATTTTGAATCTTTAATTTCTGCCCTGATTGATGACTTCGTTTAGTTTTGTTTGAATCAATTTGTAAACGGCTTAATCCGTTTCTGATCCTATGTGGATAAAAGAATCAGTTTCGATGAAAGGTTGCAAATAAGTTTGTTGCCGGGTTGGAGTAATCACTTGTGTGATTGTTCCCCTTGATGTGACAAACGTATAGACCACAAAAATGATAATCTTTGATTTGTGTTCAGATTGTTTTGCAATTTTTTTTTATCGAGGCTTTTTTCTGGGTTCTAATTGATTCTGAAAAAACTTAAAACGAAAAATGGTATATGATGATTTTGGCTCTGATACCAATTGTTGGCCCAATTTTACGGATCTTTAATCAACGATATACCAAAGTATGAAAATAATCTCTATTTTCTATATAAGTCATGAATGATTCTTTACATGTTCTATTCTATTTATACAAAGTGAAAAGGTACATGTTGAACCGTTGTGTCGGTTAAAGGATATGGCAGTTATAGTGTAACTGCTATATAACCGTTTATGTAACTGCTTCTTGTTGACTTTCGTTGAGGTTGACTTTCGTTGACTTTTGTTGACCGGGTCATAATGGGCGGTGACTTGGGTCGCTGGGTTGGGTAGATTGGGATTAACCCAATATCTGCGTATCTAATTTCATTGTTACTTAATACCCATACAGGAATTGGTATCAACTATCTGAGTAGATTCAAATATTGGGTGATCTATATATTACGAGCATGTGGAAACTTGATACCAAGTCTTAATATTTATAATTTCAGTTTGTATCACCTATGTTTATTTTCTGTTCTCCTACTCTCACGAAATAGTAGTTTCCAAATTGTTTGAAACAATGAATATTGTGGGTGATTGAGTACCCCATGGAGGATTTCCCTATCTAATTTAATTATCAATTATCAAAGTAGATTTAGAAGATAAATGATTTGAAGAAAACACTTACCATCCCCCCTTCATATAAAATAAGCCTCTTACATCACATATTATTTTGCTATGATTGTGTGAAATAATCACTTAAATGTTGTGATTAACTTTGGAACAATGTATAACTTATGTTTCTCTTTGTTGGCCTCCCACTCAAATGAAATATTCGTTTTGATAGTGTCTATAACAATGACTTTGTTGTGTGGGTGATAGAATAATCCACATGGGATCTTCGTGTCCAATTGCGACGTCACTTAATGATTATACTTAATTTTAGTACTAATGATCGGAGTAGATTCAGAAGATAAATGGTTTATATACAATGACTTAATGAGCACATATTTGGTATTGTTTTTGTGTGAAAACGGAGAGAACTTTCTATCCCACATAGGTTAAAGAAAAGAAATGATTCTACATTATATACCAAAGTGTGTACACAACACCCATGTTAGAATCAGTATGAAGCTTCCCGGTACGTTTGTTTCTACGTTAATGGCAAAAGTACAAAGCAGGCGGTTCGGGTAACTTGATATGAAGTCTTAATATTTTTTGAAATGCATTTAAATGTTGCATTCGCACTTGCTAAGTGTTATGGTCTACTACACAAATCATAAATGGACCGGTTAAGGGAACATATGATCTCACATATGATTTTTTTTTCTCTCATTAAGATTAAGCTGCAATCACGTTTGATTTTCGAACAAAGTCTCTTTTCCTACTATCATGAAATATTGTATTGGGAACAAACGAACAATGAATATGATGTGTTATGAGGATAGAGTACTCCCTGGAGGAGAGAAGTCTGGTGTCATGAAAAGTTTTCATCTGTTTTTATACGTTTTCGTCTGCTTTTATACGTCTTCATCCGTTTTTATACATTCGTCCGTTTTTATAAGTTTTTATCCGTATTTGTATGTTTTCGTCCATTTTTGTACGTTTTCTTACATTTTTATACGTTTTCGTCCGTTTTTAAACGTTTTCATTCGTTTTTGTACGTTTTCGTCCATTTTTATCTGTTTTCATTTGTTTTTGTATGTTTTCATCCATTTTAATACGTTCCCATATGTTTTTGTACGTTTTCGTCAGTTTTAATACGTTTTCGCATGTTTTCTTACATTTTCGTCCGTTTTTATTCATTTTCGTTCGTTTTTATACATATTCTTACGTTTTACATGTTTTCATCCGTCTTTATATGTTTTTGTCAGTTTTAAATGTTTTCTTACGTTTTCATCCGTTTTTATACGTTTTCGTTCGATTTTATACTTTTTCTTCCTTTTTTATACGTTTTCGTCAAATTTTATACGTTTTCGTCCATTTTTATACGTTTTCATCCGTTTTATACGTTTTCGTCCATTTTTACACGTATATGTTTGTTTTTGCACGTTTTCGTCCATTTCTAACGTTTTGTATGTTCTTATATGTTTTTGTAAAAAAACATATAAAAACAAAAGAAAATGGATAAAAATGTAAACGTATAACAACGGATGAATATGTATTAAAACGAATGAAAACGGATGAAAACAGACAAAAACTTAAAAAGAAAGGGATAAAAACCAATGAAAACGGACGAACATATATATAATCGGACGAAAGCGGATAAAAACAGACACACCGTATAAAAACAAACGTAAATGTATGAAAATGGACGAAAACGTAGAAAGAGGGACAAAACGTATGAAAAGTTATCAAATAGGACGAAAACGGATGAAACGGGACGAAAATGTATAAAAACGGATGAAAACGTTTAAAACCGGAAGAAAACATAACAAAACAAGCGAAAACGTATAAAAATAGACTAAAACATACAAAGACGGATTAAACCATACAAAAACGGACGAAAATGTATGAAAAGGTAAGAAAACATATGAATACGTAAGAAAACAATCGAAAACGTTTAAAAATAGACGAAAACGTACAAAGACAGATGAAAACGTATAAAAACGGACGAAAACAAATAAAAGTGGACGACGACGTATAAAAACGTAAGAAAATAGATGAAAACAGATGAATACATATTAAAACAGACGAAAATGTATAAAACCGGATGAAAACATATAAAATCGGACGAAAACGTATGAAAACATATGAAACGTAAAAAATAGACGAAAACGTACAAAAACGGACGAAAGCGTATATAAATATAAAAACACAAGAAAATTCATTCCAACACAAGAAAACACAAGAAAATTTAGGGTGTTAAGAGGCAGTAAGAGTTTACCACCACATCGTATTGGGTAAGAGCGATAACCTCTTACCGCCTCTGACTGGAAGGAAAAAAACAAACAACATTTGCCTGTTACCTTGCCTGATTGGTAAGTAGTAAGAGGCGGTAAGAGGTTTTTTTTTTAGAAAAACAAACACACCCTAAGCTGTTTAGGTACCTTGTTATTGTTTTGGTGGTGAAAACCAAAAGATCTTTATGTATATCCCACGTAGGCTAAAGAGGAGAAATGATTCAACCTTATATACCAAAGTGTATTGCACACCAGCCGCGATAGAATCAGTATGAAGGTTCCTTGTACGTGTGTTATCTACGTTAATATTTTTGGAAATGCACTTAAAATGTCACATTCACTATTGCTACGTGTTATGATGAACTTTACAAATAATGAATGGACCATAAGGGAACGTATGATCTCACCTATGCTTTTGTTCCCCTACTCTCATGAAATATCGTTTACATATTGTTTGGAACAATGAATCTGTGTTGTGAGTGATAGAGTTCTCCATAGAGGAGAGAAGTATTGCCATGTAGTGTGGTGTCATGGAACTTTTATGATTTTTAACTATGTTAGTCGAACATAGACGTTTTCTTGCAAATCTTGACCAGGCATGGAAGTGTATCATGAAGTGACATGACTGATCGACCTGTTCTGAAAGCTACTATACTTACTTAGCACATGCACGCAAAACTAAACTCCTGGTATCTAATCAACTTTACAAGTCAGCTTCATTGATCTTCTTGATCCCTTAGCTGACATGTAAAGTGGCTTTGCATCCTTGAAATGACTATCAATGTGCTAATGATATGTTGTTTGGTGTTTATTTTTATCAGTTTATGTTTCAGTCAAAGTGATTATGGTCATGCCCATAAGGCCTAGACGCGTGTGCTGTAACTAACTTAAGAATGCATTATTTCTACTAAAATGATAAAAGTTGCTATTTTTTGCGAAATTGACATGTTGTGATATATCGCAAATGTGATCTCATTCAAAGGTGATTTTCGACAGTCTGTAAGCTACTAGGTGTCACACAATAAGAAATATTTGGATGAAGGATCGAGTTAGAGATGAAATGATCGAGTCTGCTCAGTGGGCTGACTAGGAATTTGTGTGATGGTGATATTTGAATTTTAAGGCTGTTGTGTTGGTTGCGGCAGATGGTGGTTCTGCATTTCGTGCCAAGTATGAAATCCTTGCAGACCATGGTGTAAATACTTCAACAAGCTTTATGAAGATTAGCTTATTTTGATTGTAAACGCTTCCGTTAACTTTGGAATAATGTTTCACTTATATTTCTCTTGGCTGGTCCCACTTCAATGAAATAGTCGTTTTAGTATTGTTTGGAAGAATGAATGTGTGGTGTGGATGATATAGTTCTCCACGAGGGATCTTCGTATCTGATTGCATCGTCACTTCCTAATTATACTGGAACTTAGTATAAATTATCGGAGTATATTCAAAAGACAAATGATTTATATATAATGACGTGAGCACATATTTGGTATTGATTAGAATAGTACAAATTCATGAGTAAAGAGCAAGTCTAGGTAACTTACTAGTATTGTTTTGTGATAAAAACCAAAAGAACAGTATATCCCACATAGGTTAAAAAAAGAAATGATTCTACATTATATACCAAAGTGTATGCACAACACATGTGTTAAAATCAGTATGAAGGTTTCGTGTAGGTGTGCTTCTACGTTAATGGCAAATGTAGAACGCATTTCTTTTTTGGAAACTTGGTATGAAGTCTAAATATTTTTGGAAATGCATTTAAACGTTGCATTCACTGTTGCTATACGTGTTACGCTGGACTTCGCAAATATGGTCATTTCGGTTCGGTTTAGCTCGGTTTTCGGTCCACCTTGCTCAGTCCTAAATAGGAATGCTCAATTTTGCCATGTACGTAGATTGGTGCACTCCCAATGATCCAATTGCAATCCTCAACTTCTTTTTTCTATTTGTGGAGTTCTTGTTATATAAGAGATGTTACTAACGGAGTGTCAATTACTTATTTGCGTTCGGGTTAGTATAACGCAATCACGTATATTGTTAACAATTAATGAAATTATGTTATTATGTTGATATGTCTTAGTGAAATAATCAGTTAGCTTGACAAGTTATTGTTTTAAAACGTTTTTTCTAAGTGTAGATTGTAAACGCTTCGGTTAACTTTAGAACAATGTCACACTTATGTTTCTGTTCGCTGGTCTCCAACTTAAATGAAACATCACGGCGTTTTGATATTGTTTGGAAGAATCAATTTGTGGTGTGGGTGATATAGTATTCCATAACGGATTTACGTATCTCCTTGCATTGTCACTTCATAATATAACGTAATTTAGTATCAGTTATCGGAGTAGATTCAAAAGATAAATGATTAATATATACTATGACTTAATGAGCACATATTTGGTGGTATTATTTTGTGATGAAAACCAAGACAACATTCTATTCCACATTGGTTAAAGAGAAGAAATGATTCTACATTATAAACCAAAGTGTATGCACAACACTTGTGTTAGAATGAGTATGAAGCTTCCATGTATGTTCTTTCCAATGTTAATGTCAAACATTTGAAATGAATGTATAGGCAAAATTGATACGAATTTTAATATTTTTCGAAATGTGTTTGAATGTTGCATTCACTAATTCTAAATGGTTGCTAAGATTAAGTTGCTATCACATCCGTGGATTCTCGAAGAATACCTTACCTATCTTACTCTTCTGCTCTCTACTCTCACGAAATAGTCGTTTCCATATTGTTTAAAACAACGAATCAGCGTTGTGGGTGATAGAGTACACCATGGATGATTTTTTTATCTAATTGCATCGCCTCTTAGAAATTACCCCATGACTTAGCATCAACTTTGAAATGAGTATGAAGCTTCCATGTATTTTCTTTCCAATGTTAATGTCAAACATTTGAAATGAATGTATAGGCAAAATTGATACGAATTTTAATATTTTTCGAAATGTGTTTGAATGTTGCATTCACTAATTCTAAATGGTTGCTAAGATTAAGTTGCTATCACATCCGTGGATTCTCGAAGAATACCTTACCTATCTTACTCTTCTGCTCTCTACTCTCACGAAATAGTCGTTTTCCATATTGTTTGCTAAGATTAAGTTGCTATCACATCCGTGGATTCTCGAAGAATACCTTACCTATCTTACTCTTCTGCTCTCTACTCTCACGAAATAGTCGTTTCCATATTGTTTAAAACAACGAATCAGCGTTGTGGGTGATAGAGTACACCATGGATGATTTTTTTATCTAATTGCATCGCCTCTTAGAAATTACCCCATGACTTAGCATCAACTTTCAAACCAGATTTAGTAGATCAACGACTTGTAGTGAAGATATACACGGTATCAGTTAGAATAGTACAAATGCATGAGTCGAACGTATTGCAAGGTACTTTATTGTTTTTGTGATGAAAACTATGACAACTTCCTATCCCACATTATGTAACTAGCCGAATGTCGATGAATAATTTGTGTTCAGTGTATTATAATGCTTTTATGTATGTTGTTAACATTTATGAAATAATTTGTGATTTTTCCGAATCACATATGATTTTTCTGGGCAGAAATTTTGAAAAAGAAATTCGTCGAAAGTATATAGAACTAAAATGCATATCTATAAAAAGATAATTTAATTCTCGCCGCGATGGTGTAATTAATTTCGCGTAACAATTAACGGTTTGCGAGATATTTTAATTAAAATAAGAAGATGAAAATGAGTTTTTTTATGTGATGAAATAAATGAATGGCTAATCGAGATTGTATGTATTGTTCTTTAGATAAATATTGTTCTGTATAGAGCATGCGTCATATGTAAATTATGTAACTCGCAGGTATCGTTTACCGTCCCTAACAACGGAGTATATACTTGTAGTTAATTTAAGCGAGTCATATTTTTGCATTTCGTTGGTGTCTCTAATCATTCGAGTCATATATTTGTACAATTTTGTGCCTAATTCATGCCAATAAATAAACCATGTGTAACTCGCTATTTTCCATGTGAAATATTAATTGTCTAGAACCATAAATTGTCCAAGCCTATATTTGTGATTTGAAAAAGAAAATCAGTCTAAAATTGTATGATTGGACTAAATCCTAAAACGTCTTTAGTATCAGTGATCAATAAAATCCACATGAAAGCTAAAATTGTAAGAAAACTAGCTTCTGAAATTTCATTGGCTTCAGTTTTAAGTTTTAACCATTCAACCGATCTTATCGTTAGAGAAATCGCCTATTAACAGTATCATACTTGACACTTTTCAAATATATTATCACATATTTTTTTATTGATTAGAACACTACAGATTTATGAGTAGAGAGTAAGTCTAGCTGTCTAGGTACCATATTATTGTTTTTGTGGTGAAAACCAAGAGAACTTTCTATCCCACATAGGTTAAAGAGAAGAAATGATTCTATCTTATATACCAAAATGCATACACATTATAAGTGTTAAAATTAGTATGATGCTTTCGCATGCGTCCTTCTTTGTGTTAACATAAACACGTTAGTCTTGCGTATGTGAGAACTTGATATGAAGTCTTAATATTTTTGAAAATGCATTTGAATGTTTCATTCTCTGTTGCTACATGTTACGGTGGACTTCGCAAATAAGGAATGTATCAAGTAATGAAACATCTAACCTCACCTATGTTGTTGGAACAATGAAACTTTTATGACATAGCCTTGTTCTTAGTGATAGGAACTTTTATGTCGTTTCCATGGAGCTGAGAAATCTGGTTTCATGGAACTTTTATGATTTTGAACTTTATGTTAGTAGAATATAGACATTTTGGAGCCAAAATATAGAATTGTTCAGTGAAGAGAGGACATAATTTGTTCTATCTCGCAAATCTTGACCAAGCACGGAAAGGTATCATTGAGTGATATGACCGGGACCTGTTCAGATGGCAACTTATTTTGCACACGCAAACTAATCTCTTTGTATCCGGTCATCTGTACAAGTTAGCTTTATTAATCTTCTTGATCCCTAAGCAGACATGTAAAGCGGCTTTGCATACTTGAAATGACAGTCAATGTCCTAATGTTACGTTCACAAACATAATCAGATGAGAAACCACTATGTAAAACCCTCTGTTTGGATGCTTGTTTAGCGTCTTGCTTTGATCCCGACGACATGGTGGCGCCAACAGCAGCAGCACCTAGCTTTAAAGCGCCTGCAGATTTACCAGCTCCTGCTATCTTAGGAAATCCAGCTATACCTCCAACTAGTAGAGCCCTTAAGGCGACAGTCGGTTTTACATGTAAAGCGACTTTGCATACTTGAAATGTCCTTGATGCATCACTACTGTGATTAGGTCTCATTGAAAATTGATTTTCACACAATATACAAGCTACTTATTATCTAAAAGATAATGGATAACCCTTTGTTTTCAACTATAAGCTACTGATTTTTACATAGTAAGAAAGATTTGGATGATGGATTGAGCTAGAGCTGAAATGAGTCTGCTCGGTGGGCTGACTAGGAATTTAAGGTGATGATATTTGGTATAAAGAGTAAATCTAGGTACCTTATGTCCTTATTAAGTATTTATTTTGTAGTGAAAATAAAAAGATCATTCTATCCCACATAGATTAAAGAAAAGAAATCATTCTACATTATATACCAAAGTGTATGCATAACAGTCGTGTTAGAATCAGTATGAAGCTTCCGTGTATGTTCTTTCATATGTTAATGTCTGACATATATGAGGGTATACTTAGGAAAATTGATACAAAGTCTAATATTTTTTGAAATGTGTTTGAGCATTGCATTCACCAATATATATTATGGTGATATAATGAAATAATTGCTAATTGGAAGCTAAGAGTTACGTGGACTATGCAAATGATGAATGTATAGCGTTGTGGGTGATAGAGTACATCATGGAGGATTTTCTTATCTAATTTGCATCGTCACTTAGAAATTACACCATAACTTAGTATCAACTTTCAAACCAGATTTAGAAGATAAACGATTTATAGTGGAGATATACACGGTATTGGTTAGAATAGTACAAATGCATGAGTCGAGGGTAGTATTGCTAGGTACTTTATTGTTTTTGTGATAAAATTATAACAACTTCCTATCCCACATTACGTAACTAGCGGAGTGTCAATAAATAAATTGTGTTCGGTATAGTATAATGCTTTTACGTATGTTGTTAACAACTATGAAATAATTTGTGATTTTTTTGGGCGAAGATTTTTTTTTTGGCAAAATTTTGAAAAAAAAATCGTCGAAAGTATATAGAAATGCATATCTATAGAAATATAATTTAATTCTCGTCGTGATGACGCATAACGATTAACGGCTTGCTAGATATTTAATTTTTTTTAAAGATGAAAATGGGTTGTTTAATTTGATGAAATAAATGGATGGTTGAGATTGCATGGATTGTTCTTTAGATAATTATTGTTCCGTGTAAAAATTTTGTAATATGTAAATTCTGTAACTAACGGGTTGTGGGAAACGGTGTACACTTTTATTAATAAATCAGATTACAAATAATAATAACAATAATAACAGAAAATAAAAGACAAAAATTTAATAACAGACACAATGGAGTAGAAGCAGAAGACAGACACTATTCAATAAAATTAAACGAAAACAGTAAAGACAATGGCACGAGGCTCGTGTTGAACACGATTCCATTAAAACAGATTCGCCGTCTGTTTCCCAAAGTACAATGTACAAAGGTGATGCACAGCCGGACCTAACAACTTGCCTGAAAGATTACTGAAGCGATGTGTGATTCTGATAGAAAGAGTGCTGGAAAATTCGTCCCTCAAGAGATGCGTTTTTTGAATGTAAAAAAACGAATGAGACATATGGCTTTATTTATAGTGAAGACTAATCTTGTCATTTAAGAAAATATATCTGCCATATAAAAGAAAATATACCGTGTCCGCAGGTCGCACGGGCTCGAATGAGTTCAGAAGCTTCAAATCCATTTTGGCCCAGAAATCCAGATTCGCAAATCTTTTTAATACACAAAACTGATTTGCATATCTTTTAAAAACATAAACCGATTTCTGTAAACTTGTTTGATAAGTTTAAATCTATTCCTAAAATACACACGTATGCGAGGCTTCGGAGCTGCATTCATGTTCGCAGGTCGCGCGGGCTCGCATGAGTTCAGAAGCTTCAAACCCATTTTGGCCCAGAAATTCTAAAATCTGCACCTCCTACGCGCGCGCACATAGGTGTTGGATGTAACACCCCCAAAATAATTTTAAAAACCCCTTCGATTTGGAAGAACCCTAATTTTCGAAATTTTCGAATTTTTGATAAAATGATGGTGAAACTGTAACAATCTTGACTCTTGTATAGATGGAAGAGGGAAAGGAGGCCTCTAGCTCTCTTGACCTTGAGCTTAGGGTATTGCTTTTTTTGGCTCTCGCCGCCCTCCTGTAGCCACGCTCCAACTTATCACATGATGTCTAACCAGGTAGGTTTCCATTTGGAGATAGTAAAGATGGAAATGGGGTTGACTTTAAGGAGAAGAGGAAGGAGATACCTATTCTTGTGTTTTGTTTCCTCTGTGGGTGTCGACAAGGAGAGAAGAAACAGAAAAAGTGAAGGTGAAAGAGACAAGAGGTGGGTAGGGGTTAGGATAAATTAATTTTTGTTTTATTATAGACACAGTATAGATTATACCCCGTGTTTTGTCGAATCCTTGAGTAAACGTACCTCCCCGGTACCCGAAAAATATAGAAATTATATTTCTCGAAACGTTTTAATGAGTGTAATAATATAGTATTATTATTACGTGAGATTTAAATTATAACTGATTGCCGTTACTAATTTGGTTTCGGTATGCGTGTGATGCCGTGACTTTCTAAACTCACGAGATAACTTCTCGTTTTCTTCCGTAAATTATCCTTGAATGATAAAAGGTGTATATTTCGCTTATCTCATTATTTATTTTTAGTCTTGTATGCTACTGCGCTGCAGTATGCGAAATAACTTCTCGAAACATTGGATTAAGCTTACGTATGCTTAAATTTTAACTCGGACAATAATAAACTCCACATTTATTATACAGATACTTAGTGGACAAGTATCGCGTGTGCAGTGTCGGGTTCTTAAGGAAACGAGATGACCTCTTGTTTTTAAATTTAAATATTGACAAATTTCAGAAAATAACCGATTTGAATTTTCTGACGTGATAAATATTATTATAATAATCCGAAATTTTACGGGTTGTTATAGTCTACCCACTTTACAGGAGATCTGTCCTGGATCTCAGTTTACGTTACCCGATCGGGTGTCGAGAACGAGGTGATGGTATTTGGAACAAGTTTTGAATTTTCCCTATGTTGTTCTTAGGGTTTCCCTTTTGGGTATGGGTACCTAGGTGTTATGCCAGCAACACATCCTCTATCTAAGGTGCCATGATTTTCTATGGTAGGTTCATTGGGTGAAGGTTCCAAGTTTTGATGTTATGAGGTTTCACTATTTTGTTAGTGTGGGCACCTCTAACTTCTCAAGGTCTTATCAAAACGTACCCATTTCTGGCGTTTCATGATTCTAAAATATATGGGTTGATTCTTAAGGGATGAAGAAACATTTGTTTTCGAATTTCTCTTTCGACTAAATGTTTATACAGGTTTGACTAAGACCAGATTTCAAAATCGATAATGTGTAAAAATGACACATTTTCACAAGATTATAAAACTGGTTCTTAATTTGGTATGTATAAGGGAAATTTTGCGAAACTTTTAGTGTTTCGGCATTTCGTCTCATTTTAATGAGAAATTTGGAAAGTATTATTGTTGGATCTTAAAGGGGAATCCTCCAATTTGGAAACTATATTGTAGTAAGGATGTGTAGCAGGATATAACGTTTACCCATAGCTACGAGTAGAGTTTAGTTGTCTAAGTTGGGTAAGGTTAGGGATTTAATAGTTGATGAACTTCATGGATATCTATAGTTTTAGGTAGAGGTGTAGGATACATCCTAAGGTCAGGCTTAGCTACTAAGGAGGACATTGGTGATTTCTGTTTATGAGGTATTAACTTAAAAACTCTTTTTGAGGGAGTAAGTAACCAATAGGGTGGTTCTAGAATACTTTTCAAAGTATTAAGAAACACTTTATTTTTATGAAGTAGTAGTGAAATTGTAGTTTATTTTATGATGAAATGGTAAGGTGGTAATTTGGTTTGTAGAATAATTCATGGGGTGGTTCATAAGGTATTTTGATTATAATGGTCCGTGGGATAATCGGAAATAGTTTGTATGGCAACTCTTTTGTTTGTAGAAGGGTAGCAAAGTAGGCACGGTTATTCTTAAGAGGTGGGTGAAGTTTCTAGGTATCAAATTTTCAATAGTAAAATTTTCAAGTTTTGTGGATTATTGGTCCCAAAGATTTATTGTTCTTTTTGTTGCCTATTCCCACTAGAGAATCTTTCTCATAGGTGCTATTGAAGGTTGCTCCTAAAATGTTTTGATTCGTCCACGGAATATAAGGTTTGGGGTAGGAGTGACTATAACGTAACCCGGTTGTGGTATGAAAATATTCTATATAGAGAAATAATAGTGTGACACCAGTGAGTGGCTTATGATTAAGGAATGCCAGTGAGTGGCCTGTTACATGTTTAATCAGTTTTTCACTGGACATAACGCTATTATAACTATCCTAAGTACTACAAAATTCACCTCTGAGTCGGATATAGGTGATCAGGCTATGTCCCACTGTCCCTGGTTGAATATAGGTGATCAGTCTATATTCCTCCGAGGTTCAATGAATTTTGAAATACTTAGCTTAGTTACGCTGGTAATATGTCACAATACTTTTAAAGGTTGTCTTGAAGGATTAAAACAATTATTCTCTTTATGTGAGGGAAATGTGTAGTGTTGTGATACGTAAGTATATGTATAGGGAAAATAATTATAACTTATAATGAAACTAGGTGAGCAGTGATAAACATGTATCTTATCAAGTATGATCTCAACAGGATCATAGGTGAGGCATCAGCTCGGCAGGCAGGCACGTGTCGGTCATATGGTTTAGTTTTTGTAAAAGTGGTTATAGTCTAGGTTTTAAAAATGTACCCAGTTCTCTATAACCTAGGCTCTGATGCCAATCTGTAACACCTCCGAAATAATTTTAAAAACCCCAGGTAGGTTTCCATTTGGAGATAGTAAAGATGGAAATGGGTTTGACTTTAAGGAGAAGAGGAAGGAGATACCTATTCTTGTGTTTTGTTTCCTCTGTGGGTGTCGACAAGGAGAGAAGAAACAGAAAAAGTGAAGGTGAAAGAGACAAGAGGTGGGTAAGGGTTAGGATAAATTAATTTTTGTTTTATTATAGACACAGTATAGATTATACCCCATGTTTTGTCGAATCCTCGAGTAAACGTACCTCCCCGGTACCCGAAAAATATAGAAATTATATTTCTCGAAACGTTTTAATGAGTGTAATAATATAGTATTATTATTACGTAAGATTTAAATTATAACTGATTGCCGTTACTAATTTGGTGTCGGTATGCGTGCGATGCCGTGACTTTCTAAACTCACGAGATAACTTCTCGTTTTCTTCCGTAAATTATCCTTGAATGATAAAAGGTGTATATTTCGCTTATCTCATTATTTATTTTTAGTCTTGTATCTACTGCATTTTGATAGCCAATACCAAGATTTCATAATAAACATGCTTTCATTTCCTTCTTTGGGCGATGTGGGATACTCTCCCAAAACCCAATTTTTGTGTTTCAAGTGTCTCACTTTGAGATATGATATCTCATTCATTTTAACTCCATTTTGACACATTTTAGCTCGTTGCGAAGTTCTCATCAAGGAGAACGTAAAGCTACCAAGACATATAAATATATATAACATCTACATATATTAAATAGTGTCAAAAAATTGCAAAAAACCATTTTGCAAAAACATTTTCCAACACGGGTATCGTTTACCGTCCCTTACAACGGAGTATATAATTGTAGTTAATTTATAAGCGAGTCATATGTTGGTGTTTCTAATCATTCGAGTCATATATTTGTACAATTTTGTGCGTAATCCATGCCAATAAAAAACCATGTGTAACTCGCTATTTTGCATGTGAAATTAGTTGCCTAGAACCATATACTGTCCAAGACTATATTTGTGATTTGTGCAAACAAAACATGTATAGTACAATTAAATAGATCGCGAGAGAGATTAAAAGTCGCGACTCATGACGCGGACATAAATACCTGATTGCAAAACTATATGCATCTTTATTCTAAATTATATTATCGATTTATCGTTATTACTACAAATGTACATCATGAATATAGCTGGAAGAAAATCAATAAAATCCTAAAATTATATGGTTGGACTAAATCCTAAAACGTTTTTAGTATCATTTATCAATAAAATCCACATGAAAGCGTATGTGTGTATTTTTACTTTTGTTTATAAGATATTAGTTATATGTTGTTGATACAAAAGTTGGACGTTCCTGATTTGGAGCTCCGGTTCTCGTACCAATTGAGAATTGCTGCTTGAGACCTGCGCACTAAGAGACAAGAAACACCGTTAGGCTTACCGTGGGATTGTCTCCCACGATTATCCTCCGGCGTGAGAGTAAGTAATCGGTTTAGGGTTTTAGGAGTTTTAGGGTTATGAGATCGTACCTTAAACGAGGGGTATTATTCCCTTTATATATGCACGGAATCCTTGTTGGTTCCGTGTTCCCCAACCTTCGGCGTATCCCGCCTAAGTCGGTTGGGGATGATTATCTTCATATTTTAGAAGATATCTATATCCATTCCGTAAATAGATTTGGGCTTGGGCTTTCGTGAGTCCAATCCTTTATTGATGTTGGCCCAAGTCGTGCTGGGCTTGTAAGTATTGGGCTGTGGTCGGGTTCATGACCCGACACCAGACTATACGTCATCATGTCCCCCCAGTCTAGTATGCGCAGTGCGTAACTGCGGATGCTAGACTAATGACCGTAGTCCCAAAAAACAAATAATATATGAAACGTATCCAAGAAGCCATATACCTACCCGGAGGTACAATGTATCGAGACATCCATGTGAATAGTCGAGGCCTCGTTAATCGGGGGAAAGTTACTGCCCCGCTGTCACATCAAGTCATCTCGTCCACACACTGAAGCTTAGTGGGATCCACGTGTCGCCAATCGTGTGGAAAAGGAGAAGTATATAACTTGGGAATTCATTTTCACCGGATTCCTCACAGTAAAAACATCTTTCACTCTTCCTAGAGCAAATTAAGAGTCATTATCCCAAAAATAACCAACCCCCAAGGTAACCGCGCGTGCGTGATAACAGAAAAGTATATCACCATGGTTAAACAATTGTCTGACTTCACCTCCGACCTTAATTTAATCGATCTGATGGAATTTGCCTCAGATTACTTTATACCCCGGGACGTGCATCCAGTGGTTCCGGATGCGCGTGCCACGATTGCAGATTTCCCCGAAGGGAAAGTGGGTGTTTACACACGGTTATTCGAATTTGCGAATCAACGTGTGCCCCTGTCACGCTTCCTATGCGATGTGTTAAATTATTATACACTACACATATCGCAGTTACACTGCATCGGCGCGGCAAAAATTACTAATTTCGAAGTAAATTGCCGTTTGTTGGGGATTAATCCCACCATTAACTTATTCCGCGCATTTTACCACACTACGTGGGCGCATGGGTGGGTAACTTTTTCGAAACGCGCCGGTAGACTGCAGTGCTATACAGATAAATTAGACGCCCTTAGGAATTGGAGGGAGTATTTCTTCTGGGTAGATGATACATGTTTCCCGTGGAATTATGAGTTCTATACGCGAGGAAATCTACAGAGGGATGAGTGCCCATTGCCTGGGTCTTATAACGTTGAGGATGCGGATTTGATAAATGCGAACCGCATCCCTATTAGTGCATATCCTGAGGGATTTTTGGTGCACATGGGGATCAGCCGCAATTATTTTGGCCCCGAAGATGAGATTCCTATCTTTTTAGACGCCAATGGCCAGGGTGGGTACTTATTCCTCCGTACCTCTGCGTATAAATAATGTAAGAGTAATCTTCCGTCTTTTTTGCGCGTTATATAACCTGTTTGTATACGTGTTTTGCCTTGCGCAGAGATGGATCTATTCACGGTCGTACAGTTGGCGAAGCCCGTAGCCGTAAAGACAGGAGTAAGACCGTTGAGGGATGACGAGGAGCCAATCTTAGCTGCAACTGAAGGGCGTGTCATGGAACTGACTGCAGGGGATACAGGGACTAGCTCCTCCGTTGCAGTGGAGGCAACGCCGCTACAGAGTCGTCCCAATCCTGAGGTAACGTCGCTAGTAGCGCAGTCAGCGCCCATAGC
Organism: Chrysanthemum seticuspe; assembly: GCA_019973895.1. Lineage (NCBI taxonomy): Eukaryota > Viridiplantae > Streptophyta > Magnoliopsida > Asterales > Asteraceae > Chrysanthemum > Chrysanthemum seticuspe. The sequence continues at coordinate 333,138,892 of BPTQ01000006.1, read as the reverse complement.
TGGAGTTCATCCTGAAGAGGAAGAAGAAGAAGAGGCGGCGCTTAGCCGCAAAAGGACCCGACAAGATCATGGTGCGGGTCCATCAAGAAAAAAGCGTCCCGTGGTTCAAACTGTGGAGTTGTCCTCCACTGATGAAGCGTCGTCGCACCCATCTGCCGATGATGCGGAGCCAAAGTAAGTAAAACCATACATGTATAATCTTCTTTTAGTTGGAGAATGTTCTATTTGGGATTCTAACATTGCGCTGGTGATTATTCACAGGATGGAGCAGGTCATAGAATCACCTCCCAAAGCGAGTCCAACACAGTCAGCGCATTCTGAGCCGCCGAGCCCGGATAAAGAAAGCCAAGCTGATGCAGATGTGCCCCTGGGTCAATTAGTTGAGGAGTTGGTTCAAGTCTCCGCCCATCAGGCTTCGTTAATTGTGAAGCTGAAAGATCAAGTGTCTGGTGGGGAAGACCAAAGCTCAAAGAAAGATCAAACAATAGCTCTGTTGGAGGCGCAGCTGGCAAGCACCCAAGCGCAACTGGATAGCGCTCGTGCCGAGACTAGTGAGCTCAGCGCATATGTGCAAAAACAGGCCGATGACAAGATGGCGCTAATGTGTCAAATAAGTCAGGAGCGTGCTGAGGCTGCCAAGTACAAGTCTGCGTGCTGCTGGGCCTTGAAACACCTAGATCAGGGAAAAGAAAGTTTGTTTGCGCAGTTGGGAGAGCTTGGGAGTACTGTGAGCTGGTCCTTGGAGGTGCAGGAGGCAAAGCTGCGCAAGCTGAGCATTGAGTACGATGAAGAATTGTATCCGCATCTTATGTCGGTGATTGCAGAGCGTAGGTGGCTCATAGGCCACGGTCTTCGCATGGCTGCGCTTAGTACCTTAGAGTCGTCAGAGGTGGTGAATGCATTCGGGGAGGTTGTACAGTGCGCTTTAGAGCGTGGTAAATCAGAAGCAGTGGAACAACTCCATGACGCAGAACTGTTGAAAGCACCTGTTGAGAAGGTACCGGGGTACAATGCTGAATCATATGATCACTTGGTCGCTGCCATGCAAAAAATGAAAGACTTAGAGCTCCCCATGATTTCGGAGCTTGAGCGCGACCGAGATTATCCGATAAGTGTTATTATGGCAGGGTTGACATTGGCACGTCACCGTGCTGAGGGTGCGGACACACAGCCGGACTATTTTCTGAAACCCCATGAGTCGCAGCTCCAAGTGCCCGTCTTTGCGCGTCCTAGGGATAGTCAGAATCCCTTTGCGTTGGAGAAAGAGGTGCCTTTAAAGGAGGTCTTGGAAGTGCATGCCACCCGTCTTGCCAAGAAAAAAGGTATTGCAGGTAAGGCCATTTTGTGTGGACTTGGTGCGGCTCACTTGCCGAGGTCTGATGGAGTGCCCGTCAGTGTGGCTACCGTGTCACCTCAGGGTGCAGATGTGCTGAAGAGTATCAGCGAAGTGAAAGAAGCGACAAGTCATGTTGGCACTTCGGCCCTTAGGCGTTGTAGTAGCTTGTAGCGGATATGTTTGCTATCTTTTGTAATAACTCGTAGTTATAAATAAAAATTGCTTTTTTGCTTGTTGCTTGTGGACATTCGTAATGTATACATATCTGTCTAAGTATGCGTAAAAGATGTATTTGTTGCAGTGTACGCCAGTGTAAATATAAGAAATCCATAATCATGTATGAAAATCAGAGTATACTTTGGAACATAATTCTAAGTATTTAATCATAATCGTGTATGTAATGAGTCACAGCGTACTGTAAATATCGTATTAAGGAAGCAAGTGTCTTGGCTCCAAAGTTGTTAAACATGCACGTGTGCATTGCTGCGCAACCGTCGTGGGATGCGCACATATCTTATTCCAACGTCTTGAGAATAAGGTGTTTAACAAGGATGCGTGATCCGGTATTGATGGGTTTGCAACCCTCTTACTCAACAAGTTAGTTAGTAGGTCAACTTATCCTTTTACCATCGTGGGTTTATGTGTAGTGCATGCACGCCGTCGTGGGCAAAATAAAAAATTGTTAAAGCATACAGTATATGGAGATAACAACTTAAAATGTGTCACGGAGTTAGCTAGAAACCGCGACATTTTTATTAATACTTGCAAGTTTATCAGGAAATAACAAAGAAAACAGTAAATATGAAAAATAAAAACTGATTACATGAATGTTTATTGGGCACTAAAAGTGCGGAGCGTCTGCGCGCTATGCCGTAGCAATTCTTATAGGTAGCACCTCTTGAGGTTGCTGATATTCCATGTGCGCGGTAGGTCACGACCATCCAAACCTCGTAGCCGGTACGCGCCTGTGCCCGTTGCTTCAGTAACCTCATAAGGTCCTTCCCACTTAGGTCCGAGCTTACCTGTATCTTCAGCGCGGCTTGCCTCATTGTCGCGGTAGACAAAGTCACCTGGTCTGAATGAAACACTGCGTACCTTGGCATCATAGTATCCTTTCATTTTTGACTTCGACCTTGCCTCCCGTATAGCTGCGCGTTCGCGTCTTTCTTCCAGTAGGTCCAAGTCGATACGTCTTTCATCGTCGTTTGTAGTCACATTAATCTCCGCAGTGCGGATAGTTGGCATGCCGATCTCAGTTGGTATAACGGCTTCTGTCCCGTATACAAGAGAAAAGGGGGTGTCCCCTGTGCTGGTTTTAACTGAGGTACGGTGTGCCCATAATACATGTGAAAGTTCTTCGACCCACCTTCCTTTGTGCTTGTCCAAGCGTGCTTTGATTCCTTCACCCAGGCTTCGGTTTGCGCGCTCGACTAAACCATTGGTTTGTGGGTGCGTAACCGACGCAAAGTGTTGGGTGATGTTTAACTTTTCGCACCAATCTTTAAAGGGGTTGTCGCAGAATTGTTTCCCGTTGTCCGAGATGATTTCACCAGGTAATCCGAAGCGGCATACAATGTTATCCCAGACAAAGCGTTTTACCTGGTTGCCAGTAATTGTCGCTACTGCTTTTGCCTCGATCCACTTGGTGAAGTAGTCTATAGCGACGATGAGAAATTTGAGACCGCCTGCTGCTACTGGAAAAGGACCGGCGATATCAATGCCCCATTTGTAGAATGGCCATGGCGCCGTGATTGGTGTTAACTCATGCTGTGGTTTGCGCGGTACGGGTCTGTGGACTTGGCAATCATTGCACTTCCTTATCAAATCCCGCGCATCTTTATGCATGGTTGGCCAGTAGTATCCCGATCGCATGGCGCGTGCTACAACAGACCGTGGTCCTGCGTGCATGCTACATGAACCCTCATGGATTTCTCGCAGCACATAATTTGCTTGTACGGGGCCTACGCATCGAAGCCATGGCTGGAGGAAAGAACGTCGATACAGTATGTTGTCGCGCAATTCGAATTTCTGCGCTGTGCGCCGTATTCTGCGAGCTTCTGTCTGTTCTTGAGGTAATGTCCCTTTGCTTAAGAAATCTGCAATTGGGGTCATCCATGTAGGACCATCCTCCTCTATGATTGCGGAAACTTCCATCTCCGCTATCGACTTGCTTTTCAGTGTTTCCACCAGCACTTGCTTTGATAAGTGTGCGAAGCTTGTCGAGGCTATCTTGCTCAGTGCATCTGCTTTGCGATTTTCTCCTCTAGGGACTTGCTTGATAGTAAATCTGTCAAAGCCTTTGATCAGTGCTTTAGTCTTCTCAAGATACTGAATCATGTTTTCTTCTTTGGCCACGTATTCACCCAACACATGGTTGGCCACTAGTCGAGAGTCCACATTTGCTTCTAAGTTACGTACACCCATTCGAGCTGCAATGCGTAGTCCAGCGATCAGGGCTTCATATTCTGCCTCGTTGTTTGTCGAGGTAAATTCAAAACGCAGTGCGTAAGTGAATTCCATTCCCTCTGGGTTTGTGAGAATAAGGCCAGCTCCTGAGCCATCCACGCATGAGGACCCATCTGTAAACAGGATCCATGGATCATGTAGTGCTTTTTTGCTTGGTGTAGGTACCTCGTCAGTATCTGGCTTCTCGATGATGAAGTCCGCCAGAACTTGTCCTTTTATTGCAGTACGTGGCCTGTAAGAGATGTTATGTTCACCTAGCAACACACTCCACTTCTGGAGTCGTCCTGACGCATCGGGTTTGGAGATGATCTGCTTGATGGCTTGATCTGTAATTACCGCTATCGGGTGCGCTTGGAAGTACCGGCGCAGTCGCTTGGCGGCAAACACTAATGCCAAGACCAATTTTTCCATGGCACTATAGTTCGTCTCCGTCTTCTTGAGAGCTTTGCTGACAAAATAGATAGGGGTTTGCACCGAGTCCCTATCTGTTAGTAGCACTGCGCTGACTGCCCCATGAGTTGCTGACAGATACATGATCAGCTCTTCCCCTGGTCGGGGTGCCACGAGTGTTGGGAGCGTTGCTAGATGCTGTTTGAGTGTGGTGAAAGCTTCTTCCGCCTCCGTTGTCCACCGAAAGTCACCCTTTTTTATACACTTCTTGAGTGTTTTGAAAAGAGGCAGTGACTTTTCTGCTGATTTAGATAGGAACCTGTTGAGGCCGGCTAGTTTTCCGTTGAGGGATTGGACTTCCTTCAGCGTGCGTGGTGAGGGAAGCTCCATTACCGCCTTTGTCTTTTCTGGACACGGTCTGATGCCATCAGGTTCTATCAAGTACCCTAAGAACATGCCTTCGGTAGCGCCGAAGGTGCATTTCTTAGGATTTAGCTTCATGTTAATCTCGCGTAGAGTTTTGAATGTTTCTTCTATGTCGCGCACCAGTTCCTTTTCAGTATGGCTTTTAATGACCAGGTCATCCACATAGACTTCCAGGTTGCGGCCTACCTGTTTTTCGAAGGCATTGTCTACCAACCGCTGATAGGTGGCACCCGCATTCTTCAAGCCAAACGGCATTTTTGTGTAACAGTAAACGCCTTGGCTTGTGTGGAACGCTGTCTTTTCCTCGTCTTCTTGGGCCATTTGTATCTGGTGATATCCCTTATACGCATCGAGAAAACACTTCAACGGGTATCCACACAAGGACTCTATTTTCCAATCTATCTCTGGTAACGGATAGCAGTCCTGTGGGCATGCTTTATTAAGGTCAGTGAAGTCTACGCACATTCGCCAGCTACCGTCGCTTTTTTTGACCATTACTGGATTAGAAAGCCAGTCGTGGTAATAGACTTCACGCATAATTCCCGCTTTAACTAATTTCTGTACCTCTGCTAGAATTGCCTGCGCCCTCTCTGGAGCTTGGCCACGCTTCTTCTGACGTATCGGTAAGTATCCTTGTCGGATTCTAAGTTTATGCTCTGTGATCGAGCGTGGTACGCCAGTCATGTGTTTGGGCTCCCATGCGAAAATATCTACATTCTTTTGTAGGAGCGCACACAAAGCCGCTTTGCCGTTGTCCGACAATGACCCTCCAATGGTTATTTCCTGGTCTGGATATTCTGGGTGAATTGCGACCTTAAAGTTGGGAATTTTGGCCGCGCACTGCTTCGGGATTGGTTCCCTTTCGCAAGTAACTGTGTTACATTCTCTGTTTGGCACCGTGGCATTGTAAAGAGTGACAATGCCCCCTTCAACTGGGAATTTAAGCATCCCGTGCGCTGTTGACGGCACCGCGCGCATGGCTGATATCCCGGGTCTCCCAATAATGCCATTATATGACGAAGGGGATTTGATCACCATGAAATCCATCCAGGTCGTTGTAGAGTGCTCTGCGTTGCCGATGCTGACCAGCAATCGCAGTTGGCCCATAGGCCATATCTTCTCACCTGTGAAACCGGTGAGTGCAGTGTTGACCAGATTTAACTGACTACGTATTTCAGGCCGTAGCCTTTTAAAGCAATGCTCATACATAATATTTGCCGATGCTCCTCCATCGATGTACATGCGGTGTATGTCGTGACCACCCGCACTAATTTCAATGGTGAGGGGCTCTGAAGCTGCGTTGTCCGTAGTCAAAGTAGGGAAAGAGATTTCACTTCTTCGGGAAAACTCTTGGCTGACCTTCTGTCTGGTGGTTCGCTGCCACATCTGTATCATATAGATTGTGTCGGCCTTATCCTTGGGTGTCTCCTTCTTGCTTTCATTCTTTTGCTTATCTCTTCCCTCTTTAATATTTTTAACTAAGTGGTCCAGCCTGCCCCCTTTGACCATCTTGTCGATGAGTTGGCGCAGCTGGACACACTCGTTAGTAGTGTGACCCTTTTGTGCATGGTAGTCACAGTATCCGTTCCCAGTGCGCTTATCTTCTGGTGTGCGCATCTGCGGCGGTCTTGGGAAATTCGCTCCTTCTGCTGTGAGTATTTCCTTTGGGGTTTTGATCAGGGGAGTATACCTGTCATTATCCCTGTCTCTGCCGCTCCTCTGGCTGCGATAGCTCCTATTACGGTTATTACCTCGGTCATTGGATTGTCTCCCAGGTTGTTCCTGTGACCGGTAATTGGAATGGTTCTTTTTACTATCCGCCGCAGCAGCTTCTCCCTGGACAAAAGACCGAGAGCGCTTCATGAGTTCATCGAAGGTCTCAGGGATCTTGTCGTTCAACCTCTTGATGAGTTCTGGGTTATTAATCCCATTCATGAAGCCCGAGATCTTTAAGACTTCAGGGCATGCTTTAACCTGCATGCATTCATCTTTGAAGCGTTCCATGAATGCGCTCGTGGATTCTCCTTGGTTCTGTTTTACCCTGGCGAGTTCGACAGGGTTTTTAGCACACTTTTTGCGTTGAGTAAAATTTAGGCGGAACGCCTTTCTCAACTCTTCAAAACCATTCACGCTCCTTCGTGGGAGTTTGTTGAACCAGTTCCGCGCACTTCCCACCAGTGTGGAATTAAACATGTGGCACCAAACTGGTTGTGGCCAGTTTTCGATGGTCGCGGCTGATTCAAAAATTTTTAGGTGGTCGTCAGGATCACCTGTCCCATCATAGGTTTTAACATTTGCAGGCATGCGCCTTTTCTTGTTCTCAGAGAAATCACTAATGCGTCTGGTGAACGCATCCACTTTCTGACGGCGCCATGGGAGAGACATGTCTTCCTCTTGGCTATCGCGTCTGCTTCTGGATTTCCAATGCCCAGTATCACTATCCTCGTTGTCCGAGGAGTTGTCAGAAGATGAATTTATCTTCTTACGGCGCTTGCGCCGGTCCTCCTCAGAATCTGACTCATAGTCTGGATCTGAAGGGCTTTCACTTGGGGGATATTTTCGCCCCAGTCTATCCTGTACTCTACGGCTACCCAGTCTGGCGTAGACACTGGTACGCCGTTCTTCTCTATCACTGTCACTTAAGTGTTGCGAGTGAGATGTCTCATCACCCTCGATTCTCCTCCCAATTCTGTTAAATACTGGGGTTTTATGACCGGTTCCTCTGCGCTTTCCCTTTAGGTTGCGCGGTGGAGAAGTATCGTACTCCGAATCGAAATTGAGTCGGGCCTTCAGGTTCCGCCCTGATCTATTCTTCTCTTCCTCTTGCATGAGGGCAGCCAATGCTTCGTAGTTTTGGGATACGAAAGCTTCTGGTGCTAATTCTGGCGCGACTCCCTCGAGAGTGAGTGCGTTTGTTTCTACTGCTGCACCCTTATCCCGACTTGGTGCCTCTGGTACCTTTGTCAGGTCAGTTTCTGGCACCGATTGGAAAGGAGTAGTAAAGACGGGTTGTTCCCGAGTGCGCAGTGGGTCTACTCCACTCGTGGTGGTTGTAGTGACTTGGGTTATTCCCGAGTGCGGTTCTACGAGAGGGAAGATCAAGTCTTGACCTGACCCCTTACTTTTAGCAGCGCTAGTTGTCCCAGCGGTCTGCTTAGGGGTTAGTCCGCTCTGTGACTTCTTCCCCATGAGATCTGACTGCGATCGCTGATTGCCGTGTTTTGTCATTCTAGTGTCGATTCTTAGTGTAGGGTCCCACGGATGGCGCCACTTGTTGATACAAAAGTTGGACGTTCCTGATTTAGAGCTCCGGTTCTCGTACCAATTGAGAATTGCTGCTTGAGACCTGCGCACTAAGAGACAAGAAACACCGTTAGGCTTACCGTGGGATTGTCTCCCACGATTATCCTCCGGCGTGAGAGTAAGTAATCGGTTTAGGGTTTTAGGAGTTTTAGGGTTATGAGATCGTACCTTAAACGAGGGGTATTATTCCCTTTATATATGCACGGAATCCTTGTTGGTTCCGTGTTCCCCAACCTTCGGCGTATCCCGCCTAAGTCGGTTGGGGATGATTATCTTCATATTTTAGAAGATATCTATATCCATTCCGTAAATAGATTTGGGCTTGGGCTTTCGTGAGTCCAATCCTTTATTGATGTTGGCCCAAGTCGTGCTGGGCTTGTAAGTATTGGGCTGTGGTCGGGTTCATGACCCGACACCAGACTATACGTCATCAATAGTTATGAACAAATAGTTGATAATTATATTATTTAACTGATTTTAAATTCTTTTACCTAGTGAAAATTATGTGAGGAATAGTGGTGAGGTGTATGGTTTGAGTATATTTAGTTTTTCATTTCTACAAAAAGTCAATGCTAAAAATAATATGTACAAAGCGTATTTAGGTAGCCGTACATTATAAGTATATATTAAACGCAATGTACTGTAGCTACAGTACAGCTACAGTACATTGCTACAGTACGAAATGGGCCGGGCTGCTACAGTACGAAATGGCCGGGCTGCTACAGTACGAAATGACCGGGCTGCTACAGTACGAAATGGGCCGGGCTGTTACAGTACGAAAAAAAAATAATAAAATAAAAAAAATATTATATTACTATTTATTAATGCACAATCACCTCGGCTAAAAAATTCGCCCGCCCGCAACGCGGCGGACCAGTGCCAGTCTCGTATTTATTTATTTCAAATACACTATGCAAGTTTTTCTTTTGTCATTTGTCTATCTTTAGACAAGCTTTTTATATATTTAGATGTGTTATTTTAATGTGATCATTTTATTATCAAAAGTTTAAGACTTTACAACTCCTTCAACTAATTTTAGCTTTAAACGATTACAAATGATGATAATCATTTTTTATCAAGCAATCAAGATTAATTATTGTAGCTTAAGGTGGCATCAAGTACTTTAAAAACATGCATAACACCCCTTATAATCTACTCATAAAGGTGACCAAATGGCTTTTGCCCAGTTCCTTCCGACCTTCCAAAATTTCATAGATTTACTGTAGATAAAATGTCACGGGTTTGAGTATCGGCTAGCGCTCACTCTAGTTGAAGTTTCATAAGTCCAGAAAAATTATCAAAGTTATTCCTTATGAGATGAACAATAGTTAATGTTTATAGACATCCGCAATCAGAATATTTCCATTAATTCACACAAAAACTTTATGTGAATCTACTCATAAAGTTAATGAATGGATATGTAGAAAATGAAATAGATAATTGATAGTGGTCAAATAATTGACATAATGGAATATGCTAGTTGACATGAAAGACATCTCATTATTGCAAAATTAACTAAGCAAAAGTTTGTACCAATCGGAGGTTGAAACCATCTTTGACAACTAAATATTCCAACTAATTAATCAAGGGTTGTACTATATAAACACTCTCTATGGGGTCAAATCATAGAGAATATTCCTTTTGTCCTCTCATTTTTTTCAGTACAACACAGTTTTTTGTCAGTTTCTGTTTCGTATTTATGACAGTTTTAAGCGTTTGGCTTATTAAACTTTATATTTACAGTTCCGCATTTTCAGGTTTATAGCTTTTTTATATAAACAAAATTATAAAAATAAAAAAGTAATAAAAAAAAACAAAAAAAGTAAGGGAGATCAATCTAAAAAACTAAGTACCCTCCCAATAACCCAGCCCTTAATCAAACACAAAAGTCACTTTTAGTACAAGAACTCAATTATAGATGTTCTTCATGAGTACTTTCAACTCTTTTTAGACTTATCAAAGAAGATCAATGTCGTTTTGCTAATGATTTTGTTTACATGTTATGATCATTACGGATTTTTGGATAATTACCTGAAAATATATCTAACTTGTCATTTTTTTGTTATTATGTGCAGTGTTTTATTAATATTTTTTTTCTATTATAAAACAAACTTTTTGAATCATGTTATTATGCGTATTTGCTCATGTAAAATGACTATTTTACCTTTATATTTTGTAACTGCTCTAGTGACACTGAAAAGCAAAATGATCATTTTACATGTATATAATAGCAGATATTCAAAAAGTTTGTGTTAACAAAAAAAAAATAAAAAAAAAATAAAAAATGACAAGTATAATATTTTTCCAACCAATTATCCTTATATTTTTTACCGCGCAACTTGATAGTTATATTGATTGATCACCTGTTACAAATTAAAAAGATGACGCGTAACCTTAATTGATTCTAAATGCTTCATTTTGACGATTAGAAAATTTAAACGACCAAGTTTGATAATTAAATTTTTTGAAACATACCATCGCTTTCATGCAACACTCGACATTGCACGCTATATAAATTACAAAAAATAGTTTTAGAGCAACTTGTACGTAAATCGGATGTGACATGCACACGAGGACGAAAATAATGTATGCCGATACGGGTTGTGCATGTCTCGTACCCTCTTCTATAAGTTGGTAGATTTCTTATCATAGAAATAGAATTCTAACAAACACATTATTGTTTGATAATAATTTACATTGTTTTAATTCCAACAACTTTTGGTTACTTGTTATTCATGTTTTGTAGTTTTTTGAGCAAGTTGGTTTAGCATGAAATGAAACTTTTCTTTATTTGGTAATATGTTTTGTACTTAGGGTGTGTTTGTTAAAAATAGTAGTGAGTTGTGAGCTATGAACTGTAATTGCGAGATGTGAGTAGCAACTGTAGCTTACTGCTTCTTAAAAAAGCATTGAAAAAACAGTCTTCTTAAAAATTAGCCAAATTTTACTATTCTTTTGTCAAACGACTACTAAAATTCAAAATGCTTATTACTCGTTATTCACCGTCTTAAAAAGCTCCACGCCGTTTCACGCCAAATATGGTTGTGAAAACTAAGTTGATTGTATTGAATTTTATGTTTAAAAAAAGTTGTAATGAATTTTAGACACTTTGACATCCACATCATCTTAATTATTCAGTCACTAAAGCAATCTTTTTGTTTCATTTTATGATTTGAAAGTTTGGATGATCACTATGCTTTTCAAAAATTGTTTTTGAAAGTTTGGTTAAAAGGTCCATTTTACTTTTTAGATGTTTCTAACTTTTTAATTTTCTTCAATGCTAAGGATTCATTTTTTTCACTTTCTAAATATAATTTGCTTTTGGAAAAGAGAAAATATTTTATGTCATTTTCATGTCATTAGTAATTCTCTAAAACATTGGTAATGTGTAAGACTTGCTATACATTTTTGAATTTTGGGTAGTTTCATTTTTCAAACAATCTCACCCCATTAATCACGTAGTTAATTAATTAATACACATCTTTAATGAAAACCAAATTCATTGCACACTCACATAAACATTATCTTCTTAAAAACTTTATAACATCCTTTAATTTATACTAGAAGGGTACCCGCGCAATGCGGCGGCGGGTACCCGATGACTATTTTTATAGCGAACAAATGCTTTTCATGTGACCTTTTAAGCACAGTAAGACGACCGACATCTTATTTTTTTATGTTCTTTTTGACATTTAATGCAGGAATTGTGTTTAATTTGGTTGTACAATATGCTTGATAATTTGTATTTCTTATGTAAGGGGTGTTTTAATAACTGTATTAATTACATTTATTGACCAGTAAATTAATTGATTATATTAAATAGCATTAATGAGGTGTTATGTTTTTTTATTATGTGCATTAAAGTGGTATACACTATGTTTTTTGTCTTTTACGTATGAAAATTATGTGCATTGAATAATGTGATGTATTGAATTTTAAGCCTTCCTTTTATAGTAAGTGTGATGGCTTATTTTTTTAAGACTTCATTTTAAAGAAAGTCCCAAACACTTTATATAGTAGTATATATTTGTGTTCAGAAAACCCGAGAAATCGACAAACCGAGCCGAACCACTCAATCCGAAACCAAAAAAACCCGAAACCAAAACCGAAAAAACCCAAAACCAGGAAAACCCGTTTATTATGGTTCGGTTTCGGTCTTTATTTTTAAATATCTGCGGTTAACCGAACCGAACCGTATATAATATACTTTTAAGGTTTTTACTTAAATATTCAAATAGTTTGCACTACTTTTATTGTATAATGATTTTTTTTGTTCCTAATATAAACATCCGCTAAACATCTATATGTGAAAATTGTTTAATGTGATCGTAACTCATAAATACCAAACCAACCAACTAAATGCAAACAAGGATCATGTTGAAGAAAATATTTTTTGTTAATTTGTTATATATGTTTATTTGAATGCAATTATTATATATTTACATGGTCTTACAGAAAGAAGAAAAATAAATGAAAAATGATGTGTATGTTAATTTGTAGATGAAAATAATAGAAAAAAAAATCAAAAAGAAAAAACATGTTTGACACACAAGATTATAAGAAGATCATGCTTATTTTTTTTAAAAGGCTTTTACACATATGTCATTGCTTATTTTAAAAGTTACATACATATTTTTTTGATGCATTAAAATCATTGTACTTTGTGACAACCCGTACTTTCAGGTCATTTCTCGACACATTTCATGTCTCATTATTTCAACATTTATAGTAAACTTGGTTTACTTGTTTCAAATTCGCGTAACCTTGGAGGTTTAGCGGCGAATTCATGATCATGACATCACGTACATTTCATATGGACTATGATTAGTCTACATTTCATTGACATCACGTGCATCTCATTATTACATTCACGACATTTCATTTTACCTTCAACGCGTAACTTTTATATTTAATAATCTTTATCGCGTGAGTTTTTATTTTGATTATTTAACCCGTTACTTTCAAAAATGATCCCGAGGTATTTTTAAACTCACATTTAGTTCATAAAAACTATATTTTTTAGTTTTCCTAGTGTTTCAAATTTATTTGGTATTTTAATCGTTAAAGTTTAATTATTACGTTGTTTTTCTTAAAAATTGTACGATAATTATTTTATCACCCGATTTTCACAAGGAAAGTATTTTTACAATTTTTATCACCTCATTACATTCTATTTTGATTTATTAAAAACTTACTTGTACCAAAAATCTACCATTTACCTTACAAGTGATTACTACTTACACATTTTCTTACACCTTTTAACAAATATTACACAAGTACATATATATACACATTTTATAAAAAAAAAAAAATTTATATAATTGGGAACCAAGTCCCCTAAAAACCGGCCCATAGGGGTGAATTCATGATTTGGTAAGATTTTCAATCAAGTGTAGATTTATACTTCCAATAATTCACCTCATTTCATTCAACCTCAAGATATTTCACCTAGTAGCCAAAAACTTCTTCTCCTTGTTTTCTCTCTATAAGAACCGGTTATACATCAAAGTTCCAAGGGATCACCATTTTTTTTATCAAGTTCAAGTGTGTTTAACAATCTAGTATATATCCTTTATATGGTTTTGAAATAAAAACCAAGGATATTTAAGTTAATCCTTGTTACCTACACCTCTTCACTATCACTTGTAAGCATGTTTTTATCATTTTCAAGTTTCCTTGTCATTTTCATATGTTTCTTATCATTTTTGGAGCTTATATGCATGTTATGT
>BPTQ01000006.1:332932616-333125142 GCA_019973895.1 Chrysanthemum seticuspe | reverse complement strand
CTGACCCCTTACTTTTAGCAGCGCTGGTTGTCCCAGCGGTCTGCTTAGGGGTTAGTCCGCTCTGTGACTTCTTCCCCATGAGATCTGACTGCGATCGCTGATTGCCGTGTTTTGTCATTCTAGTGTCGATTCTTAGTGTAGGGTCCCACGGATGGCGCCACTTGTTGATACAAAAGTTGGACGTTCCTGATTTGGAGCTCCGGTTCTCGTACCAATTGAGAATTGCTGCTTGAGACCTGCGCACTAAGAGACAAGAAACACCGTTAGGCTTACCGTGGGATTGTCTCCCACGATTATCCTCCGGCGTGAGAGTAAGTAATCGGTTTAGGGTTTTAGGAGTTTTAGGGTTATGAGATCGTACCTTAAACGAGGGGTATTATTCCCTTTATATATGCACGGAATCCTTGTTGGTTCCGTGTTCCCCAACCTTCGGCGTATCCCGCCTAAGTCGGTTGGGGATGATTATCTTCATATTTTAGAAGATATCTATATCCATTCCGTAAATAGATTTGGGCTTGGGCTTTCGTGAGTCCAATCCTTTATTGATGTTGGCCCAAGTCGTGCTGGGCTTGTAAGTATTGGGCTGTGATCGGGTTCATGACCCGACACCAGACTATACGTCATCATATGTTACGCATCAATCAAATTTATTTTAAAATTTTAGTTTAATGTGCCTCCTATGGTTTCTCTTATTCTACTTCTTGAAAAATTATTATGGTTTTTGATAATGCATGGTTAAAATAATCGAAACATAGAGCAACAACTTAGGAGTTTCTCTAAGAAAACTAGCTACTGAAATAAATCAAAATTTACCATTCAACTGATCTTATCGTGAATCTAAAAGTCACATAAAAACTTCAAAAATGCGCATAAACATACTTGACATTTGCCAAAAACATTAGTTTCAAGGGGTGTTTGGTATTCGCTTAGCCAAACAGCTAATTATCACATGTTTCGTATTGATTAGTATACTACAAATTCATGAGTAGAGAGTAGGTCTAGCCGCCGAGGTACCTTATTATTGTTTTTGTGGTGAAAACCAAAAGAACTTTCTTATCCCACATAGGTTAAAAAAGAGAAATGATTCTACCTTATATACCAAAGTGTATACACATGATATGTGTTAAAATGAGTATGATGCTTTCGCATGCGTCCTTCTTTGTGTTAACATAAACACATTAGCCTGACGTCTGTGTGAACTTGATATGCAGTCTTAATATTTTTAAAAATGCATTTGACTGTTTCATTCTCTGTTGCTACATGTCACGGTGGACTTCGCAAATAAGGAATGTATCAAGTAATGAAACATCTAACCTCACCTATGTTTTTTTTCTTTGCTAAGTCACAACGTTTGATTCTCGAACAATATCTTACCCGTGTTTCTCTTTCGTTCTCCTAATCTCTTGAATGTATATGTGTTGTGGGTGATAGAGTACTCTATGGAGGATTTATGTATCTAACTGCATGGTCACTTAAAAATCACATCGTAACTTAGAACCAGTTAAAGAAGATTTAGAAGATAAAGCATTTAGGGTGATGGCATTCATGCCACACCATACCTCACCGTATCTCACAACCCACTAATAATATCATTCTACCTAATCTCATACCTCACCATAGTTTTTTAGTGGCAACCATGATTCCATACCTCACTCAATTTTTTTTTATCTCCCAACGTTAACTTTGCTCTCCCTTCCCATACCGAATCGGCATCACACCCCGAATCTCATACCACACCGATTCATACCGCACGAGTGGCAATGGTGTGCCCGTGCGGTATGAATCCATACCGAAAGCAAACCGAAGGTGATGCCACCACCCTTATAGTGAACACAAACTTTGTTATTGACGGGGTCCCGCTAGGAGTGGAGCCAGAAAGTTTAGCTCGAGGAGGATAAATTTTAGAAAACACACTACAAATTGGTTTTTTTGGAGGGGGGGGGGGGGGGGGGGGGGGGGAATTAAAAAAATCCAAATATTTTAAAAATTTTACACTACAATTTTTTCCATGGTCTTGCGGTGTCACGGGACACTGATGAATTTTTGCTCAGTAATATTAATTTTTCTAAGAAAAACCTAGATTTTGTCTAAATGTACTCGATTTCAAAAACTTATGTTTTAAATATTTTGTGCACCCGGTCCTTTTTAGTCTTGGTTCTATCGCGGAACTTGGTATTGGTTATAACATGACAAATGCATGAGCCAAAGGTATTGCTAGCTACTTTATTCCCATCATTTCAATAACACACTTTGATAACAAAATAACGATTCACTTAACTAAACAAACACCTACACATGTAAACAAAATAACACTACGGATAACAACAAAAATAACAAAAAAACAATGGAAAACGGTTACAACTATAAGCCGTAAACAAAACGATATTCGTTTCAAGGCTTAATCTAAACATACACAAACCGTTCTATCACACCAAATATTGTAACGGAAACCGTTAACGAGAGTATATTCGGTTAACAAAACAACTACTACTAATAATGGATTAACTGGTATACTTCGTTCAACCTAACAAAAATAACGGAAACACAACGGTAACCATTAACGAGTATATAATAACGGATTTTATTCAACATTCTATGGTGAGTTTGAACGATGTTATGTTAGCTCTTTTTTTTAAGTTTTGACTAAAACGATTAAGAAAATGAAAATGAAAATGAAAAAGAGAATGATTGTATTCATATCAATATAAACGCAGTGAATTTGTGGAGTACTTTGCATCGTCACTTAAAATGTTTTACATGAATTTTATTATAAGGAGTAAGTTTAGGTACCTTATTATTATTTTATAGTGAAAACCAAGAGAATTTTCTATCCCAGATTGGTTAAATAGGAGAAATGATTTGATCTTATATACTAAAATGTTTACACATCGTTTGTGTTAGAATTAGTATGATGCTTTCGCATGCATCCTTCTTTGTGTTTACTTAAAAACAGGGAAGCAAGTATGCGAAAACTTGATACGAAGTCTCAACTTTTTTGGAGAAATTCGATAAGTATTATAATGAATATTTTGTATAGATTTTTGTTACTCGTATGATTTGACTTAGTTTAACTAGTATGGTGTTTAGGTTAATCTTATTTAAATACAACTATTGATATCATGTTTTAGATATTATGTGCGTTAGAATTAGTATGATGCTTTCGCATGCGTCCTTCTTTGTGTTTACTTAAAAACAGGGAAACAAGTATGCGAAAACTTGATATGAAGTCTCAACTTTTTTGGAGAAATTCGATAAGTATTATAATGAATATTTTGTATAGATTTTTGTTACTCGTATGATTTGACTTAGTTTAACGAGTACGGTGTTTAGGTTAATCTTATTTAAATACAACTATTGATATCATGTTTTAGATATTATGTGTGTGTAGCGCATAATGACCTTGAAAACATATGTGTAGTTATTATATGTAGAATCTCGTCTACTTATACTCTTGTAAAGAAGAACAACATGACTCGTTATTGAATACGGAGAGTTAAAATGAATATTTTTCCGGATATCTTTACTTAATCTCATAAAGAGGAATAACATGAGTCGTTCATATATGTATAATCTCGTGTATTCAATTACATGTCACAGTAACTCGTGTTTTTCTCTTTATAAATAACAACAACATATTGTTGCATTTTTTTGAACGAAACATTATATGCTTAAAACTATGTGTCAACAGTTTATTAATTAGTTATAACTTATAACAGCCGGACCTACTTCTTCACAAAATAGTAAACTTTTTCCACACAGTTTTAGGTATATAATTATCTATACAAGTTAGCTTTATTGATCTTCTTGATCCCTAAGCATACACGTAAAGCGCCTTTGAATACTCGAAATGACAATCAATGTGCTAATGTTACGTTCACAAACATATTAGAGGAGAAACCACTGTATAAAACCTGTTATTTGGATGCTTGTTTTGCGTCTTGCTTTGATCAAGATGACATGGTGCCAGCAGCAGCAGCACCTTGCTTTAAACCCCCGTGAAGCTTTAGCTGCTCTTGCTATCTTGGCAAAGGCAGCTATACCTCCAACTAATAGAGCACTTAAGGCGACTGTCGGTTTTACACTCATATCTGATGTAACCTGCATATTTGATACATTATAAATGTGATCAAGTCTCATTAAAAAGTGATTTTTACACAATAAGAGAGACAATAATAATTTTCTAAAAGTTACTAATTCATACAATAAGAAAAGTTTGGATGATGGATTGAGCTAGAGGTGAAATGAGTCCGCTCGGTGGGCTAACTAGGAATTTATGGTAGAAGGCTGCTGTGTCGGTTGCACTTATCGATCTAATTAGGTGAATGGTGGTTCTGCATTTCGTGCCGAGTATGATATCTTTGCCATGCGGTCCAGTACTTGACAAGTTTTTCCATATGGGATTTTAGTATTTGATTGCCTCGTCACTTAAAAATTTATACTGGAATTTAGTATTAAGAGTGAGTTTAGGTACCTCTATTATTTTTGTGGTGAGAACCAAGAGGACTTTGTATCCCACATTGGCTTAAGAGAATAAATGATTCTACCTTATATACCAAACTGTATACACATCATACATGTTAAGATTAATATGATGTTTTCGTAGTCGGTGTTATCTGTGTTGATTTCAAACACCGTATAACCATGACTGTGAAAAATTGATATGAAGTCATAACTTTTTTGGAAAAATGCGTTAAAATTTTGCATTCACCATTTTATATTAGGGTGATATGATTGTGTAAATAATTGCCAAGTGTTATAATAAATGGATCAAGTAACGGAACCTCTTATCTTACATATGTTTCTTTTCTTTCACGAAAGTATTTGTATCTAGTAGTATTTAAAAAGTTCAAATGTTTTAGTTGGAATTTTGGGCCCAATTAAGAAAATTATATTCGGTTTCCTGTTTTTGTGAGGGAAATAGGGGTGTTCATCGGTTCGGTTATCGGGTTATTCGGTTTATTCGGTTCGGTTGGTTCGGTTAATTTTTTTCTGGGTACAACTGAAAACCGAACCGAACCGAGATTAAATTTGATTCAACCGAACCGAAAACCAAACCGAATACCGAACCCCTATAACCGAAAACCGAACCGAATAACCCGAATTACATAATTTTAATTATTTTTTTATTTAATTATATATATTTTTAGCACAAAATATTTTTTTCAAACATAAATCATGTTATATTTATACTAAAAAAGAGTTTTAGTGATTTTTTTTCATATATATACATAGAAAAAATATATATTTTATATGAATTCGGTTTTCGGTTTTTATTGCCAAAACCATATTCAACCCGATAACCAAATATTTAGTTCGGTTCGGTTTGGTTTTGACCAATTCGGTTCGGTCACAAATTCGGTTCAGTTATTTTCGGTTCGGTTCGGTTTCGGTTTTCGATTACTGTGGATATTACCCAATCCGTGAACACCCCTAGAGGGAAACGTTTTTATAGGCCCAAATATAACACAATGACGATTCACTTATCTAAACAAACACTTGATATAACGCATAATCATCATATATACAAGCACAAACACCTTTGCTATATGTAAACACGTACAATAACTGTACGGATAACAACAAAGATAACGAAAAACAATGGAAACCAGTTGCGACTATAATATGTAAACGCCAAATATATAAGAGAAACCGTTAACAAGAGTATATTCGGTTAACAAAACAACTGCTACTACTAACAATAACGGATTAAAACAAATATATTCGTTCAAATACATGTTATATATACATTTATTTACATACTCCCTCGGTGTAAACACGAAAACTGTATGGATGATTATAACAACAGTATTCATCAACTAGTATATTTCGTTCACCGTAACAAAAACAACGAAAACAAAGCAGTAACCATTAACGAGTATAAAATAACGGATTTTTTATGTTAGCTCTTTTTTTATAAGTTTTGTTTAAACCGATTAAGCAAATGAAAATGAAAATGAAAAAGTGAATGATTTCATTCATATCAATATACACACAATGAATTTGTGGAGTACTGGCTATAGGGGATCTTCGCATGGAATTGCATCGTCACTTCGAAATATTACCGGAACTAAATATTACGGGTAAGTCTAGGTATCTTATTATTGTTTTTGGGTAAAAACCAAAAAAAGTTTTTATCCCACATAGGTTAAAGATGAGAAATGATTCTACCATATATACCAAAGTTCATACATATACTACATCTCAGAATTTGTGGAGTACTGGCTATAGATATTGGTTAAAAAGTCGTGCTTAATGTTCTACTCCCTACGTCCCTAAATAAACATCCATTTTAATTTTTTACGGTCTTTCTTGTTCAACTTTGACTTTAAATAATTTTTTTGTGTTATATAATACTTGATGTAAAATATATAAATTGATTAAGTTTTAAATGTATTTTCATTGGTATAATTTTAATCAAGTATTATATAACCAAATATATATATATATATATATATATATATATATATATATATATATATATAGAGTTTGGATCAAATAAGAAGAAAAATTAAAATGAAAAGGATAAGAAGAAACCACAACCACACATTTGAGATGCACCTATTAAAATAGATGCATCCCCCCTTAAAAATCTCTCCCTTATTTGAAATGTGTGCCTAGAAATTCTTCTTATTCTTCTCATTTTAATTTTTCTTCTTACCGAATCCCTTCCCTATATATCTATACATTATATATAAGAGGAGGCATGCCACATAAAATGCCACTTGGCATCTCATAAAGCCATGTCATATTTCCACGTCATCAATATGCTTATGTGGCATTTTTTTTTATTTTTTAATGACATGTGGCATTTTAATTAATATATGTACAATTTTTTTAAAATAAATTATAAATTTCGTTTTTTTTTTTTTTTTTTTTTTTTTTCTGAATTTTAAAATTTTTTTAATAAAAAGAAGTCATTTGTTGGAGTTGAACTTGGGTCATTCATGTATTTTGTAATCAACTTACCACTAGAGTAGATTGATTTTTGATTTATATCTTTCAAATCAATATAAATAAGGAGATTATAAAAAAATTCTGTAATTTTTATTTTAGGTATGTATTTTTTGAAGATAACAATTAATATAAATTATGATATATGTTACTTAAAAGATAAATATACCATATATATTTTTAACCTATTTTTTTTTTGTGTATAAATACACCCTAATATCTTATTCCTAAACATATTTATCCCTAATTATGATATATATTACTTAAAAGATAAATATACCATATATATATGTTTAACTTTTTTTTTTTTTTTTTTTTTTTTTTTTTTTTAAATACACCCTATATATTATTAATCATTATGAGAATCCCTACAACAACTTACACCCTAATCAAACATATTAACGTACGTAAATAAAATACAGCTCTCATAACATACTTTTTCTATGCTATACTGATTACATCCGTCTTTGAGCTTCATGCTTCCAGTTTAAAAAGCCCATCATCAGGTATTTTGTTCATAAATAATTGATTGTACATTAATTTCTCATCCCAGTTGTCTCCGTCTTAAACACAGTGCAGGTCTTTCTCCTGTTCATGATCCCTATCATGTAGTCGTGTTATTTTTCTCATTAGAAAAATTGTATACGAACTTGGTTTTTGTTGATTTATGTTCACAGCTTCGTTGGGTGAACCTTACCATGGACACTCTGGGTGCACTTGCACTAGCCGCTGAACTGATGGACCACCTCATGTACCATCCCGTGGTCCGCAGGTTTTATTTTGCAATGTTTTAAGATTGACTTTGGAAATAAAAGTATATGTCATAATGGTAATTATTATATTATAACTTGGTGCCTTTTCTTTCTACTTAGGGAGCCTCTCATCAAAAATCTTATGTGGAGAAATTTCTTGATACAGGTATGATATTTTGTGTAAATTCATGGTAAATAGTATAATTTTTTTTGATAAAGATGTATTAATGATGATTTTATGTTGCAATGGAACTGTAGGCTGTATATGAAGCTAGCGTCTCTCGGTTAGTAATAGGGTGACAGTACCGAGGTTCGAAAAAACTTTCGTGGGAATCCTAAAGTTGGGAGACGAGCTCCGGCGTCATGCTCTTATAAAATTGGTCGGATATTTTTGTTTCAGGTGAGACTGCATAGTTTCATCCGGGAAAGGAATTAGGAAACCGACCTAGAAAAAGGGCTGAATTTTGGCTCACAGACCATAGGCCTGTGAATGCAACATATATGATAGAGGTCGAAGTTTTACAAGAACTTTAATCTACGTGCAACTCCATCATTGGTCAGTTCATGTAATGAATCTTAAAAAATTGGTCTGATATTTTTGTTTCAGGTGCGACAGCATAGTTTCATTCGAGAAAGGAATTAGGAAACCGAGCTAGAAAAGGGATGAATTTTGGCTCACAGACCATAGGCCTGCGAATGCAACGTATATGATAGAGGCTGAAGTTTTACAAGAACTTTAATCCACGTGCAACTCCATCATTGGTCAGTTCATGTAATGAATTAGGAATCTACACAATACTTTAACTTTTAGTATGCCTAGGACACATATTCACAACCATACATAGAATTATGCTCATTACAATGCAAATTTGTAAGTCATGTGGTGCAGCCATGCATTTAGTTACTGATGTATTAAGCATCATGATTAACTTTTGTGGCGGTTATGTTTTGGTTCCTTCGGGGAAAAAGGTGTTTTTAGTTGAAGGTGGGACTGCCCCCACAGTATCAGGTTGTTCTCTTTTACTGATTCAAACAGCCACTGACATCAACAAAAACCCCCTTAAGCAGCCCTCCAAACACCCCCGGACAGCAACAAGACACCCCCCATACAACACAGACCTGATTGAAGCGTATAGGTAAGCTTTAAAAGCCGGTCCAGTTAGTGCTTTTGGCGATATTGTAGTGCTCAACACGGAATTCGATGAAGTGAGTAGTTTATGTCTTTATTAATCCTTTTCACCAACTAATGTAATACCTAGAAAGTGATTATACTATTTTCTATTTACCACTCCATATCTTTTTTGGTATTTATCAACCAGACATTATTTTAATTGTTCATCTTCACTTTTAGCTCATTTATTATTTATTACTTATGTGTGTCTTGATAGCTTCATGGTCTTATAAGTTAAGGTTTTCATATGCTTTCAAGGTTGCTGACCAAGCAGCACAACAAAGAATGGCATGTAGCTAATGTCTTAGAAACTGGAAATTCCAGGTCAAATAGAAGCAACTGGCAACCACACTCAACTTGTCAAGGTATTTTGCATTTGAAGCTTCTATGTGTATGGATATAGTGTGTGCGGTATAGAAATAATACTATTGGCTATCTTAGTTGTTAACAGTGTCTTATTTGCATAGGCATTCCTGAGGGCACACAAAACAAATGTGAAGGTCGCACACGCGTACCAAGCGCTTACACTTTATGGGCCAAAAATTACAGTCAGTTACTGAAGGTATAATCAAGCGTCACCATGTTTATGTTATGGTATTTGCACAGACGCTATACATAATTGTTGATAGGCACGACCGTTTAACTATCTAACAATTTCATAATGTTGTAGGCGTTCTGAAAATAAACATTGCTTTCCTTTAAACCATCTTTGCGGAAACAAAGTTGGTCTTATTTATTTATTGTTGCACTAAAATTTTGTATCAAGATAAGTGAAACAAAGTGCAGATTTGCTACCATGTGGATCATCAGACAACGGTAGTGGTAATCAGCTCGAGACGAGCTCAACCTTTATATCAAATGATACCGAGTCAGAATCATCAACTGACTAACGAGATAAGTTTTTAGTTTGAAGATTCATGTAGAGTACTTAAAATTCATTTATGTATATTTTTTTTGGCTGCACTTAATTTTTGTATCAAGATAAGTGAAACTAATTGCAAATTTGCTACCATGTGGATCATCAGACAACAGCGTTATAGGAGTGCTGCAATGGAGACTGATGCCATGGTAAGATGGACCTATTTTTTTGTACTTAAAATTAATTTATGTATCTTTTATTTTATTTTTTTTGGCTGCTCTAAATTTCTGTATCAACATAAGTGAAATGAAGTGTGGATTTGCTACCATGCATGTGGATCATCAGACAGCGATAGTGGTAATCAGCTCACATAATGCTCTTTCTAAGTCATGTGGTTACTTCCATAACATGCTAATGAAATTTTGAAACGGTAAATTTAATTTCACATATTACCTTTCATGTTACTTGAATGCCAAATGATGGAAGTGATTGGACAATAGTTTAACACACAGCCATGTATATATAACTTTATGATTTTATTTGGTAGTGCATGTATTGTTTTACACTGGTATTTTAGTTTAACTTTCCCATGTTCTAGGTTCAAACACCAGAGGAGATTTATAGTAGTGCAAGGCCTACAATGTCACCAGCGTCCTCAAGGCCTACAATATTTTCTGAGTTGTGAACTCAGTCATAGAAATAGCATTGATGTGAACTCAGTCACCAGTGTCCGCAAGGCCTACAATGTCTGAAGTTGTTGCATTTTTAAGTGATAAATCAATAGACGAATTGCCATCAGTAAGGTCTGCCTTTCAAAAATATGGTGTACAGATACAAGTTGATGACTTGAGACCGTTGAACAATTTTTTACTGAAATTTGTCAAAGATCAAATAGTTAATTAATTCATTTTGTTTGTTTTTTTGTGTATCAGAATATATTTTTACTCATAATGTTTTTTTTTTCACAAAAACCCTACTATCTATGCTGACCTTTTTGTAGTTCTTATCCTTGCTATCTTCTTATTCTTGCATATGTTGCTTAACAATGATTTTTTTGTTTTGGTGCAGATTTGGGAATTGGGACAGATTGCAGATCAAGTTGTCTCAACGCATTAAATACTGTTGTACATTGAATGTAAACTAACCATTGAAGAATCAGGTAAAAATCAATTTTTTTACAGTTAGCCGGTTATGTCTGAAGTGATTATCTATCTTTTGAATTGCTTAATTATTTGATTAAGAAATAAGAAAATAGCAACCTTCTTTTTAAGTGCTAATTACTCTTTAATAGGCAAATAATCAGTTTAACCAACCTGTTAGAACTACTTATTGGTTAAATTGATAAGCACTTACATAATCAATCACCAGCAGGTTTACTGGGGTTCACTCTTCATGACTGGATTGGTATGAGTAGTTCTATGTAGAGCTATGGATAGAACAATATAATGAAAAATTATGAGACCGTGGTTAGTAATCAAGTCAATAAATGACACTTGTTTTTATTTTATCAGATTCTAGGTTTTAAGTCGAAGCTATTTGCAAAATTTGCAGGAAAAAAAGCTTTAAAGTCACATCTATTTACAAACTTGACAGGAAAAAAGGCTGGAATAATAATGTAAATTGGGATAGGGACGGGTCTTAATCTATAATATTTTGATGGTGCCATGAGGCATATAGCTCACCAAGACCTAACAGAGTTTCTTTTGGCTAGGTAACTTTTCTTCGTCATTTTATTATACTTATCTCGAACGGTATATTTAAATGTACAAAGTTGGTATGCATTTTTAAAAAAGACTTTGCAGGCCAAATTTTATATGTACTTCATGTTCACCATGCCTAGCCTCATAAATTCAAAATTGGATACATCAAAGTTCATGGTCCTTTTGTATTTAGGCTAAATGGACAGAATCATCATTCGATTGGTAGTCTTCTGCCTGAGCCGGGTCAACCTCCCAAAATTTGTCAACTATGCATAGTTGTCACAGAAAATGTAGTTGCAAATAGAAATAGAATTGTGAGGTATATCAATAAGTATTCCATTATGATCTTTACAATCAAGTTCATCCACTTTCTAAAATTATTATGGCACGTTATTTATTACAGGTCTGATGAAACAAGATGTGAAAATAAAGCAAATACTATTATACCGGAATAATAGCGACCGTGAAGGATGTTTTAGATGTTTTGTGAGGTATTATCCGGAGATCAAGCAGGAAAGGCACCAGGTAATTTTAGTATTTGATAAAAAGTTGGTTTTTTACTTAATAAAAATTGTGTAACGGCTGAAATGTAACATGATGATATCCATACAACGATTGCATTACAGTTTCAATGAAAATCAAGCAATACCATCAAATCTATCTAATTATCTTAGAATAATATATTATATTCTACTGAAACTGGTGTAGTCGAAATACGAATGTATGTCAAATTGTCAATGATTTGAATGTACTTAATTTACGTATCTTTGACTTTTACCGAAGATGGAGGACATCCTCTCAGTTCCATCAATAAAGCACTGGCTCCCCTTTTCTCATATTAGAAGAAAAGTGAATGTTTAGGAGCTAATTAAGGTCAACTCAGATAATTCTTTGACTGTTTCTAGCATTGCCAAAGTACCTGGTTGTTCGCAGTTTCAGATTTCCCAAAATTCAAAAAAATTTGGTTCCAACTTTCCGTAGTTAATTGCTAAATATGTACATCATTTTCCACGTACTATATTTTCATACAGAAATTTAGGACCTTAACAATGCAGAATAATTCTCTGACCCTCAGTCGCTATAGAAATTTGGGTCAATTTTAAGGCATAGGTGCAAAATAGATTATTTAGGTAACGGTTCACATGGGTTTGGGTTAAAAGAGGCAATGATGAAATACAGGTTAAGTAGTCAGGATAGGCCAACCACTAAACACTTTTATCCACTTTTACAATAGAAAATTCAAAAGTTTGACGCAGTTTGATCCTGATGACCGTTTTAGCTGATTATTCATTCACATGATATAGATAAAATGTCACCCAGACTGACCCGTTCGTAAGTAAATGAGTTGAACTTCTCTCCTCGACTGTATATTAGAATAAGGGATTATTTTTGTAAACAACATAGAAGAAGAAGAAGAAGAAGAAGAAGAAGAAGAAGAAGAAGAAGAAGAAGAAGAAGAAGAAGAAGAAAAAGTGGCGATGGTAGTTAAAGAAAGAAGTGAATATGTTGTAAACGAACTGGATAACGTCATGCGCCTCACATGCTGGACTTAATGCTTAAGTAAGTATTTAATTAAGAATGCAAATTTTAGTATAATAGAGCACACTTATTACAACTTTAAGAACCTAATAGAGCACGCTTATTAGAAGTTTAGTAGTTATTGTTTTAAAGATGCATACACTTAATTTTTCTTTTATATATGTACATTGTATGGGGAAAGGCACATGACGGAAAAGGCACATGACAGTTGCAAACTATGGTCTTAGTGTTTATTACTTGCACTCATGGTTTTATGCTCATATATTTGTAATGTCAATGGTGTTGTGATCTCTGTTTGATTGCTAAATTATAAGACGTTTGATAATATTTGCTTATTTTAACATTAAAAAGATCTGAAAACTAAGCAAAATGCTACATGTTTACTGCATTTCAAACCTTAACTGAAGTCAATTTAGTCAAATTGTGTGTCTATATCTTATGACTCTATCCTTTTAACAATGGAAACATAATATATTGAGTTTAATGTTCACAATAACACCAAACCAATGCTTATTGGAGAGCTATTAAAACAAATGTTGATGGTAAGGAGTTTAGAAGAAGATATTTAAACAAATGTTTCGTTATCAACCTAAAGCGCCTCCTCCAGAACCCAAGAAGGTGAATACTCCTGCATTCTATAAAAGAGAAAATAATCACATTTTCAATACTTTTGTCAATAATACTTTAAAAATTCTATGTATGCTTTATGGCATGTATAAACTTCTTATATTTGCTTTCTCGAACCTTGAATCTTGAGGCCTATTTTTGATGATTACTGATGTCGTTATGTTTTGTTTTTTTCAGGTTCACTATACACGCCCAACCATTGTCTTCCTAATAGTATAAGGTTTTGTGGGAAGCTTGAGATGTTAGATCGACTACTCCCCAAGATAAAGCTATAGCTCATCGGGTAACAAGAAGTTTATATTTAAAGATGGGAGACGCTTAACAGAGGTGCTGGTGGTGAGCAACAAGAAAGTTATATTCAAAGACTACGTAACCAAAAGCATCTCATATGGTAGTTACCCCTTCTCATGCAACCATACATTTGGAGCTTCCTAAGAATGATGCGGTCTTTGCTCCACCAATCATTGGAGTGGTACATTACTGCATTTTTCAGCTGTAGCTTTGTGTCTATTATATATCGTTAAATGTTCAGCATGTTCTCCAAAACTGAAATGTATACACAAAGTATAACAATTTGTTTTTATCATGAAGATTGTGGGCTTCATAAATGGAACTATCGCGCCAATGCCTAAACTTATAATAGGTGCTACAACACCTCTTCACGTAACTCAAAACTCTGCATCTTTAGTAGGGTATAATCTTATCAGTTTTTGACTTGCCAAATTAAAAAATGCAAGTTGATATACATCTTTTATTGGTAGATTTTCATTTTAGATGTTCCTGATGATGAGATATATGTTTAGCTAACGATTCTATTCTACATATTGTTTTAGGGACACAACACGATCCCAGATATGACGGCGATTGTGGGTGGCAACCTCTTAAAAGGTAAGTTAAGATAATAAAATGACATTCTCTGTATTTTGTTGCATGATAGATGTAATTTACAGGTCCCAAAAGATCTGGTAGCTCGCTACCACTTGTCTTTAGAACAATAGCAGTTAGATTAAATTTTCGGTTTAATTACAGGCCAACATCATAGAAATTGAGAAGGTTCGACAGTGTATCTCGATCACCCATATAGGCATCATTCTGAAAGACACTTGATGGGTCAATCCAGTCTGACCTGAACCGTTCAAAAAATGACACACTGAAACCTGAATTGGTTAAGTCAGTCAGCCAACCCTCTTATCTCCAGAATTGCTGTGCTTAAAACCTTATCCCTGGTGTCAATTTTTTTCTCAAAAATATCATAAGCCATTTTCCCAGCTCCGATTAAGTTTTCAAAATAAGCCTAGATTTTACTGAGTTATTCGAGCTCGAGGTTACTAGAGTTTGGCTATAGATTTTATCAGGATTTTTAAGACCCTTACGTAACCTGTAACTCTAAATCACACGTAAACATTAAATCTCATACATTAAGATCAAATATTTCACTTATTCAAAGCTAATTTTGCATTTGTATTTTTTGATATTTTGCAGGATGACTCAATTGAATATCAAACAGAGCGTAAAAAGGCGTCATGGGCTCCACACCTTTTGCCCATATGAAGACACCACATGAGCACATCCCCGTGATGATAAAATTCTTGAAACCTGTTTTTGAGTGTTTCCAGTGACGGATGGGTGAGTTACTTTTATTACATCTCATAATACCTATCATCCGATGATTATTGTTTTGCTTTGTTTCTTGCAGATTTCTTGAATTAAGTAAGAGTATCTACTCAGTCATTGTTAGTAAAGATAACTAATGTTAAGCCTTATCTTCGTTTCCATATTTGCAGGTTGAGTTCACGCCACCTTGGTCTCAAGTACTGAACTGTTGTTCTCACTGGTACAATCACGAAAAAGTCAGTACCTTTAATTAGCAACAAATTCATCAGCCAATTTCTTTTATTGATCACTGTAAGCGAATCATTTATCACAGGTTACCGTGTCTCCATAAAAAGAATCTGCAAATAGAATTGTACAGAGGTAAGTACGTATTACGTGGTTTCAGTTATAGCTTGGAACTGATAATACACATGGAAGCCAACATGAACCTTGAAGAAAAATGCCAATATTTTCCACTTGGCTTTTAAATATTCTTTGACTTATACACTTTTTTACAATTTATTAATATAAGACTTAAGAATGCAACTTATCTCAGGTGGAAGCAATGCACAAAAAAATTGGCGGCCTGTGAGAAGTTAGTTGAAAATGTTAAGCTCCAGGAAATTGCCTCCTCAAGTTTCTTGAGGGTTATTAATATGAGTTGTCACTAATGTTTGGTACAGGTAAGGCTTCGTCTCTCATACTAATACTATATGTTGTATTAAATCATTAGGAATTGGAGATAGCCTTTAAACACAAGATAGAAGCATGTTTGAACATTCAAGATTGAGATTGTGGACTCATTCTGTAATTGTTGTATCGAATCTCGGTACTATTTAATAGAAGGCTCTTATTGAACGTGTAATTATTGATGGTATAAGTTTCTTTTATCAATATTCATTCATTTTAAACTTCTTCTAAAAATATAATGCTTTCTTTCAACATGTCCACTATTTCATCCATTCTTGACCAACCTTCTTTCGTTAAAGAAAAATATGTCAAAGATAATTATAAGACATGCCCGCCCATCGGGCGGGCTTTGCAACTAGTATATATATATATATATATATATATATATTTAGAGTTAAAGTTGAACAATAAATACTGCAAAAAAATCAAAATGAACATTTATTTAAGAATAAAAGGAGTATATAATTTACAAGAATAAATTGCAAAATCCGTCCATGTAGCTTGACCAAATTGCTAGTCCGGTCTCTATCTTTTTAAAAGTGCATTTATCGTTCATGTGAGGAACTTATAAGTGCACGTTTGGTCCCTGTTTTAAGTTAAGTTACCAAACTATCTCTTCGTCTTCCCTTTCACTTTGGTCTATGTAAAGGTAATTTAGTCATTTAACTTTGGCCAAGGACCAAGAGTGCACTTGTAAGTTTCCCACAAGAACGATGATGCACTTTTGAAAAAATAAGGGCTGAACTAGCAATTTGGCCAAATCACATGGACGGTTTTTGTAGTTTACTCTAATTACAATCAACAAAGCATCATCTTGTCCTTCTAGTATTTCTTTTGAAAGACACTTTTATAGATAATAAAAGTCAACATAATGTTAAAAATTACTATGACAAAAGTGATACAACGACCCTAAGAAAAAACCATGAATGTCATCGAAAACTAAACAAAAGCTAACCATATGAGGCCAATCCCTTGGTACGAAGGGTGGAAACAGGTGAAAACCGACCATGGCCTCGATACCTAAGACGAAACCTACTCAAATATCGAATAAGCTAATTCCACTTGTGTAATCCTACTAGGGGTGGCATAACAAGATCTAAAAAGCATTTGGTAAAGAACATACCCAAGATTGTTAGACCACCACAAGTTAAAAAAAAAAATCATTGCCCTCAACCTTCTTTACTCGCTGAAAGTGCGAACCAAAAAACAAACAATAGTTTGTACCACTACCCATATCACGAAAAAAAAAAATCATGGTTACCAAAGAAGAGAAAAAAAAATCTAGGTATCTTATTATTGTTTTTTGTTTAAAACCAAGAGAACTTTATATCCCACATAGGTTAAAATTGAAAAACGATTCTACAATATATACCAAAGTTTATACACATCATTCATGTTAGAATTAGTATGATGCTTTCGCAAACGTCGTTCCTTGTGTTAACGCAAACACAGTGGGACTCGATATGTGAAAACTTTATATGAAGTCTCAACTTTTTTGGAGAAATGTGATAAGTATTACGATGAATATTTTGCAAACACAATAGAACTCGATATGCGAAAACTTTATATGAAGTCTCAACTTTTTTGGAGAAATGTGATAAGTATTACCATGAATTAGTATGATGCTTTCGCAAGCGACGTTCCTTGTGTTAACGCAAACACAGTAGAACTCGATATGCGAAAACTTTATATGAAGTCTCAACTTTTTTGGAGAAATGCGATAAGTATTACGATGAATATTTTGCAAACACAATAGAACTCGATTTGCGAAAACTTTATATGAAGTCTCAACTTTTTTGGAGAAATGTGATAAGTATTACCATGAATATTTTGTATAGATTTTTGTTACTTGTATGATTTGACTTGACATGGTGTTTAGGTTAATGTGGTTTAAATTTAACTAATAATATCATGTTTTAGGCATGTGTGTTTAGTAGCACATAATGACATTAAAAAACTATGTGTAGTTATTATATGTAGAATCTCGTCTATTGTTATTTTTTCAAAGAAAAATAAAATAAACCGTTATTGAATGCAGATAGTTAAAAACACTACTAAAAAAAAGGGACATTTTTAAAAAAGGATATTTGTAAGAAAAACAATGGGTTAAATGCAGCACAACAAAATAAATACTTATTAAAAGGGACATTTTTTCACATTAATCAGATAATGAGACCTAAATAATCCAGTTTTAAAACCACTTTCCATTGAGATTATTGCACAAAATGTTCATGTTTGACCATGATAATCTGAACTTCATTAGAAAGAAAGATGTGTCCAAAACATTACAATATCATAACTTGGGGGAAGATAATAGAGTAAAACAACATAAACCTAAAAAATATAAGTCTTGGCGATATGACTTGATAACAATTCAAAAAGTCATAAGCAAATGAGAGTACCTTTCCTTTACTTGCAGCGAAATGTGTTGAAACAGAAGTCTATATCCTACATATATTAGGAGTTTAGGACTAATCAGTAACATATATAGATAATTACTGAAGTACGAATGAGCAAAGAAGAATGGTCAACCTCGTGCTAAGCACAACCTGTGAAACGTTGATGTATCATCTTAAAAGATTACACCAATCCAAAATACAACTATAATTACTCTGCTACCAGCGCTTTAGCAATGCCTAAAATATGTCCCCCATCTCCAGCTTTGTTTTCTCTTACTACCTGCAACTTTGCCTCAATATAATCTCCTTCAACGTATTTGGTATAGCACTAAAACACGTAATTAGTATAGCATCAAAATATCTATAAGCTTAATATATGTCAGTATAAGACTGAAACAAACATAGCTACTAGTCAAATTTAAAGTGCCATGGAAATTTAATTGAACAAACTAACCATTTATTAAGTGACCAAAGCAACCATTTATTCAAGAACTGCAGAGAATAAATCATCCAGCAAACACTAAAATTAAGCAAACTTGTTAACATCATACATAGTAACATCAACAACCAACAAATTATAAATTTAATAACCATAAATTACCTCTCTGCAATTAGGGCTAAATTTGACCCTAAGTTTCAATTAAGCCTAAAATTAATACTTACACAAATATACAGTAAGCCTCAAATTAAACCATACATACCTAACCCTATGTTTCAACTAAAAATCAAAGAGATGACTTACTAATTAGTGGTGGCAGTGGTGGTATGATTGAGAGGGGAAGGGCAGTGACAAAGTGAAAGTGTGTTTGATATTTTTTGATTGGGGCGGAAAATAAGAAAAAGTGGTAGTGTGAAATTTCATTCGAAAAAAGTCAAAAACTCAAAAAGTGAAATGATCCCGCCAACGGAATAGAGCATGGTTGCTAATTAAGAAACAGGGCTCTATTAGAAAATTTAGAATAAAGCCCAGTTATAAATTAGGAACCGGGGTATTTAAGTGGGAAAAAAAAGGGGATTGCTCAAAGAACCCTTTTTTATGAAAAAGAGGGCTTTATTTAGGGGGCTTTATTTCTCTTTCTGTAGTAGTGAAAAGAGTATTTTTCCGGATATTCTTACTTAATCTTATAAAGAGGAATAACATGAGTCGTTCGTATATGTATAATATTGTGTATTCATTTACATGTCACAATGACTAGTGCTTTCCATTTTATATTTATAATTCAGTGCAAATATATTAGCTTAATATCTATTGAAAATAATATATTGTTGTATTTTTTTCTAATATATAAAATATAAGGGGTATTTATTAAATTTATAAAGTTATAATAAAACATGAAAACTGATAAGTCAACTTATGTCCATATAATTTATTTAAAATTTAACAACTAAAGCTTTATTAATTATCTCTTTATTTTTTTTAATTTTTGTTTTACAAACACATTTTATAAATTAAACGAAAATTGAGCTTCAATTTTGAATTTTTACGAATACAAATGCTCAATGTTGCCATGTAGACAGAATGATGCACTTAATTGGTACAATTGCAATACTCCATTTTCTTTTAATTTGTGGAGTTCTCTTATGATATAAGAGATGGTTACAAACGGAGTGTAATAAATGATTGTGTTAGTATTACCCTTTCAGGTATGTTATTAACAATTTATGAAATTAGGTTATTATATTATGTTAATATGTCTGTGTGAAATATGCTGTTAGAGCATTAACAATGATAACGCCCTAACGTCGTTAGGGGTGCTAATAACGCCGTTATTGGCGTTAAGCCATTGGAGGCTGGGTGTTATTGAGCCGTTAGTCCTTAGGCGTTACTTCTTTAACGCTCGTAAAAAAAAATAAAAAAATAAAAATAAAAAATAAAAATAAAAATAAAAAAATCATTTCACCCCTAAACCATTTCAAATAAATTTTCACTTACACCCCCTCAACCTATTCAAATTCAAATTTAAATTATACTGGTCAATTCTGGGCGGGATAAATTCAAATTCAAATTTGAAATTTAAAAATAAAATATGAGCGGGATTTATTCAAACTCAAAATCAACTCTGCCTATATATACAACCCTACCAGAGTTGTTTAGAACACACAACACACACAAGTTACACATACAACTCAGACACAAAACAAATGTCTCGCAAAGATTTTTCTCAGCAATTTCCAAGTCCACCAACTCACAAAGATTTTTCTCAGCAATTCCCAAGTCCAGAAAAGCTGCCGGAAACTAGCTTTTCAACTTCACCACAGTTTCCTCCAACTAGCTTTCCACCTGAACTTTAAGTTTACTCAACACCACCGGAAAATGTCTTCCCGGTTGGTTTTGAAAACATCCCATACCTCTCAATTGTTCCAACTCCACCTGTGAACAGTCCACAGGTGATCTTCAAAACCACCCTAGCGGGTTAAGTGAAGCTTCCCTCCGGCAACTAGAACAAGATGAAGAAAACGGTAGGGAGATTATGGAAGAGCAGGCACGTGAAGAAGCTGCTCGTCGTGAGCAAGAAGCACGGGAAGCTCAGTACCTCCAAGACAACTACTTCGACATAATGGAGCGTCGACTCTTTAATGGGGAGTTTAATTCCCCTTCAAGTTCTGAGGGTTGGGTCTCAGATAATTCGTTTTTTTAAGTTTTAGTAGTTTTATTTTCATCATTATGCGTTGTATCTTTAATGTTTAATGTAATTCGTGTTTAACGTTTAATGTACTTTGTGTTTTAATGTTAAATGTGATATGTTTTTTAATAAATGAAGTGTTTGTTTTAGTTTAGGGGTTGAAATTGAAAATATAAAATGTTATTGATGTTATTGGGATGTTATTGTTGTGGGTGTTTTTTGGAGATGTTAAGGTGAAATGTTAAAGCTGATGTGGCACTGACGTGGACGGTGTTATTGATGTTATTGAGTTATTGTTGTGAATGCTCTTAGCTTAACATGTTAATTTCTTAAAACATTTTTTGCAAAGTGTAGATTGCAAACCCTCGGTTAACTCTGGAACAATGTCACACTAATGTTCCGCTTTGGTTAAATAATATAGTTGTTTTGATATTGTTTTAAACAATTAATTTGTGTGTGGGTGATGTAGTTCTCCGTAGGGAATCCTCGTATCTGATTGCATCATCACATAATAATTATACTGTAACTTAGCATCAATTATCGGAGTAGATTCAAATGATAAATGATTTATACATAATGACTTAATGAGCACATATTTGGTAGTATTGTTTTTGTGTTGAAAACCAAGAGAACATTCTATCCAATATAGGTTAAAGAGAAGAAATGATTCTACATTACATACCAAAGTGTATGCACAACACCCGTCTTGTAATAAGTATAAAGCTTCCGTGTAGGTGTGTATATATGTTAATTGGAAATGTAGATTGCAGATTTTTTACCGGAAACTAGATATGAAGTCTTAATAATTTTGGAAATGCATTTGTCTTCGTACAATTTTCTAGAGATCGCACGAACCGTACGACATATCAAGTATGTTCTATGGTTCTTCTTGAAGAAAGTAACATGGATAATCACACAAATACTTCATCTTTTCATAATATATCATCGTCACCTACTATTCTTGTTGCACTACTTAATGACAGGGCTAATACCATGAGTGCTTCGGGTATAGATGTTTGTCGTAATTTTCAACGTGGCTCTTGCAGTTACGAGGCTCGTTGAAAATTTATCCATGGTAACAATGAGGTTAGACCATGTACCATCACCACTGTATCTAGTTTGAATACCGAAACCACTATGACTATCTCCACTCGTGGCCCAATCCAACAATCTAAACCAGAACAACTCCAATTAGCCCATCATACACCATATCCTAATTTTGTCATGGTTGGTATGCGTACTCGAAATGACATTCAGTGTGCTAATGTTATGTTGTTTGGTGTTCGGTTTTATCAGTTTATGTTTTAGTCATAGTGATTATGGATTTATGGTCATAACTCATAGGGCCTTGACACGTGTGCTGTAACTAAGTAACTTAAGAATGGGGGTAAAATATATATTTCTACTAAGAAGATAAGTTTTAAAACATAATTGTACACATAAGTACAAAAGTTCTTTGGGACTCGCAGGTGCATTTATATAGGAAAGGGTGGAGAGATAAGATTAGGATATGCGGTAAGATTTGGCTAGGGTTTAGGGTTTAGGCTTTTAGGCGTTTCTTGGTTGCTTTGCCCCAGCGTTTTCGGTCTTTGGCGCCCCCTTTTTGTTCTGCCCTAGCTCTAGGCCCCGTGCGTTTCTTTGCTTTTGCTTTGTGTTTCTTAGGTTTCCCTGCTTTTCTTGCCCTGTTTTTGTTTTTGGTGCCTTGTTTTGTTGCGCTGCCTTACCTTTAGGTCCGTGGGTGTTGGTTTTTTTTTTGCCTTGCTCTTTGTTGCTCCCTTGGGTCTGCCTGCTTTTTCTTAGGGCTTTGCTCCTTTTTTTTTTTCATGTTTTTGTGTTCCTTTGCCTGTGATCTCTCCCGTGCCCCTTTGCCTTGTTTTACTTGCTTTTGTGCCTGCTTGTGCTTGTTGTTTTATTATCTTCTGCTTTCTTCTCTTCACTATCTCACCCCGCACACCTACACTTGACGGAGGTCTCGTTGGAAGCAGTCTCTCTACTCCCGGGTTTATCCTGGGGCAGGGGTAGGACATGTCTACATTTTACCTCCCCCATACCCCGTCCTGACGGGATCGGGTTTTTTGTTGTTGTTGTTGATGTTTTTTTTTTTTTAAAAATTAACACTACGGAACAAAATTTCATCGGTGTCCCGTGACACTGGGAGACCCCCTAATTCAGTCGCTAACCAAGTTTGTGTTCACTGTAAATGGTTTATCTTCTTAATCTTTTTTGATAACTGATACTAAGTTATGATGTCATTTTTAAGTGACATGCAATTAGATACATAAATCCTCTATAAAGTACTCTATTACCCCCAACACATATTCATTGTCTTGGACACGACTTTTTCATGAGAGTAGGAGAACGAAATAGAAACGTAAGAAATATATTGTATCAGCCAATGTGATTGCAATTTAATCTTAGGAAAAAAAAGTCTAGGTGAGATCAGATGTTTCATTACTCGGTTAGTTCATTTCCAAGCATAGGTGAAACATCTGATCTCACCTATGCTTTTTTTTTCTTGCCCAAGATTAAATTGCAATCACATCGGCTGCTACAATATCTTTCTTATGTTTCTCTTTCGTTCTGCTACTCTCATGAAAGAGTCGTGTCCAAGATAATGAATATGTGTTGTCGGTGATAGAGTACTCTATAGAGGATTTATGTATCTAATTGCATTGTCACTTAAAAATTACATCATAACTTAGTATCAGTTATCAAATTAGATTCATAAGATAAACCATTTATATATAGTGAACACAAACTTGGTTAACGACGAAATTAGGGGGTCTCGCGGTGTCACGAGACACTGATGAAATTTTGTTCCGTAGTGTTAACTTTTCTAAAAGAACCTTGATTTTGTCTAAATGCACCGGCCGGTCCCAAAAATATATGTACTTGAGCTAGAGATGAAATGTGGGTCGAGTAGGAATTTATGGTGATGATGCTTGATTTGAAGGTTCTTGTGTCGGTTGCAATTATCGATATGATTGAGAGAATGGTGGTTCTACATTTCGTGCCGAGTATTATATCTTTGCAACCCATCCGCTCCAATACTTTGACAAGTTTTTCCATATTTAAGATAGGATAGATGAAGATTCCCCAGTTAATAGAAAATAGTTGTTTCGATATTGTTTGTCACAAAGAAATTGTGGCGTAGGTGATGG
Source organism: Chrysanthemum seticuspe (assembly GCA_019973895.1). NCBI lineage: Eukaryota > Viridiplantae > Streptophyta > Magnoliopsida > Asterales > Asteraceae > Chrysanthemum > Chrysanthemum seticuspe. Next base: position 333,101,076 of record BPTQ01000006.1, on the reverse strand, counting down.
AGTACTCCATAGGAGATCTTCATATTTAATTGTGTCGTCGCATAAAAAACTATATGGGAATTTAGTATAAAGAGTAACTTTAGGTACCTCTATTATTTTTTTGGTATGAGCCAAGAGGACTTTGTATCCCACATTGGTTGAAGAGGAGAAATGATTCTACCTTATATACCAAAGTGTATCCCCATTTTATATGTTAGTATTAGTATGATGCTTTCGTAGTCACTGTGATAAGATTTTAAAATGTACCTTTTTGAGGGGTCGTTTAAGCCCTTATTTGATCACTTTTGTATCCGTTATTACTTAATATCGTTCCTTTTCACTTTTTAGGTCTCTTGAAGGCAAATTGCTGGAATGGCACTTATTTGGACGAAAAGGCGTGAATATACGAAGAAAATGGCCAAAGTAAATAATCGAGACACTCAAGCTGCTGAAATACAAGGGGACGGCATCACTGCTTAACTGCGACGCCGTCGGAGCACTTCTGTGACGGCTCAGTAGCCAAATTGCTTATTTTCAAGTGACGGTGTCGGGCTTTAAAGGAGTAGGCCGTCGCAACTCAGACGGCCTAGATTTGATCCAGATGGCGTCACAAGCATAAGGTGACGCCGTCGCAAGACTAACGTGGCCAAGACGAAACCCTAATGACGGCGACCCGACGGCGTCACAATTCAAAGGGTGACGCCGTCGCGATTGTAATATTATATATAGAATCCGAATTTTTCTGTTTTAGTGTGTAGTCTTTTAGAGTAAAAACCTAAACCGAACCAAGGCTGTCTTGTACAATATTTTAGGGTTCTAAACCCTATCTTACATCAAGATAAGTGTTTTAATTTATTAATTCAATTATGTCTTCAATTATTTGTGTGTATGCTTGCATGTTCTCCATGTCCGGCTAATTTACTTGTGTGTTTGCTTAGGGGATATGAAACTTAATTACTGAATATTGATTGGTTGTCTCTTATCTTAGTTGTTAATGATCTAGTAATGCGATAGGTCATTCGTTGTGTAATTAATGCTTGATTAATCTTTGTAAACCTTGGACTATAACACTTAGAGCACTTGTAGGCTAAACCATCCAAAGAGTGCCTTAGAGTTAGAGTTTATAATTCCTAGAAGTTTTTGTAGACGAGACCCTTTGGTAGTTTCAAAGAGTTAGGGACAAATGCATACCCTACGACTTTAGACACACAACGCGATTAAGAATAAGGACGTGACAATTCAACCATCAATAGGAGATAATTAAGGAGTAATAAAACCAAAGTGAACACATCTTTAAACCATCATACGAGCACACAATAATTAGACATAGACTACATACACCTTAGATTAGATAATTAGATAAGTAGAGTAATCGGTAGAAATACCAACCCCCAAATCCAAACCCCGAGATTCGTACCTTTCCTTTTCTAAAAAAATATAAAAAGATAAAAAATAATCTTCCTCAACCCCAACCTTAGCGTAGTAACTTCTCACTAGCATTCCTATTCCCCTAGAGAACAATATCAATTCCCGTGGCTTACCCTAATACTACACTACAACGATTAGGTTCACTGCCTAGGGTGTTGAAAAACTTGCTCGACGAAAAGGAAGTTCCTTTGACCCCGAACGACGCGTGTAGCGTTATCAAGTTTTTAGCACCGCTGCCGGGGAATAGAATAGCTAGTTAGTAGTCCACCTCGTTTAGGTTTCTTTACTTGATTCCTATCAAGTAATTTTTTTTTCTCATTTTTAGCTTCCTCGTAGTCTATCCCTCTTCTTCGTGACCTTTGTTCGTAACCCCATCACTTTTCATCATGGAAGGTGATAACCACCCATCATTCATCAACCCACCACCAAATGACCCGCCAAAAGCCCGTACTCTTGGTGAATACTCGAGACCAAGCCACCTAGGCTATAGGAACACCATTGAGCTTCCCGACCAATTCCAAACTACGGCCCTGCGATCCGACACCATCCGGTTGGTGAAAAACGGATGTGCATTCCATGGACTTCGTTCCGAAGATCCTAATCAACATCTTAAGGATTTCCTTAAAATTGTCGATTGCATCGACATTGATGCTACCACTCGGGAGACCACGCGTCTGCGTCTCTTCCAATTCTCTCTACGGGACCAAGCTAGTAATTGGCTTGAGCGACTTCCCGCCGGCTCCATCTCAAGTTGGGATGATCTCACCTCTCGCTTCCTTGCTCAATTTTTCCCACCGGGGAGAACCACTAAACTTAGACGAGACATCTTAACATTTCAACAACTTCAAGGTGAGTCACTCTACAACGCATGGACTCGATTCAAGGACCTACTCCGTAAACTCCCTCATCATGGCATTGATCTTTGGCTTCAAATCCAAATCTTCTATGACCATATCGATTTCATCACTCGAGGATCCATTAATCAAGCCGCCGGTGGAAGGCTCAGCGACTTTGATGAAGAGAAATCTTGGGATATTATAGAAGAGCTTGCTGATCAAAGCTACGAAGATTGGAATGAATCTCCTAAAACCACTGTTAACGTGGTTAATGCCATATCAACTCCTCTTGAATCTTCCGACATCACCGAGGAGCAAATGAGTGCTATTGAAAGGAGGACTGATTATCTTATGGAAAGGCATAAAAGAGCTTCCGTACAAATCCCTCGAGAAGCAGTCAATTCCGCCAATTCCACCCACCACCCAACACCTTTTTCGGAATCCCCAAGTCGTGAGCAAAACCCCAATTCCGAAAGGAGCTTCCGTTCTACTTCCCCAATACCACTCTCACCAAGCTTTAAGGAACAAATGAGGGAGTACATGGCAGCTCATACGGAGAGATTAGCCAATTTTGAAGAGGAGGTTTATAGGCAGATAGAGGAAATGCAAGCAAAAATGACGGAAATGATGAACCTGGTAAAAGAATATACCAAAAAAAAAGTTCCCTAAAAGGTACTAGTAAGAAGCAACGATTGTCCTCCCACTTCGTTTGTTAACACCATTTCCATTATGCCTGAGGATGGAAAGGTTGAGGCGAAGAAAACTGAGGAAAGCAAGAGGGAGGATTCTGAACCTAATGATGAGCCCTAGACCATTGAGTACTACCTTAAGCACGAAATTAACAGAAAAACTATTGCAAACCAAGTAAACAACTTTAGGTACAATGAGGTTCTTAGGGAAGCCCTTGAAGGAAAAATAACAGAAGAAGAGTATGACGCCCTGCCTATGGGACCTCTGTATGAGTTGGTTCTAAAAAAACCATTAACAAAAAAACGAGACACCACAGGGAACTTCGTGATACCATGTAGTATAGGTGATATTGATAATATAAATGCCTTAGCTGATCAGGGGACTGATGTGAACATAATGCCATTATCGATTTATAATAAGTTGACTAGGGAGAAGCCAGCCAAGACCGGTCTTAGACTGTCCTTAGCTAATCACACCTATATCTACCCCATAGGAATCGCGGTGGATGTTTAATAGAGGTGGCTAATATCGTTTATCCGGTGGATTTCATGATCATAGATGTTGAGAAAGATAGAAACATGCCACTCATTCTTGGGACACCATTTCTGGCCACCGCCAAGGCAACCATTAAATGCGGGGAGGGCATCATGATACTTAAAATCGGGAAAGGGTACGCTAGGATACCCATCGTTCCAAGGTATCCTCTTAAGATCATGGAGATGATTACGGGTGAAAATCCACAAGCCCCTAGCAATATAGTTGAGAAGAAAATGAATGATTGGGAAAAAGGGCTTAGGGATTTTATGGTTCAAGGGTTACATGCCACATTGTGGAAACCCAATAAGAAGTTAGGAAATAATCCCACCTCGATACCAAAGGCACAAAGGAACCCTAAGGAATTTCTAGAGGGAGAAAAAGTACTTCTGTACAAATCACGGATAAGGGCATTACAAGGTAGAAACCAACCAAGATGGTTTTGGGCCTTTTACAGTGAAGGAAACCAATCTAAAGGATAAAATCGTCACCATAATAAACGACATTGGCAAGGAATCCACGGTAAGCATACAACGTCTACGCCCTTTCGACGAAGGGAAAGCGAAGGAAGAAGATGGCGGTAATGAAGTCACGTAGGAGCACGACTATGAGTCTAGCTACAAGACTCATAAATAAAGAAAAGCGCTTCGTGGGAGGCAACCCATGCTTAATTGTTTGCTTGTTTGTGTGTCATATATCTTTTAGTGATTGCTTATTCTCATGTTTCAATTTGTAAAAATGCTTTATTTTGTTTTTAACCTCGTCTTAATTGCATATAAAGGTATTTTACATAAAGGATAAGTGTAGGGAGGATTACACACGTTTTCAAATAAAACGTAAACATGAGAATAACAATTAATTAAAAGATATATATGTGTGTTTGTTCGAGTCAAATGCTTGTATCGAATCATAATGGATGTTTTGCAGAAATTTTTCCAGATTCTAAAGATGTAAATTTTCCAGAAAATCGCAGACCAGTTTTTGTCAGGATAACCTGACGGCGTCAGGATCGCAACCTGACGGCGTCAGGAAGGAGTAAAAACAATAAATTACCTTTTTCTCGTTTTCTGAGCTACTTATAAATTTTTGGAATTTATCAGGTCTTAATTTTCCAGAAATTCTGTAAACATCCATTCCACAAGCATTATATCCTAGTTTAGTCGAGTCTTATATATATTATTACCGCCGATTTTACGCAAAGGTTTCGTTTGTTTTCTTCAAGTGTGCAGGTTTTATTTATCAAGAAGAAGATACACAAGGTTGGAAGAATCTTTTCACGCACACATTCTTCTTGGAAAGGATTTAACCACTACTTTACACACGGATCCTATCGAGCTAATCAGTGGAGTATTAGTTTCTTTCGTTTTTCACCACCTTCTATTATCATAACTTTGATACTTTCGGGGAACATTGGGGACAATGTTCAGTTTAAGCGTAGGGAGGGAAAATAAAACGGGAACTTTGAAACTATGTTTATCCTTGACTATTTGCTTTGTCCAATTGTATTTGTGTAATAAACCATGAGAAAATATCGGTTAGGGTAATTTTGGCACCAAATTTAAAATTTTTCGTGACATATAGGAGTGATTAGTCTTAACAAAAGCGTCTCACGGATAGGAAGTTGCATGACTAGCACAAAAACCCTTTACCACCTAAATTCCACCCAAAATGTGAGGATCGCCCTTAAATTAGTAGGAATTAAAGCATTCATCTTTAATGCTTAGAGTGTGAACCGGTAGTATTTTAGATTCTAGAACTTGTTTTGTGATGCATTCCGAGATCGCTAGTAAGACTACACTTGTGTAGTTAGGAATAACTAAATGACAAGAGGCATTATGATAACCCTTGTTTGATACCCGTAATATAATTACTTCTTCCACATCGGTTGAGTAGTTCCCCCACACCCTTTGCGTTGTACTCATCTTTAGTACACGATACCCCTAGTTAACCCCTCAGAGCCTATCCTTTTCGCGGTTCTCGTGATGTTTCGGTTTTTTCGGAATATCAATGAAGAGCATTGTTTACACCCCACCCCCAAATGTACACCCAAATCGCCTTAGCCTACCCTGTATGCACTCACTTTTAGTGCATTATTGTTATCATCCAAATCGCCTTAGCCTACCCTTAGTTCAATTATCTAGTTGCTTGCATGAGTTGCTAAGTCGAGTCATATCTTTTGTATACAGTTTTGGGACGATTGAGATTCATGGGAAAAGTTAAAGTTTATGAAATGACTGGAAGGGAACGTTAAATTCCCTTATTTGCGTAATAACGTACCCCAAGTGTTTTGATCTTTTCAATTCGGGTCAAATTAGTGTTAGAATAATAAAAACTCAATTGTAGGGATGTGCCTATAAATCCCTATCATTTGGATGTTACCGTAGAGGATGGTAGAGTAAAAGTGTATGAAAAAAAAAAATCGAAAAAAATAGAAAAAGAGAAAAGTAAAAAAATAGAGTGTTCAAAAAAAAAAAAAAAAAAAAAAAAAAAAAAAAAAAAAAAAAACGGGCTACCATCCTACATCTATCCTTTAAATTTATGTTTGTTTGTTTCAGTTATCTAGAGTTTAGAGTGTCGAGTCTTGGCTTAGCAACGCCATTCTTCGTATGCTTGTAACATAGAGATTTTTGACTTACCACCACTAAATAGCCTATCTCACCAAACCCTTTTATTTCCCTACCGTAAGCCTAACATTACAACCCTTTAAAAGACCTCTTTGATAGTCTTTCCTAGGTGCTTACGCCAAAGCGATGGAGGTTTGATCTATTCTCAAGCCTATGGTAATCTATGTACTAGGACCGGTTAATGAGTGTTTATCTTCCATTTCCAACTTGTTATATTTCATATACACCCGAGAGATGAGAGTATCCAAACACCCCATGTGAGGTGCTAGTATGTAATTTCCGTGCTTGTTATGACTTTTGCGGGGCTTATATGTGTTGTGGACTGTTTTAAACCAATGCTTCATGACCCCTAACTTATAAATTAATTGGCTAAAAGCACATTTGCTTGAGGACAAGCAAATACCAAGTGTAGGGATATTTGATAAGGTTTTAAAATGTACCTTTTTGAGGGGTCGTTTAAGCCCTAATTTGATCACTTTTGTATCCGTTATTACTTAATATCGTTCATTTTCACTTTTTAGGTCTCTTGAAGGCAAATTGCTGGAATGGCACTTATTTGGACGAAAAGGCGTGAATATACGAAGAAAATGGCCAAAGTCAAGAATCGAGACACTCAAGCTGCTGAAATACAAGGGGACGGCGTCACTGCTTAACTGCGACGCCGTCGGAGCACTTCTATGACGGCTCAGTAGCCAAATTGCTTATTTTCAAGTGACGGTGTCGGGCTTTAAAGGAGTAGGCCGTTGCAACTCAGACGACCTAGATTTGATCCAGACGGCGTCAGAGACTGAAGGGGACGGCGGCACAAGCACAAGGTGACGCCGTCGCAAGACTAACGTGGCCAAGACGAAACCCTAATGACGGCGACCCGACGGCGTCACAATTCAAAGGGTGACGCTGTCGCGATTGTAATATTATATATAGAATCCGAATTTTTCTGTTTTAGTGTGTAGTCTTTTAGAGTAAAAACCTAAACCGAACCAAGGCTGTCTTGTACAATATTTTAGGGTTCTAAACCCTATCTTACATCAAGATAAGTGTTTTAATTTATTAATTCAATTATGTCTTCAATTATTTGTGTGTATACTTGCATGTTCTCCATGTCCGGCTAATTTACTTGTATGTTTGCTTAGGGAATATGAAACTTAATTACTGAATATTGATTGGTTGTCTCTTATCTTAGTTGTTAATGATCTAGTAATGCGATAGGTCATTCGTTGTGTAATTAATGCTTGATTAATCTTTGTAAACCTTGGACTATAACACTTAGAGCACTTGTAGGCTAAACCATCCAAAGAGTGCCTTAGAGTTAGAGTTTATAATTCCTAGAAGTTTTTGTAGACGAGACCCTTTGGTAGTTTCAAAGAGTTAGGGACAAATGCATACCCTACGACTTTAGACACACAACGCGATTAAGAATAAGGACGTGACAATTCAACCATCAATAGGAGATAATTAAGGAGTAATAAAACCAAAGTGAGCACACAATAATTTGACATAGACTACATACACCTTAGATTAGATAATTAGATAAGTAGAGTAATCGGTAGAAATACCAACCCCCAAATCCAAACGCCGAGATTAGTACCTTTCCTTTCCTAAAAAAATTTAAAAAGATAAAAAATAATCTTCCTCAACCCCAACCTTAGCGTAGTAACTACTCACTAGCATTCCTATTCCCCTAAAGAACGATATCAATTCCCGTGGCTTACCCTAATACTACACTACAACGATTAGGTTCACTGCCTAGGGTGTTGAAAAACTTGCTCGACGAAAAGGAAGTTCATTTGACCCCGAACGACGCGTGTAGCGTTATCACACTGCTACATGTGTTAATTTCAAATACATGTAATCCATGATCGCAAAAAAATTATACAAAATCTTAACTTTTAATTTTTTAGAAATGCATTTAAATTTTGAATTACCCGTTTTCATACTATGGTGTTTTTTTTGAGAAATGCGTTTAAATTTGCATTCACCATTTTTCTATTATGGTGATATGATTATGTGAAACTGTGAATAATTGCTAAGTGTTAAAATAAATTTGTCAAGTAATGGAACATCTTATCTTACATGTGTTTTTTTCTTACACAAAAGTCACTTTTGTAGCTGGTCTATACTACCTATAAAGCATTTATGTTTAATCTTAAAAAATAAAAAATGTTTAAAAATAAGTCAAGTGGTTTCTCTAAACTATCATTAATTAATCTATACTCTTTTATAAAGGGTTTGAGACATTCTAAATATAGTAGTCTTAAAATTTTAAGACCAAAAACATTTTCATCAAAAGAAAGTCACTTTGCTAAGCATAATAATCAAGCATACATATAAATTTAAAAAATAATTAATGTCTTAAATATAATTTTCATACTTGTAAGATCCTCCAATATTGATGTATCTCATTTAAACCTTATGAAGACATGTAAAAAAATGTAATAAATTAAAATACGTAGTTCACCGAAAATTAAAATACGTAAAGTTATTGCTAAAAAAACATATATATAAAAAACATTTGCACGTCCCAAAAATAATTACCTAGTACCCACCGCCGCATTGCGCGGTTACCTTCTAGTACTCTTTAAACTTTAATCTTAAATGACATATTCCAAAATGAAAACTTAGACAAACAATATAAACATAAAACAAGACCTATAATTGAATGGAAACCTTTTAATAGAAACAAAAACTTTTTAATAAGACATTGTTTTAATTTCAAGCAGAGCTACATGGTTTACCCATTTTGAATGAAAGTTTTTTATCACATGAAAATGAATTATTAAAAAAATGACTATACATTGAACCCCGTAAGTGTTGCATCAATAGTCACACTAAAATCACAAGTTAACATATTTAATTATTTTCTGCTATATAACGTTGTTTTGCGCAAATTATATGGGTATTCGTCTATTAGTATTTAAAAAGTTAAAATGATTTAGTTCGATTATTGGGCAAAATAAAGAAGATTATAAGTGATTAAAAAAAAGGCCGACACAAAGTGGTAAAGTTTTACAAAAGTATTTTATATTACACCTTTATTAATGTTTTTACATGTTTTTTTAAGGTTGTTGAATTGTTACGGAACCTTAAGCTGTTTCTTTATAAGGCATTTTTTATTTTTTTAAACACATATTATTTACAAAGACATTTAGGATGTGTTTGGCAAAAGTAGTTGTGAGTTGTAATAGTGAGCAGTAGCTGTGAGCATTAGCTGTACAGCTCACTGCTTACCGCTAACAGCTTCTTAAAGAAGCATTTAAAAATTGAGCATTCTTAAAAAATAGGAAAGCCCACCGCTCCTTTGTCAAACGACTAGTAAAAATCAAATGTAAGAATATGATTGAATGATTTGATTGATTGATTACAATTACATCGTAACTATAAATAGCACTAGACAGAATATTTTAGACTCGGGCTAGGCCCGTTACATAATACAGGCTAACACTCCCTCACAGTTCGAGCGGCGAAATCGCAAAAGCTCGGACTAGAGTAGTTTACAAGTGAAGAAAAGAAAAAAAAACATTAACATAATAATGTGTGGATTTGTGACCTTAGCACAAATCACCAACACACAAGCTCGTGACCTAAAGCACAAAAAACACAATAATAATGTGTGGATTTGCAACCTTAGTACAAATCACCAACACAAGAAGAAAATAATAATAATAATAATAAATAAGAGAACGGGATAACCCAAAGTATCCTTACAACTAAAGAAATGAACAAAAAGATGAGAAAACGAAAGATGGTTCTAAAACTTCAACCCTCAAAAAACCTTCCGAACAAACAGGTCGTGTTTTTCCCTAAAAAAACATAAAGATCCACCTCACAAATGAACATTGAAACCTGGGTGGGGACTAATGGCTTTTTTTTTTGGGTCTTCTATTAGTTCCAACGAATGAGATTTATATCTCCAACCATTATTATAATTATTCTCCAACAATTAAGAATTGAATATATACGAGTGTAGAAACTCGCGCGATGCAGCGGGATTGGCTTCTAAGGACTTATTTTGTAGCGACACTTAAACTTCAGGGGCTGTTTTTGTCAAGTTGTGAAACTTTGCATTTAATGTTCGGACTTACTTTGCAACGATACTTAAACCTCATGGACTGTTTTTGCCAAGTTATGAAACTTTGCATTTAATGTTTGGACTTAGTTTGCAGCGACACCTAAACCTGAGGGGCCATTCTTGCCAAGTTGCGAAACTTAGCAATAAATGCTGGGACACATGGCATGAGCACATGTGTTCCCCGCTTTTTAGTTAATATAGATAATAGTTTGCAGCGACACCTAAACCTGAGGGGCCATTCTTGCCAAGTTGCGAAACTTAGCAATAAATGCTGGGACACATGGCATGAGCACATGTGTTCCCCGCTTTTTAGTTAATATAGATAATTAGCTTTCTCCTTCTACTTGCATCACCCCAAACAGTCAAACGAGTGACTTTTGTCCTTTCCCATTTGAATGATATTTTCTTTTTTCATACTTCGAACCACAAGGGACCGAATTATTGGGAGGCAGGAGGATGGTGGAACCATTGTTGAAAAGTTAGAGATCTACAAAAAATGATGTGGTTTATTTTGTGAAAATAACTTGATAGTTGAAAAAAAAAAAGATGATAGAGGTTAAGGTGTAAGGTACCAGATCTATTAAAAAGTCAAGTGAATTTGCAAAGTATAAAAAGCAATCTCAACCGTTGGATGAAATCTAGTCAACCACTTTATTTTTTTTAATTAATTTCAGTCAAAGGGGTAGATTAGTAATTTGACCCGTAATTTCCTTTTCCACCTCAAACTTTAAACGCAAATATCTCTTAAACGACAAACTTTTATAAAAAACCGATTTCACCATAATTTTTAAAATTCGATTCTCTTTAATTTGGTATAAATCTTGATAAATATTTTGAATTTTTTTTTTACATATCAAATCGTTCTTGATTTTCTTGATTTTTTTGGCATTTTCGGCCCTATTTTTTACTATCATAAATGTCGAATCTTGAAAAACTTAAAACATGAAAGTTATAGTTTTTTGTTCACTCTTTACCGAGAAATTTAAATCACTCAAATTCGATGTTATATGGGTAAGATATCGCACGTTAAAGATGGTGTTTTACTCATATTTGTTTCATACAAGGTGTTTGATGAAATGTCTAGCTTAGATTTTTAGTGTTAAAGTTGAGCTTAATGCACTAATTTTTGTCCCACAACGCATCATTAATCATTTTATTAATGTAAGATTCAAAAGTGATGTTTTTAATAGTTAATGTTTTTAACTATTAAAACTGATGAACCAAAGTGATGAAATGATGAACCAAATCAAACTGTTAAAAAAAAAAGCAGAAAAGCAAAACTGATGAACCTAACTAAACTGATGAACCTAACTAAACTGATGAACCAAACGAATGACTGATGAACCAAACCAAAACTGAAACTATAATTGATGAACTAAACCAAAATGATGAACCAAACCAAAAACTGGTGAACCAAACCAAAAACTGATGAACCAAACTAAAATTGATGAATCAAACCAAAACTGACACTATGATTCATGAACCAAACCAAACTGATGAACCAAACCAAAAACTGATGAACCAAACTAAACCTGAAACTGTGATTGATGAACCAAAATACACTGATGAACAAAACAAAACAAACACCAACATGTTAAGCTGAAACTATGATTGATGAACCAAAATAAACTGATGAACTAAGTTTGATTTGGTTCATCAGTTCATCAGTTTGGTTTGGTTCATCAATTTTGATTTGATTCATCAATTCATCAGATTGATGAACCAAGATTAACTGATGAACAAAACTTGCATTTTTATTTTAAATTAACGACTAAAAAACATAACTTTTTGAATCTTACATTAATAAAATGATTAATGATGCGTTGTGGTACAAAATTTAGAGCATTTAACGCAATTTTAACACTAAAAATTTAAGCTAGACATTTTATCAAACACATTGTGTGCAACAAATATAACTAAAACGCCATTTTTAACGTGCGATATCTCACTTATTTCATATCGGATTTAAGTGATTCAAAAACTTGTGTAAAGAGTGAACTAAAATCTACAACTTTCGTGTTTTAAATTTTGCGTAAATCAACCTTTAAATTAGATAAAAGTAGGGTCAAATATGTCGAAAATTTCAAAAAAATCATAACCCACTTGAAATTTTTTTTTAAAAAAGTTCCGATTTTTATATCAAAATGCATATCAAATTAAAGAGGATTAAATTTTAAAAATTATGTGAAATCGGTTTTTCATAAAAATATGTCGTTTGAAAGTTATTTGTGTTTGAAGATTGTGGTGGAATTAAAAAACAAGTCAAATGACCCAAATGCCCCTTAGCTGAAAATATTAAGAAAAAAGGAGAGGGAAAGGGATAAAATTAGTGGAGGACACGTGTCACAAAACAAGTGGCTTTGCAGACTTTTTATATTTTGTGGCTTGGTAGAGGATCACACCTCTAAGGTGTAAAGGGAGCCCTCCGAACCTCTAGCATCTAGCCGGCGGCGCTATGGATCGTTGTTTTGTGTTTAGGGTTTTTAGAGGATTCAACCCTCTGATACCATGTAAGAATATGATTGGATGATTGAATGATTTGATTGATTAATTACAATGACATCGTAACTATAAATAGCACTAGACAGAATATTCTAGACTCGGGCTAGGCCCGTTATATAATACAGGCTAACACAAAATGCTCATTGCTCACCGCTCATCGCTCCAAAAAACTTCACACCGCTCCATGCCAAACATACCCTTAATTGATCACTAGAGGCAGTTAATTGGTCGAACCTGTGATATGGTCGGATCGATCACAGACCCGATTTTGAAAACACTATTTAGAGGGGACCTTAAAGAAGTAAGAAGATAATAATCCTTAAAAGAGCTTACTGGAGAGCTTATTAAGAGGGATGTGTATGTTTGGCTAAGTTTAATAGATTAGACTTATGGACTTAATCAACCGGGTTTTGATAAGCTCTTTTAATGTTGCTTATTGAGGATATTTTAAGCTTATTTTTCTTTTTGGGCTATTAAAGATTAAGCGAATTCAAGCACTCAGCAAAAATGTATAAGATTATATGTCATAAGCTGCAATTAAAGATTATGCTTAAGCCCACAAAGTAAGCTTAGGCAAAAATGTATGAGATTATTTGGTTTAAACTTTGAGTAACATGATAAAAGCTCGACTTAGTTGTATCAACTAGAAGTAGTCTTTAGTAATGTGTCATTTTCGATATATAAAAATTTACGAATCTTGGTTCCTCACACCCAATAATTGAAGTTGTTTCACGTATTCAGTTATAGAGTTTATTACCTCATGATTTTGTTAAGCTGCACCACACGCATTACGGCTTATGGCCATTATCACTATAATTGGAACATAAAGTGATAAAACTAAACACCAAATTAAACAAGCATATCATTGGCACATTGATTGTCATTTTGAGTATGCAATATGTGTCATGCTTAGAGACCAACAAGATAAAAAAAAGCTACATTATTGTAGTTGATTAGGGTATGTTTGGCAAAAATATATTTTTTTTAGTGCTGGTGCTGATGCTGATGCTGATGCTTATGCTTATGCTGATGCTGATGCTGATGTTGTTAATGAAAAAGATTATAAAAAAAAGATTATTTTTATAAGCTACATGAAGTAACATTTTATTTGCAGAGATTATGAAATATTTTTTTTTTTTTAATAATCTCTTATAACTTCTGTCTGCCTAACAAATATTAATTTTAGATAGCTTATTTTTTGAAAAAAATAAGCATAATCTCCCCTTAACTCATGTGCCAAACCTAGCCCGGATATGATAAGAATAGAATTGAGTCTGATGGATAAGTAGCTTTCGGAACAAGTCTAGAGTCAATCCTTGTAACTAGTATTTGTTCAATAAAAGTTAGATTATTGTACCTCTATTAACAGGGTCGTCCTTGTACGAAATTATATGATGAGGCATTCGTTAAGCACTATTATATATAAAGTGTCACCGTTTATAAGATATAATGCAATGAGTAGGGCTCGCTCACCTTACACACCTTTAAAGACGACCCTGCATGTCTATTAATTTTGTGGTGAGAACCAAGAAGACTTTGTATTCCACATTGGTTGAAGAGGAGAAATGATTCTACCTTAGGCTGGTCCCAATCGTGGGGTTAATATCGGTTGGGCACCAAAAAATTTTGCTCACGACCGATGTTGGAGTCAGGCATCATGGATGTGGAGTTCGGGCGTGACATCGGTCGATGTCCACAATTTTTGGACATCGGTTCAAAAAACGACCGACTTTTTTCTCCTCTGTTTTTTTGTCTCTTTTTTTCTTTTTATTTCTTGAGTTTTATTTTTGGAGAGGGTAAATAATTTTGAGGTGATGTGTTTTAAAAAAGAAACAAAAAAAAAAACAACTTGAGTCATCGACTGTGGCATCCGGGTCATGTCTGTCGCTGGAGAGAGAAAGCTGACGTGGCGCTGGTGACCTGGGTCATCTGCGGTCACGATTGTGACTAGCCTTATATACTAAAGTGTATACATATCTTAGAATTAGTATGATGCTTTTGTAGTATGTGTTACCCGTGCTAAGTGTTATAATAAATGGATTTTTTTTCTTACACGAAAGTATCTGTAACTACTAACTAGTGTATTCGAAAAGTTAAAATGTTTTAGTTGGATTTTGGGCCACAGAAGCGATGATGACGTCCCATGACTTCAATAACACATTAACACATTTTTTTTGGCCCAAATATAATTCATAATGTAACACAATGACGATTCACTTAACCAAACAAGCACTTTATATAACGCATAATCATCATATAAACAAAAACAACACCTTCACTATATATAAACACGTACAATAACTGTACGGATAAAAACAAACATAACGAAAAAATAATGGAAATCAGTTACGACTATAATCCGTTAACACCAAATACTGTAACAGAAACCGTTAACAAGAGTATACTTCATTAGCAAAACTACTACTACTAATAATAACGGATTAAAACAAATTTATTCATTCAAATACATGTTATATGTACATTTACAAACTCACTGTGTGTAAACACAAAAACTGTGCTTATGTTTATAACAATTGTAATCATCAACTAGTATATTCCGTTCACCGTAACTAAAGTTACGGTATATAATAACGGATTTTATTCAGCATTATATGGTGAGTATGAATGATGGTATTTTAACTTTTTTCGTAAAGTTTTGTTTAAGTGGGCTAAAAAAATGAAAATGAAAATATAAAAGAGAATGATATTATTCATATCAATATAAACGTAAAATGAATTTGTGGTGTGGGTGATGAAGTACTCCATTTGGGATCTTCGTATCTAGTTGCATTGTTACTTAAAAATTATTCGAGAATTAAGTATCAAGGGTAAGTTTATGTATTATTGTTTTTGTGGTGAAAACCAAGAAAACTCTCTATCTCACATAGGTTAAGGAGAAGAAATGATTCTACCTTATATACCAAAGTTTATACAGATCACTTGTGTTAGAATTAGTATGATGCTTTCCCGGTCGGTGTTTCTTGTGTTAATGTCAAACACCAAGGCTCTATGATTGTGAAAAACTTATACGAAGTCTTAACCTTTTTTTCAAACACAAACGAGTTACTGGGTGTGAAAAATTATACGAAATCTTAACCTTCTTTTAGGAATGCGTGTAGCTTTTTCAGTCATCATTTTATATTATGGTGATATGATTGTGTGAATAACTGCTAAGTTTTATAATAAATGGATCGATCAAGTAATGGAACACCTGATCTCACATATGCTTTTTTTCGTTGCTTGAAATTAAATTGCAATCACATTAGTTGATTCGTGAGCAGCATTTTACGTATGTTTCTCTTCTATTCCACATTGTTTAGAACAATACATTTGTGTTATAAGTGAGAGTACTCCATGGAGGACTTACACGGCATTGGTCAAAATAGTACAAAGGCATATGTTAGCGTGGCTTTCTAAAGTGCAAGGAGGAATTTATTTTCATGGTTGATTTGCTTTGTGGGACGTGTTTCACTCTGAAATTGCTCTTTTGTTTAAACATATATCATGCTAGTGAAAAATTATGGTTTTCCAAATTATAACTTTGAGATGGGTTATGTCTTCGGGGCCGATTCAATGCCGAGTGCAGGAACGAAGATGGAACTTACGGTCAAGGTTTAAGAAAGATTTAGACGATGGCTTGAACTAAAGGTAAAACGAGTCCCATCCGTGAGATGACTAAAATGTGCGCGCGTATATGATGTTTGATTTGAAGGCTGGTGTGTCGGTTATCGAGAATGAAATGGTGGTTCTGCATTTGCTGCCGAGCACGAAATTTGTGCAGACCCTGGGGTCCGATACATCGACAAGTTTTTCCATTGTTTAAGATTGGACCGATGAAGATTAGCTTTTCAGGAAAATGTAGTCCAGATTATTGCTCGTAAACTTTGGGACCGTTGATGATTAATTTTTGGGTTACATTTTTTGCAAAGAACAATATCTCCAGAGCCGTCTTCGAGGGCGTGCAAGGTGAGCGACCGCTCAGAGCCCCAGAGTTTTTAGGGCCCCAAAATTTGTCCCGTTAATAATTATATGCATGTTAGACATATTTTTCACGAAGAAAAAACTATTTCTTTTGAGAAAATATCTTAAATGAGTAATATGTTAGAATGTTTAGATAACTAATTACATTATATCTTATACACAATGATATTTTATATATAATATCGCTTAAGGAAAGACATCATTATAAAATTTCATATAGGGCCCTCAAAAATTTAGCCGATTCATGAGACGGCCCTCAATATCTCACTTATGTTTCTGTGGTCTCCCACTCAAATGAAATAGTCGTTTTGATGGTGTCTGTAACAATGACTTTGTGGTGTGTAACAATGACTTGGTGGTGTGGGTGATAGAGTATTCCATAGGGGATCTTCGTGTCCAATTGCATCGTCACTTGATAATTATACTTGAATTTAGTATCAATCAAAGGAGTAGATTCGGAAGATAAACTATTTATATACAATGACCTATTGAGCACATATTGGGTATTGTTTGCATGATGAGAGAAATTTCTATCCCACATAGAAATTTCTATCCCACATAGGTTAAAGAGAAGAAATGATTCTATATTATCAGAGTAGATTCAAGTCCGAAGATAAAAAACCTATATATAACAACTTGATGAACACATATTTGGTATTGATTAGAATAGTACTAATTCAGGAGTAAAATGTATTGTTTTGTGATGAAACCAAAAGAACATTTGTATCCCACATAGGTTAAAGAAAAGAAAAATTCTATATATATAACAAAGTTTATGCACAATACTTCTATATATATAACAAAGTTTATGCACAATACTTTTGTTGGAAACAGAATGAAGCTTTCCTTCATGTTTTTTCTATGTATTTAAATATCATTACTTTTGACATATGGTATGTTTGACACGGAGAGGTGTGGAGCTTTTTAGAGCAGTTAGTGGTGAGCAATGAGCATTTTGATTTTCCATAGTTGTTTGGCAAATAAGCGATGAGCTTTGCTATTTCTTAGGAATGCTTATTTATCCAATGCTTTTTTAAGAAGCGGTGAGCTGTAAGCTCTGGCTACTGCTCACAACTCATTGCTACTACCCACCGCTACTGTTCACTTCTACTTTTAACAAACACACTCATAGTCGTTTCCATATTGTTTGGAACAATGAATATGTGTTGTGAGTGTTAGAGTACTCCAGGTAGGAGATAAGTCTGGTGTCATGCAACTTTTGTGATTTTAACTATGTTAGTAGAATATAGATGTTTTGGAGCCAAAATCTAGAATTGTTCATTAAAAATAGGACATAATTTGTCCTTTCTCGCGAATCTTGACCAAGCACGAAAGCGTATCATTGAGTGATATGACTGATCGACGTGTTCGGAAAGCTACTTATTTAGCACACACAAACTTATCTGTTCGTATCTAATCATCTATACAAGTTAGCTTTATTGATCTTCTTGATCCCTAGGCAGACATGTAAAGCGGATTTGCATACTTGAAATGACAATCAATGTGCTAATGTTACGTTCACAAACATAATCAGATGAGAAACCACTGTATAAAACTCTTTATTTGGATGCTTGTTTAGCATTTTGCTTTGATCCCGACGACATGGTGGCGCCAACAGCAGCAGCACCTAGCTTTAAACTGCCTGCAGATTTAGCAGCTCCCACTATATTAGGAAATCCAGCTATACCTCCAACTAGTAGAGCCCTTAAGGCGACAGTCGGTTTTACATGTAAAGCGATTTTGCATACTTGAAGTGTCTTAATGCATCACTACTGTGATCAGGTCTCATTGAAAATTGATTTTCACACAATATACAAGCTACTTATTATCTAAAAGATAATGGATGACCCTTTGTTTTCAACTGTAAGCTACTGATATTTACATAGTAAGAAAGATTTGGATGATGGATTGAGCTAGAGCTGAAATGAGTCTGCTCGGTGGGCTGACTAGGAATTTATGGTGATGAAATTTGGTATAAAGAGTAAATCTAGGTACCTTATGTCCTTATTAAGTATTTATTTTGTAGTGAAAGTCAAAAGATCTTTCTATCCCACATAGGTTAAAGAAAAGAAATCATTCTACATTATATACCAAAGTGTATGCATAAAAGCCATGTTAGAATCACTACCAAGCTTCCGTGTATGTTCTTTCATATGTTAATGTCTGACATATATGAGGGTATACTTAGGAAAATTGATACAAAGTCTAATATTTCTGGAAATGTGTTTGAGCATTGCATTCACCAATATATATTATGGTGATATAATGAAATAATTGCTAATTGGAAGCTAAGAGTTATGTGGACTATGCAAATGGTGAATGTATAGCGTTGTGGGTGATAGAGTACATCATGGAGGATTTTCATATCTAATTGCATCGTCACTTAGAAATTACACCATAACTTAGTATCAACTTTCAAACCAGATTTAGAAGATAAACGATTTATAGTGAAGATATACAATTACACAGTATTGGTTAGAATAGTACAAATGCATGAGTCGAGGGTAGTATTGCTAGGTACTTTATTGTTTTCGTGATAAAATTATAACTTCCTATCCCACATTACGTAATTAGCGGAGTGTCAATAAATAATTTGTGTTCGGTATAGTATAATGCTTTTACGTATGTTGTTAACAACTATGAAATAATTTGTGATTTTTCTGAATCACATGTGATATTTTTGGGCGAAGATTTTTCTTTTGGCGAAATTTTGAAAAACAAATCGTCGAAAGTATATAGAAATGCATATCTATAGAAATATAATTTAATTCTCGTCGTGATGGCGCATCAAGATTAACGGCTTGCGAGATATTTTAATTTTTTTTAAAGATGAAAATGGGTTGTTTTATTTGATGAGATAAATGGATGGTTGAGATTGCATGGATTGTTCTTTAGATAATTATTGTTCCGTGTAAAAATTTTCTCATATGTAAATTATGTAACTAACAGGTTGTGGGAAATGGTGTACACTTTTATTAATAAATCAGATTACAAACAACAATAACATAAAATAAAAGACAGAAATTTAATAACAGACAGAATGGAGTATAAGCAGAAGACAGACACTATTCAACAAAATTAAACGAAAACAGTAAAGACAATGGCACGAGGCTCGTGTTGAACACGATTCCCTTAAAACAGATATGTCGTCTGTTTCCCAACAATTTTCCTGAAAGATTACTGAAGCGATGTGTGATTCTGATAGAAAGAGTGCTGGAAAATTCGTCCCTCAGGAGATGCGTTTTTTGAATGTAAAAAAACGAATGAGACATATGGCTTTATTTATAGTGAAGACTAATCTTGTCCTTTAAGAAAATATATTTGTCATATAAAAGAAAATCTGTTATTTCTAAAACAGATTCGCAAATCTTTTTAATACACAAAACTGATTTGCATATATTTAAACATAAACTGATTCCATTTTGGCCCAGAAATCCTGAAATCTACACCCTTTGCGCGCGCGCACGTAGGTGTTGGAGTAAAACCAACAAAACGTTTTTGATAGCCAATACAAGGATTTCATTATAAACATGCTTTCATTTCCTTCTTTGGGCGATATGGGACACTCCCAAAACCCAATTTTTGTGTTTCAAGTGCCTCACTTTGAAACACAATATCTCATTCATTTCAACTCCATTTTTGACACATTTTAGCTCGTTGCGAAGCTCTCATCAAAGAGAACGCAAAGCTACCAAGAAATATAATATATATAACAGCTACATATATTAAATAGTGTCAAAAAATTACAAAAAACCATTTTGCAAAAACATTTTCCAACACGGGTATCGTTTACCGTCCCTTACAACGGAGTATATAATTGTAGCTAATTTAAGCGAGTCATATGTTGGTGTTTCTAATCATTCGAGTCATATATTTGTACAATTTTGTGCGTAATCCATGCCAATAAAAAACCATGTGTAACTCGCTATTTTGCATGTGAAATTAGTTGCCTAGAACCATATACTGTCCAAGACTATATTTGTGATTTGTGCAAACAAAACATGTATAGTACAATTAAATAGATCGCGAGAGAGATTAAAAGTCGCGACTCATGAAGCGGACATAAATACCTGATTGCAAAACTATATGCATCTTTATTTTAAATTATATTATCGATTTATCGTTATTACTACAAATGTACATCATGAATATAGCTGGAAGAAAATCAATAAAATCCTAAAATTATATGGTTGGACTAAATCCTAAAACGTTTTTAGTATCATTTATCAATAAAATCCACATGAAAGCGTATGTGTGTATTTTTACTTTTGTTTATAAGATATTAGTTATATGTTACGCATCAATCAAATTTGTTTTAAAATTTTAGTTTAATGTGCCTCCTATGGTTTCTCTTATTCTACATCTTGAAAAATTATTATGGTTTTTGATAATGCATGGTTAAAATAATCAAAACATAGAGCAACAACTTAGGAGTTTCTTTAAGAAAACTAGCTACTGAAATAAATCAAAATTTACCATTCAACTGATCTTATCGTGAATCTAAAAGTCACATAAAAACTTCAAAAATGCGCATAAACATACTTGACATTTGCCAAAAACATTAGTTTCAAGGGGTGTTTGGAATTCGCTTAGCCAAACAGCTAATTATCACATGTTTCGTATTGATTAGTATACTACAGTTCATTAGATAATTAGTCTTAAAAAATAATTTTCTTTTTCTATAAATTTTCTTTTATCATTAGGATTGTAAAAACATCATTTTCATATTTTTAGGGTTAATATTGATTTAGTTTCACTTTTTAATTTGTACGTCGCGTAGATTTTAATTTCAGTTTCGTAAAATCATAAAAACAAAAACATCATTTTAATTATAGTGATAGCGTTTATTTAATAGGTTTTATCTTTTTAATTTCCTTTAATATTGCATTTTAGCCTTTGTGTTTGTTTGATATTTCTGTAGTTATAATCATAATTCTCAATCTCCTTTTCCGTTCAAATCTCGCGATCACTATACGTCTGATAATCCATTGCATAGCTCGCTGGGACATAACGACCCGGGGAAACATTATACTCCCCAGATCTTCATTGATTTCGTTCCTGAGCAGTTTTAAGGTTCTTACGGTCCGCCATTCACAAGTGGCGGGCTTGTGTGATAAACCTTGACGGTTCTGGAGCGCATCAAATTTTTGGCGCCGCTGCCGGGGAGCTGTGCTGATTATCTTACGTCTAGCAGATTAGTAATTTGGATATTCACTCTTTGTTCATACCATCCATCTGTATATGTTTATACTTCCTTATCCAAAAATCCAAAAACACTCTTCTCATTCCTCTTATCCGTATGATTCTATTTCTCTTACCCCCTCGTACCGTTTAATTCTCCATTCCTTATCCTCTATAACCGTTTAATTCTTCATCTCTTATCCCTCTTATCCGTTTAATTCTTTATGTCATGGTATTTGACATGTTCCTGGTGTGGAGGTCCATTTAACGGTGGAAATTGTCGGCGATGTACCAATGTGGGTTTCGGAGACAAGTTTGTCGGTAATCCCGATCCCATTTCAAATGAAACACCCGATTTTTCCTACCTACCTCCACAACCCCAATACGAATCCTACTCATGCGAGTTTTGTGGGAATGATTCTCATTACGGTTTTGATTGTCCACCACAGGTTCCGCTTGTCTATGAGCCGGAACCATGTTACAATCAGAACTTTGGTGAAAGTTATTCTCCCAATTATCTCTGTTGTGAGAATTGCGGGGGTCCTCATGCGACTTTTGAATGTCAACCGATGAATCAAAATTTTCAAAATTCCAATTCTCCCGGTTTTGACAATTTCCAACCCCCACAATATTCCATCACTCATCAGACTTCCGAGCCTTCACATCATTTCAATGATTACGAGGAGTGTAATCTTCCTCAAAGTTCTGAAGAAATACGCATTCGAAAGAAACTGCAAATGAAAAGAATGGTGTGTAAGCTTCAGCAGATGAATATAAGAATCAGATATGATGACGATGATGATGAGGATAGTATTCAAATGAAGGAATACTATGATTACGACGAGGAGAGTGTTACTCAATTGAACGATCTTATTTCTCAACTCCCTCAGTCTATTGCTATCACACCTATCTTACCTTTTATTGCTTCCAAAGACTCTCTCATAATGGGGGACGAGCCTTCTAGCACTATTCCAGAAATGGAATCGTCTAGTGTTGAGAACCTTGTCCCAACCCCAAGTGAGTCCGAGGTTATCTCCGGTAATATGTGTGATGAGCCTCTTAATGGTGATTCTTCTCCTCCTCTTGACATTCCATATGATCATGTCGAGATGTTCTCCGATTCTGATAACGATTGTACTTCGTTTGACGATTCTTTATCCTATGGAGACATCGATTATGTCGAGGAGCTACCTTCTGAGCTAGTTAGCTTAGAGGAAGTGAGAGATTCTAATGATCTGGAAATTGAGGACGAGATACTTCGTGAACAATTGTTCAATATAAATCTCCTCGTTTCTAAGATCGAATCATTTTGTGCTAAGTCAGCTTCATCTCCTATCCCCGTTGTGGATAGTGACTCTACATTGGACAAGCCCGAGCTTGAGGCTTTTTCCAATGATTCTCTTCATGAAGAGTTCTCCGGTGAGCTCTCTCATGACATATCTCCTCCGGAATATGATCATTTTTATTTTGATCTTGAGGATGATATTGGCTCGGAGGAAGGTGTACTCTATCATAAGAGTTTGCTTATCGATGATACTACCTTCACCCTTCCTCCCGATATGTCTACATTTGAGGATGAAGACTGGATCTTGATTGTTATAAACATCTTCCTTCCATTCCTCACTTATGATGTGTCTTCCTCTCTTCTTCACTCCTTCGGGAATGAAGACACTATTTTTGATCCCGGCATTTTCATTCATCATTTTTGAGCCGGTTCTCTCTATATCTCATCGGTGTGGAACTTTCACATGCTTCAATGTTTGTCCAAACATCTTGAATGAAAGTCCGATGGAGATTGTCTCTTCCACTTGCTTCCCCATGAACAAATGAATTCGGGGTCGAGTCAAGCTAGCGACTCGGAAATCAAAAACAGTAGCACACACCATATGGGTTTTCACCCATATTTCTGACTTCTTACCCCTTTCTACCACCTAAGTGTGGGGGTGATGCCCCACATGTTAAAAAAAAAAAAAAAAAAAAAAAAAAATCCTTTCAAATAATGGCCGTAGTATTTCCCTTTTACGTTCTTTGTTTCGGCATAACCGCCGGTACTTTGAATATTGAGGGCAATATTCATTTCTAAGTGTGGGGGGGAATTCTCACGAATTTTATCATATAATTATACCAATTCCCCCGTTTTTGGCCAAAATTTTTTTTTGGAGTAAGTGTTCTACACTTACTCATCTTGGTTATCAGTCCGCCATGTCTGTAAGACAAAAGGATTGGCTAATCCAGGAGCAAACGGCTCTTGGTAAAGATTTCTCAAATCCGTAGACGGCTTGCAATTTGCCCAAAATTGTATGGTATTCAGCTCACCATATCCTTAAAAGTGAAGAGTTGGCTAGCCCGCAAGATTATGGCTTGTGGTAAAGGCAGTGGAAAAACCATAATTGGTAATCAGCTCACCAAAGATAATATTGATAATTTATCTAAGAGTTGGCTAGTCCAGAAGGGTACGGCTTCTGGTAAAGACAAATCAAATCCGTTGAAAGCTGGTGGTTTGCTCAAAATCACATGGTTATCGGTGTACCATAGTTCTTACTTGAACTGAAACATTTGGCTACTCCAGAAGTAATGGCTTTTGGTAAAGAGATTAAAATCCATTATTTTTTCTCAAATCATTGCTAGGGACTAGCAATAGTTTAGTGTGGGGGATTGATGAGTGTCTAAATACTCATCATTTTTATACCATTTAGACTGCAAAATCATCTGAAAACACTCAGAAACACATCAAAATGATCAAAATATCACAAATCAGTGTTTTATGTGTTTTAAATGCAAAAATATCAAAATCAGATGAAAAACATATCAAATTTGCAAAAATTGCAGTTTTAGTCCCCCAAGTTTCAAAAATTGTCAAAAATAGTCCCTGAGCCAAAATTTCAAAAGAAAAGTCACCAAAGGTCTTTTTAAAATCACAAATTGTCATATTTAGTCCTTTGGTGGAAAATCTAAAAGTTTTGAGAAAATTACAGTTTAGTCCCTGAAAATCCAAAATTGTTCAAAACTAATCCTTGGAATTTCACAATTGGCAATAATTGTCCTTGGATTATTAAAGGTTGGCAAAAACAACCCTTTGACTACTTTTCATAAATTACAGAACCGGTCCTTTGGTTTTGAGAAGTTGCAAATATGGTCCTTGTGTTTATTAATCCTAAACAAACCAAACGGATCCTAGTATTTACCCAAGCCCAAAATAAAATCCCCTGGCCCAAAATCTTTACCCGGTCCAATCCTATGACCCGACAACCCAACCCAGTGTTTAAACATAAACAAACCCGCCCCCTTCCCTGTCATCCCCGACAATCCTGTCTGCACCTCCCCCCTCCTCAAACCTCTCCAGCCTCCCCTACACAACCCTTTGTCTCCCCCACCTCACCTACCCACACAAATGCATTAAATGCATCACCTTTCCTGTCTCTAATATCAAAAGCCAATTTTAGCGCCAAAACAAGATAAACGGCTATGATGAAGTTTAGCCAATCAATGGCTCATATTTGTGCTGGGATTCATTCAGACAAGGGAGAGAAGGCTTTGGAGCTTATAAGAGACCAAGAGGAAGGATAGAGAGAGAGTTTAGTTTTAGTTTTCTAAAATTATATGTCGTTTTTTTAGCTTGTAGCATCTTAACTAGTTTTCAGTTGTGTTTTAAAGTTAATTTGTACTCAACAAAGATATTCAAGTGTATCTCAACTTAATTTAAGTATCAATTCAGTTCATGTTCAGTTTCCAAATTTTTATGCCACTGTTGAATTTTTCACTCTCAAAGCCCTATGTTAAATCTGTTAGTAGTTTATTTTTGAGCTTAAACAAGCTCTAATAAGCTTGTCAAAGCTTTGCATAAGCTTATTTGTACATTTCATGCAACTTGGGCAACTGGTCAACAAAAGTCAAATTTGGAAAACAAATGAAGCAGGGGTGATATGGTTTGATTCAGAAAGGAAAATGGGTTGAAATGGAAGTAATTGGGTGGTTTATATAGGATTAGTGATCTTGGGTTCTTGGTTTCACAGTTGGCAGGCCATAGTGGCTATTGGACAATTTGTAAGTGATTTTCACAAATCTTGCATACAATGTATTTGTGCTCATAATTAGTTAAAACCTGTTCTAAAAGTAGTAATTAGGTTAATAGAATCTAGCTTGATCATTAGTACATGCTTAGTCAGTTGTTATATCATTTTAATTGGCAAATCAAGATATTAAGGGGTGTTTGTTTTACTGTCATACATGTCTCACAGGTGAAATCAGTGCTAGCTTCTTGTTGGTTTAAGTTTACTTAGCATATTTGAGCTCAATTGAGTCATTAAAATTGAGTCTACAACCCTTATAGTCAAAATAAGTTTCCATCTGTCCTACTGTGAGATCTGTTATGGATTTGGATTTGAAATCTCTTGATTTGTGTTAAGAAGTGTTAACCAGAGGTTGCATTGTGTTCTTTTCATTCAAAAACATCAATATCAGTCATCAAAGTGGATTCAAGTTTCATTTTAGTCAACTGGTAACTGGTTTTCAAAAAGTCAAAATGTCAAAAAATTGGTTTTTTGCAGATCTTGCAGATTGTGCACAGATCTTATTAAAGCTTTCCAAGGTCTGAATTTTTGGTTATAAGTAGTCTACTAGGAGGTCTATAGGACCTCACATCTGGTTTTAGCTTTTGCCTTCTGGATAAGCTTGGGAAAAAGCTCAAAGTAAGGCCTTATTGCCCTGCTCCAACTCAGTATTAACTGAGTGATTTCTCAGTTTGTGAACAAGCCTGCACAGAGCTTGTATAAGCTTGTTAAGGGCTAGTCTTTTGGTTATCAGTAGCTGTTTAGGTCTAGTTTGAGACTTGGTAATTGGTTTTTAGTTTATAGCTTATTTGGGTGCTTTTTCTTGGACTGCAAGTTGGTACCAAAAGCTGTTTTAGCTTATTATTTCACATTATCAATCTGTTGTAACTTGCTATCCAGTGGTTAAAGCTTATTGTTTTTAGTTAAAAATTGGTTAGTTTAGTATATTGTAGCTTCTGTTCTAGTGTGGTAGCTTATTTTGCTCATTTGCTTATCAAGTGCTTATTTCAATAAGCACTTGATTCATCAGTTTCAATTTTCTCCACACAACCACTTGTTTTTCCAATTTTCCTAGCTTCTTATCATTATTTTAGAATTTTCCTGAAATTTTCAGATTTTTCCTAGCTGTTTTGCTATTTTTCTTAATTTAATCTAGTTTTTAAGCATTTTTAATTAGCATTAAATACAAAAAATTCAGAAAAGGTTCAAAAAAATAATTTTTCAATTTTCTTAGGTTTAGATAAATATAAAAAGTAAAAAAAGTAATTTTCCATATTTTTCATAGTATATTTGGTAATTTTTAGTAATTTAATTAGTTTTTAATAGTTTAAAATTCCTAGAAAATAGATAAATAGTCATAAAAATACAAAAATAGTTTTGAAAAGTCTATTTTGATATTTTAGACTTTTCCAAGTCTTAATCTTATTTTTCTAGCTTAATTTCCTATTTTCTTGTATTTTAGATAATTAATTAATAGTTAAAAATAGTTTTTAATTAGATAATTAGTCTTAAAAAATAATTTTCTTTTTCTATAAATTTTCTTTTATCATTAGGATTGTAAAAACATCATTTTCATATTTTTAGGGTTAATATTGATTTAGTTTCACTTTTTAATTTGTACGTCGCGTAGATTTTAATTTCAGTTTCGTAAAATCATAAAAACAAAAACATCATTTTAATTATAGTGATAGCATTTATTTAATAGGTTTTATCTTTTTAATTTCCTTTAATATTGCATTTTAGCCTTTGTGTTTGTTTGATATTTCTGTAGTTATAATCATAATTCTCAATCTCCTTTTCCGTTCAAATCTCGCGATCACTATACGTCTGATAATCCATTGCATAGCTCGCTGGGACATAACGACCCGGGGAAACATTATACTCCCCAGATCTTCATTGAGTTCGTTCCTGAGCAGTTTTAAGGTTCTTACGGTCCGCCATTCACAAGTGGCGGGCTTGTGTGATAAACCTTGACGGTTCTGGAGCGCATCACCCACACTGGCTGAAGAGAAGAAATGATTCTACCTTATATACCAAACTGTATACACATCATACATGTTAAGATTAATATGATGTTTTCGTAGTCGGTGTTATCTATGTTGATTTCAAACACCGTATAACCATGACTTTGAAAAATTGATATGAAGTCATGACTTTTTTGGAGAAATGCGTTCAAATTTTGCATTCACCATTTTATATTAGGGTGATATGATTGTGTGAATAATTGCCAAGTGTTATAATAAATGGATCAAGTAACGGAACCTCTTATCTTACATATGTTTCTTTTCTTTCACGAAAGTATTTGTATCTAGTAGTATTTAAAAAGTTCAAATGTTTTAGTTGGAATTTTGGGCCCAATTAAGAGAATTATATTGGGCCTACTTTACTGTTTTTGTGAGGGAAACGTTTTTATAGGCCCAAATATAACACAATGACGATTCACTTATCTAGACAAACACTTGATATAACGCATAATCATCATATATGCAAGCACAAACATCTTTGCTATATGTAAACACGTACAATAACTGTACGGATAACAACAAAGATAACGAAAAACAATGGAAACCAGTTGCGACTATAATATGTAAATGCCAAATATGTAAGAGAAACCGTTAACAAGAGTATATTCGGTTAACAAAACAACTGCTACTACTAATAATAACGGATTAAAACAAATATATTCGTTCAAATACATGTTATATATACATTTATTTACATACTCCCTCGGTGTAAACACGAAAACTGTATGGATGATTATAACAACAGTATTCATCAACTAGTATATTTCGTTCACCGTAACAAAAACAACGAAAACAAAGTAGTAACCATTAACGAGTATAAAATAACGGATTTTTTATGTTAGCTCTTTTTTTATAAGTTTTGTTTAAACCGATTAAGCAAATGAAAATGAAAATGAAAAAGTGAATGATTTCATTCATATCAATATAAACACAATGAATTTGTGGAGTACTGGCTATAGGGGATCTTCGCATGGAATTGCATCGTCACTTCGAAATATTACCGGAACTAAATATTAAGGGTAAGTCTAGGTATCTTATTATTGTTTTTGGGTAAAAACCAAAAAAAGTTTTTATCCCACATAGGTTAAAGATGAGAAATGATTCTATCATATATACCAAAGTTCATACACATGCTACATCTTAGAATTAGTATGATGCTTTCCCAGGCGTCTTTCTTTGTGTTAACGTAAACACAACGGGAAAACTAATGCGAGAGCTTGATATGAAGCCTCAACTTTTTAGGAGAAATGCGGTAAGTATTAAAATGAATATTTTGTATAGATTTTTGTTGCTCGTATGATTTGACTTTTTTTAACTGACATGATGCTTGTATTAATTGTTAATTTTATTTAAATTTAACTATTAATATTATATTCGCAGACGTCCTTGGTGTTGAAGGATCTACATTTTGTCCACAATTACAGGTGTGAAAATTGATTTGTCACACATAATTTTCACACTAGAGTAAGTATGAAAGAAATAAATGTGACAAATTAATCTCTACACTCTTAAGTGTTCACATTTATAAGTGTAAACTTTTTCAAGTATGAAAATTAAGATGATTGTTTACATATCTTCACACTTATTAATTCAATAGTTTTAAACACATTTACAAGTATACACAATTTAATAAAATACAAACATCTTTTTAAATTTAAATGCGAAAAAGATAAATGTGAACAAATGATAAATTATTGGTAGTTTATATGATCGCTATTATCAACAATTCAGCTGAAAGAAAATCATCATGAAATGAGTATCCAAAAGTTCACATGAGACTGTATTTTTACTTTTGTTTATAAGAGATTCGACTTTAAAGGCGACTAGTATAGATATGGGCTAAAAAGTCGTGCTTAATATTCTACTCCCTACGTCTTTAAATAAATATCCATTTTAATTTTTTTACGGTTTTTATCGTTCAACTTTGACTTTAAATTGTGTTATATAATACTTGATGCAAAATATATAAATTGATTAGGTTTTAAATGTATTTTCATTGGTATAATTTTGATCAAATATTATATAACATAAATAAAAATATTTAAGGTTAAAGTTGAACAAGAAATAATGCAAAAAAGTAAAAATGAACATTTATTTAGGGATAGAAGGAGTATATAATTTACAAGAGTAAATTGCAAAACCCGTCCTTGTAGCTTGACCAAATTGCAGGTCCAGTCTCTATCTTTTAAAAAGTGCATTATCGTTCATGTGAGGAACTTATAAGTGCACATTTAGTCCCTGGTTTAAGTTAAATTACCAAACTACCTCTTCGTCGTCCTTCTCACTTTGGTCCTTGTGAAGGTAATTTAGTCATTTTAATTTTGGCCAAGGACCAAGAGTGCACTTATAAGTTCCCCACAAGGACAACGAGTGCACTTTTGAAAGGATAGGGGCTAAACTTGCAGCTTAGCCAAATTACATGGACGATTTTTGTAGTTTACTCTAATTACAATTGACAAAACATCCTCTTGTCCTTCTAGTATTTCTTTTGAAAGACACTTTTATAGATGAGTGTTGATTCGTACACTCATTTTTTTGATTCGCACACTTCAGTGTACAAACTTGAGATGCAGCATATAACAACTGTACAACTCTGTATAGCATAAAGTGGAGTGTGCGAATAAAAAAAGTGAGTGTACGAATCATTAGCCTTTATAGATAATGAAAGTCAACATAATGTTAAAAATTACTATGACAAAAGTGATACAACGACCCTAAGAAAAAACCATGAATGTCATCGAAAACTAAACAAAAGCTAACCATATGAGGCCAATCCCTTGGTACGAAAGGGTGGAAACAGGTGAAAACCGACCATGGCCTCGATATCTAAGACGAAACCTACTGAAATATCGAATAAGCTAATTTTACTTGTGTAATCCTAGTAGGGGTGGCATAACAAGATCTAAAAAGCATTTGGTAAAGAACATACCCAAGATTACCACAAGTTAAAAAAAAATCATTACCCCCAACCTTCTTTACTCGCTGAAAGTGCGAACCTAAAAACAAACAACAGTTTGTACCACAACCCATATGGCCATATCACGAGAAAAAAAAAATCATGGTTACCAAAAAAGAGAGAAAAATAAAATAAAATAAAAATAAAAATCTCGGTATCTTATTATTGTTTTTTGTTTAAAACCAAGAGAACTTTATATCCCACATAGGTTAAAAAGGAAAAATGATTCTACCATATATACCAAAGTTTATACTCATCATTCATGTTAGAATTAGTATGATGATTTCGCAAGCGTTGTTCCTTGTGTTAACGCAAACACAGTGGAACTTGATATGCGAAATATTTATATGAAGTCTCAACTTTTTTGGAGAAATGTGATCAAGTATTACGATGAATATTTTGCAAACACAATAGAACTCGATGTGCGAAAACTTTATATGAAGTCTCAACTTTTTTGAGAAATGTGATAAGTATTACCAGATTTAAGATCATTTGACGAAAAAAGATTATTTACATACCAAGGGATCAATCTCCACCCTTCATTTTTATTTGATCTAATGGATGAGATTAATCACAACAATTTAAAAAACCCACTTTCATCATTTTTTTTCAAATATTAATATCTTTCAAACCGTTAATCGTTAAGCGAAAAAAAATATATCATTGCGACGAGCATTTAATTATCTTTTTATAGATAGGCACTTTGATATACTTTCGACGAGCATTTCGTATTTTTCACGGTTTTTTTTAAAGTTTTTTCGTTTTTTAATTTACTGAAATTTGCATTAAAAAATCATATATGATAAAACACTAATTTGAATATCACATGTGATATTAGTGTAATATCATATATGATATGTAATATCACATGTGATATTAGTGTAATATCACATATGATATTACATATCACATGTGATATTACATATCATATATGATTTAACACTAATATCACATGTGATATTCAATTTAGTGTTTTATCATATATGATTTTTTCATGCAAATTTCAGTAACGTAAAAAAACGAAAAAAATAACGAATAAAGGTGAAAAAAACGAAATTTTTTTTCTTTTTTCGAAAGTATATCAAAGTGCCCGTCTATAGAAAGATAATTAAATGCTCGTCCCAATGGTGTAAATATTTTCACTTAACGATTAACGGTTTAAGAGATATTTAAATTATAAAAAATAGGTGAAATAATAAAATGCTTTTAATCTCAGCCATTGATTTTTCTTTTTAGATGGATGGTGGAGATGAGTCCCTTGATATGTGAGAAAAGTTTTGTATGTAAAATAACTCTCCTCATGAATATTTTGTATAGATTTTTGTTACTCGTATGATTTGACTTGATATGGTGTTCAGGTTAATCTAGTTTAAATTTAAGGGTGAAGGCTGAAAATACGTAACAAACTTTCTCAAATATACCGAAGTACGTAACATACAAATTTTATTATTTTTGTACGTAAATTACTTTCAAATTTTGTTCAATGTACGTAATATTGACAGGTTAATTTTAAAGTTACAACATTGGTCCCTGTCGTTTGCATTCACTTTCACCGTTAGTTATTTGACATTTTTTCACTAAAAAAATTACAGTAACGGTCCTTGTAGTTTGCTTTGACTTTCACCATTAGTCCTTTGTCTTTCATCTTTTTTATATACGTTTTTTACGCGTTTTTATACACATTTTTTTACATATTTTTATACACGTTTTTTACACACGTTTTTATATACATTTTTTTACACATTTTTATACACGTTGTTTATATATTTTTATACATCTTTTTATACACGTTTTTATGTACGTTTTTTTACACGTTTTTATATACGTTTTTTACATGTTTTTATACACGTTTTGTAAAAAACGTTTTTATATACGTTTTTTACATGTTTTTATACACGTTTTTTACACACGTTTTTATATACGCTTTTTACATGTTTTTATACACGATTTTACGCCTGTTTTTATATACGTTTTTAACATGTTTTTATACACGTTTTTTTACACATGTTTTTATATACGTTTTTTACACGATTTTACGCACGGTTTTATATACACATAAAAAACGTATATAAAAACGTGTATAAAAAACGTTTTTACACACGTTTTTATATACGTTTTTTACACATGTTTTTATACACGTTTTTTACACATGTTTTTATACACGTAAAAAACGTATATAAAAACGTGTGTAAAAAACGTTTTTATATACGTTTTTTACGTGTATATAAAACCGTGCGTAAAATCGTGTATAAAAACATGTAAAAAACGTATATAAAAACGTGTGTAAAAAACGTTTTTACACACGTTTTTATATACGTTTTTTACACAAGTTTTTATACACTTTTTTATACACGTTGTTTATATACGTTTTTATATACGCTTTTTTACATGTTTTATATACGTTTTTTACATGTTTTTATACACTTTTTTTACACACGTTTTTATATACGTTTTTTACATGTTTTTATACACTATTTTACGCATGTTTTTATATACGTTTTTTATATGTTTTTATACACGTTTTTTACACACGTTTTTATATACGTTTTTTACACGATTTTACGCACGGTTTTATATACACATAAAAAACGTGTGTAAAAAACGTTTTTACACACGTTTTTATATACGTTTTTACACATGTTTTTATACACATTTTTTACACATGTTTTTATACACGTAAAAAACGTATATAAAAACGTGTGTAAAAAACGTTTTTATATACGTTTTTTACATGGATATAAAACCGTGCGTAAAATCGTGTATAAAAACATGTAAATAACGTATATAAAAACGTGTGTAAAAAACGTGTATAAAAACATTTAAAAACGTATATAAAAAACGTATATAAAAAACGTGTGCAAAAAACGTTTTTGTACACGTTTTTTACGTGTATATAAAACCGTGCGTAAAATCATGTATAAAAACATGTAAAAAACGTATATAAAAAACGTATATAAAAACGTATATAAAAAACGTGTATAAAAACATGTAAAAACGTATAAAAACGGTACATAAAACCGTGTATAAAAAGTGTATAAAAAACGTACATAAAACCGTGTATAAAAGTGTGTAAAAAATGTGTATAATAACGTGTAAAAAATGTGTATAAAAAGTGTATAAAAACGTACATAAAAAACATATATAAAACATGTAAACAACGTGTATAAAAATGTGTAAAAACATGTATATAAAAACGTGTGTAAAAAACGTGTATAAAAACGTACATAAAAACGTGTATAAAAACATGTATAAAAACATGTAAACAATGTGTATAAAAATTTGTAAAAAAATGTATATAAAAATGTGTGTAAAAAACGTGTATAAAAATATGTAAAAAATGTGTATAAAAACGCGTAAAAAACGTATATAAAAAAGATGAAAGACAAAGGACTAACGGTGAAAGTCAAAGCCAACTACAAGGACCGTTACTGTAATTTTTTTAAGTGAAAAAAAGTCAAATGACTAACGGTGAAAGTGAATGCAAACGACCGGGACCAATGTTGTAACTTTAAAACTTAGTAACCTGTCAATATTACGTACATTGAACAAAATTTGAAAGTTATTTACGTACAAAAATAATAAAATTTGTATGTTACGTACTTCTGTATATTTGAGAAAGTTTGTTACGTATTCTCAGCCTTCACCTTAAATTTAACTATTAATATCATGTTTTAGGCATGTCTGTTTAGTAGCACATAATGACATTAAAAAAATATGTGTAGTTATTATATGTAGAATCTCTTCAATTTCTATTTTTTTAAAGAAGAATAAAATAAGCCGTTATTGTATGCAGATAGTTAAAAAAGAGTATTTTTCCAGATATTCTTACTTAATCTAATAAAAAGGAATAACATGAGTCGTTCGTATATGTATACTATCGTGTATTCATTTACATGTCACAATAACTATTGCTTTTCTTTTTATATTTTTAATTCAGTGCAAATATATTAGTTTAATATCTATTGAAAATAATATATTATTGTATTTTTTTCTAATATATAAAATATAAGGGGTATTTATTAAATTTATAAAGTTATAATAAACATGAAAACTGATAAGTCAACTTATGTCCATATAATTTATTTAAAATTTAACAAGTAAAGTTTTATTAATTACTCGTATCACTTTATTTTTAAAGTTTTTGTTTTACAAACACATTTTATAAATTAAACGAAAATTAAAGAGTTTGACTAAATTGAGCTTCAATTTTGAATTTTTACGAATACAAATGCTCAATGTTGCCATGTAGACAGAATGATGCACTTAATTGGTACAATTGCAATACTCCATTTTCTTTTTTAATTTGTGGAGTTCTCTTATGATATAAGAGATGGTTACAAACGGAGTGTCAATAAATGATTGTTATAGTATTACGCTTTCAGGTATGTTATTAACAATTTATGAAATTAGGTGATTATATTATGTTAATATGTATGTGTGAAATATGTTGTTAGCTTGACATGTTATTTTCTTAAAACATTTTTTGCAAAGTGTAGATTGCAAACGCTTCGGTTCACTCTGGAACAATGTCACACTTATGTTCCGCTTTGGTTAAATAAAATAGTCGTTTTGATATTGTTTGAAACAATGAATTTGTGTGTGGGTGATATAGTTCTCCATAGGGAATCCTCGTATCTGATTGCATCATCACATAATAATTATACTGTAACTTAGTATCATTTACCGGAGTAGATTCAAATGATAAATGATTTATATATAATGACTTAATGAACACATATTTGGGTAGTATTGTTTTTGTGTTGAAAACCAAGAGAACATTCTTTCCCATATAGGTTAATGAGAAGAAATGATTCTACATTACATACCAAAGTGTATGCACAACACCCGTATTGTAATAAGTATAAAGCTCCCGTGTAGGTGTGTATCTACGTTAATTGGAAATGTAGATTCACTACAAGAAAATGAAGCTATTGCAGCATTTTAGAAGCAACACTTAAGAAGATTGTTGCCTTATAGACTTGAATAATATAATAAAGCAACATTTTACTAAAAAAGTGTTGCATTTAAGGATCTAACGCAACATTACTTTTTGAGTGTTGCATCTTTTATTGTAAAATACAACACTTTATAAAAATGTTGCATTTTCTTCAAGGAAAAGATACAACACTTTGGTTTAAAGTGCTCCAAATCTTATTCAATCACGCAACATTGTAAAAAGTGTTGCACAACATTTCGGAAAGTGTTGCATTTACATATGTTTAATTTGATGAACATTGTCATTTATCACTAAATGAAATATTTTTTGATAAATTTAGATATACCTAGCTAACTACATGCTATAAGAAATTGATAGTTCTGATTTTATGAAGTTGCGTAATCACTTTGTACATATACACATCCAAACACCCTTTTTATCATGCCTTAAGTTATTTTAGGAGGGTCGAGCATCGGGTCAAACCCGAACCAAAATGGGAAGACCCGAACCGAACCAAAACCAAAATTGGAGAAAAGCTGGAAACAAAACCGAACCAAATTGGACTCAGGTGGGCTCGGGTTTCTTCAATATAATTTGGTCGTTTTCGGGTTTCGACAACTGGAACCCAAATGCAAAAAAAATTTGGAGAGAAAGTTCAGCGTCATTTTTTTCCTAATGGCCAAAAGGCAAATACACTAGCAATAAAATGCAAAGCACAAGTTCCATAGCAATTACAACTGCTACTTAAAAAATAAGTAGCCAAATACAAAGCACAAGTTCCATAGCAAGAAAATGAGTAGCATTACAGTTGCAACTTCCATTACAACTACAGTAGCCAAAACGAAAATATAGTAGCCAAAATGTAAATACAGTAGCCAAACATGCAGCAACTAGAAATAAAGTAGAAGTGAATTGCCTTAAGTCATCAAGCATCATCATCACGCTCCATCAATTGCCTTTGTAGCTTCGACATTTTTTGCAATGATGTGTCTTTTGAGAAGCAAGCACGAAACAACTCCTTTCTAGTTAGCTCATTTCCCTTTAAACAATCCTGTTCAAACGAAATATATAATCTCAATACATATGCATAATTTTACATCAAGAGCTGCACAATAAGATTTAATACCTTTAGTTCTTCACGCACCCTAGCATAACTTTTCTTAGCTGTAGCTTGCACCATCATCTTTTTTGCCCAATTTGCCTTAGCTTTTTCAGCTACTTTCTAAAGTAGAATAGATATTCATGAATAAGCAACCCAAAAATTTTGAGAAAAAAGTCCACTATGCAGACAACAAAAGTTTATGTATGCAAACAAAAGTTTACTGGTATAGTGGGGGCTGACACTTGCAGTAAGTTACCTATTTATTTTACCTTTCCAAAAA
The DNA here is from genome assembly GCA_019973895.1 of Chrysanthemum seticuspe. NCBI lineage: Eukaryota > Viridiplantae > Streptophyta > Magnoliopsida > Asterales > Asteraceae > Chrysanthemum > Chrysanthemum seticuspe. Next base: position 333,063,905 of record BPTQ01000006.1, on the reverse strand, counting down.
AAAAAAAAAAAAAAAAAAAAAAAAAAATTAAAAAAATAAATAAAAATTTGTAATGTTATTCAAATCTAGTTACCTTTTTGGGTGCTCCAACACTTGCAGAAACTTCTTGAGGGTAATCTTTCCGAGTTTCGCCATTATGATCATGAGAAGACCTGGCATTGGTCTCACACTCTCACTTATAGCTGCTGTTTTCTTTTTCGTTTTCTTTGTTTTTTGACTATCTACTAAACTTGTCAAAGAATTAGCAAACTTTTTAATTCCTCACTCTCTCAATCGTTCTTGGTTTTCTGGAACCCTCAACATGTTACTCCTCTCATAATCAGTCATCGTTGTTGTTTCACCTTGTTCTTGCTTGCTTTTGTTTCCCATACCTGTTGTAAGTCACAATAACAACATTAGGCCCAGAGATACATTGACTTACTTGATCATGTAATTTTATTTGTTCAGTAGTTTTAATGTTTGATGTTAAATCAGTTTAGAGATCAGATACAAAGTATTAACAACAATAATCAACTGAATTTAACGAAACAAAATGAAAAGTAGAGTGGTTGGATACTAATTTATGACATACAATAGCATTCGAGTATCACAAAAAACAAAAAAAAAGGACATTGTGGGATTCATATTAGCAATAGAAAATTGAAAATAGGATACCAACTTAATATACTATAACAAAGTATAAATAACAAAAAGCTTAATATACTGTAACAAATAACAGTATACAATACTAACTTAGACAAGATGCTCTTTTTACTCCTAAGCACATAACTCTCGTTAGATATCATCGACATTATCTTCATCTCCTGGCATCCAATCCCATAATGTGTCATCATAATCAGATTCGTCGCTTTTGTTGTCAACTTCATCCACATCAGCTAAACTTGCATTTGCATCAACCACAACAGGAGGCATATCGCTTCTCAACAATTCACCGTCATGCTCATTAGTTTGTGCCACACATTCCAACCTATTATCATTAGGCTCACACCAATAAGAGTCAGCAACATTTTCACTACTTTCTTCCTCAAAGTCAAAGAGATCTCTAGGAACCTTATTTACTACATAATGCAAACTATTTTTTATAGGATCTGGCACATAGAAAACCTGGTGCACTTGGGAAGGCATGACAAAGGGATCATCAGAACAACATAATTTGTTGAAATTAACACAGCTTAAACCAAGTTCATCTTTTTCAACTTGGTACCACTCGCAACGGAATAAAACAACTTTAAACTTTGACCAATAGTCGAGTTCTATTATTTCTAAAACTCTGCCATAGTACTCAACATTACCCAAAACTGGATTTTTGTCCCTGGAGCTTGCAAAACTAGGAGTTAAAGCTGTAAGTGAAACACCGCTATTTTGAGTCTTGCATCTATCATCACGTGATTTTGTATGAAACCTATACCCTTTGACATAATACCCATTAAACCTCCTCGATGTCGGACTAGGACCCTTAGCTAGCCAAAAAATATGATTCGGAACATTGTTGTTTATTACTTTATCTCTTAACCAATCGGCAAATTGATGACTATGATTTTGAGCCCGTGCCCATCTACTTTTTCTTGGTTGGCTATCAATATAACGTTGGTGCTCACTGTATTATGAAATAATCATTTAAACAAAAAAATTGATTAGTTGTGAAATACTTTACTTTTGACATATAAGTTGTACAGAAGGGAAGTTTTTGTCCGTTATATATTTTTCGTCCGTTTTCTTAAGTTTTTGTCCGTATTCTTAAGTTTTATACATTTTCGTCCGAAAAAGTAAGAAAATGAACGAAAAAGTAAGAAAACTAACGAAAGCGTATAAAAAAAGATGAAAATGTTAGAAAACAGACGAAAACTTTAAAAAAACAGACGAAAATGTATAAAAACAGTTGAAAACGTAAGAAAACGGATGAAAAACGTATAAATACGAATGAAAACGTAAAAAAACGGACAAAACGCATAAAAACGGATGAAAACGTAAGAAAACAGACGAAAACGTATAAAAACGGACGAAAACATATAATAACGGACTAAAACGTAAGAAAACGTAAGTAAACAAACGAAAATGTAAAAAACGGATGAAAGCATTGGACCAAAATGTATAAAACGGACGAAAAAGTATAAAAACAGACGAAAACGTATAATAACGGACTAAAACGTAAGAAAACGTAAGTAAACAAACGAAAATGTAAAAAACGGATGAAAGCATTGGACCAAAATGTATAAAACGGACGAAAAAGTATAAAAACAGATGAAAACGTATAATAACGGATGAAAACGAATAAAAACGTAAGAGAACGAAATTTTAAGTTATTTACTAACGACCGTTAGTAAATAAGGACTAACGATGTAACGCTAAGCCTGACTGGGTACATACAATAACACAAATTCACCTAACTGGCTACATACAATGACAAAAATTCAAAAGGTTTGTGTTACAATGAAAAAAAATAGTTGGCTACACACAATGACAACAAGTGTTAAGTTCGATGCATTTTTTTGTCATTTTCCCAAGTTATTAACATGTCACTTACTTTATATACTCATCAATCTCTGTGCAATCAGTATTGAATAAGGCGTAGCGATGTGCTTGTTCACTTAACAAATGATCTAAAGTGAAAACCTTGCCTTTTCTTCGTTTCTTACCTCCAATAGGATGACCAGAGTTCACAAATACTACTCCACCAGATTCATTTGTGTGAGCTAAAGAATCAAAATCTTCTACACCCTTATTGAGTCTTGTTTTTACTCCTTCGTGCATATAACGTGAACAGAAAGTCAAACACTCTTCTATCAAATACCCTTCAGCTATGGATCCCTCCGGTCGACTCCTGTTCCGCACATATGACTTTAACTTACACAAGTATCTTTCCATGAAGTACATCCATCTGTACTGCACAGGTCCACCAAGCCTGACTTCATTTACCAAGTGAATAGGTAAGTGAACCATTATATCAAAAAAGGCCGGCAAGAATATTTTCTCAAGTTCACATAGTATTTCGGTTATTTCTAATTGTAATCGATCTAGTTCTTGCGGCTTTATAACCTTGCTGCATAAACTTTGAAAGAAAGCACCCAACCTAATCAAAGGTATTGCGACATGCTTAGGTAATGATTTTATTACTGCAACTTGTAGCAAGTAATGCAATAATATGTGAGCATCATGACTCTTGTAACCCGATACTTTCCTTTCTGAAGAACGTACACACTGTGCTATATTTGATGCACAACCATACGGCAGTTTTGCTTCCTTCAAAGTACGACAAAATATGTCCTTCTCCTTTGAAGACATAGAAAAACATGCTTTCTGGAAGATAACATGCTCACTATCATGAGATAATTGTGGCTGGAGTCTTTCTTTAATGCCCATTTCTATAAGATCAAATCGAGCTTTTGCATGATCCTTTGACTTCCCATTTATATCCAACAAAGTACCGATCAAATTATCACATATATTCTTTTCAATGTGCATCACGTCAAGATTATGCCGACATGAATTGAACTGCCAGTATTCCAATTCGAAGAATATTGATCTTTTCTTCCATGGGCAAGTGCTATCATTTTTTTTCTTTTGTTTCTTTCCAAAAAGATTTTCAAAATTGGACACCTCTTTCAAAGCTTCAACACCTGATAAGGGCTTTGGAGAAAGCCTTTCCTCAAATTGACCATTAAAAGCACTCTTATTTCGTCGCCATGGGTGTTCTGAATCTAAAAATCTGCGGTGATCCATATAGCATGTTTTCCTGCTATGTTTCAAGTATAATGAACTGGTTTCATAATTACAACATGGACATGCAAATTTTCCTTTAGTTTTCCACCCTGATAACATTGAATAACCTGGAAAATCGCTAATAGTCCATGTTAAGGCTGCATACATTTTAAAGGTCTCGTCCCTACACTTATCATATGTGTCTAGCCCATCATCCCACAATTCCTTTAGCTCCTTAATCAAAGGTTGTAAGTAAATATCAATGTTATTACCCGGAGATTCGGGACCGGGTATTAACAAGGACAACATAAAGTATTCTGGTTTCATTGACATCCACGGAGGTAAATTGTAGTTAACTAACACAACAGGCCATGTGCTATGTGAAATGCTCATTGTTCTAAATGGATTAAATCCGTCACTAGACAACCCCAACCTCACATTCCTAGGTTCTTCAGCAAACTCAGGATACTTTGAATCAAATTCCTTCCAACTTTGCCCATCTGCAGGGTGTCTTAAATTTCCATCTTTGGGCCGTTCTTCTTCATGCCATGTCATGTATTTAGCTGTTTCTAAACACATATAAAGTCTTTGTAGCCTAGGCTTTAAAGGAAAGTGCCACACCACCTTAGCTGGAACCTTTGAACTTTTTTCGGAAGGTTCATTGTGCGTGTTTCCTTGGTCATCTTTAGTTTCTTTCCATTTGGAAGTGTGGCATATGTGGCACGCATCAGCATCTTTGTAATTACCCCAGTATAACATACAATCATTTGCACACGCCGGTATCTTCTCATAATCAAGCCCCAAATCTCTTACAATACTTTTAGCTTGAGTAAAAGTAGCAGGAATTTTAACTTTTGGAATCATCTCCTTCAGGAGTTTCAGGAGATCATCAAAGGCCACATTACTAAGCCCATGAAGCGTCTTGTAGAGTAATAGTCTAATAATGAAAGATAATAGGGCATTTGTAAACCTTTTTTTTTTTCCTTTCATAATCAATCTTCTATGCATATAGATGTGAATGAAAGAGAGGGGGAGGAAGTAAGCAGTGAAGATGATGAGAATGAAGACATAGAGGATGACTTTCAATCTCATGGTACATGTGTTGTTTTTAAATTTATTTTATTAACTGTGACACATTAAAATTAAAATACATGGTTTATGCGTGATAACAACCAGTGTATTTCATTTAGTACCTATTAGTTGACCTTATTGTTGAGTGAATTTGAATAAGGGGTTGTTTGTACAAGTTTCTTACGAATATAAAATTTCATATATCAATTTTCAGCCTTTATAAACTTCATCATAATTATTCTTTCATGATTATAGATGTAAATGATGCTGATATAGAAAATTATGGAGGTGAAGATGATGAGAATGAGAATATAGAGCATTTGTTTGATAATAGTGATAATGAGATAGAAGATGATGGCAGTGAGGATGATGATGTTGAACTCGAACTACTTCAGGACCCCCAGTTACAAAAGCAAACAGGTTAACTCGAATACCATTGGTTTTTTTGTTTCTTTCCTTCTTCTTTCATTTGAATTAGTATTATTTATATTAACTATTTATACGTATGTTAGCCATCTCTGCCACTAAGAAAAGAGGACCAACAATGATGCATAACATACACACGCGAAACTTGCGTGAGGTCATCATATGCAACGAATTTGGACAACCTATTGGACCTGTAACCAAGGAAAACGACGTACTAGGAAAATTTTCTCGATTTTTGGGTACAATATCTCGTACTTATAGTTATGCTCCATTGATCCATAATTCATGGCACAAAGTTCCTGATAAGGACAGAATGTGGGAGTATGTTTTGGTATGTTCTTATGCATCCTCCCTATATGTATGGATTTTTCTTCTTTTACTTATACGATACTACTCTTCATTGTAGGAAAAATACGTTGTACCAGGAGATGCTAAAGATTGGGTGCTAAAGACTATTGGAGCGTGTTGGAGGGGACATAAATCAAGGCTCAAGAAAAAGCACTTTTATAACCTGAAGGATAACAGCAGCAGATTGAAGAACCGTCCAAAATGTATCCCGGAAAAGGATTTTGTACAGTTGCTACGCTTATGGAATAAAAAAGAAGAGCAGGTAATTTGGTAGTTTATTTACTATTACTATTTCTTTATCAATGATACTTTTCATTTGATATGTTTCTATATCTATTAATGTACGTACAGAAGCGTTGTTTAATTGCAAAGAAACGACGAATGTCACAAAAAAACATGCATACAGCTGGTCCAAAAAGTTTCGCAAGAATTCGTGAGGATATGGTAACCATCATTGTTTAGTTTTTGATATTTACTTTTAAATGCATACCACTAATGATAGTCTTCTCGATGTTTTTGTTTGTTATGAATAAAGAAAAATGAAGATCCAAACAAGGAACCACCTAGCTTAACTAAATTGTTTGAGCGCACGCGTGAAAGAAAAGAAGGGCATGTGTATACTGATACATACGATGAAACAGAAATATTGATTGTAAGATAAGATATAAAGTGTTTATATTATATACAATTAGTTAGATGTGAATTGGGTAATCATTTTTCTTGCCTATAATGAAGGAAAAAATGAAGAACTATCAGGCTCCAGAAGAAGATGGAGGTGGTCAAGATGTAAGTGGTCCTGTAGATCCTTTTCTCGCTGTGATGAACAAAGAGTATAATGGACAACGTAGACTTTTTGGTAAAGGTGTTACTAATAAGGTAATAAAGAAGATGAATGGGAGCAGTGGCGGATCCAGAATTTTTAATCGCATGTAGCACAAAAAAAAAATTGCGGGTCACCATATTTTACCAAAACAAATGTCTAAATAGAAAAATCAGTATTCGAGTTTCTTAAAGTTAAAACCAACGATAGGTTGTTCAAATTAAATATCACGATGCAAGTTCATAAACGGAAATAAATTTTGGATGTCTTGAAATCAAACATCATTTTCATTTAACCTCATATTGCGCCATGAAGACTTTATTTACGATAATTCTTTATAATGTTACAGAACAGTAAGAGACTAGCTAGTTTAATACGTTGTGGTTTTAGTCTCGTCGTAGACATGTATGAAACACTAGAATAACGTTTGAAAAAGTTGCATTAAGAAAAATAAATATTTAACAAAAAAGAAATTACATGGGAATTTTAAAAGAATAATAATCAAAGTGTTTTAGACTGTAAAAACAACAATGTATAACCTTCAAATCACGTATTGTTTAAACCTTGTAAAACGTAATTGACCATTCTAAGTTACAATAACTAAGAAGGGCTTAATTGTTAAAGTTGTAAACTCCTTACACTTGTTAAAAAATGAAACTATACAGTTGGGGCAAAGTTATAAAAGCTATCAACTTTAAGGGGCCAAGTGTGGATGAACCAAAGTAATCATCTTCCTTAAACAGATCTAGAAAGGTTGCAGGCTTGTTTTTATCTTCCATCTTCTTTTCTTTTAAAAAAATCATATAAAAACCTTTTTTTTAACACAATCTTATCAATTTAATGCTAGAAATCTTTGCACATGCTCAAATCCGACCATGCTCGCCGGAATTTTTCATGTGTGGCACGTGCTATACGTAGCCAAGCACTGGCTCCGCCCCTGAATGGGAGTGAGACATCATATATGGTTCCAACGGAGCTTATGGAATCTGTGAAAACTGCTATAGATGCTGAAATGAAAAGGATGGTTGAAATGCGAAAGAAGATTGAAGATGATCATGAACGGAAGAAGCTTGAACTCGCAGAGGAACATAAAAAAAATAAGGCTGAAATAGAAGAAATGCGTAAAGAAATGCGTAAGGAAATTGATGACCAACGTGACAAATTAGTTGAAGATGCAGTCAGAATGCTTTTAGAAAAGTTACCTCCTGGAGTTGTTAAAAAGTTTTTAGCGTGAGTTAGCGTCTATGTTCGGTTGAAGGTACGTTTCATCCCTCTTATTCTGGTTTGATACTAAACATGCTCCAAAAAATTTCGACTTTTAGTAACTCCCCCCCCCCCCCCCCCCCCCCCTGATTAGGATTAGGATTAGGATGTAAAAGGTTGGCATGTTTATTAGAATGTTGTATCATCAAATTATAGAACTTTCATTTGGTGTAGGCCGTAGCTGTTGAACTATTGTCACTATTTTGGTCCTTTGCACTTGGTGTAAGGTTATGTAGATCCAAATTAGTGGAAAACGATTTTGCTAGAATTGTTCAATTTGTGGAACTGGGCAGTCCTAGGCAGATTAGGAGCTGAGCTTTACACTATATTGATTTTTTTACTTATATTATTGCTATGTAGTCTAGTGATCTATTTTTCGGCTGATAGTTTTATCTTAAATTATGTTGGAATGTACTTTATTGTAGAGATTTGGTCGTCTATTATTTGGATATTTATATGACGGTGTAAACTAATTAACAATATTTTCTATCGTTTTCGTTTGGACCAGGCAACATCGTTTCATAGTACTTCAAGCTGGAGATGTGCAAAGATGAACTCAAGATGTCTAGGGTTACATGTTGCTTTTTTCTTTTGTTCACTAGAAGTTTTATGTTGTTTATCTTACATTAAACAATTTTGTCAAATTACACAACGATGTTATCTACGGTATTTTGTTATGCATGTGGTTGAACAAATGTTAATTATCAATGTATTATCAGACCTTTTCCAAGAATGCGTTTGACAAAAATATAACAAGCTTAGCATTGTATTGTGTGAAACAAAAGTGTTACTAGTCATTTATAAAGTGTCACTCGAAAAGAACTAGCAGTGTTGCGTTTCAAAGAATAAAGTGTTGCAAATTTAGTTTTAATAATGAGAAAATGTTGCACTTGAATCTAAAAGTGTTGTGGTTGTGTGAAAGAATGAATGTTGCATTCATTTTGAAAAGTGTTGCACTTAAGCTTAAAAATTGTTGCATTATAATGTAAAAAGTGTTACACTTTGTTATAGAGAGTGTTGCATTTTATTGTAATAAGTGTTGCAATTGAGTGTGAAAGTGTTACAATTAAGTATAAAAAGTGTTGTGATTGAGTATAAAAAGTGTTGTGATTTAATGTATCACATTTGGTAAATATAGGCAACACATTCAAAAAATGTTGCACATTCCAATTGACATTCAAAAAATGTTGCACATTCCAATTGAAAGTGTCGCTTATACCTAAGGCAACGTTGCATAACGTAGCACTTGATAAAGTGTCACATTATGCATAATGCAACATTTTAAACACATAATACAACACTTCATCAATGTCGCTTTAACTTCATTTTGTAGTAGTGATTGCAGATTTTTTTGCGGAAACTAGATATGAAGTCTTAATAATTTTGGAAATGCATATGTCTTCGTACAATTTTCTAGAGATCGCACGAACTGTACGACATATCAAGTATGTTCTATGGTTCTTCTTGAAGAAAGTAACATGGATAATCACACAAATACTTCATCTTTTCATAATATATCATCGTCACCTACTATTCTTGTTGCAACTACTTCGGGTAATGACAGGGCTAATACCATGAGTGCTTCGGGTATAGATGTTTGTCGTAATTTTCAACGTGGATCTTGCAGTTACGAGGCTCGTTGCAAAGTTATCCATGGTAACAATGAGGTTAGACCACCTACCATCACCACTGTATCTGGTTTGAATACCGAAACCACTATGACTATCTCCACTCGTGGCCCAATCCAACAATCTAAACCAGAACAGCTCCAATTAGCCCATCAGACACCATATCCTGATTTTGTCATGGTTGGTATGTGTTGAAGCATAATCTGGCGCGGACTGGATTCAACGACTCTCCTTGGCCGTTAGTCGTCTTCTCGAGCCCTAGTAGACCTGTCAACAAAGAGAACCCGTTAGGAGTGGACCCGAGGCCGTAGCCCCGGGGTCCACCTCCGACGGTCAAGTTAGTATGCGCTGTGGCATAGCAAAAGATGTTATATGATGAGTTAGAGATAACCTGGCATCCGTGTATATATAGGCATGCATTAGGGTTTAGGTGTAGAGTGGGCCGTATCTGCCGGGCCTGACCCATTCCTGGCCCAGTCCGGACCATACGTCTACAAGCCCCCCAAGTCTAGTATGAGATAGCACATAGCTATGTTATGCTAGACTTAAGTTCTGATGGCCGCGTAGGTGAAAGTGGAACCCGTATGCTGCATCCTGGGTAAGGGCGTACCTTTTGTACCAGTAGCGACACAGCATGGTGCGACAGAAGACGTGCTTCTGTGGCAGAAGTGCGCGCTGTGCGTGACAAAGAGGTGCGACAGAAGACGTGCTTCTGCGCATAAGGGCGCGCTGTGCGCGATAAAGAGGTACGACAGAAGACGTGCTTCTGCGCATAAGTGCGCGCTAAAGATGTGCGACAGAAGACGTGCTTCTGCGCTGTGCGCGTCTTCACAACCGACAGAGGACGTCTCCCCTGCGGCATGTTAGTGCGGCAAGTTGATGCGAATATTTAAATTCGTCTTTGATCTGCTTCCGAATATACCTGCGCATGGAAACAGTGGTAGGATGTACCCTGGTAGCCCCCCAAGTTTGATGGTGCTACTCGTGTAGGAGCATTAAACTTATATATGCCTGCGTAAAACACTTAATGCAAACATTAAAAGCATATGCCGCGAATCGCAGCATATAAAACTTAATAAATTAAAACAATAGACAGCGCATAGCATGAATAATAGAGTGCGCATAGCATAAAAAAAATATATATATATATATATATATACAACCTATCGTGAGGTTGTACAAACTACATAAACAATTGTTTGTATAAAATAAAACCTATCATGAGATTTTGTTTATTTTTTAATGTGTATATAAAAAACTCGGATGGATGTACCGTGACCGCGACTAATAGACGCAGATGAATTTATCTTAACCGCATAGACTCGAACGTTTCTGGATGATCGCAGATGTTTATACCACGGCCTTTGGTCCAGTGCGCATCATGGCGATTGACTAGCATCGTGGTATTCGCGCGTACGCGGTCTCTGCGAAGATGTCTGAACGCACGGTCTTACGCGGGTAGATTTATCACGACTGCGCTATTCGAGCGCGAACAGGCGTACCAACCGTAAAAACAGTATCTGCGCGAATTTATCGCGGCTAAAAGAGAAAATAGCTCCGATCGTGCGGGCTTTTCTTAGATCCAATCGTGCGGATCAAAAGATAAAATAGATCCGATCATGCGGATTAAAAGATAAAATAGGTCCAATCGTGCGGACTTTTCTTTTAGTATCTTATGTAAAAGAAATATCATGATTATTAGACTTGTACGATCATGAGAATATAAAATATAATGCATGTACAGAGAATATCTATATTAGAAATATATTCACGTGAAGGAATAGTATTCACTGCATCTAAAAAAGTGCAAATATTTAATGCGAATGATTCACTGCATCTAAAAAAGTGCAAATATTATCAAATATTTATTGCGAATCAAAGTTGCGAATATTCTGTGTATCCGAATATAGGGCAATTTATAAAGTTAAGATGCTTTTACCCGTTATCTTGTTAATAACCATAAAGTGTTACGCATCTAAAATAGTTTTACGCATGGCATGATGCAAATAAAATAGAATTACCAAATTGAGAAATTGTATTCTGCTTTTCGGTAATCGGAGAACACGAAACATAGTTTATTCGTGGTCCCACGGATGGCGCCAACTTGTTGAAGCATAATCTGGCGCGGACTGGATTCAACGACTCTCCTTGGCCGTTAGTCGTCTTCTCGAGCCCTAGTAGACCTATCAACAAAGAGAACCCGTTAGGAGTGGACCCGAGGCCGTAGCCCCGGGGTCCACCTCCGACGGTCAAGTTAGTATGCGCTGTGGCATAGCAAAAGATGTTATATGATGAGTTAGAGATAACCTGGCATCCGTGTATATATAGGCATGCATTAGGGTTTAGGTGTAGAGTGGGCCGTATCTGCCGGGCCTGACCCATTCCTGGCCCAGTCCGGACCATACGTCTACAGTATGCATACTCGAAATGACATTCAATGTGCTAATGTTATGTTGTTTGGTGTTCGGTTTTATCAGTTTATGTTTTAGTCATAGTGATTATGGATTTATGGTCATAACTCATAAGGCCTTGACACGTGTGCTGTAACTAAGTAACTTAAGAATGGGGGTAAAATATATATTTCTACTAAGATGATAAGTTAAACATAATTGTACACATAAGTACAAAAGTTCTTTGGGATCGGCAGGTGCATTTAGACAAAATCGATGTTTTTAAAAAAAAATTAACACTACAGAACAAAATTTCATCGGTGTCCCGTGACACTGGGAGACCCCCTAATTCAGTCGCTAACCAAGTTTGTGTTCGCTATGAATGGTTTATCTTCTAAATCTACTTTGATAACTGATACTAAGTTATGATGTCATTTTTAAGTGACAATGCAATTAGATACATAAATCCTCTAAAAAGTACTCTATCACCCCCAACACATATTCATTGTCGTGGACACGACTTTTTCATGAGAGTAGGAGAACGAAAGAGAAACATAAGAAAGATATTGTATCAGCAGATGTGATTGCAATTTAATCTTAGAAAAAAAAAATTAGGTGAGATCAGATGTTTCATTACTCGGTCAATTCATTTCCAAGCATAGGTGAAACATCTGATCTCACCTATGCTTTTTTTTTTCTTGCCCAAGATTAAATTGCAATCACATCGGGTTTTTTTTTTTTTTTTTTTTTTTTTTTTTTTTTTTTTTTATTTTTGATACAATATGTTTCTTATGTTTCTCTTTCGTTCTCCTACTCTCATGAGAGAGTCGTGTCCAAGATAATGAATCTGTGTTGTCGGTGATAGAGTACTCTATAGAGGATTGTATCTAATTGCATTGTCACTTAAAAAGTACATCATAACTTGGTATCAGTTATCAAATTAGATTCAGAAGATAAACCATTTATATATAGTGAACACAAACTTGGTAAACGATGGAATTAGGGGGTCTCGCGGTGTCACAGGACACTGATGAAAATTTGTTCCGTACTGTTAATTTTTCTAAAAAAACCTCGATTTTGTCTAAATGCACCGGCCGGTCCCAAAAACTTATGTACTTGAGCTAGAGATGAAATGTGGGTCGAGTAGGAATTTATGGTGATGATGCTTGATTTGAAGGTTGTTGTGTTGGTTGAAATTATCGATCTAATTGGGAGAATGGTGGTTCTACATTTCGTGTCGAGTATTATATCTTTGCAACCCATCCGCTCCCATACTTTGACAAGTTTTTCCATATTTAAGATAGGATAGATGAAGATTCCCCAGTTAAATGAAAATAGTTGTTTCGATATTGTTTGTCACAACGAAATTGTGGCGTGGGTGATGGAGTACTCCATAGTGGATCTTCATATTTAATTGCATCCTCACATAAAAAACTATACAGGAATTTAGTATAAAGAGTAACTTTAGGTACTTGTATTATTTTTTTTGGTATGAGCCAAGAGGACTTTGTATTCCACATTGCTTGAAGAGGAGAAATGATTCTACCTTATATACCAAAGTGTATCCACATCTTATATGTTAGGATTAGTATGATGCTTTCGTAGTCACTGCTACATGTGTTAGTTTCAAATACATTTAATCCATGATTGCGAAAAAATTATACAAAATTTTAACCTTTTTTTTTTTTTTTTTTTTTTTTTTTTTTTTTTTTTTTTTTTGAGAAATGCGTTTAGATTTTGAATTACCCATTTTCTTACTATGGTGTTTTTTTTTTGAGAAATGCGTTTAAATTTGCATTCACCATTTTTCTATTATGGTGATATGATTATGTGAAAGTGTGAATAATTGCTAAGTGTTAAAATAAATTTATCAAGTAATGGAACATCTTATCTTACATGTGTTTTTTTCTTACATAAAAGTATTTGTAGCTGGTCTATACTACTTATAAAACATTAATGTTTCATCTTAAAAAATAAAAAATGTTTAAATAAGTAAAGTGGTTTCTCTAAACTATCATTAATTAATACTCCTTAAACTTTAATCTTAAATGACATATTCTAAAATGAAAACTTAGACAAACAATAACACATTAACACATTTTTATTTAAATGACATATTCTAAACTAACTAGTAGTATTTGAAAAGTTAAAATGTTTTAGTTGGATTTTGGGCCACAGAAGCGATGATGACGTCCCATGACTTCAATAACACATTAACACATTTTTATTGGCCCAAATATAATTCATAATGTAACACAATGACGATTCACTTAACCAAACAAGCACTTTATATAACGCATAATCATCATATAAACAAAAACAACACCTTCACTATATATAAACACGTACAATAACTGTACGGATAAAAACAAACATAACGAAAAAATAATGGAAATCAGTTACGACTATAATCCGTTAACACCAAATACTGTAACAGAAACCGTTAACAAGAGTATACTTCGTTAGCAAAACTACTACTACTAATAATAACGGATTAAAACAAATTTATTCATTCAAATACATGTTATATGTACATTTACAAACTCACTGTGTGTAAACATAAAAACTGTGCTTATGTTTATAACAATTGTAATCATCAACTAGTATATTCCGTTCACCGTAACTAAAGTTACGGTATATAATAACGGATTTTATTCAGCATTATATGGTGAGTATGAATGATGGTATTTTAACTTTTTTCGTAAAGTTTTGTTTAAGTGGGCTAAAAAAATGAAAATGAAAATATAAAAGAGAATGATATTATTCATATCAATATAAACGTAAAATGAATTTGTGGTGTGGGTGATGAAGTACTCCATTTGGGATCTTCGTATCTAGTTGCATTGTTACTTAAAAATTATTCGAGAATTAAGTATCAAGGGTAAGTTTATGTATTATTGTTTTTGTGGTGAAAACCAAGAAAACTCTCTATCTCACATAGGTTAAGGAGAAGAAATGATTCTACCTTATATACCAAAGTTTATACAGATCACTTGTGTTAGAATTAGTATGATGCTTTCCCGGTCGGTGTTTCTTGTGTTAATGTCAAACACCAAGGCTCTATGATTGTGAAAAACTTATACGAAGTCTTAACCTTTTTTTCAAACACAAACGAGTTACTGGGTGTGAAAAATTATACGAAATCTTAACCTTCTTTTAGGAATGCGTGTAGCTTTTTCAGTCATCATTTTATATTATGGTGATATGATTGTGTGAATAACTGCCAAGTGTTATAATAAATGGATCGATCAAGTAATGGAACACCTGATCTCACATATGCTTTTTTTCGTTGCTTGAAATTAAATTGCAATCACATTAGTTGATTCGTGAGCAGCATTTTACGTATGTTTCTCTTCTATTCCACATTGTTTAGAACAATACATTTGTGTTATAAGTGAGAGTACTCCATGGAGGACTTACACGGCATTGGTCAAAATAGTACAAAGGCATATGTTAGCGTGGCTTTCTAAAGTGCAAGGAGAAATTTATTTTCATGGTTGATTTGCTTTGTGGGACGTGTTGCACTCTGAAATTGCTCTTTTGTTTAAACATATATCATGCTAGTGAAAAATTATGGTTTTCCAAATTATAACTTTGAGATGGGTTATGTCTTCGGGGCCGATTCAATGCCGAGTGCAGGAACGAAGATGGAATTTACGGTCAAGGTTTAAGAAAGATTTAGACGATGGATTGAACTAAAGGTAAAACGAGTCCCATCCGTGAGATGACTAAAATGTGCGCGCGGATATGATGTTTGATTTGAAGGCTGGTGTGTCGGTTATCGAGAATGAAATGGTGGTTCTGCATTTGCTGCCGAGCACGAAATTTGTGCAGACCCTGGGGTCCGATACATCGACAAGTTTTTCCATTGTTTAAGATTGGACCGATGAAGATTAGCTTTTCAGGAAAATGTAGTCCAGATTATTGCTCGTAAACTTTGGGACCGTTGATGATTAATTTTTGGGTTACATTTTTTGCAAAGAACAATATCTCCAGAGCCGTCTTTGAGGGCGTGCAAGGTGAGCGACCGCTCAGAGCCCCAGAGTTTTTAGGGCCCCAAAATTTGTCCCGTTAATAATTATATGCATGTTAGACATATTTTTCACGAAGAAAAAACTATTTCTTTTGAGAAAATATCTTAAATGAGTAATATATTAGAATGTTTAGATAACTAATTACATTATATCTTATACACAGTGATATTTTATATATAATATTGCTTAAGGAAAGACATCATTATAAAATTTCATACAGGGCCCTAAAAAATTTAGCCGATTCATGAGACGGCCCTCAATATCTCACTTATGTTTCTGTGGTCTCCCACTCAAATGAAATAGTCGTTTTGATGGTGTATGTAACAATGACTTTGTGGTGTGTAACAATGACTTGGTGGTGTGGGTGATAGAGTATTCCATAGGGGATCTTCGTGTCCAATTGCATCGTCACTTGATAATTATACTTGAGTTTAGTATCAATCAAAGGAGTAGATTCGGAAGATAAACTATTTATATACAATGACCTATTGAGCACATATTGGGTATTGTTTGCATGATGAGAGAAATTTCTATCCCACATAGGTTAAAGAGAAGAAATGATTCTATATTATTAGAGTAGATTCAAGTCCGAAGATAAAAAACCTATATATAGCGACTTGATGAACACATATTTGGTATTGATTAGAATAGTACTAATTCAGGAGTAAAATGTATTGTTTTGTGATGAAACCAAAAGAACATTTGTATCCCACATAGGTTAAAGAAAAGAAAATTTCTATATATATAACAAAGTTTATGCACAATACTTTTGTTGGAAACAGAATGAAGCTTTCCTTCATGTTTTTTCTATGTATTTAAATATCATTACTTTTGACATATGGTATGTTTGACACGGAGAGGTGTGGAGCTTTTTAGAGCAGTTAGTGGTGAGCAATGAGCATTTTGATTTTCCATAGTTGTTTGGCAAATAAGCGATGAGCTTTGCTATTTTTTAGGAATGCTTATTTATCCAATGTTTTTTTAAGAAGCGGTGAGCTGTAAGCTCTGGCTACTGCTCACAACTCATTGCTACTACCCACCGCTACTGTTCACTTCTACTTTTAACAAACACACTCATAGTCGTTTCCAGGTAGGAGAGAAGTCTGGTGTCATGCAACTTTTGTGATTTTAACTATGTTAGTAGAATATAGATGTTTTGGAGCCAAAATCTAGAATTGTTCATTAAAAATAGGACATAATTTGTCCTTTCTCGCGAATCTTGACCAAGCATGAAAGCGTATCATTGAGTGATATGACTGATCGACGTGTTCGGAAAGCTACTTATTTAGCACACACAAACTTATCTGTTCGTATCTAATCATCTATCCAAGTTAGCTTTATTGATCTTCTTGATCCCTAGGCAGACATGTAAAGCGGATTTGCATACTTGAAATGACAATCAATGTGCTAATGTTACGTTCACAAACATAATCAGATGAGAAACCACTGTATAAAACTCTTTATTTGGATGCTTGTTTAGCATTTTGCTTTAATCCCGACGACATGGTGGCGCCAACAGCAGCAGCACCTAGCTTTAAACTGCCTGCAGATTTAGCAGCTCCCACTATATTAGGAAATCCAGCTATACCTCCAACTAGTAGAGCCCTTAAGGCGACAGTCGGTTTTACATGTAAAGCGACTTTGCATACTTGAAGTGTCTTGATGCATCACTACTGTGATCAGGTCTCATTGAAAATTGATTTTCACACAATATACAAGCTACTTATTATCTAAAAGATAATGGATGACCCTTTGTTTTCAACTGTAAGCTACTGATATTTACATAGTAAGAAAGATTTGGATGATGGACTGAGCTAGAGCTGAAATGAGTCTGCTCGGTGGGCTGACTAGGAATTTATGGTGATGATATTTGGTATAAAGAGTAAATCTAGGTACCTTATGTCCTTATTAAGTATTTATTTTGTAGTGAAAGTCAAAAGATCTTTCTATCCCACATAGGTTAAAGAAAAGAAATCATTCTACATTATATACCAAAGTGTATGCATAAAAGCCATGTTAGAATCACTACCAAGCTTCCGTGTATGTTCTTTCATATGTTAATGTTTGACATATATGAGGGTATACTTAGGAAAATTGATACAAAGTCTAATATTTTTGGAAATGTGTTTGAGCATTGCATTCACCAATATATATTATGGTGATATAATGAAATAATTGCTAATTGGAAGCTAAGAGTTATGTGGACTATGCAAATGGTGAATGAATAGCGTTGTGGGTGATAGAGTACATCATGGAGGATTTTCATATCTAATTGCATCGTCACTTAGAAATTACACCATAACTTAGTATCAACTTTCAAACCAGATTTAGAAGATAAACGATTTATAGTGAAGATATACAATTACACGGTATTGGTTAGAATAGTACAAATGCATGAGTCGAGGGTAGTATTGCTAGGTACTTTATTGTTTTCGTGATAAAATTATAACTTCCTATCCCACATTACGTAATTAGCGGAGTGTCAATAAATAATTTGTGTTCGGTATAGTATAATGCTTTTACGTATGTTGTTAACAACTATGAAATAATTTGTGATTTTTCTGAATCACATGTGATATTTTTGGGCGAAGATTTTTCTTTTGGCGAAATTTTGAAAAACAAATCGTCGAAAGTATATAGAAATGCATATCTATAGAAATATAATTTAATTCTCGTCGTGATGGCGCATCAAGATTAACGGCTTGCGAGATATTTTAATTTTTTTTAAAGATGAAAATGGGTTGAGATTGCATGGATTGTTCTTTAGATAATTATTGTTCCGTGTAAAAATTTTCTCATATGTAAATTATGTAACTAACAGGTTGTGGGAAATGGTGTACACTTTTATTAATAAATCAGATTACAAACAACAATAACATAAAATAAAAGACAGAAATTTAATAACAGACAGAATGGAGTATAAGCAGAAGACAGACACTATTCTACAAAATTAAACGAAAACAGTAAAGACAATGGCACGAGGCTCGTGTTAAACACGATTCCCTTAAAACAGATTCGTCGTCTGTTTCCCAACGTACAAAGCTGTTTCACAGCCGGACCTAACAACTTGCCTGAAAAATTACTGAAGCGATGTGTGATTCTGATAGAAAGAGTGCTGGAAAATTCGTCCCTCAGGAGATGCGTTTTTTGAATGTAAAAAAACGAATGAGACATATGGCTTTATTTATAGTGAAGACTAATCTTGTCCTTTAAGAAAATATATTTCCCATATATAGGGATGGCAAAAGCACCCGAAACCGAAAGGGAAAACCGAAACCCGAACCGGTTGTGTCGGGTTCGGGTACGGGTTGGCGGGTTTGGATGCGGGTTTGGGTATTAATAAAAATTTTTAGCCGGGTACGGGTTCGGGTACGGGTTCTGGTAATACCCGCCCGATTACCCATACCCGTACCCGTATCCGTTTACCCGAATCTATACCCGCTTTATTAATATTATAATTAACTAGAATATATATATATATATATATATATATATATATATATATATATATATATATATATATATATATATATATATATATATATATATATATATATATATTATATAATTTCTTCCATTATATTGTTTCATATAAGTATCTCTATTACATAACACATTTTATTTTGTACATGAATAGTTCAAAAGCGTTAAATTGTTTGATACGATATTCGTTTTCATTAAAAAATTTGAATATATTAAGGTGTTTTTCTTTGTTTTGTCTGTTGATTTTAGTGCGACTTAATCTTAATACCGCAATTTTGTCCATATAATAATCAATTGGGGATAACCGATACCCGCGGAGAAACCCGAAAAACCGATGGATAATATTAATCGGGTATCCGACGGGTAATGGGGCGGGTACGGGTATTATAAACAGGTTCGGGTACGGGTACACTAAAACCCGCCCCGAACCCGACCCGTTGCCATCCCTACCCATATAAAAGAAAATCTGTTATTTCTAAAACAGATTCGCAAATCTTTTTAATACACAAAACTGATTTGCATATATTTAAACATAAACCGATTCCATTTTGGCCCAGAAATCCTGAAATCTACACCCTTTGCGCGCGCGCACGTAGGTGTTGGAATAAAACCAACAAAAAGTTTTTGATAGCCAATACCAAGATTTCATTATAAACATGCTTTCATTTCCTTCTTTGGGCGATGTGGGACACTCCCAAAACCCAATTTTTGTGTTTCAAGTGCCTCACTTTGAAACACAATATCTCATTCATTTCAACTCCATTTTTGACACATTTTAGCTCGTTGCGAAGCTCTCATCAAAGAGAACGCAAAGCTACCAAGAAATATAATATATATAACATCTACATATATTAAATAGTGTCAAAAAATTACAAAAAACCATTTTGCAAAAACATTTTCCAACACGGGTATCGTTTACCGTCCCTTACAACGGAGTATATAATTGTAGCTAATTTAAGCGAGTCATATGTTGGTGTTTCTAATCATTCGAGTCATATATTTGTACAATTTTGTGCGTAATCCATGCCAATAAAAAACCATGTGTAACTCGCTATTTTGCATGTGAAATTAGTTGCCTAGAACCATATACTGTCCAAGACTATATTTGTGATTTGTGCAAACAAAACATGTATAGTACAATTAAATAGATCGCGAGAGAGATTAAAAGTCGCGACTCATGACGCGGACATAAATACCTGATTGCAAAACTATATGCATCTTTATTCTAAATTATATTATCGTTATTACTACAAATGTACATCATGAATATAGTTGAAAGAAAACCAGTCTAAAATTATATGGTTGGACTAAATCCTAAAACGTTTTTAGTATCATTTATCAATAAAATCCACATGAAAGCGTATGTGTGTATTTTTACTTTGGATTAATTTCATATATCACCCTACTTTTATGATTAATTTCATATATACTCAAAGTGCAAGTATTGAATGCATAATGTACAATATTTTTAATTCATGTTTGGGCATATATAAAATTTCCAACTAAAAGGAGGGGAAATATGAAATTGCCCCTTTTACTTTTGTTTATAAGATATTAGTTATATGTTACGCATGAATCAAATTTATTTTAAAATTTTAGTTTAATGTGCCTCCTATGGTTTCTCTTATTCTACTTCTTGAAAAATTATTGTGGTTTTTGATAATGCATGGTTAAAATAATCGAAACATAGAGAAACAACTTAGGAGTTTCTTTAAGAAAACTAGCTACTGAAATAAATCAAAATTTACCATTCAACTGATCTTATCGTGAATCTAAAAGTCACATAAAAACTTCAAAAATGCGCATAAACATACTTGACATTTGCCAAAAACATTAGTTTCAAGGGGTGTTTGGAATTCGCTTAGCCAAACAGCTAATTATCACATGTTTCGTATTGATTAGTATACTACAGTTCATGAGTAGAGAGTGGTCTAGCCGCCAAGGTACCTTATTATTGTTTTTTTGTTGAAAACCAAGAGAACTTTCTTATCCCACATAGGTTAAAGAAGAGAAATGATTCTACCTTATATACCAAAGTGTATACACATCATATGTGTTAAAATTAGTATGATGCTTTCGCATGCGTCGTTCTTTGTGTTAACAGAAACACAATAGTTTGACGTACTGTGAGAACTTGATATGAAGTCTTAATATTTTTGGAAATGCATTTGAATGTTTCATTCTTTGTTGCTTCATGTTACGGTGGACTTCAGAAATAAGGAATGTATCAAGTATAATGAAACATCTAACCTCACCTATGTTTTTTTCTTTCCTAAGATTAAATATAAATCACACCGGCTGATTCTCGAACAATATCTTACCCGTGTTTCTCTTTCGTTCTCCTACTCTCAAGAAATTGTATATGTGTTGCACTCTATGGAGGATTTATGTATCTAACTGCATCGTCACTTAAAAAATAACATCATAACTTAGTATCATTTATCAAAGAAGATTTACAAGATAGACGATCTATAGTGAACAAATATTTGGGCAGTGTAGAACCAAGGGTCCCACGATGTCAAGGGACATCGATGAAATTTTGCTCTATAATGTTAATATTTCTGAAAGAAACTCAATTTTGTCATCTAAATCCATCCGGTTCCAAAGATTTGTGTCTACTATTATCCTTTAATTAATCTGGATACCCGGTCCCTTTTAGTCCTCGTTGCGTCCCTGAACTCGGTAATGATTATAACAGGACAATTCGACAAATGCATGAGCAAGGGTATTACTAGCTAGTTACTTTATTGTTTTTGTGATGGAAGTGACGATGACTTCCCATCGTTTCAATAACACATTTTTATGGGCCCAAATATAACACTTGATAAGTTGATATAACGCAGAATCATATGTAAACACAATAATTGTACGCATGACAACAAAGATAACAATAAAACAATGGCAGAATCATATGTAAACACAATAATTTGTGGTGTGAGTGATCGAGTAGTCCATACGGGATCTTCGTATCTAGTTGCATCGTAACTTAAAATTGTTTACAGAAATTTAGTATAAAGACTAACTTTAGGTACCTCTATTATTTTTGTTGTGAGAACCAAGAGGACTTTGTACCCCACACTGGTTGAAGAGAAGAAATGATTATACGTTATATACCAAACTGTATACACATCATACATGTTAGGATTAATATGAAGCTTTCGTAGTACGTGTTACCTGTGTTTATTTCAAACACAAACACCTTCACGTAAACATGTACAGTAACTGTATGCATAACAACAAAAATAACGAAAAAACAATAGAAACCGGTTATGACTATAATCCATTAACACCAAATATTGTAACGGAAACCGTTAAACGAGAGTATATTTCGTTAGGAATACTACTACTAATAACGGAATAACACAACGGTAATCATCAACAAGTATATTCTGTTCATCGTAACAAAAATATCGGAAACACAACGGTAACCGTTAACGAGTATATAATAACGGATTATTCAACATCATATGGTGAGTTTAAATGATGTTACGTTAGCTTTTCTTTTTTAAGTTTTGTTTGAAATGATTAAAAAGTGAACATGAAAATGAAAAAGAGAATGATTTTATTTATATAAATTTAAACGCAACGAATTTGTGGAGTACTGGCCATAGGGGACTTCACATGTGATTGCATGGTCACCTAAAACTATACAGAAATTAAAGTATAAATGGTAAGTTTAGGTACCTTATTATTTTTGTGGTGAAACCGTGAAAACCAAAAGAATTTTCTATCCCACATAGGTTAAGAGAAGAAATGATTCTACTTTATATACAAAGTGTATACAAAACATGTGGTAGAACTAGTATGAAGCTTTCGTAGGCGTCCTTCTTTGTGTTAACTAAAACACAATAAATAGCGGTTGCGAAAACTTGATATGAAGTCTCACCTTTTTTTTAAAGGAATGCGATAAGTATTATATTGAATATTTTGCATAAATTTTTGTTGCTCGTATATTATTTGACATTGTTTAACAGGCATGGTGTTTAGGTTAATTGTAACACCCCAACCCGACAAGGGTAGAAGTGTCACATTCTGGTGTCATATCAGAACATACAATTAAAAGCGGAAGTCTTAAAAATAAAGTGTCAAGTCATTTAAACAATGATTTACATGGAAAATTACAAAACCCAAAATGTCTAAGATAAAATGAAATCTCAAAACAAAAGTCCGTCAAAATAAGTCCAAAATAATAAGGTAACTAGGGTTGGTCCACTCAGATAATCCAACTCTCAGCCCATCTTCAAACCTAAAACCTGCCGCAGGAAAAGAAATGCGGCTGAGCTTAAAAAGCCCAGTGAACAGATATAACAAAACGAAAGCTAAATAAAATCTGAAATGCAAAATGAAACAAAGGAAACGGATAACAAAGTCGCAGCGGAATGAGAATAATGAGTCAAGAGGATCCTGCAGAACGCAATTATACAGATATCCAAAGTACATATAACAATGAGAACGAAGCAAAGCAAATCATCAATGACATATAAACAAGCACATACAAACCAGACATACAAGACTGAAACATAAGCAAGTATAGCAGGCGTAGCATCCACACCACATATATGTCATACAATCAATTCAGGAAAATCAGGAGACATACAAGCCAAACAGATGTCTTCAGGAAAAGCGGAAGCAATTAATTAATAAGTGAGCATGGCAATTCACACAAGTCAAAACCCTTAGTTGAAGACATAACCAGTATCATAACAGCAGTCAAAACATGACATTCACACGTAACAAGTAGGACTACAATATGAACACTATAATTAAATGAATTAAAGACATAGTAGAGCAATTAAACAAGTTAACAAGCTAGACGTCATAAGTTGAACCATTTAACCAAATCCAACCGTAGAAAACAGAAAATGCAAACATGGCAGGTCAACAACAAGCAGATAAGGATACTATCAAGTAATCATAGTCCACGAGATTAATTGAACGAGGTACAAAAGATAAACAGATCAACAATCGATTTCACACAAGCACGGTTACCAGACAAATCAAAGGATCACATAACAGTAAGATAGCATGTCATCAGATGACAACAGGTAAAACTTATATCGCATACATACATATCATACAGAGTAATCAGTAGTCATATAAACATGAATATCATAATCAAATCCAATAACATGTAATAACCCGGTACGTGAATGGAACGATAATCGGAAATAACGGAATGAGAGTGTGACAGATCAAAGCAATGGAATGTATATATCTTAGTAGTAGAGTGAGTCATATAAGGGTACACAGAATATGGTGCGTTGGGGATGTAGAAGGTATAATATAGGTATATCAAAAGTGTAAGGGTTGTCAGAAATCTATCCCGAGCCAACAAAACAAACCATATCAATAGTGGCAATAGCAGCCAAGTAACCAATAGTAACCATTGTATTCGGAGGGGTGACCTCGGAATACCAAACCAATATGAGGGGAGACCTCAGTAACCAGTGGAGTAGCTAGCTCCCAAAATGTGAGGGGGTGTATTGCACACACGCACCACATCACCAAAACAATATATCAATATCAAATACAAATAAAAACAAATCTAGGATGCATCCATACGCCCCCTGCAAAACAATAGTGGCCATACAATATATCTGAAGCGCGCATAATTAATACAAAATGGGGACGGTGTGGAACATCACTCATCCACACTGGAGTCATGCCATTGGTGCATCAATGACACGGACATGGAACCCCCATGCCTAGTTAATGGCTCGGGTATCAATCTGAAGGGTCAAACAAAGGTTCAAAGTGTAGCAATATATAAGTCTTCATAAGCAAAAGTGCAATATCAATAGTTCACAATTCAGAGGTTCATAGCAATAGTTCAATATCAAGGTCCAATATTAGCGGTTCACAAATCAAATCAATAGTCCAATATCAATGGTTCAATTATCAAAGGTTCAACTAGCAAAGGATCAATATTAAGGGTTCAAATATCAATAGTTCAATAGCAGAGCAAAGGTTCAATATCAAATTGGCAAGAGATCAAAGATGCAAAGAGATCATGAGAAACCTTATGAGAAAGGTCAGAATATCTGTACCTTATTCGAAGCAATCAACAATGAAAGTAAAGTCAAGAAAGGAGATCAATCGCGTCGCCCGGAACCTATATGAATTAGATAACGTTCTATAAGAATCCGAAACACTTGTTTAAGACGGCTTTCCATTTTTAGCAAGTTTCCCATTTTAGTAATCTTTCCATTTTAAGTACTTTCTATTTTAGGAAACTTTCTATTTTAGGCAGGTTTCTATTTTTAGTAACTTTCCAGAAATAGCAGATTTCCATAATTAGTAACTTTCTAAAAATAGCAGGTTTCCATATTTAGCAGGTTTCCATAATTAGTAAGTTTAGTTACTTATCTCAAGTTAATTAATGAAAATGAGTATTATTATGATTTAAGGATCATTTATGACAAGTTACAAAAGTTTAGGGTTTAAAATGCCAATAATGCAAAGCATAGGGTTAAAAGTGTAAATATAGTAAGTTTACTCATTTTACTCATTTAATCCATTTAGTTAGTATATTAACAAGTTAATCCATCAAGTTTCATAATTTACAAAACAACCCCTTCATTTTATTAAATCGACATAAACATTATAAACCCTAGTTTTTAGGTTATGATTAACGAATCCGTTCTAAACCATTTTAGCTCGATTAATACAAGATTACAAGACTCCTTAGGTGATATCATATTCAATTCGAGACACCCTTCATCAATTCCATTTTATACGCCCCATATATAGATAAAAAACACACTCGTAAAACATTCGTTGTTAATTCCATTTATCATATACGTATAATCATATTTCATAGTTCATTAAACCCTTTAACAATACATATATGTGTCGACTAAATGCAAGACTCAAAATCAGTTTCGTATTCATATTAAATATCATAAGTCATTCGAATAATAGAGATCAAGATTCAAGGTTTTATGTATTCATGTTTCATCATTTTATGTAACAAATATACTTATGATTTTATGTGATCCATTTTTATATTACAAGCCCTAGAATATATATATATGCCACGAATTGGATTAAGAAACAAAGAGGAAGAGATTCAAGATGACGATACGTTACCCTAGTAGCGTGTACGTGACAAGGAAACACGAATCAAACCACAAAAATCAAACCAAGCCTCCTCTTGGTTATACCAACCCACGTCCACAATGTATATACCCACGTCCAAGCTTCAATTCGACCCAAACAAAATCACCACGTCCACCAATCGATTACCCACGATCACGAGCCTCCTAGGAACACCTTTGTTTGTTAAATTTTTGGATGGAATGGGATAAAATCAAGGATGCCGCCACTATGAATGAGAGAAGAAGACTAGGGTTTTCAATATGTGTTTTTGAAATGAAATGAAGAGATAAATGTGATTGATTAGAATTGATATGGTGGTTAATATGGGGAGGGTTTAGGGGCCGGCCACAAGGAGTAACCAAGACCAATTCAAAGACTTTCCATCTTATCTTTCAATCATGTATATAGTCCTCTTTCAAGTCTAGATTAAATGTGTACAAGTTGTAATGTTTATGTGATACTTAGAGTATAATTATTCATGTTCTTGTAATTTATATTATAAGTTACTTACTTTCATAATGTAGGAATATTATTAATCATATAACTTGTTAAATGATGTTGACGTGTTTCCCGAGTTTGTAAAATTTTAAGTTTGAGGGCAAAATTGTCATTTCACGCGATTTGAGATTTTAGGGTTTTACATTAATCCTGTTTAAATTTAACAATCAAAATCAGGTTATAGACATTAATGACCTTGTTAAAATATGTGTAGTTATTATAAGCAACATATCGTCTATTTATATTCTTAAAATAAAATAAAAAATCGTTATTGAATGCGGATAGTTTTTTTTTTTTTTTTTTTTTTTTTTTTTTTTTTTTTTTTTTTTTTGATATGCTTACTTAATCTCATTAAGAGAAATAACATGAGTCATTTGTATAGGTATAAATATAATCTCGTGTATTCGTTTATAAGTCATAGCAACTAGTATTTTTTTATATTTATAATTCAGTGCAAAGACATTAGTTTAATATATATTGATAATAATATTTATGTATAACAACAATATATTATTGAGATTTTTTATAAAATATAAATTATAGGAAGTATCTATTTTATTCATAAAGTTATAATAAGACATGAAAATTGAAAAGTGAACTTGATCTATATAATTTATTTAAAATTTGACAACTAAAGTTTTATTAATTATCCCCTTAAAGTTTTGTTTTACAAATTGACACATGTGTTTATTGCACGTTTTATAAATTAGACGAAAATTAAAGAGTTTGATCAAGGTGAGCTTCAATTTTGACCTTTTACCAATATGAATGCTCAATTTCACTACGTAGACAGAATGATGCACTCCATTGATACAATTGCAATTCTTAAGTTTCTTTTATAATTTGTGGAGTTCACTTATTATATAAGAGATGTTATAAACGGAGTGTCAATAATTTATATGTGTTCGTGTATCGCTTAAGTACGTTATTAACAATTTATGAAATTATGTTATTATAGTATGTTAATATGTCTGTGTGAGATAATCAGTTAGCTTATCTAGATTGCAAATGCTTTGCTTAACTTTGGAACAATGTCTCATTTATGTTTCTCTTCGTTGGTCTCCCACTTAAATGAAATAGCCTCTCAATATACCGGTACCTCATCATTTTTTGTTAGTGAAAACCAAAAGTGCTTTATATCCCACATAGGTTAAGGAGGATAAATGACTCTACATTATATATCAAAGTGTATACAAATCACATGTATTAGGATGAGTATGATGCTTTTGTGTATGTTCTTTTCTATGTTAGTGTTAAACATAAGGTGAGAATGTACCCGTGAACTTGATATGAAGTCATAATATTTTTGGAACTGCGTTGGACTACGCAAATAATGAATGGATCAAGTGATGGAACGTCTACTATCATCTAACTTTTTTCTTTGCTAAGATTAAATTGCAATCACAACCGAGGACCGGTTCAGATGGCTACTTATTTAACACATGCAAAACTAATCTCCTCGTATATAAGTTAGCTTTATTGATCTTCTTGATCCCTAAGCAAACATGTAAAGCGTGCGGCTTTGCATACTCGAAATGACACCAGAGCTAGGTATCGCTAGGTACTTTATTGTTATTGTGATAGAATTATGACAACTTCTTATCCAACATTACGAAAGTGTAAAGAATTTAAGCGTAAATAATTTATTAATGCAATAGTTTTTTGCACATTTATAAGTGTAAACAATGTAATAAAATTTTACACATCATTTAAATTTAAATGCGAAAAAATAAGTGTACAAATGACAATTTTTTTGTAGTAGGCCTGATTGTCAACTACGTGCATCTTTATACTCAATTATATTATCGCTATTATAATCAATTCAGCTGAAAGAAAATCATCATGAAATGATCATTCGAAAAATCCACGTGAGAATGGAGAAGTGGACATCAAAGACGACTAGTATAGATATGGGTTAAAAAGTCGTGATTAATTTTCCATATATGTATTACAAATGACAAAGTATCATATCCTCTCTTATCCTTCTATTTACTCTTTTGAAAGATACTTTTATAAATAATAAAAATCAACATAATGTTAGAAATTACAATGACAAAAGTGATACAACAAGGCTGATGGCACCTCAATGTATATTGAAATTACATAATGTTAGAAAGTACAAATGACAAAGGATCCTCTTATCCTTCTATTTTCTATTTTGAAAGACACTTTTATAAATAATAAAAATCAACATAATGTTAGAAATCTAACTATCTTATAATAGAGGGATGCACTTCCCTCATATTAATGATTTTAAGATTTTCATATATAGAATTTTAAGCAAATACAAGTTACAAAGCATTAGTTACAATACTTAAAGCACAAATAAAAATACAAATCAAATTACAATTAATACACAACTTAAAACATCCCTTCACAAAAGAGTACATGTCCCTAATCATGATGTACAACATTTGCTTCACAAAATGACCATGTATAACGATTCTGATACAAGCTTCTTGACCAAGATACCATTTTGAGTTCTTTTCCACACTCCTACATTGACTAGAGAGATGAATCCGAATGGGCACGGGCTGAAATGATGAATCCGAAAATTATATCATCAAACGGGGTCGAGCCTGAAAGGGCACGGGTCAAATGGGGTCGAGCCCAAACGGGCACGGGCCAAACGGGGTCGAGCCCAAACGGACTCGAGCCCGAACGGGCGCGGGTTAAACAAAATTTTCGATATCCGTAAATTTATTGTCAAAAAAAACATAATAAACTAAAATACATGATTTACCGGAAACTTTTACTTCAGGGTATCCGCCGCTGCAACGCGCGGGTACCCTGCTAGTTACAATGACAAAAGTGATACAACAACGACCCTAAGAATAAGCCGACCATGAGGGTAATCCCTGGTATGAAAGGGCGGAGACAGGTGAAAACCGACCATGACCCTGATATCTAAGTCGAAACCTACTACAATATCAAATAAGCTAACTCCACTTATGTAATCCTACAACCAGTGGCGGAGCTTCAATGTTTATTCTGGGAGGGTCAAATGTACATAAATTCACTTTGGGAGGGCCAAAGTAGTAAAATCTTATATAAAATCTAAAAAACTAAACGAAAATAGTCATTTTTTGTGCATGGCATTTCAAAGTGTGGAAGGGCCACCACCAGTGGCGGAACTAGGAAATGAGGATGTGAGGGGCAAAATTTTTTTTGATAACAACAACAAAAGGCGAAAGAAAAAACTATAATCGTAATGATAAATCGAGTAGTTTTATTTTGAAATGATGGATTTATAAAGCTTTAGAGTGGTGAATGTTGGGTTTTATTATGTGGGTGGGGGCAATTTGAGTTTTGGTTGGGGGGCACTTTCGAAAAAAAGGTCAAAATTATTAAAAAAAAAATTACACTAAAATCTCGACTTTTTCGGCTAGTCATGGGGGGCACTTGCCCCCATTCTTATGAAGTAGTAGATCCGTCCGTGGCCACCACCCTCCTTGGTCCTCACAAAGTTCCCCTTTGCGTAATAGGGGGTGGCATAACAAGATCTAAAAAGCATTTGATATTGAACATACCCAAGATTTTTAGACCACCACAAGTTAAAATAATTCATGACCCTCAACCTTCTTTACTCACTGAAAGTGCGACCCTAAACACAACACAGTGATCCTAAATTCATAGTTTTTTCTTATGCGAAATTTATTGGTTTGTTTCTTCTCTCTATAAATCATTAATTTCAATAATCCCATTTTTTTCCCTTAAAATTTGGTCAACATAATCTTGATTCCATTTTGAGATAGTCTATTTCTATCCCTTTGTGTTCGATTGACTT
The DNA here is from genome assembly GCA_019973895.1 of Chrysanthemum seticuspe. Classification (NCBI taxonomy): domain Eukaryota; kingdom Viridiplantae; phylum Streptophyta; class Magnoliopsida; order Asterales; family Asteraceae; genus Chrysanthemum; species Chrysanthemum seticuspe. The sequence goes on along the minus strand of BPTQ01000006.1, from coordinate 333,033,360 downwards.
AGGGTAAATTGTGTTTTTTTTACATGGGTATGCTAAATAGTATATATAAATTGTTGTTTGGTATTGTTTTTGTGGTGAAAACACAGAGAACTTTCTATCTCACATAGGTTAAAAAGAAGAAATGATTCTACATTATATGCTAAAGTGTATGCACAACACTCGTGTTGGAATTAGTATGAAGCTTCCATGCATGTGTGTTTCTACGTTAATGACAAATGTTGATAGCTGGGTGCAAACTTGATACGAAGTCTTAATATTTTTGGAAAACTGGATTCACTGTTGCTATGTGCTGAGGTAAACTTCGCAAATAATGAATGGACCAAGTACGGAACATCTGACCACACCTATCATTTTCTTTGATAAGATTAAGTTGCAATCACAACGGCTGGTTTTTGAACAATTTCATACTTATGTATCTCTGTTGTTCTCTGATGAGTGTCTAAATACTCATCATTTTTGTACAAAATAAACTGCAAAATCATCTGAAAACACTCAGAAACACATCAAAATGATCAAAATATCACAAATCAGTGTTTTATGTGTTTTAAATGCAAAAATATCAAAATCAGATGAAAAACATATCAAATTTGCAAAAATTGCAGTTTTAGTCCCCCAAGTTTCAAAAGTTGTCAAAAACAGTCCCTGAGCACATAATTTCAAAAGTAAAGTCACCAAAGGTCCTTTTAAAATCAAAAGTTGTCAAATTTAGTCCTTTGGTGAAAAATATCAAAAGTTTGAGAAATTACAAGTTTAGTCCTTCAACTTTGAAATTTGGCAGAATTGGCCCCTGGAAAATTACAAAATGGCAAGTTTGGTCCTTATACTTTTGAAGATTGTCACTTGTGGTCCCTTGAGATAACTTTTCAGAATTGGCAGCCTAAGTCCTTGAAGTTTCAGAATTTACACATTTGGTCCCTCTAATTATTAAACCATTAAACCTATTTTGGACCCCCTGCTTATCCTTGGACCCCTGTCAAAACTGAATTGTGAACCCCTTCTATTATTACCACTTGGGTCAAATCTGGTCAAAATCCTCAACCCGCCAAAGTCCTCCATCTCACCTGCTTTCCCTGAAACTCAGCTACACCCATCCCCCCTCCTCAAAACCACTCTCCCATGTCCCCTCCACCTTAGCAAGCTTCCAAACATCATTAAATGCTTCCCTAACCTCTCACTCAACCCCCAATTGGCAGACAAAGATTTTGGCGCCAAAATCTATTTAAACGGTTGTGATCAAATCAAAGCAATCCAATGGCTTAGAATGATGGGAAACATTCAGAGGAGAGATACAAGGAGTTTGGATATAAAAGAAAGGAAAAAGGAAGCAAGAAAAATAGTCTACTAGTTTTTAATTTTAACTTAATGTCGTTTTTATGTTAAAAGCTTTAGATAAGTGAAAAACTTGTTGTAATCTGTTTCTTTGTATCAAATTAAGTGTTTTGTAATCATTATAAACTATTTCCAGTGATTAATTCAAGTTATGTTCAGAATTCATGGTTAAAGCTACTGTTGAAATTTCCCATTTCCAAATCACACTCAAAAGCTTCATAATGCTTGTTTCTCAGTTTCATTGAGCTTAAATGAGCTTAGCATAGCTTTTTACAAGCTCAAATTCAAGTTCACATTCATTTTGATTCTTGGTCAACAGAAGTCAAACCGGGGCAAATATGTTGCAGAATTGGTCATTGGGTGAAGCAGACATGGAATGGGGTTGTTACTGAGTTATTGGGTTGATTTTGGATAGGTTAGTGGTTCATGGTTCATGGTTTCAAGCTATAGCAGCTTTGGACTTTTGTAAGTCATTTTCAAGTTTTTATGCATACTCAGTATTTGTAGTTAAAACTGGTTCCAATCTGTCTTTACAGTAGTGTTTAGGTTAAGTAAACTTAGATTGATCATAATTACAAGTTGGTTAAGAGTTTGGGTCAGTTTGAGCTCATAACAGTTTACAAAAAGGGTGTTTGGTTCTGCTGAATTATCTGTCTCAGAGGTCTATTAAGTAGTTAAGTTCTGTTGGATCATGTTTCTTAAGTATATTTGAACTCGTTTTGGTCATTAAATTGGGTCTGCTAGTGCTAAAAGTCAAAATTGCACTTAATCATTCTTAACTGCCCACTGTTGTAATTTTAGGATTGGCAAATCCTTGTTTTGTGTTTAGACTTCATTAACAGTGATTGCATTGGGTTCATTACATCAAATAACATCAATCTCAGTCTTAAAATTGGATCCAAAATCCATTTTGGTCAAAGTTCATTATTTCATCAAAAGTCAAAAATCCAGAAAATCATGTTTTGAGCCAAATGGAAAGATTTTTCTAGGATTCATTCCTAAGTCAAAATCAGTAAAACTTGTTGGTTATAAAACTTCAACTGGTCCTCTTTCTTATAACCATTTTTGTATAATTTTACCAAATCTTTAAAAGCTTCAAACAAGCTCCTCTTTTTGGGTCTAACTCCCCTGCTCACTGTCAGTGTTTGCTGAGCTTTTCCTCAGAAAGTGCAGCTTATGCACAGAGCTCATTAGAGCTTCTCATGGCCTGATTTTTGGTACACTTAATCTCAACCAGGTCTGCTTTAGGTTACAATTTATAGTTTTCAGTTTGAGCTTGTTGTTAAGCTTGTGCTTGTGCTTAAAGTTGCTACCCAGAAACTGTTTTAGCTTTTAAAAAGCTCAAACATCAAATCTGTTGTATCTTGCATATCAGTAGTATTAGCTTGTTGAAACTTGTTCCATTTTAGTTATCTTAGCTTATTATAGCTTGTGTGTCAGTTTGGTAGCCTTTGGAGTGCATTTGCTTAATCAAGTGCTTATTTCAATAAGCACTTCCATAGCAGTTTCAAATTCATCCACATAAGCACTTGTTTTTCCAATTTTCCTAGATTCCTAATATTATTTTAGACTTTTCCTGAAATTTTCAGATTTTTCTAAGTTGTTTTGCTATTTTTCTTAATTTAAATTAGTTTTTAAGCACTTTTAAATAGCATTTAATACAAAAAATTCAGAAAAGCTTCAAAAAAATATTTTTTCAATTTTCTTAGGTTTAGATAAATATAAAAAGTAAAAAAAAGTAATTTTCCATATTTTTCATAGTTTATTTTGTAATTTTTAGCAATTAAATTAGTTTTTAATAGTTTTTAATTCATAAAAAATAGAAAAATAATCAGAAAATTACAAAAATAGTTTTGAAAATTCTATTTTGATATTTTAGACTTTTCCATTTCATAATTTTATTTTTCTAACTTTATTTCCTAATTTCTTGTATTTTAGGTAATTATTAAATAGTTAAAAATAGTTTTTAATTAATAATAATTAATTAATTAGTTATAAAAATAATTTTCTTTTTCTAAAAAGTTTCTTTTATCATTAGGTTTGTAAAAATATCATTTTCATATTTTTAGGGTCAATATTGTGTAAGTTTCACTTTTTAATTTGTACGTCGCGTAGATTTTAATTTCAGTTTTATAAAAATATAAAAACAAAAACATCATTGTAAAAATAGTGATAGCGTTTATTTAATAGATTTTATCTTTTTAATTTCCTTTAATTTGCATTTAAGCCGTTGTTATTTGTTGGCTTTTCTGTAGTTGTAATATCATTCACAATCCCTTTTTGTTCAAATTTCCCGATCACTTTACGTTTGATAATTCATTGCACAACTCGCTGGGACATAACGACCCGGGGAAACACTATACTCCTCAGATCTTCATTGCATTCGTGTTTAGGCAGTTTTAAGCTGGTTACGGTCTGCCATTCACAAGTGGCAGGCTTGTGTGATTTAGCTTGACTGTTTGGCACGCATCATTCTCCTACTCTCATGAAAGAGTCGTATCCATAACTGTGAATATGTGTTGTGAGTGACAGAGTACTCTATGGAGGATTTATGTATCTAATTGCGTCGTCGATCATGAAATCTTTGAGATGAGTTTTGTCTTTAGTTGCCGATCCAATGCAGGGCAGAACGAACACCGAATTTGCGGTGGCATTTTAAAAGAGTTGGATGATGATATGAGCTAGAGGTGAAATGAGTCCCATCGGTGAGCTGATTAGGAATGTTTTTTATTATTATTTTTTTATTATTATTATTATTTTAACTGGAAATTAAAAAAAAAAAAAAAAAAAAAAAAAAAAAAAAAAAAAAAAAAACCTGTATCCCACATAGGTTAAGGATGATAATTGATTTTATCTTATATACCAAAGAGTATACATATCATACATGTTAGAATTAGTATGATACTTTCACAAACGTGGTTGCTTGTGTTAATTTTGAACACGAGCTCATCACTTATTTGGAAATTTAATATAAAGTCTTAACTTTTTTTTAGAAATGTGTTTAAATTTCGCTTTCACTATAAAATTGGAACATTTGATCTTACATATGTTATTTTATCTTTACTAGAGATTAACTTGTGTTAATTTCGAACACGAACTCATCACTTTTGTGGAAACACTTAATATAAAGTCTTAATATTCTTTTTAGAAATGTGTTTAATTTTCGCTTTCACTATAAATGGAACATATGATCTTACATATGTTATTTAACTTTACTAGAGATTAAATTGTGTTAATTTCGAACACGAACATCTGATCTTACATATGTTATTTTATCTTTACTAGAGATTAAATTGCAATCACATGAGTTGATTCTTGAGCAACACCTTACCTATGTTTATCTTATGTTCCGCATTGTTTGGAACAATGGATTTGTGTTATAATTGATAGAGTACTCGATGAAGTATTTTTGTATCTAATTACAATGTCACTAGAAATTACACCAGAATTTATTATCAACTCTTAAACCAGATTTAGAAGATAAACAATTTATAGTGAAGATCAACAGTTTATAGTGCCAGGAGGAATTTATTTTCATGGTTGATTTGCGTTCTGGGACGTGTTGCACTCTGAAATTGCTCTTTTGTTTAAACATCATGCTAGTGAAAAATCTTTATTCTATTCCTGTTATATTGACACAATAGTAATAACTTATCCTTTGCTTGAGTTAAACGGCTCTTCCAAAATTCTCTCTATACATGAGGAAAGTCGGCACACACGCAAAAGATCAATGAGTAAGTTTTCTTTGTGGTTTACAAGTGACAAAGTAATCTCTACTGTTGATAAATGAAAATATGAATTTACATCTTATATCTCATTTTAAACATCTAGCACATAATGATTTTGATATTGTTGGTAGCCCTTCACAGGTTGTATATCGAGCCATCTACGACGCATGATTGCCTTGTAGTTTACCATGGTTTGTGTTGGTGTGCGAATAAGATTTAGAGACAAAGTGTATATAGTATACGAATTGAATTGACAAAGTATATGAACAAAAGCAAAATAACTAGAAGACTTAAAACCAGAATTGTTGTACATACAAACTAACATGACTCAATCCTATATAAACTACCATGAAACGACACCAAGGTCTTGAGTGAAACGATGTGTCGTTTCAAACATAACTGTTTTTTGTAACTGCCCTTTAACGGGCCTAACCAACTTAACTACCATACTTAACGGGGTGTTTGGATCAAGCAAAGATCCAACCCATGTCCTACCCCATTTGACCCATAACCATAAAACATAAATAAACATTGTATCAATTTAACTATCAAACATTAACAAGAGGTTTACATCTCCCCCTTAATTTTGTAAGTTAAAATGTCGCCCCTCCTTAGTTCTTGCTGCCTTCATGTGATGACGATGAAATCGTCATTGCTTGATGTGTTCCCCTTGCATCCACTTGTGGTGCATCCCATGTCGCCTTCCTTCTTGACTTCATTATGAGCATACTTGAATCTTTTCTTTAGACTCTCTTCTTGTGCTTCCTCTTCGTCAACACTTGTCATTACATCGCTAGATGGTACTTCACCGACCATATTCAACCTTGGCGTTCCATGCCCCGACCTCCGTGCTTCCTCGTAGTACACCTTGACTAGTGCTATGTATTCCCTATAGCACTCCTTCACACCATGCCCATCCTCCCGAGCCAAACCCAAAAGAATTGCAACATCGCTCTACATGTTGTTAAATGACACATTCATACATCCTCTCATGTCATCTACAAACTTATACAACGCTACCAAGTCTATCTTAATTACCCCTATCACCGGTGGTAACTCACCCAACACATCTTGTCTCATATAGAACCATTTCAACAATTCAATAAACCTCCTTCCCATGATTTCCCAATTCTTAAACACTAACTTATCGATTTTAAGTAAATCCAAATACGATAAGAAACGTGGGAAAGTGTTTACCTTTAGATGATAAAGCGTCCCGTTGAGACTGAGGTATTCATCATCGACATAGTCTTGGCTTTCATCCTTTTCCATTTCCAACTCCTCCATCCCCTTTATTAACGAGCATTTGTCACTAGGGTCAATCAACTTATAGTAATCTTCCATAAATTCTTGGTGATCTTTAATTATCTCTTCATCACCCATATCCACGGATACTTCATCCTTGTCAAACATGTATCTAATTTGACACGTACCGTTATCATAAGTCACGATAAAACCCTGGTCTTCGAGTTGGTTTATGCTTAACACATTCATTGTAATTTTCGGCGTGTATAGTACGTTAGGAATCACAATACTTTCTTCTTTGTTGTCAACAATTGCCTTTCCGACACCATAGGAGACAGTGAATTTCCTTTCTTTCTCCTCTCTTCCCACCACTTTAAATTGATTGATCATACGGTTGAACAAAGCCCTTGTGGGACTCATAAGCTTAGCATGAGATTTGCTAACGTACCATATGTTATTCCAGTTTCCCTGGTCCGTCCCTTTTACCATAAAATCGGTCTCGACATGGACTTGTTCCGTTGGCCAATTGAGTGCTTCTTGAGTGCTTGATTTGTTCTCCATTGATTGATGTGGGTCGAATGTTTTTTTGTTTGTGCAGTTCCAGTAAAAATGGCCTTTTACTTTGCACAAGTAACAACGAGATCTTCTCTCCTTCCTGGAAGTTGTGGGGTGTACTCCTTGAAAAGTGGGAGGTGGTTGGGAAGTGGAAAACGGTTTGAATTCATAACCATTTTGAGACTTTGAAGTATTAAAGGATATAACCTCTTTGAGTTTATCCCGTAATAATTGCTTCCCTTTATTTGATAACCGTATCTTTTGGCCTTCCCATTTGTAACCGTTTGGAGTTGTATCTCTTTGTAAGAATTTCTTATTTAACGTCACTCTTGTGCCCCTCCTAGATGACTCGTTCCAAGAATCGGAACGTGGGCTCTGGTACCAATGTTGGCAGCCCTTCACAGGTTGTATATCGAGCCATCTACAACGCATGATTGCCTTGTAGTTTACCATGGTTTGTGTTGGTGTGCGAATAAGATTTAGAGACAAAGTGTATATAGTATACGAATTGAATTGACAAAGTATATGAACAAAAGCAAAATAACTAAAAGACTTAAAACCAGAATTGTTGTACATACAAACTAACATGACTTGATCCTATATAAACTACCATGAAATGACACCAAGGTCTGGAGTGAAACGATGTGTCGTTTCAAACATAACTGTTTTTTTGTAACTGCCCTTTAACGGGCCTAACCAACTTAACTACCATACTTAACGGGGTGTTTGGATAAAAGCAAAGATCCAACCCATGTCCTACCCCGTTTGACCCATAACCATAAAACATAAATAAACATTGTATCAATTTAACTAACAAACATTAACAAGAGGTTTACAGATATGAAGCCTTTTTTACTTTATAAAATAGAGAATAAAATTTCTTATCAAGCACTCTGAGGGTACATTTAGAAAGCTATATAGCGTTGTTGCATTCACCATTAAAGTGCGACAATGTAAGAGGCGGAATATACAAAACAAAACATGGTCTTCCAAATTACTACTATAAATTTGAGATGGGTTTTGTCTTCGGGACCGATTCAATGCTGAGTGCGCGAATGAAGACGGAATTTGTGGTCGAGGTTTAAGAAAGATTTAGATGATGGACTGAAGTAGAGGTGAAACGAGGCCCATCGGTGAGCTGACTAGGAATGTGTGATGATGATGTTTAATTTTGAGGGCTGGTGTAGCAGTTGCCTTTCATCGAGCATGAAATTATGATAAAGGAACTTAGTATCAATTATGGGATCAGTAGATCCAAAAGATAAACTATTGATGAGCACATAGAGAACTTTCTATCCCACATAGGTTAACTAGAAGAAATGATTCTAGGGGTCTCGCAGTGTCACAGGACACTAATGGAATTTTGCTCTGTAATGTTAATTTTCTTTTTGAAAAACCTCGATTTTGTTTAGATGTGTCCGATCTCAAAAACTTGTGTCTACTATTATGTTTTAAATATTTTGTGCACCTGGTCCCTTCTAACCCTGGTTCCGTTCCGAAACTCTTGGTCATAACAGGACAAATGCATGAGCCAAAGGGTATTGCTAGTTAATTACTTTATTGTATTTGTGCTCGAAACGAAGATGACTCCCCATCGTTTCACCATATAGCACTTCATTTCATTCAAATACATGTTATGTTTACATTTACACACTCACTTTTTGAGAACACGAAAATTATTACGGATCGGACAATTATAACGGTAATCATCAACTAGTATATTCTGTTCATCATGACTAAAATAACGGAAACACAACGGTAACCGTTAACGAGTATATAATAACGGGATTTATTCAACATTATATTGTGAGTTTGAATGATATTATGTTAACTTTTTTCGTTTAGTTTTGTTTAAAATGATAAAAATGAGAATGAAAAACGAAATGATATTTATTCATATCAATTTAAACGCAATGAGTTTGTGATGTGGGTCATGGATTACTCCATAGATCTTCATATCTAATCGCGTCATCACTTAAGAAATTATGCAGAAATTTAGTAGTGAAAACAAGAGCACTTTCTATCCCCACATAGGTTAAAGAGGAAAAATGATTCTACCTTATATACCAAAATGTATACACATCATACATGTTTGAATTAGTATGATGCTTTCCCAATTGTTGTTGCTTATGTTAATAATAATAAATTAACATCAATGAACTGCGGGTGGGAAAAACTTATAGGAAATCTTAACTTTATTTATTTATTTTTTTTTCTTTTATAGAAATGTGCTTAAATTTTGCATTCACCATCTATATCTATACTACATATAATGAGTGTATGGTCAAACCTTGAAAAGTGAAATCTTGAAAGTCAAATGTGAGAGAAATGCATAGACTAATTAATACACCTCATTACTTAAAAGTACAATTATTTATTACATTGTACAACCAAATAAAACACCATTTATTAAAAAGTATAATACAAATTTCACAATGTACAATTTAAACAAGCTACAACATAATTCAAAATATAAAATAATTAAACACACTAATTAATATTATTTTTAAAACACCTTAAAATGAAAAGTATATATTATTATACACATTATACAAATTAATAAAACATACAAACCTTCATACAAGCTAACAAGTTAATGGCATATATAATTTTAAAAACTAGACCGGACCAAATGGTTCAACCAGGAACCGGTGTCGCCACCGGACCAAATCGTCACAGGGTACCCGCCGCCGAAACGTGCAGGTACCCTGCTATACTATATATAAAGGAAAAACCAAAAAGTAAAAAGTGAAAAATTGAAACTAAAAAAAAGAAATGTTGAACACATATATTTCAAAACGAAACTATTAATACACATCGAAAACCAGGTTGACCCGGGACGCTTCAAACCCGGAGGGTTGAACCTGTTTAATTTGACCCGTTTTCGACCCAACCCATCGGGTTGACTCGGTTTAAATCGACCCATTTTTCGACCGAAACGGTTCAACCGGTTGAACCACCCGGGTCGAACCGGGTTTCAAAACATTATGTTTAATCCCCAAATCTTTAAACTTTTATTGTTTTTCGTTTATAACCCATAAACTTTTTTTTATCACTAAACGATCTTTCCTTATAAAATTCCCTTGCTATGCACGGGTACTCGTCTAGTTTTATATTATGGTGATATGGTTGTGTGAATTATTGCTAAGTGATATAATGAATGGGTCAAGTAACGTAAAATATGATCTTGCATTTTATTTATTTATTTATTTATTTATTATTATTATTATTATTATTATTATTATTATTATTATTATTATTATTATTATTATTATTATCTCTTTGCTGAGATTAATGTGCAATCACGTCAGTTGATTCTCGAGCAATACCTTACCTATGTTTCTTTTCAGTTCCACATTGTTTGGAACAATGGATTTGCATTATAAGGGGGGTAGCAACCATGCCTAACAAAAAATTTCTTACTTATTCACCCACAAATAATATACTTCCATCTCATCTCATACCTAACAATAGATTTTTAGTGGCAACCATGCCTAACTCATACCTCATCTATCACCCACCAATAATAACCATGTCTAATTAATGCAACGGCTACATTTTGCTTCGACAAACTCCACACCTAATCGGTGTTGTTTACCGATTTACCACAAATCCATGCCACACCGATTGAAACCGAATTAGTGGCTATGTTCATGCCGATCGGGGTTGCTCATGCCTAACCAAAACCGAGCCCCATTGCCACCCCCTAAGTGAATGAAGAATTTAGTATCAACTCTTAATCCAGATTTAATTAGAAGATCAAAAATTTATAGTGAAGATTTACATGGTATTGGTTAGAATAGTACAAATGCTTATGTTAGCGTGGTTTTCTAAAGTGCCAGGAGGAATTTATTTTCATGGCTGATTTGCGTTGTGGGACGTGTTGCAACTGAAATTGCTCTTTGTTTGAAGGTATATCATGCTAGTGAAAAATCTTTTATTTTGTCCTTGTTATATCGACACGGTAGTAATAACTAATCCTTTGCTTGTATTAACTGGTTCTTCCAAAATTCTCTCTTTACATGAGGAAAGTCACCACAGAGTGTGTTACTGTGTTTAATATGAACTGTTTTTTACTTTATAAAATATAGGGTTTTTTTATGGGCAAATATTTTTAAAAAGTATCATACTTGCCACCATTTACTTTTGTGGGTAGCGAATAATTTTTTTGCTTTTGTTGATACTTTTCTTTCAAATTCATCCTTTTTAGGGTACTAAGTGACATTTTTGCCCTTCGAGGAAAAAAAAGTTTCTATTAGCTAAGAGAGGCAAAAATGTCCAAAAATTTCGCAGAATACCAAAAAAAAGATGAATTTAAAATAAAAGTACCCACAAAAGCAAAAAAATTTGTTAGCTACCCACAAAAGCAAATGGTGAAAAGTATGATACATTTTAAAAATATTTGTCTTTTTTTATCAAGCACTATGAGGGTACATTTAGGAAAGTATATAACATTGTAGCATTTAGTCATTCACCATTAAAATGTGACAATGTAAGAGGCAGAATATAAAGTGTCTTGAAGATAGATCCAATGTTGAGTGCGGGAATGAAGATGGAATTTGCAGTCGAGGTTTAAGTTAGATTTAGATGATGGATTGAATTAAAGGTGAAACGAGTCCCGTCCGTGAGCTGACTAGGAATGTGCGGTGATGATGTTTGATTTTGAAGGCAGGTGTGTCGGTTGCCTTTTATCGAGCACTAAATGGTGGTTCCGCATTTATTGTCGAGCACAAAATCTTTGCGGACCATGGGGTCTGATACTTTGACAAGTTTTTTCTATCGTTTAAGGTCGGATTGATGAAGAATAACTTTTTTGGTAAATGTAGTCTAGATTATTATTCGGAAAATTAGGGACCGTTGTTGATCAATTTTCGGGTTACATTTTTTTCAAAGATTAGATTGTAAACGCTTCCGTTAACTATGGAACAATATCTCACTTATTTTTCTCTTCTTTGATCTCCCATTCAAATGAGTTAGACGTTTTGATAGTGTATGTAACAATGACTTTGCGGTGTGGGTGATAGAGTATTCCACAGGGGATCTTCGTGTCCAGTTGCATCGTCACTTGATAATTAAACTTGAATTTAGTATCAATCATTGGAATAGATTGAGAAGATAAACTATTTATATACAATGACCTAATGAGCACATATTTGGTATTGTTTTTGTGGTGAGAGAACTTTCTATCCCACATAGTTTAAAGAAAAGAAATGATTCTACATTATATATCAAAGTGTATGCACAACACTTGTGTTAGAATCAGTATGAAGTTTCCATGCACGTTTGTCTCTATGTTAATGGCAAACATAAATTTCATCTATTGTGGAACTTGATATGAAGTCTTAATATTTTTGGAAATGTACGTATTTAAATATCATCGGCTAACTTTCTAACAAAGTCTCACCTAGGTTTATCTTCTGATCTCCTACTCTCATGACATAATTTGTTCTATCTCCAAATCTTGACCAAGAACGGAAGCGTACAGGAGTGATATGACTGATCGGCCTATTCTGAAAGCTACTTATTTAGCACACGCAAAACTAACATCTTCATATCTAATCATCTATAAAGTTAGCTTTATTGATCTTCTTGATCCCTAAGCAGACATGTAAAGCAGCTTTGCATACTCGAAATGATAATCAATGTGCTAATGTTACGTTCACAAGCATATTAGATGAGAAGCCGTTGTATACATTTTTTTATTTGGATGCTTGTTTTACGTCTTTCTTTAATCCCGACACCTAGCACTAAACCACCTGCAGCTTTCGCAGCTCCTGCCATCTTAGCAAAGGCGCTCTACCTCCAACTAGTAGAGCCCTTAAGGTGACTGTGGGGTTCACATTCACATGTTGTGTAGCCTGCAAAATATATCACTACAAGTTTAGAAGAAAAATTGACATGTTCTGATACATCAATAAAGGTGATCTTCTCATTTAAAGGTGATTTCCAACGGTATATAAGCTACTAGTTTTCACACACACCAAAAAAAAAAAAAAAAAAAAAAAAAAAAGAAAAAAGAAAATAATGGATGATTGATTGAGCTAGAGATGAAGTGATCCAGTCCAATCAGTGGACTGACTAGGAATTTATGTGATGATGATGTTTGAATTGCAAGGTTGTTGTGTTGCTTGTGGTTATCGATCTAAGGCGGATAGTGGTTCGGCATTCTGTGTCAAGTATGAAATCTTTGCAGACCATGTGGTAGAATACTTGAACAAGTTTTTCAGCTGTTTAAGATCTGATAGATGAAGATTAGCTCATCTAGATTGCAAACACTTCGGTTAACTTTGGAACAATGTCTCAATTGTGTTTCTCTTCGTTGGTCTCCTGCTTAAATAACATAGTAGTCTCAATATATTGTTTAAAACAATTTGTGGTGTGGGTGATAAGTACCAAGAGAACTTTCTATCCCACATAGGTTAAATAGGAGAAATGATTCTACATTATCCATCAATCAAGGGGGAATTACATATATATATCCCTTCAAAGAGTTAAAATTACATATATATCCAACCAAAACAAATTATTGCATATACATCCTTCCAAAATACTAAATATAACATATATATCCAAAATAATAATTTTCTATTTAATTTAACCACAATTATAAATTATATATTTTTCTTTACTTAAAGTTGACTATTATAACCTCACATTTGTTCTCCACCATAAGACAAACACAATTCGTGCTTTCCTTGTCAGATCCTAAACCGTGATTATTGACAAACTCATTTTGACCAACCATTATGAAGTTCTATTTTTTACAAAACCAACAAGTTTGTCAGTTCCTACCCAAATCAATCAAAGTTTAATCCTTGTATCTTATCTTTTCAAGTGCTTTCCGGAAGCCCTTACTATGAGGAGTTAAATGTAAGAAACGTGGTAAATAGATGTTGTAGATGGTGGCTGATGAAGGACGTACACGAGATGGAAGCAACGCCATAATCAGTGGTGGCGGCGGTGCCATGGTGGTTTGCGAAAGCGAAATGGTTGACAGATCGTGTTGACTACACAACGAAATTTAATTATTTCAATAAAGTTTGAGCCATCTATCGTGAGATCATATATACTCGTATAATCATACGACAAAATTGAAAGTACCCAAGTGACTGTAGAATTGTAGATTGAGATGTTAAGAGGAGAGTGATGATAACCAACAAGGGTATAAAAGACAATTTAGAATGAAATGATTATAATATAACATTTCTAGACTTTTATTATATATAAATTTATTATTTGGACATATATGTTATATTAATTGTTTAGAAAGGATATATATGCAATTAATTGTTTTGGTCGGATATATATGTAATTTTAAGCTTTTAGAAGGATATATATGCAATTCCCCCATAAATCGGGGTGTATACAAATCAGTTAGGATGAGCTATGTAGTCAATTTCGGTGGTATACCAGTGGTATACTAGTGGTATTTCGGTTTTCGGTCATCCAGTGGTATTTCGGTCCAGAATTTCGGTCCAAATTTCGGTCCCGAGATTTTCGGTGAAATTTACCGAAATCTCACCGAATATGGTCCAAATTTCGATCCAAATTTCGGTGGTATACCGGTTTTCCAGGTTTTTTTAATTTTTTTTTTGTCCAAACTTAAACACAACATAATAAACACTAATTTTTGCAAGTATTAACACTAATCTATCAAATATTGACACTTTTAAGCTTGAATTTTGTATTTTGATTAAGTATAAAGTATTAATTATTATATAGATATAGATATTGCATTATATTAAAATTACCGAAATACCACCGAAATTCCAAAAATTTCGTATCTCGGTGCTTGACCGAAACACATAAATTTCGGTCATTAACTACATAGAGGATGAGTATGATGCTTTCGTGTATCTTCTTTTCTATGTTAGCTTTAAACATAAAGCAAGAAGGTATGCGTAAACTTGATATGAAGTCGTAATATTTTTTGAATTGTAATGGAACGTCTGATATCACCTATGTTTTTTTTTTTTTCTTTGTTAAGATTAATTTATGAATCTGTGTTGTGGGTGATAGAGTACTACATGGAGGATTGTCGTATCTAATTGCATCTCGTCACTTAGAAATTACACATGAACTTAAAATCAGTTATCAAAGTAGATTTAGAAGATAAACAATTTACAGTGAACACGTACAACAATATTGGTTATAATAGTACAAAGCACGAGTCAAGGATATTGCTAGGTATAGTACTTGAATCTGTTGTGAAAACAATGACAACTTCCCATCCCAAATAGGTTATTGATAAAATCCAATCCTAGTTAACATACGAGAGTGTAAACGAACTATTCAATTTGTTTTCAGGTTACTATGAGTTTTTTAGGTACATTTTTAACGTATATGAAAGTACTAGACGAGTATCCGCGTATAACGGCTGCGGTCTAGTTTTCTGTAAAATTTCGACGACTCATAAGTTTTTTGCAAAAGTACACGTGTCAAAGCAAAATAAACAACAAAAAACTACAATTACTTTGTCTCTCATTTTTATAAATTTGTCACAGGTTCCAAAACTATTTCATCGTTCCTCGTATAATTTTGTCAAATATGAAACCCAGTTCGACCCGAGTGGTTCAACCGGTTGAACCGTTTTGGTAAAAAAAACAGGTCGATTTAAACCGAGTCAACCCAACAGGTTGGGTCGAAAACAGGTCAAATTAAACCGGGTCAACCCGCCTGGTTTGAAGTGTCCCTTGTCAACCCGGTTTTTGATGTGTATTAATAGTTTCCTTTTGAAATATATGTCTTCAACATTTCCACTTTTAGTTTCAACTTTTCACTTTTACTTTTTGATTTTTCCTTTATATATAGTATATAGCAGGGTACCCGCGCGTTTCGGCGGCGGGTACCCTATGACGATTAACCGGAGAAATATATCTCGATGAGACCTGATTCACCAGTTTGTACCGGTTTCAATGGGTCCTCTCTTGTTCGTTTTCGGATGGCTTTAATTGGTTAGCCGAACCGGTGGCGCCACCGGTTCCTGGTTGAACACGTTGGTCCGGTCCGGTACAGTTTTCAAAACTATATGTACCATCAACTTGTTAGCTTGTGTGAAGTTTTATGTGTTTAATCAATTTGTATAATGTGTATAATAACATGTACTTTTCATTTCAGGATGTTTTAAAAATAACATTAATTAGTGTGTTTAATTATTTTATATTTTGGATTATGTTATAGCTTTTTAAAATTGTACGTTACGAAAATTTTATTGTACTTTTTAGTAAGGGTGTTTTAATTGGTTGTTTTTAATTTGGTAGATGTGCTTTTAATTGGTTGTATAATGTGAATAAATTATTGTACTTTTAACTAATTGGGTGTTTTAATAAGAATATTAATTACATTATGTATTTCTCTCTCCATTGATCAATTTCAACTTTTCAACATTTTCCTTTTGATCATTTTTACATTTTATATAGTATAGATATAAATATAGATATTAGCACTGTATATGGAAATCTAACTTATATTGTGCTCCACTTTTTTCTTTAAAAACTTTATGGTTTTATATGGTGTCCTAACTTTGTTCTTTAAGCGAGGCATATTTTGCATTGAGCTGGTGTTTCTAATTATACTTCTTTATTAGTGGTGTGAGTGATATTGTACTCTTAATAATTAGTTTCCATTGTCATATTTGGTATTGATTAGAATCGTACAAATTCATGAGTAAAGAACAAGTCTAGGTAACTTACTAGTATTGTTTTTGTGATGAAAAACCAAAAGGACATTCTATCCCCCATAGGTTAAAGAGAAGAAATGATTCTAAATTATATACCAAATTGTATGCTCAACACTTGTGTTAGAATTAGTATGAAGGTTTCGTGCTTGTTATTTCAAATGTTAATCTAAAACATCTGAAATTGATACAAAGTCTTAATATTTTTGGAAATGTGTTTAAACGTTGCATTCACCAATTTATATTACTATTCTTGATAAATGAAAACATGAATTTGCATCTTATATCTCATGGTAGACATCAAGCACATAATGATTTTGATATAAAGCATTTTTTACTTTATAAAATATAACGTAAAATTTTCTTATCAAGCACTCTCAGGGTACATTTAGAAAATTATATAGCGTTGTTGCATTCACCATTGAAGCGTGACAATGTAAGAGGCAGAATGTAGAAAACAACAAATCATGGTTTTCCAAATTATAACTTTGAGATTGGTTATGTCTTCGGGACCGATTCAATTATTAGTGGGGGAACGAAGACAGAATTTGATGATGTATTGAACTAGAGGTGAAACGAGTCCCATCGGTGAGCTGACTAGGAATGTGTGGTGATGATGTTTGATTTTGAAGGCTGGTGTGTCGGTTGCCTTTTGTCGAGCACGAAATGGTGGTTCTACATTTCGTGCCGAGCACGGAATCTTTGCGGACCATGGGGTCCGATACTTTGACAAGTTTTTCCATTTTTCGAGATTGGATCGACGAAGAATAACTTTTTCGGTAAATGCAGTCTAGATTATTATTCGTAAAATTAGGGACCGTTGTTGATTAATTTTTGGGTTACATTTTTTGCAAAGATTAGATTGTAAACATTGCGGTTAAATTTGG
Organism: Chrysanthemum seticuspe; assembly: GCA_019973895.1. NCBI lineage: Eukaryota > Viridiplantae > Streptophyta > Magnoliopsida > Asterales > Asteraceae > Chrysanthemum > Chrysanthemum seticuspe. Next base: position 333,015,940 of record BPTQ01000006.1, on the reverse strand, counting down.
AACAATATCTCACTTATGTTTCTCTTCGTTGGTCTCCCATTAAAATGAAGTAGTCGTTTCGATAGTGTCTGTAACAATGACTTGTGTAACTATGACTTGGTGGTGTGGGTGATAGAGTATTCCATTGGGGATCTTCGTGTCTAATTGCAGCGTCATTTGATAATTATACTTGAATTTAGTATCAATCGACGGAGTAGTTTCAGAAGATAAACGATTTATATACAATATTGAGCACATTTGGTATTGTTTGCGTGGTGAGAGAACATGCTATCCCACATAGGTTAAAGAAAAAAAATGATTCCACATATATACCACATTGTATGCACAAAACGTGTTTTAGAATCAGCATGAAGCTTCCTTGCAAGTTTGTTTCTGTGTTAATGGCAAACATAATAGACTAGCGTGGGGAAACCTGATATGAAGTCTTTTAATTTTGGAAATGTATTTAAATATCAACAGTTGATTTTCAAAAAAAGTCTCACCTATGTTCATTTGTGGGGTACTGGCCATAGGGGACGTTCGCATCTAATTGCATGTTCACTTAAAAATTATATGGAAATTAAGTATAAGGGTTTTTCTAACTTGTGCCCTAGGGGCACAAGTTAAGCATACAAAAAGTACATCGAAAGTACACAGGGACCTACATAAAAGTACAATTGTCTGTACTTTTATGTGGATCCCTGTGTACTTTTCAGTGGGTCCCTGTGTACTTTCGGTGTGCTTAGGGCACAAGTTAGAAAAACCCTAAAGAATAAGTTTAAGTGCCTTATTATTGTTTTAAAAAAAAAAAAAAAAAACCATGATAACTTTTTATCCCACATAGGTTAAAGAAGAGAAATGATTCTACCTTATATAACAAAACGTATACAAAACACACATGTTAGAATTAGTATTATGCTTTCGCAAGCGTCCTCTTTTGTGTTAACTAAAACACAGTGGCAGTGCGATGAGCGAAAACTTGATATGAAGTCCCAACGTTTTTGGAGAAATGCGATAAGTATTATAATGAATCTTTTGTATAGACTTGTTTCTGGAGAGATGCGATAAATATGCGATTAAAATGTGTTTAAACGTTGCATTCACCGATTCATATTTTGGTGATATGATTTTTTGAATAATTGCTAAACGGTTGCTAGGTCTTACGGTGACTATGCAAATAATTATTGGATCAAGTAAAGGAACATCTGATCTCACGTATGCTTTTTATTCTCTGCTAAGATTACACTTTAATTACATCGGCTGATTCTCAAACAATATCTTACTTATATTTCTCTTCTGTTGTCGTACTCTCACGAAATAGTTGTTTACATACATGTTGGAACAATGAATATGTGTTGCAGGTGATAGAGTATTGCCATAGTGTAGTGTCATGGAACTTTTAAGATTTTAAACTATGTTAGTCGAGCATAGACGTTTTGGATCAAAAATCTAGAATTGTTCAATGAAGAGAGGACATAATTTGTTCTATCTCGCAAATCTTGACCAAGCACGGAAGCGTATCATTGAGTGATATGACCGGGGACCTTTTCAGATGGCTACTTATTTAGCACACGCAAAACTAATCTCCTCGTAAGCTAATCACCTATACAAGTTAGCTTTATTGATCTTCTTTGATCCCTAAGCAGACATGTAAAGCGGCTTTGCATACTCAAAATGATAATTAATGTGCTAATGTTGTGTTCACAAGCAGATTAGATGAAGATTAGCTTGTCTGGAAAATGTAGTCCAGATTATTACACGTGTGAATGATATATTTTTTTTGTATGTTTTAGATTATGTTGGTATAATTGTGTGAAATAATCAGTTAGCTTGACATATTATTTATTTTCTTTTTTTTAAGAGATTACACGCTTCGGTTAATTTTGGAACAATGTCTAACTTATGTTTCTCTTCGTTGGTAAAAAAAGTAAAGCAACTCCCAATACCGTCTTCCACAGGTTATAGGTCCCAATACCATCTTTCACGGTGTATGAGGGAGGTTGGGACGTAGACAGTCTTACCCTTACCTAAAATAGAGAGGTTATTTCTGGTTCTACCAAAGGTAGAAAATGACCTCTTCGTTGGTCTCCCACTTAAGTAAGATAGTCGTTTCGATATTGTTTGGAGCATTGCATTTGTGGTGTGAGTGATGGAGTACTCCATACGAGATCTTCGTGTCTAAAGTTTAGGTACCTTTATTTTTTTTGTGGAGAGAACCAAGAAGACTTTGTGTCCCATATAGGATGAAAAGGAGAATTGAATCTATCTTATATACCAATGTGTATATGCATCATACATGTTAGAATTAGTATGATGTTTTCGTAGTCGGTGTTATCTGTGTTAATGTCAAACACATAAATACACCGAATGCTAAAAATTGATATGAAGTCTTAACATTTTTTTGGGGAAATGCGCTTATATTTTGCATTCATCATTTTACTTTATGGTGATATGATTGTGTGAATAATTGCTAAGTGTTATAACAAATGGATCAAGTAATGGAACATCTTATCTTACATATGTTTTTTTTTTCTTACACGAAAGTATTTGTAACTAGTAGTATTTAAAAAGTTCAAATGTTTTAGTTGGATTTGGGCCACATTATATTGCGCTTACTGACCGGCGAAAAAGATGATTGGGATTACAAAGCCGACTTCATTGAGAAAAAAGAAGTGATTAATATAATACAATGACGGAAAAACAAAGATAACGAAAAAACAATAACTGCACGGATAACACTAGATAACAACAATAATTGTACGGATAACAACAAAGATAACGAAAAAACAATGGAAACCGGTTACCACTATAATCCGTTAACACTGAATATTGTAACAAAAACCGTTAACAACAGTATATTCCATCAGCAAAACTATTACTACTATTACTAGTGATGGATTAAATAAATATATTCATTCAAATACATGGTAGATATACATTTACAACGGTAATCATCAACTAGTATATTCCGTTCATCGTAACAAAAATAACAGAAACACAACGGTGACCGTTAACGAGCATATAATAATGGATTTTATTCAACATTATATGCTGAGTTTAAATGACGTTATGTTAACTTTTTTTTGTGAAGTTTTGTTTAAAATGAGTTAAAAAAATGAATATGAAAAACAGAATGATTTTATTCATATCAATTTAAACGCAATGAATTTGTGGTGTGGGTGACGGAGTACTCCATAGGGGATTTCATATCTAATTTTGTCGTCACCTAAAAATTTATACAGTTAGTATCAATAGTAAGTTTAGGTACCTTATCCGAACCGAGAACCAAAGAATAATTTGATTTGGTTTGGTTTTGGCAAATTCGGTTCAGTTACAAATTCGGTTCGATTCAATTTTGGTTTTCGGTTTATGTGGGTGAAACCCGAATTTTGCACACCCCTCCTTGTTAATGTCAAACAAAGGCAAAGCGTACACGAAACTTGATACGAAGTCTTAATATTTTAAATTTCATTTTCATTCACCCATGATTTTTTTCTTTCCTAATATTAAATTTATGTTCCCCTTCTCTCAGGAAATAGTAATTTTCTTAGTGTTTGGAACAATGAATATGAGTTGTGAGTGATAGAGTACTCCATGGAGGCCAGATTTCCATATCTAATTGTATTGTCCCTTATTTATCAATTATCGAAGTAGATATAGAAGATAAACGATTTATAGCAAACACTTATTGTGCCCCCTTCATATAAAATAAGCCTCTTATATCTTCGTCTTCAATTGCATCGTCACCTGATGATTATAAATGAGTTTAGTATCAATCATTGGAGTAGATTGAGAAGATAAACTATTTATATACAATGACCTAATGAGCACATATTTGGTATTGTTTTTGTGGTGAGAGAACTTTCTATCCCACATAGTTTAAAGAAAAGAAATGATTCTACATTATATACCAAAGTGTATGCACAACACTTGTGTTAGAATCAGTATGAAGCTTCCATGCACGTTTGTCTCTATGTTAATGGCAAACATAAATTTCATCCGTGTTGGAAACTCGATATGAAGTCTTAATATTTTTGGAAATGTGCGTATTTAAATATTATCGGCTGATTTTCGAACAAAGTCTCACCTATGTTTATCCTCCGATCTCCTACTCCCATGAAATAATTTATTCTATTTCCAAATCTTGACCAAGCACGGAATCGCACAGGGAGTGATATGACTGATCGACCTGTTCTGAAAGCTAATCTCTTAATATCTAATCATCTATCAAGTTAGCTTTGTTGATCTTCTTGATCCCTAAGCACACATGTAAAGCGGCTTTGCATACTCGAAATGATAATCAATGTGCTAATGTTATGTTCACAAACATATTAGATGAGAAACCACTTTATAAAACTTTTTATTTGGATGCTTGTTTAGCGTCTTTCTTTAATCCCGACACCTAGCACTAAACCACCTACAACTTTCGCAGCTCCTGCTATCTTAGCAAAGGTGGCTACAAGCGACTGTGGGTTTCACATTCACATCTTGTGTAGCCTGCAAAATACATCAATAAAGGTGATCTTCTCATTTAAAGGCGATTTCCAACGGTATATAAGCTAGTAGTTATCACACAATAAAAAAAATGGATGAGGGATTGAGCTAGAGATGAAGTGATCGATTCCGATCAGTGGACTGACTAGGAATTTGTGCGATGATGATCTTTGAATTTCAAGGTTGTTGTGTTGCTTGCGGTTATCGATCTAAGGAGGATAGTGGTTCTGCATTTCGTGTCAAGTATGAAATCTTTGCAGACCATGGGGTCGAATACTTCAACAAGTTTTTTAGTTGTTTAAAATCCGATAGATGAATATTAGCTTATCTAGATTGCAAATGCTTGGTTAACTTTGGAACAATGTCCCAATTGTGTTTCTCTTGGTCTCCTACTTAAATAAAATAGTCGTCTCAATATATTGTTTAAAACATTTTGTGGTGTGGGTGATAGAACAAAAAGCAAGAAGGTATACGTAAACTTGATATGAAGTCATAATATTTTTCGAACTACGTTGGGATACTCAAATAATGAATGATCAAGTAAGGGAACGTCTGATATCACCTATGTTTTTTTTTTCTTTGTTAAGATTAATTTATGAATATGTGTTGTGAGTGATAGAGTACTACATGGAGGATTTTCGTATCTATTTGCATCTCGTCACTTATAAATTAAACCGGAACTTAGAATCAATTATCAAAGTCGATTTAGAAGATAAACGATTTACAGTGAACACGTACAATAATATTGGTTATAACAGTACAAATGCATGAGTCAAGGATATTGCTAGGTACATTATTGTTTCTGCTGTGAAAACAATGACAACTTTCCATCCCACATAGGTTATTGATAAAATCCAATCCTAGTTAATATACGAGACTGTAAATGATTTAGTCTATTTGTTTTCGGGTTAGTGTGAGCTTTTTATATATGGTGTTAAAGTATATTAGTATGGAAATCTTATATTGTGCCCAAACTATTTTCTTTGAAAACTTTATGATTTTATATGGTGCTCTGTTAAAATGATATCAAAACAACAAATAACAACTTCTTAATCACCCAACCAACCACCCCTTGGTGATCTTTCACTTTTATTAAAATAATATACACAGTTGACTTGTACCAAACACGAATTCAAGCCTTACAATACAAGATCAAAAGATGACAGTCCTTCTAATAGGTGCTGTTTACAAACACTCACACACTAACCTACAACCCAACATAAACCCAGAAACAGAAACAAGACTAAGATCAAGATCAAGAAGATCTTGATAAAAACTTAAACCAAACTTATCTATAAACCCATAAAACCAGTATCAGTGAGAGTTTTGGTATGTGTAGAAGTAGCTGTGAAACCCTAGACCCAATCATCATCTTTTATATCCTCAAAGTTCCATAGAGACCCCTGAGAAATAAAAACTTTACAAACACAACCAAAATATAAAGTTAGGCATAATATATTTTCACAATAGACCCTAAAGGTTCATAAGTGTGTCAAATAGATGTTACTTTCAACACCCCCTCTCAAACTGATGAACCTGCATAAAGATTAACCATGCCCAACTTCTTAACCATAGAACCATGTTGCACAGAACCAAGAGCTTTGGTCAAAACATCTACAGTTTGACTTTTAGAGTCAACCTTAACAGTTTTGATCAACCCAGTAGCAACCTTCTCTCTAACCAAATGCACATCAATGTCAAAGTGTTTAGTCTTTTCATGCAAAACTGGACAGACTTATTATCACAACACAACTCAACAAGTAACAAAGAGTCACCCACACCAAGATCTTTCAAGACCTTAACAATCCACATAATCTCACAAGTAGCAGATGCCATTGCTCTGTATTCAGCCTCAGCTGAAGACCTAGAAATGTAGCCTGCTTCTTGCTTTTCCAAGATACCAAATTCCCATTCACAAACACACAATATCCAGAAACTGACCTTCTAGTAATAGGACACTTAGCACAGTCAGAATCAGAATAAGCAACAACTTTAAACCTACTTTGACTCTTACTAAACCCAATACCACTACGAGGAGCCAATTTCAAATATTTAAGCACTCTTAAACCCATATTAAAATAAGATTGTAAAGGAGCATGCATATGTTGGCTCAAACAATGAACATCACAGGCAATATCAGGTCTAGTCATAGTCAAGTAAATCAGTTTTCCAACAAGTTTTTGATAACTTGTAATATTTTTCAAGTATATATCACCATCTGACTCTTTATGAGCCAAAACAATATTTTCAGGTAAAGGAGTCATAACAGGTTTGCATGCCAACAAACCAAATTCATGAAGCAATTCTAAACAGTACTTCCTTTGGTTGAGACACAAACCCTCTTTAGTTTTCAGAACTTCAATTCCCAGAAAATATTTTAATTCTCCCAAATCTTATAATTTTAAATTTATTTTTCAAAAAAATTTTAAAACTTTCAATTTCTGTTATACTATTGCCTGTAATAACCAAGTCATCAACATACACAAGCAAAAACAAAACAGTTTCACCTTTTGTTTTAACAAACAAAGAATAATCTGTTGGGAACTATATTTAAAGTTGATAAGACAAAGTACATGAAAGATGAAGGACTGGTGAAGACAAGGGACCTACTTGGCAAAGAAGTATTTATTATCTAGTCCCTTGTAGTCATTTGTAACCCTAGTATCTTATTATATAAAGAGATACAGGGAATTAGGTTTATGTGTGTCAAGATGTAAAAACACCAAAGGTGTGTGTGTGTCTATTGCGTGGATGTATAAACGCCTAGACTAGGTGATAGTCGACTTGTAGTTTTTAGCCCCAAGGATCATTGATCCCTGTTGTGTAACAGTCTTAGAGTTGATCGTCTAGGATTGGGGCTGTAGATGTGTTTTGTAGAACACATGATGATGGCGAAACATATTATTGTTCATTGTTATTTGTGCTTATTGATAATCCTAGATAAGGTCTAAACAACCTCGAGCATCGATTCTAACATGTGGTATCAGAGTGGGTTGCTCTTGATATCTAGGATCTACAAGGTTTCTCGAAGAGAATGGCGAAAAGATGAAGAAATTCGAATCTGAAAATTTTTCGTAATGCTTCTGCAGGTCAGTTTTCAAACAGGTATAACTTTTTCGTTAACCGTTGGATCGGGCTGAAATTTTGGCTGGAACTTCTCTTTATACCAATCTACCTTTCCACCGAAGGGATCTTCGATCTGAGCTCTCAGTAAAAAGTTATACCATGTCGAAGTTGGCTGCATAGGAGGTATTAAAATTCGAAATTTTTAGGGTTTCCTTTTAAAAACGTTTTCTTTGTTCTATCATGGAATTCGGTTTTGGATCATTGTTCTTCATACCCTAATCATCTTATCTAAGAAAGCAGCTTTGGATCAAAAGGTAATTTGAATTTTAGGGTTTCGTTGGCTTTATATATTTTGTTATAATCTGAAGAATTGAAGTACCTGGTGGAACTTGGTCATCACTGGTACAGAAGCAGGTTTTAAAACTCTATTACAAAGATCAGTTACAACTGCAAGTCTATTTTGGTTACCACTGCTATCACTTTCTCGTTACCACTGCTCGAACGAACATTTCCACTGCTAGGCTTCATGTTCGTTACCACTGCTTGCCTCGCTCATTACCACTGCTAAGGTAACTGGTTTCCACTGCTAGCTCGAATGTGTTTCTTGTTACTTGTTTCTACTGTTACGACATCATGAAAGCAGTTTGTATTACTATGGTTAAATGGTTTGTACTGCTGCTACACGTATTTGCAACGGCTACTGAATCTGTTGCTTGTTTATTCGTTAATGATGTTCTCACATGATACTAATGCTGCGTCCAAGTACCTGGTGTCAAGGGTTGGATGATTTGTTCATAAATTGTTTGGAGGAGTATGTTTGGGCTATTCGTGTAGGGTTCCAAGGATATGGTTACTATGATCAGTGCATGGATTATGTCAATATGGGACGATCTTTTAATCACCATTGGAGTTGCATGCCTACTCACTTTACTGATATTGATTGTTGCCATACTCATATATTATTAGTCATGATTTGATAATGGGACGGTGAAGATATTTTATATATGTGATATTAATTTGATCATACTTTAGACGCAAGGACATAATGGGGTACATGTACAAGGAATTTTAGTAATGGTATTAACGCAAGTTTGTACTGCTACTTGTTTCACTCATGGTTAAATTTGTACTGTTCGCTTTTGTATTACTATGCTCGTCCGAGAAAGATTTGTTTCTACTGCTTATATTATTCGATATCGGACGACGAAGGATTTTTGGTTCTCGTATATTTTTGGATTTGAGGGGAAGTCGAGAACGACAAACACAAGAGTTTTTGGTTCACACACACGAGGAGTTTTGGACTTGAGGGGAAGTCAAACATGGTGTTTGGATTTTGATTTTTGTTCTTAACAGGTTCATGGCTCATTCTTATTGTCATAATTAATTACGAGGAAAGGCGTTTATCACCTATTTGAAGATGAAGTGGAATTATTTGGGTTTGTGTTTTATTATATCTTAAAGTGGTTGTTTACACTTTTAAGATAACTTGTTTGTGCGTTCATGTGACAAAGAATTGACAAAACACTTGAAGGAGTTACGTTATTGTGCCCAGTGATTATTGTCAAGGGATTGCGGTCTCCCTATACTGTATATGTTCGATGTCATCTTTAGTGCAAGATATAAGACACAGGTTTGGGTTGTTCTACTTCAGCATCAAGTTGGTTATACTTGGTTTTCTTCATCAGTAATTATTACATAAAGCCTACATTCTTCAAATGGTTAACATATGGGTTTCAGGGGAAGCTTAATGTTAAAATATTTAACCATTTGCATGCATTATTCGAGGTGAAGGTTTTTACAACTGCTAGTTGTTATTACTACTGCTGATTTTGATTTCTACTGTTTCAAGTTCATTTTTAGATGCGGAAAACTTAATGGTGGGTAGTTTGAAACATTGGAAGGATGGATTGGACGTATGATATTGATTCGTAGTTGTGAAGATCAAGGTTGCTCATTTATGACCCCTAATAGAAGATGACAAAAAGGGGAAGAATATTTACATAGAAGATTGCAACTTAAAGATTCTTGGTGATTGCATGTTTAAGGGGGAGTTTGTTTATCTTTCATGACATATTTTTTCGTGCGTATTTGGTTTTGTCATTATCAACTAGGGGAAGATTGTTGGGAACTATATTTAAAGTTGATAAGACAAAGTACATGAAAGATGAAGGACTGGTGAAGACAAAGAAAGACAAGGGACCTACTTGGCAAAGAAGTATTTATTATCTAGTCCCTTGTAGTCATTTGTAACCCTAGTATCTTTATTATATAAAGAGATACAGGGAATTAGGTTTATGTGTGTCAAGATGTAAAAACACCAAAGGTGTGTGTGTGTCTAGGGCGTGGATGTATAAACGCCTAGACTAGGTGATAGTCGACTTGTAGTGTTTAGCCCCAAGGATCATTGATCCTTGTTGTGTAACCGTCTTAGAGTTGATCGTCTAGGATTGGGGCTGTAGATGTGTTTTGTAGAACACATGATGATGGCGAAACCTTGATATAATAACAATGAAAGTTCTTTATTCCGCTGTGCATACATATTATTGTTCATTGTTATTTGTGCTTATTGATAATCCTAGATAAGGTCTAAACAACCTCGAGCATCGATTCTAACATAATCATTTTTAGACTGTTCAAAACCTGCTTCAAACAAGGCCTCAGTCAGTTTATGGTTCCACTGTCTGGGAGCCTGTTTCAAGCCATATAAAGACTTTTTTAATAGACAAACCCTGTTGCCTCCTTCTTTAAAAACCCTGGAGGAGGGAACATATAAACTTCCTCATTTAACTCACCATACAGAAAGGCATTATTAACATCTAATTGAAATTTTTTCCAATCTATTTGAACAGCCAGACTTATTAAGCACCTTACAGTACCCATCTTAACAACAGGACTAAAAGTTTCTTCATAATGAATACCCTCCTTCAGACCATATCCTTTGGCCACTAATCTACCCTTATACCTATCAACCTCACCAGAAGACTGATATTTAATTTTAAACACCGATTTAGACCCAATAGCTTTCCTACCACAAGGAAGCTCAACAATTTCCCAAGTATCATTTTCATATAAAGCTTTCATTTCCTCAGTCATAGCATTTATCCAATTAATATTAGTGGAAGCTTCTTCATAAGAAGAAGGTTCACGAAACTTATTCAAATTAGAAACAAAGCAATAATTCTCAATGGTAAGCACAACATGCTTAGCATATCTATGTAAGCCATATTTAACCTTGTTATCAAGCACATATTCATTAAACTAAGCAAGCAATTTAGAAACTCTACTAGACCTCCTACGACTACCTTCTTCCATCTGAACAGGAACATTTTGAAAAACAGGAACCTCATTTTGATTTTGAAAAACATTTCCTTTAGAATTATTTTGATCACCTATGGGAGTTGCTGTGTGTAGATCATCATTTCCAGACTGAGTACCAACTCCAGGATATGATTGAGGTATCTGTTCTTCACAACCAGACCCACTAGAGCTATCTACAATATCTGGTTAATGCACACTACCTTCTCTACCAAGATGTTGTATTTTCAGGATGGGACATAAAACTGTTTGAATTTTCATCATTGGGAGTTGAAGTTTTGGTTGTTATTTCAGACTCAAAAGAATCAAAGAAATTCAAACTGGTAACATCAGCATTAGTCTCAGAAATAGAACTATTTTGACCCATTTTAAAAGGAAAAACAGTTTCATAAAACTTCACATCTCTTGAGTACAAGATAGACCTATTCTCAAGACTTAACAATTTATAAGATTTTTTTACCACTGGCATATCCAATTAAAACACATTTTTTAGATCTCTCATAAAATTTATCTATTTCTTTTAAAATGGTGGCAAAACACAAACAACCAAAACTCCTAAGACGGACAAGACTAGCTTCCCTACCATATATGATACAGAAAGGAGATTTCCCATTCAGAACAGAGGAAGGTAACCTGTTAATCAGGTATGTAGCAGTTAGAATACACTCAGACCGAAACACAAGAGGAATCCCCCTGAAACATAAGACTTCTGGCAACATTAAGCAGATGTCTATGTTTCCTCTCAGAAATCCCATTTTGCTGAGGGGTATAAGCTACAGAGGTCTGATGAATAATACCCATAGTGGTAACAAAATCACTCATTTTATTATTTATAAACTCAGTACCATTATCAGATATAATAACCTTTTTTTTTTATCAAACTGAGTTAAAACCATATTATAAAATCTGACAAACATGTCAAAGACCTCATCTTTCCTCTTAAGCAAACATACCCAAACAGACCTACTGTAATCATCAACCACAGTCAAAAAATATCTATAGCCCTCCCTGCTAACAATTTTATAAGGCCCCCATACATCAAGATGAATTAAGTATCCAAAAACTTTAGATTTATGCTCACTTATAGAAAAAGAATCTCTTGTTTGTTTAGCCTTGTGAAAAACTTCACAAGGTTCATTATGATCAACATTAGTAAGTTTAAGAGGACCTTTAAGTAACTTTAAAACCTGATTAGCAGGGTAACCAAGCCTATTGTGCCAAATTTCTTTAGAAACAAAACAAACAAAAAAATCACTTTTAACCTTAACACTAGCAGACATGCTATGAACTTTATCAAACAAATAAAGACCACCAAACTCACTACCAGTCCCCAGCACTTTCTGCTTTTTCAAATCCTGAATATACACCTCTTGGTGATCTTTCACTTTTATTAAAACAATGTACACAGTTGACTTATACCCAACACGGATTCAAGCCTTACAATACAAGATCAAAAGATGATAGTCCCTCTAATAGGTTCTGTCTACAAACACTCACACACTAAGCCACAACCCAACATAAACCCAGAAACAGGAACAAGACTAAGATCAAGATCAAGAAGATCTTGATAAACACTTAAACTATAAACCCAGAAAACCAGTATCAACCCAGAGTATCAGAGAGAGTTTTTGTATGTGTAGAAGTAGTTGTGAAACCCTAGACCCGATCATCATCTTTTATATCCTAAAAGTTCCATAGAGACCCCTGAGAAATAAAAACTTTACAAACACAACCAAAATATAAAGTTAGGCATAATATATTTTCACAATAGACCCTGAAGGTTCATAAGTGTGACAAATAGATGTTACTTTCAACATGTTCTAACTTCCCAAAAGGTGAAGATCGGTGGGATCACCCTGGTCCCATGCATCCTAAGGATGCCAACCGGACCCTCCCCCAAGGACCCGGCCCCAGGCAATGAGCACCTGTCCCAGTGACTGTACTTATCAGGAGGGTGGGCTTTAAACCCAGGCTATTTTCCCAAAGGCCCCTCACTGACCAGTCAATCTGAGCATTTGCGGTGGAGGGATGGTACCAGTGGAGCTTATGGTCCAAAAGTGAGGACTTCCCGGTAGGTCACCCACCCGGTACTACTCTCACTTGTGGCTCACTTAACTTCTTAAGTCTCTACCACTAGACCACAAAGCCACTGGTCATGTTCTAACTTTGTTCTTTGGAAACGTGTACTAAACTATGTAACCAACAAGGATGGTTTACCGGGCATGACAATGGAGTTTACAAGTGTACCTATATTAAGCGTGTCATTTTTGCATTGAGATGTGGAACTAATTATACTTCTTCTAAGAGAGTAAAATTTTTGTACAATGTCTCACCTATGTGTCTCTTTACTGGTCTCCCACTTAAATGAAATAGTCATTTCAATAGTGTTTTTAACAATGATTTGGTGGTGTGAGTAATATTGTACTCCATAGGGGATCTTGATATCGAGTTGCGTTGTTACTTAATAGTTATCCTGGAATTTAATTTATTATCAATTATCAGAGTAGATTCAATTCCAAAGATAAACCTATATATAATGACTTGATGAGCACATATTTGGTATTGATTAGAATAGTACTAATTCATGAGTAAAAAGTATTGTGTTTGTGATGAAACCAAAAGAACATTTTTATCCCACATAGGTTAAAGAAAAGAAATGATTCTACAATATATACCAAAGTGTATGCACAACACCCGTGTTAGAATCAGTATGAAGGTTCCTGGTAGGTGTGTTTCTACGTTAATGGCAAATGTATTAAACATTTCAACCAGGAAACTTGATATGAAGTCTTAATATTTTTGGAAATGCATTTAAATGTTGCATTCATTGTTGCATCGTGTTACGGTTCGCAAATAATGATTTGCATCAAGTAATGGAACATCTGAGCTCACCTTTGTTTTTTTCCTTTGCTATATTTAAATTAAATGCATTTAAATGTCGCATTCACTGCTGCTACATGTTATGGTGGACTTCGCAAATAATGAATGTATCAAGTAACGGAACATCTTACCTCACCTATGTTTTTTTCTTTGCTATATTTAAATTGCAATCACATCGGTTGATTCTCAAAAAATGTGTTACCTATATTTGTCTTGTGTTCTCTTACACTCATGAAATAGTTGTTTACAGATTGTTTGGAACAATGAATCTGTGTTGTGGGTGATAGAGTATTGCCATGTAATGTAAGTGTCATGGAACTTTAAATTTTTTTAACTATGTTAGTCGAACATAAAGGTTTTGTAGCCTTTGTGTGGAGATGATGTTTGAGTTTGAAAGCTATTGTGTCGGTTGCACGCCCGCAAATTTGTGACATGAAATTTGTAAATTTTAGAGGTTTTGTTCTAGTACTAGATGTTAATTGTATTAATTTCATGAGTTAAAGGTCAAGAAGAAACTTAATTTAGGTTGAAAAGACAAAAGCTTTGTGTAAGGATGCCTTGTCGAAACAAACAGTAAGATTATCATAATACATATTTTGCCAAAATGTTGTCAAATTATGTAAAGGCTTTTAAGAATTAGTAATGGAGTTTAAAAAGAAAGAAACGGGGAGTATTATCTCCACTAACTCTACAAAGACAAATCGACGGTATTCCCATGACCATTTCGGACCCCGGCTCTTAAAAATAAAAGCTTACTATAGAATTAAATATTAGAAACACAATTAAGAGAATAAGAGGTGTTTGTTTAAGCTTATTTGTGGGCTTATGAGCTTATAAAATTTCGACTTATTTTATATAAGCTCAAATTTTGTGGATTATTAACACTTATGAGCTTATATCATAATAAGCTTATGGCTTACTTTCACATTTATGACTTATATCTCAGGCAAATGGTGGTACTGCATTTCGTGTCAAGCACCTGGGGTCCGATATCGTGACAAGTTTTTCCATTGTTTAAGATTGGATAGATGAAGATTAGCTTGTCTAGATTGAAAATGCTTCGGTTAACTTTGGAACTTATGTTTCTTGTCGTTAGTCTCCAACTTAAATGAAATAGTCATTTCCACATTGTTTGGAACATAGAATTTGTGGTGTGGGTGAGAGGGTACTCCGTAAGGGATCTTCGCTGATTGCATAACAACCCCTAAACACATCCTGAAACACAACACACTGATCCCAAACTCATATATATCTCTTTTTTTTTTTTTTTTTAGATTCTCTACTTTTATCCCATTGCATTCGATTGATTTAAGGTAAATTATGTTTTCTTCACATGGGTATACTAAATAGTAGTATATAAAAATTGTTGTTTGGTATTGTTTTTGTGGTGAAAACATAGAGAACTTTCTATCCCACATAGGTTAAAAAGAAGAAATGATTCTACATTATATACTAAAGTGTATGCACAACAGTCGTGTTAGAATTAGTATGAAGCTTCCATGCATGTCCTTTTCTACGTTAATGACAAATGTAAACAGCAGATATTAGTGGAAACTTGATATGAAGTCTTTATATTTTTGGATGGAAACTTGATATGGAAGTCTTTATATTTTTGGAAATGAATTTATATGTTGGATTCATTGTTGCTACGTGTTGCGGCGAACTTCACAAATAATGCACGGACCAAGTAACGGAACTTCTGACCAGACCTATGTTTTTTCTTTGCTAAGATTAAATTGCAATCACATCGGTTGGTTTTCGAACAATATCATACTTATGTAGAATCTGTGTTGTGGTTGATAGAGTACTCTATTGAGGATTTTTGCATCCAAATGCATCGTCACTTAAAAATTACATCCTTAGTTGGAGTTATCAAAACGTAGATTTAGAAGATAAACCATTTATAGTGAACACAAACTTGCTTAGTGATGGAACACCGATGTACCAAAGTGAACACAAACTTGCTTAGTGATGGAACACAAACTTGCATTTGTAGTGAAGATAAACCAAGAAAACTTTCTATCCCACATAGGTTAAAGAAGAGAAATGATTCTACCTTATGTGCATACACATTATACGTGTTAGAATTAGTATGATGCTTTCACAAATGTTTTTCTTTGTGTTAACTTAAACACTCCGAGAATATTATGCGAAAACTTGATATGAAGTCATAACTTTTTTGGAGAAATGCGAAATCTTGATATGAAGTCTCAACTTTTTTGAAGAAATGCAGGATAAGTATTTTTATGAATATATTGTATAGATTTTTGTTGCTCGTATGGGTTGATTTTGTTTAACTGACATGGTGTTTAGGCTAATCTCGTTCAAATTTTACTATTGATATTATATTCGCAGGCATCCTTCTTTGCGTTAAATTAAACACAGTGGAAAAGCATATGCGAAAACTTGATATGAACTCTCAACTTTTTTGGAAATGCGACAAGTATTATAATAAATATTTTGTATGAATTTTGTTGCTTGTATGATTTAACTTTGTTTAAATGATATGGTGTTTAAGTTGATCTTATTTGAATTTAATTATTAATATTATATTCTAGACATTCTATGTGTTTTATAGCACATAATGACCTTCAAAAAACATGTGTAGTTATTGTTGGAAAATTAGTGGGCAAAAGTGACTTTTGATCAACTTTGGGCACAATTATCTATATGTATATGTCACATATATGAGTAATATTTTGTAGGTTCGCGTTCTCCTTGAAGAGAACTTCGCAATAAGCCTTTATGTGTCCAAAATAGAGTTGATGTGAATGAGATATCGGGTCTCAAAGTTAGGCATTCGGTACCATACCTAAAGAGGAAAAGTAGTTTATTTTCAATCCCACATCGGTGGGATGAGTAAACTTAGAGGGAGTCTATTGTGTATAAATAGAGGCCCTAATTCCACAAGTTTTAGACACATCAAATCAATAGTTATTATTGATTTCCAACATATGGAATACGCACCTCTTAAGATGAAATTCCAGGCAGTTTTGTTAAGTCCGACAGTACAACTTACTGTTTTGGCTGTTGTACTTTGGGAAACAGACGGCGAATCTGTTTTAAGAGAAGCGTGTCAAACACGTGCCTCGGCTTTTAGTGCTTCTTTGTTGATCTCTATTTGTGATCAAGTAAGTCTTTTGACTATTTTATTATTTTATTTAATTATCGTTTATCTGCTTCCATTCTGTTTGTATTTAATTTTCTGTTATTTATTTATTGTTAATTTTATTTATTGTAATTTAGATTTTATTAATAAAAGTGTAACCGTTTCCCTACAGTCTTAAAACAGATTATGTGTAACAGAATTAAAACACTTTTATTAAAATATGATTTATATAATTAACAGATTTTATACAAACTGTTTTTCTTCTGAAACCAAGATTGAGTTTCTTTGAAAATCAGTTTTATAACTAAACAGAATTTTAATTAACAGATTTGGTATAACAGATTTATAAACGATTTTTAAAACAGTTTATTTAATCAGTTTATATTGAAACCATGATGAGTTTCTTTTCAAACTGATTTATTGCATATGTTATTGTTTAAATCTGGATATTGAAACCAAGCTTGTGTTTCTCGGAATCATATATGGTACAAGTTTACATAAACCATGTCGAGTTTATTAGATACCATATTGTTTTAACAGTTTTTTAACTGTTTTAGTGTGTATATATTCACAAGTTAACTGATGGTAACATAATTTGTGACCCTAGTGAATCATGCGAATGTAATTGGTGCGCCAATTACTAACATGGTTAAATATCATGATGAAATCAGATTCATTGAAACCAAGTGGAGTTTCTTTGAAACAAATCTCATAAAATACAAGTTGTTATTTTATTAGATTACTAGAACGTGTTTATTGAAACCAAGATGAGTTTGTTTTAAACAAAATCTGATAATAGAAGCTGTTATCATATTTTGTGGAAAAGTTTCTTTGACTTGTTTAGCTTATTTAAACCAGGTTGAGTTTAATTATAAACTAAATATAGTTCTTGACACTTTATGCATTTGAAAGTAGATCTTTAGAAACCTTGTTGAGTTTCTTTGAAAGAGTAAATCTATTTTGAAACCTTGTCGAGTTTCATTGTAGAATTATACCATGTGATGCAGATCTATTAAGATATTGTTAAGGATGATTAACAAAATCATATTACAAATTTTGTTTTTGTTTCAAAACATTATGTGATATGCGATATTGTTTAATTGTTTAATCGAAAGACTTGTTTAAAAGCAGTTTTGTATAATGGATCTTACAAAACAGTAGTGTTTTAAACAAAATTTGATGTTATCGTGTTTGTTAAGAAACACTTTGTGATATATCAAGTTGTTAATTATTCCAAATTTAGTGTTACACTAATAACGGAATATTAACAGAATGTTCGGAATGTCATGAGTGACATCTAAAAAATCTGCTCCCGAACTTGATGAAAGGGAGACCGATACTCGAGTTATGTGTACGGTAGATGCTTTAAAACATTTAGATTTTATGTGCCATAACTATGGGTTAAATGGCTTGAATGAAATGAAAATTGTTGCCAAGGCGGGACCCGACATTAGAAAATGGTGGATTAACACTTGGGCATCATGTCATGAGTATGATGATAAGAGTTTGGTTAACTATTTCAAAGTAGCAGAAAATGGAGAGATGCAATCTATGGGCAACTCTATAACTGCTAATAGCAAGGGAAAAGAAATGTGATGTTGAAATTCACATGTGGAAAAGAGCTTAAGTGAACCAACATGTTGTATGTGCCAGAGATTCGTAGGAATCTTGTATCTGGATGCTTGCTTAATAAATTTGGCTTTATTTTTATTTTAATCAAATAAAATTAAGTTAACATTGAATAAAATTTTGGTCGGTACGGGTTATGCCCTTCATTAAATCTTTAAGCTGAATTATTTTTGTTTTAATAAAAATGAGTATGAATTCAGCTTATTTGATCCTTTGAATGTATAGCATGGCCAACTCGGACATGTTAATTTTAACTCAATACGTTGTTTAATTAAATAAACGAACACGGATTACAAAAGTAAAACTTATGTTGAAGCCAAATTGACAAGATTGTCTTTTCACTCGGTTGACCAAAAATTAACCGAACCCTTGATTCACATAGTTTTATGTGATTTGGAATCGATACCTACAAAGGTAGCAATTAGGTACATCATCGTAATTGTTGTTGGCAGTACAAAATATTGCGAATTTTACTTACTTGAGAGTAAGAATATAGACAAGATTGATCTATACAAATAAGTTGAGAATCAACTTATTATCGAAAACAGGGCGGTTCGAAGTGATATTGGAGGTAAATATGTGTCTTCAGTTCATGTATGTGCTAAACATGGAATAAGACATAAATTTATTGCTCCTTATACACCACAACATAATTGTTGATAGGAAAGAACTTGCCTTAAAGATATGGTTATGCCATGTTGTTAAAGTCATGGTTTAAGCCATGGCATGTAGGGGAAAGCGGTTTTATTGGCTACTTATCTTTTAGATAAGATCCCCTGTAAGGAAAAGAAGATAGTTTTTATGAACTATGGATGGGAAGAAAACCATCCTATAAGTACTTACGAATGTGGGGGGTGTCTATCTGTACTGACACCCAAGGTTCAAAATATTTGACCTAAAACTGTGGTTTGCATAATTTTGGATATGCTCATAACAGTAGTGCTTATCATTTCTTTGTATGTGATTCGGAAACGATGAATATACACAAAGATACGATAACCGAATCAAGGAAAAATTTCATTGTATGAAACCGTAGGCAACTAAATGATGAAGTCCTACATGATGAGAGACATCAAGATGATAATGTTGTTCGTGATAAGAGACAACAAAGGAGTTGATAATGATCTCCAAGATGAGAGACAAGATCAAACTGAAGAAGAAGAGGTTGAACCTAGAAGAAGCAAAAGGGCAAGAACCGAGAAATCGTTTGGACCCAATTTTGTTTCTTTTATGGTTGAAAATGAACCTACTTCATACCGAGAGGCGGTTACTTCCTCAGAAGGGCCTCAATGGAAAGAAGCCATTAAAAGTGAAATAGATTCTATTTTACAAAATCATACTTGGGAGCTCGTGGATTTACCTCCTGGTTGTAAACCACTAGGCTATAAATGGATCTTCAAGAAGAAGATGATAGCCGATGGCACCATTGACAAGTATAAAGCAAGATTAGTAATCAAAGGATTTAGACAACGAGAAGGTCTTGATTACCTTGATACATATTTGCTTGTTACGCGAATAACCTCGATTAGGATGATACTTGCTATTGCCGCTATAAGAAATTTGGAAGTTCACCAAATGGATATGAAAACGGCATTTCTAAATGAAGATTTAGAAGAAGAAATCTACATGAACCAACCCGAGGGTTTCATGGCTCCTGGACAAGAGAACAAAGTTTGTAGGCTTGTTAAGTCATTATATGGCTTAAAGCAAGCTCCCAAACAATGACATCAATTTTTTTTCATGTCATGTCAGAACGTGGATTTAAAAAATAACGGATGTTTGTGGAAAGAAATAATTGTTGGTATATATGTAATCATGTGTCTATACATAGATGGTATACTTATCACTGAAAGTGATAACAAGATGATCAAATCCACTAATGAAATGTTGGAGTCAAGATTTGACATGAACTACATTGGTTGCTCGATATGGTTCTTGGAACTAAGATCATATGAAACCAAATGGATTTGTTTTGAAGTCAAAAACACTATAAGGACAATATTCTTCAGAGGTTCAATGTGGGGGATTCCGGCCTAGCTAGAACTCCAATGACATCTTTTAAATCTATTTATAATAGAGGTAGAGGTGTTGCCTATTTTGAATACTCAGAGAATATTAGGCGTCTTATGTGTCTAATGACGTGTGTAAGACTTGATTTAGAAGTTAAAATCAAGTTAAGTAAATATACCATTAATTCAAGTGATGACCATTTGAATAGTATTACACAAGTACTATGATACTTACGATATTGCATTTTGGAAGATATCCAACTGCTATCTAATGATAGAGTAATGCAAATATGGATTCTTACATAAAAGAATCTAGATCCACTAGAGCGTATGTATTGACTCTACGTGGGAAGCTGTGTCTTGGAAATCTTGAAAGTATTTCAAACAGACTTTTATAGCCAAATCTATGGTGGAATTTGAATTTATCATTTGAGATAAATTTATAGAATATGCGGATATTTGCGTTAATTCGTCGAGGACATACCAAGATGGCGTAAACCGGTAACGACCATCTATATAAAGTGTGATAGTCAATTGGAAATTGACAGAGCTCATATCACAATGTAAAACGGTAAGTCGAGACATATCCATCATAGACGTTGATTGGTGCGACAACTACTCTCAACTAGAGTTATCACGATTGACTACGTAAAGTCAATAGATAACATCGCGGATCCGCTTACGAAAGGCTTAAGCAGAGAGTTAGTTAGAACTAAAAGAATGGGACTAAAGCCCTTAAAGGAATGAGTTTATATGAAGGAAAACCTAACCCAGTTGACTGGAGATCCCAAGATCTAGGTTCAATAGGACAACCTAATCATATAAATGTGGGGGAAGTCACGTCAATATGGGGGAGTTACATAACATTGTAACTTCCTAGTCCATTCCTATAACAAATGTGACTTGTTGAGAGGTTAAACATATGGCTTTAATGATTCAGGATGAAATCACAAAGCATAATGATTCGAGATGAAATCACAAAATATATGTTTTTAATGATTCAAGATGAAATCACCTATGTGAGAGAGAAGTGGGGTCGCTTTGAAGGGAATTGTGGGGGCGCAAATCCTAAGAGCTCTTGCAGAACCAGGCTAGTATTCATGACCATAACGAACATGACTATGAGGACTTGACAATTTTAGGGAGAGTCTTGTGTGAAGTGTAATGTCGTCTACGTAAACAGAGGCTGAGTTCAAGGACATCGCGTCTACTCGGATCTAGGAGGCTAAGTGCATCTCACAAGGGAAGGTTCAAATGGTCACACCTACCGATCCTTTGCAAGATTCAACTATTGGAATTTCATCATAATTTTTGTGTATTACGACCGATCTCCATTCATGTGGGGGATTGTTGGAAAATTGTTTGGCAAAAGTAACTTTTGACCAACTTTGGACACAATTATCTATATGTATATGTCACATATATGAGTAATATTTTGTAGGTTCGCGTTCTCCTCGAAGAGAGCTTCGCAATAAGCCTTTATGTGTCCAAAATAGAGTTGATGTGAATGAGATATCGGGTCTCAAAGTTAGGCATTCGGTACCATGCCTAAAGAGGAAAAGTAGTTTATTTTCA
This sequence comes from Chrysanthemum seticuspe, assembly GCA_019973895.1. Classification (NCBI taxonomy): domain Eukaryota; kingdom Viridiplantae; phylum Streptophyta; class Magnoliopsida; order Asterales; family Asteraceae; genus Chrysanthemum; species Chrysanthemum seticuspe. The sequence continues at coordinate 332,993,884 of BPTQ01000006.1, read as the reverse complement.
ATCCCACATCGGTGGGATGAGTAAACTTAGAGGGAGTATATTGTGTATAAATAGAGGCCCTAATTCCATAAGTTTTAGACACATCAAATCAATAGTTATTATTGATTTCCAACATATGGAATACGCATCTCTTAAGATGAAATTCCAGGCAGTTTTGTTAAGTCCGACAGTACAACTTACTGTTTTGGCTGTTGTACTTTGGGAAACAGACGGCGAATCTGTTTTAAGAGAAGCGTGTCAAACACGTGCCTCGGCTTTTAGTGCTTCTTTGTTGATCTCTATTGGTGATCAAGTAAGTCTTTTGACTATTTTATTATTTTATTTAATTATCGTTTATCTGCTTCCATTCTGTTTGTATTTAATTTTCTGTTATTTATTTACTGTTAATTTTATTTATTGTAATTTAGATTTTATTAATAAAAGTGTAACCGTTTCCCTACAGTTATTGTATGTAGAAGCTCATCTATTTATATTCTTATAAAAAGGAATAACATGAGTCCTTATTGAATTGAGATTATTACAAAATTAAATATTTTCGAATATCTTTACTTAATCCCATAAAGAGAAATAACATGATTCATTCGTATATGTATAATATCGTGTATTTATTTATATGTCACTATTACTCGTGTTTTTCTTTTTATATTAATAATTCAATGCAAATTCATTAGTTTACTTTATGCAAATAATAGTATTTAACAACAACAACACATTGTTGTATTCTTTTATAAAATATAAAGTATATTGTGTATAAAGTGTAAGAGATATTTATTAAATTTATAAAGTTATAATAAAATATAAAAATACATAAGTCCATATAATTTATTTAAACTTTAACAACTAAGGTGTTATTAGTTATCCCTTCCTTTTTAAGTTGTTTTTTTTACAAAATTAACAAATGTGTTTTTTAGTATATTTTATAAATTGGAAGAAAGTTAAAGAGTTTGACCAAATTAAGCTTCAATTTTGACTTTTATTGGCTAAAAGGAATACTCAATTTTTTCATGTAAGCAAATTGGTGCACTCCTTTGGTCCAATAGCAATTTGTGGAGTTCTTATTATATATGAGATGCTTTGAGGTTATCTTGTTAGCAATTTATGAAATTATGTTATCATATTATGTGATATGTAAAATAATCAGTTAGATTGACTTGTTATTTTTAAAACATTTTTTGCTAAGTGTAGATTGTAAATGCTTCGGTTAACTTTGGAACAGTGTCACACTTATGTTTCTCTTCGTTGGTCTCACAATTAAATGAAACAGTATGTCGTTTTGATATCGTTTGGAAGAATTTTGTGGTGTGGGTGATATAGTATTCCATTGTGGATTTTCGTATCAGATTGCATTGTCACTTAGTATTAATTATGGGAGTAGATTCAAAAGATAAATGATTTATACAGAATGACTTAATGAGCACATATTTGGTAGTATTTTGTTTGTGATGCAACCCAAGACAATATTATATCCCACATAGATTAAGGTGAAGAAATGATTCTACATTATATATCAAGGTGTATACAAATCACACGTCTTAGGATTAGTATGATGCTTTCGTGTATTTTCTTTTCTATGTTAGTGTTAAACATAGAGCAAGAAGATAAGCGTAAACTTGATATGAAGTCATAATATTTTTGGAACTACGTTGGGCTACGCAAATAATGAATGGATCAAGTCATGGAACATTTGCTACCATCTATTTTTATTCTTTACTAAGATTAAATTGCAATCACATCGGTTGAAAATTTGTCCATGGTAACAATGAGGTTAGACCAGGTCCATAGGGGATCTTCATTTCAAATTGCATTGTCACTTGATAATTTTACTTGAATTTAGTATCAATCATTGGAATAGATTGAGAAGATAAACGATTTATATACAATGACCTGAGCACATATTTGGTATTGTTTTTGTGGTGAGGGAACTTTTTATCCCACATATTTTAAAGAAAAGAAATGATTCTACATTATATACAAAAGTATATGCAAAACACTTGCGTTAGAATCAGTATGAAGCTTCCATGCACGTTTGACTATTTGTTAATGGCAAAAATAAGTTTCATGCGTGTTGGAAAACTTGATATGAAGTCTTAATGTTTTTGGAAACGTACGTATTTAAATATCATCGGTTGATTTTCGAACAAAGTCTCACCTATGTTTATCTTATGTTCTCCTACTCTCATGAGTCATGACATAGTCGTTTCCATATTGTTGTTGGAACAATGAAAATTTTATGACATAGTCGTGTTGTGAGTGATAGGAGTACTCCATGGAGGTTTGAGCTTTAGTCCATTGGTAAGAGCTTTGGGCTTGGGTCAATAGACCCGGGTTCAAACCTCTTCCATGGCACTAAAGATCATTTGGTACCATCCCGCCATCGCAAATGCTCAGATTGACTGGTCAGCGAGGGGCCTATTGAAGAAAAATGGCCAGGGTTCAAAGCCCACCTCCTGATAAGTACAGTCACTGGGACAGGTGCTCATTGCCTGGGGTCGGGTCCTTGGGGGAGGGTCCGGTTGGCATCCTTAGGATGCATGGGACCAGGGTGATCCCTCCGATCTTCACCTTTTGAAGGAGTACTCCATGGAGGAGAGAAGTCTGGTGTCATGGAACTTTTATGATTTTGAACTATGTTAGTAGAATATAGACGTTTTGGAGCCAAAATCTAGAATTGTTCAGTGAAGAGAGGAAATATTTGTTCTATCTGCAAATCTTGACCAAGCACGGAAGGGTATCATTGAGTGATATGACCGGGGACCTGTTCAGATGGCTACTTATTTAGCACACGCAAAACTAATCTCTCTGTATCTAATCATCTATACATGCAAGTTAGCTTTATTGATCTACTTGATCCCGAGGCAGACATGTAAAGCGGATTTGCATACTTGAAATGACAATCAATGTGCTAATGTTACGTTCACAAACATAATCAGATGAGAAACCACTGTATAAAACTCTTTATTTGGATGCTTGTTTAGCGTCTTGCTTTGATCCCGACGACATGGTGGCGCCAACAGCAGCAGCACCTAGCTTTAAACCGCCTGCAGATTTAGTAGCTCCCGCTATCTTAGGAAATCCAGCTATACCTCCAACTAGTAGAGCCCTTAAGGCGACAGTCGGTTTTACATGTAAAGCAACTTTGCATACTTGAAATGTCATGATGCATCACTACTCTGATCAGGTCTCATTGAAAATTGATTTTCACACGATATACAAGCTACTTATTAGTTAGTATCTAAAAGATCATGGATAACCCTTTGTTTTCAACTGTAAGCTACTGGTTTTTACACTGTAAGAAAGATATCGATGATGGATTGAGCTAGAGCTGAAATGAGTCTGCTCAGTGGGCTGACTAGGAATTTATGATGATGATGTTTGGTATATAGAGTAAATCTAGGTACACTATGTCCTTATTAAGTATTTATTTGGTAGTGAAAATCAAAAGATCTTTCTATCCCACACAGTCTAAAGAAAAGAAATGATTCTACATTATATAGCGAAGTGTATACATAATAGTCGTGTTAGAATCAATATGAAGCTTCCTTGTATGCTCTTTCCAATGTTAATAACTAACACTGCTAAGGTCTATAAAGGAAAATTGATACAAAGTGTAACACCCCAACCCGACAAGGGTAAAGATATCACAATACGGTTTCATATCAGAACTTTAAATAATATACAATAGCGGAAGCCTTTACAAAATAATCAAAAGAAAACATAATAACTTAATAATCAAAATAAATCTAGGATCTCTATAGTCACAACTTGCTCTCAGTTCTACTCTAAACCCAGATCAGCCATCCCACAAGCTCATCTTGAATGCCTAATACCTGCCGCAGGAAAAGAAAATGCGGCTGAGCTTACAAAGCCCAGTGAACAAATATAACAAAACAAAAACTGAACAAAAACAGAAATACAAAATTGAAACAAAGAAACGAATAACAAAGTCGTAACGGAATGAGATTCAATGAATCATGGAGGATTCTGCGGAAACACAATTACACATAAATCCGGAAGAACAATAACAAATAAGAACAAACACATAGCACATTGCTGACACAAATGCAAGCACATTAAAATAACCAGACTTTAACTAAATCAGGAAATTCGAGTGCATATAAGCCAAACGAAATATCAAAACTAACAGAAACAATTTCTATGAAGTAAACATGACATTCACACAAATCAGATAAGTTACATTTAATAAACTTAACCAGTGTTGTAGCAGCGGAAAACAACAGTCAACACATAGTAGTCACACATACCAATGAGAACACCTTACAACAACTATAATTAAATGAACTAGAGGCATAACATAGTAGATAGTAAGTTAACAGGCCAGACATTATGATAACGCTACACGCGTCGTTCGGGGTCAAGGAAACTTCCTTTTCTTCGAGCAAGTTTTATAACACCCTAGGCAGTGAACCTAATCGTTGTAGTGTAGTAATTAGGGTAAGCCACGGGTATTGATATCGTTCTCTAGGGGAATAGGAATGCTAGTGAGAAGTTACTACGCTAAGGTTGAGGTTGATGAAGATTATTTTTTATCTTTTTATGTTTTTTAGAAAATGAAAAGGTACGAATCTCGGGTATTGGATTTGGGGGGTTGGTATTGCTACCGATTACTCTACTATTATCTAATTATCTAAGCTAAGGTTGTGATAGTCTATGTCTAATTGATTTGTACTCGTATGATAGTTTAAAGATGTGTTTACTTAGGTTTTACTACTCCTTAATTATCTCCTATTGATGGTTGATTTGTCACGTCCTTATTCCTAGTTGCGTTGTGATTCTAAGGCTATAGGGCGTGCTTGTTTCCCTAACTCTTTGAAATTACCAAAGGGTCTTGTTTACAAATCCTCTAGTGATTTATAGACGCCTACTCTACGGTTGTCCTTGAATACTTTATCCTACAATTACCTAGATAATTATATTCTAAAGTTCACAAAGAAAAGTCAAGCATTAAGTACACAACGAATAATCTAGCGCACTCTAGATCATTAGTCAACTAAGATAAGTATCAACCAATCAATATTCAATAATTAAGTTTCATATTCCCTAAGCAAACACACAAATAAATTAGCCGGACATGGAGAACATGCAAGCATACACACAAATAATCAAAGACATAATTAAATTAATGAAGTAAATACTTATCTTGATGTATAATAGGGTTTAGAACCCTAAAATACTGCACAAGAAAGCCTTGGTTCGGTTTTAGGTTTTTACTCCAAAAGACTACACCCAAAACTGAAAAATTCGGATTCTATATATAAGATTACATCTGCGACGGCGTCACCTTATGTTTCGTGACGCCGTCGTGTCGCCGTCATTAGGGTTTCGTCTTGGCCACGTAAACCTTGCGACGGCGTCACCTTATGACTGTGACGCCGTCCCCTTCAGCTCTGACGCCGTCTTGGCTGCATCTAGGCCGTCTGAGTAACGACGGCCTACTCTTTTAGAACCTGACGTCGTCCCTTGAAAACATGCAATTTCGCTTCTGACCCGTCGCAAAATTCCTTCCCGACGGCGTCGCAGATATGCAGTGACGCCGTCGCCTTATGTTTCAGCAGCTTTGAGTGTCTCGATTCTGACTTTGGCCATTTTCTTCGTATATTCGCGCCTTTTCGTCCAAATAAGCATCATTCCAGCATTTTGCCTTCAAGAGACCTAAAAAGTGAAAAGGAACGATATTAAGCAATAACGGATACAGAAGTGATCGAATAAGGGCTTAAATGACCCCTTAAAAAGGTACCTTTTAAAACCTTATCAAATATCCCTACACTTGGTATTTGCTTGTCCTCAAGCAAATGTGCTTTTAGCCAATTAATTTATAAGTTAGGGGTCATGAAGCATTCATTCAAAACGGTCCACAACACATATAAGCCCCGCAAAAGTCATAACAAGCACGGAAATTACATACTAGCACCTCACATGGGGTGTTTGGATACTCACATCTCTCTCGGGTGTATATATGAAATATAACAAATCGGAAATGGAGGATAAACACTCATTAACCGGTCCTAGTACATAGATTACCATAGGCTTGAGAATAGATCAAACCTCCGTCGCTTTGGCGTAAGCACCTAGGAAAGACTATCAAAGAGGTCTTTTAAAGGGTTGTAATGTTAGGCTTACGGTAGGGAAATGAAGGGTTTGGTGGGATAGGCTATTTAGTGGTGGATAGTCAAAAATCTCTATGTTGCAAGTATACGAAGAATGGCGTTGCTAAGCCAAGACTCGACACTCTAAAACTCTAGGCAACGAAAATAAACAAACATAATTTAAAAGATAGATGTAGGATGGTAGCCCGTATGGTTTTTTTTTTTTTTTTTTTTTTTTTTTTTTTTTTTTTTTTTTTTTTTTTTTTTTTTTTTTTTTTTTTTTTTTTTTTTTTTTTACATACACTTTTACTCTACCATCCTCTACGGTACATCGAAATGATAGGGATTTATAGACACATCCCTACACTTGAGTTTTTATTACTCTAACACTAATTTGACCCGAATTGAAAAGATCAAAACACTTGGAGTACATTATTATGCAAACAAAGGGAATTTGAGTTTAACGTTCTCTTCCCTATATTTCATAAACTTTAACTTTTCCCATGAATCCCAATCATCCCAAAACTGTATACAAAGGATATGACTCGACTTAGCAACTCATGCAAGCAACCAGATAATTGAACTAAGGGTTTTGGGTGATAACATAAATTTGCACTAAAAGTGAGTGCAATAAAGGGCAGGCTAAGGCGATTTGGGTGTATATTTGGGGGTGGGGTGTAAACAATGCTCTTCATTGATATTCCGGAAAAACCGAAACATCACGAGAACCGCGAAAAGGATAGGCTCTGAAGGGTTAACTAGGGGTATCGTGTACTAAAGATGAGTACAACGCAAAGGGTGTGGGGGAATTACTCAACCGATATGGAAGAAGTAATTATATTACAGGTATTAAACAAGGGTTTATCCTAATGCCTCTTATCATTTAGTTAATCCTAACTACACAAGTGTAGTCTCACTAGCGATCTCGGAATGCATCACAAAACAAGTTCTAGAATCTAATATACTACCGGTTCACACTCTAAGCATTAAAGATGAATGCTTTAATTCCTACTAATCTAAGGGCGATCCTCACATTTTGGTGGAATTTAGGTGGTAAAGGGTTTTTGTGTTAGTCATGCAACTTCCTATCCATGAGACGCTTTTGTTAAGACTAATGGCCCACTCCTATACGTCATGAAAAAATTTTAAATTTGGCTAAAATTACCCTAACCTACATTTTCTCATGGTTTATTACACAAATACACTTTGGACAAAGCAAACAGTCAAGGATAAGCATAGTTTCAAAGTTCCCGTTTATTTTCCCTCCCTACACTTAAACTGAACATTGTCCCCAATATTCCCCGAAAGTATCAAAGTTATGATAATAGAAGGTAATTAAAAACGAAAGAAACTAATACTCCCCTGATTAGCTCGGTAGGATCCGTAAAAAGTGTTGGTTAAATCTTTTCCAAGAAGAGTTTTTGCGTGAAAGGCTCCTTCCAAACTTGTGTAACTTCTTCTTGACAAACTAAACCTGCACACTAGAAGAAAACAAACGAAACCTTCGCGTAAAATCGGCGGTAATAATATACATAAGACTCGATTTAAACTAGGATATAATGCTTGTGGAATGGATGTTTACAGAATTTGTTTTGAAAGTTAAGATCTGGAAAATTCCAAAATTTTACAAGTAGCTCAGAAAACGAGAAAAAGTAAGCTGATGTTTTTATTCCTTCCTGACGCCGTCAGGTTGCAATCCTGACGCCGTCAGGTTATCCTGACAAAAACTGGTCTGCGATTTTCTGGAAAAAATTCTGGAAAATTTACATCTTTAGAATCTGGAAAAACTTCTGCAAAAACATCCATTATGACTCGATACAAGCATTTGACTCGAACAAACAAACATATATATCTTTTAGTTAATTGTTATTCTCATGTTTACGTTTCTTATGAAAACGTGTGTAATCCTCCCTACACTTATCCTTTATGTAAAATACCTTTATATGTAATTAAGACGAGGTTAAAAACAAAATAAAGCATTTTTACAAATTTAAACATGAGGGCAAACAATTAATAAAAGATATATGACACTAACAAGCAAACAATTAAGCATGGGTTGCCTCCCACGAAGCGCTTTTCTTTATTTAAGAGTCTTGTAGCTAGACTCGTAGTCCTGCTCCTACGTACCGATATAAGTAAGTCTATCCTCAACAATGTCGTAGGGATCAAACTTATCATTCAAGTTCCTAGTAGTACGTTCGGTTAAATAAGCCTTTTCAAACATCTCACCATCGGGATCATAGATTTGTATCCTAATGTGCCACCTTCCATTACCATTGCTAGGCGTTCTATTCCAATTCCACATGTGTTCGGATTTCTCAACTATCCATTTATTCATGACGAGGTTAATGGGCAAGCATCCTAGGAACTCGGTCATCTTCCTAAATACTAAGGCGTCCTCGAACGGGTTCACTTCTATATCCCTAGCCAATTCTTGTTCTTGGAAAGTTGCTACACTAGCAAAGGCCTTATCTAGGTAAAAAGGTCTTTGGGGGCCTATGATGTTCTTCTCAATCCACGGTCCATATCGAGAAGGCTCTCTATCCAACCTAATCTCTTGTGGGATTTCCTCATCCTTGTAGTACGAATGCCTTTTGACATCGTAAACCGATCTAGCACTCCCCTCTCCTACCACTATTTTGTATATCTTACAATCGATGATGGCACTAGCGGTAGCTAAAAATCCTCTTCCAACTAGTAATGGGCATGTCGGGTCCTTATTCATGTCTAGCACATGAAAGTCGGCCAAAAGAGTCAACTCTCCTACATGTACTACCATGTCCTTTATTATTCCAACCGGACGTGCTATACTACCGTCCGCTAATCCTAAGATAGTTTCCGTTGGTTCAATTTTACCTAGGTTGAGGCTTCTATGAAGGGACAACGGAACGAGATTGATGCATGATCCTAAATCGGCTAAAGCATCGTGTGGCTTGGAAGTTCCAAGTCTACACGGAAGAGTGAATAGCCCGGGATCATCTAACTTCTTAGGTAAGTTGTTTCGCACAAAGGCGGACCCATGTTTCCCAAGCCTAAGTTCTAACTCATATTTTTCTTTTAAAGCATTATAATAAGGTGCATGAGCTAAGACTTCAAGAATTGGTTTCTCTTGATAGAGTTCCTTGTACTCCTCCTCTAAACTAGGTTTGGATTCTTGGCTGACGGGTTTCTCAGGAGTAGGCTTTACCAAAGGTGCCGGGCCTTGGTATTTCTTGGATGACTTGGAACCCTTTTTGATAGCATTTACCGAGTGAACCGTTGGGTGAGAGGGGCATGAATGTGCACTTTCCCATGGTGAACTGGAATGTGAAGTCGATGCAATCGAATTCACTTTTGGGTTCTTAATGGTATCACTTGGGAGTGCTCCAATTTCCCGCTCATTGAAGGCTTTTAAGAGGGCATCAAGCTTGGTTGTCATCTCGCTCTGTTTTTGCTTAAACTCGGCTTCAAGCTTATTCAATCGAGTTTCTTGGGATGACAAAAATCTAGATGCAATTGCTTCAATATTAGTGGGGTTCCCGGTATTAGAAGAATTGAACCTATTGGGCGAACTAGATGAGCTTTGGGGTGTGTTTGAGTTTTGGTTCCACTTAAGATTAGGGTGATTTCTCCATGAGGGGTTGTATGAGTTTCCTAAGTTGTTTTGTTCGGGTTTGAAAGTGTACCACTTATCTCCCGCTCCGTCGGTACGTATGGAGGCGTAGTCCGCAAAAGCTTGTTCGGAGAGCCTTGAGCAATCACGAGTGTCATGGGGACCACTGCATAACTCACAAGGTAGAGTGATTTGATTCACTTGTCGTGAAGACTTAGGATTTTTGTAGGAACTCATGAGGAATTTAACTTGATCTTCAAGTTCAATCATCCTACGGTCGGGAGGAGGCAAGGAGATTGCCTTGACGGTTTTGGGAAGTTCACGGGGGTCATCCCAACTTTCGTTGTCATAGAGGGCAAGGTCCTCTATTATTTCCCATGATTCTTCCGCGGTGAGATCACTAAGTTTTCCACCGGCCGCTTGGTCAATGGATCGCTTAGTGGGAAAGTTGACATGATCATAAAAGATTTGGACTTGGAGCCAAAGATCAATGCCGTGATGAGGGACTTTATGAAGTAAGTCCTTGAATCGGGTCCATGCTTCGTAGAGAGATTCACCTTGACGTTGTTGGAACATCAAGATGTCATTCCTAAGCTTAGTGGTTCTCCCCGGTGGGAAAAATTGAGCAAGGAAGCGATAAGTAAGATCATCCCAACTTGAGATGGAGCCGGCGGGAAGTCGCTCAAGCCAATTACTAGCTTGGTCCCGTAGAGAGAATTGGAAGAGACGCAAGCGCGTGGTCTCCCGAGTAGTAGCATCAAGGTCGATGGAATCGACAATTTTGAGGAAATCCCTCAGATGCTGATTTGGATCTTCGGAACGAAGTCCATGGAATGCACATCCGTTTTGCACCAACCGGATGGTGTCGGATCGCAGGGCCGTAGTTTGGGCTTGGTCGGGAAGCTCAATGGTGTTCCTATAACCTAGGTGGTTTGCTCTCGAGTACTCACCAAGAGTACGGGCTCTTGGCGGGTCGTTTGGTGGTGGGTTGATGAGTGGTGGTTGGTTGTCACCTTCCATGGTGAAAAGTGATGGGTGTTACGAACAAAGGTCACGAAGAAGGGGGATAGACTAAGAGAAAGCTAAAAAATGAGAAAAATTTACTTGATAGGAATCAAGCAAAGAAACCTAAACGAGGTGGACTACTAACTAGCTATTCTATTCCCCGGCAGCGGCGCCAAAAACTTGATAACGCTACACGCGTCGTTCGGGGTCAAGGAAACTTCCTTTTCTTCGAGCAAGTTTTATAACACCCTAGGCAGTGAACCTAATCGTTGTAGTGTAGTAATTAGGGTAAGCCACGGGTATTGATATCGTTCTCTAGGGGAATAGGAATGCTAGTGAGAAGTTACTACGCTAAGGTTGAGGTTGATGAAGATTATTTTTTATCTTTTTATGTTTTTTAGAAAATGAAAAGGTACGAATCTCGGGTATTGGATTTGGGGGGTTGGTATTGCTACCGATTACTCTACTATTATCTAATTATCTAAGCTAAGGTTGTGATAGTCTATGTCTAATTGATTTGTACTCGTATGATAGTTTAAAGATGTGTTTACTTAGGTTTTACTACTCCTTAATTATCTCCTATTGATGGTTGATTTGTCACGTCCTTATTCCTAGTTGCGTTGTGATTCTAAGGCTATAGGGCGTGCTTGTTTCCCTAACTCTTTGAAATTACCAAAGGGTCTTGTTTACAAATCCTCTAGTGATTTATAGACGCCTACTCTACGGTTGTCCTTGAATACTTTATCCTACAATTACCTAGATAATTATATTCTAAAGTTCACAAAGAAAAGTCAAGCATTAAGTACACAACGAATAATCTAGCGCACTCTAGATCATTAGTCAACTAAGATAAGTATCAACCAATCAATATTCAATAATTAAGTTTCATATTCCCTAAGCAAACACACAAATAAATTAGCCGGACATGGAGAACATGCAAGCATACACACAAATAATCAAAGACATAATTAAATTAATGAAGTAAATACTTATCTTGATGTATAATAGGGTTTAGAACCCTAAAATACTGCACAAGAAAGCCTTGGTTCGGTTTTAGGTTTTTACTCCAAAAGACTACACCCAAAACTGAAAAATTCGGATTCTATATATAAGATTACATCTGCGACGGCGTCACCTTATGTTTCGTGACGCCGTCGTGTCGCCGTCATTAGGGTTTCGTCTTGGCCACGTAAACCTTGCGACGGCGTCACCTTATGACTGTGACGCCGTCCCCTTCAGCTCTGACGCCGTCTTGGCTGCATCTAGGCCGTCTGAGTAACGACGGCCTACTCTTTTAGAACCTGACGTCGTCCCTTGAAAACATGCAATTTCGCTTCTGACCCGTCGCAAAATTCCTTCCCGACGGCGTCGCAGATATGCAGTGACGCCGTCGCCTTATGTTTCAGCAGCTTTGAGTGTCTCGATTCTGACTTTGGCCATTTTCTTCGTATATTCGCGCCTTTTCGTCCAAATAAGCATCATTCCAGCATTTTGCCTTCAAGAGACCTAAAAAGTGAAAAGGAACGATATTAAGCAATAACGGATACAGAAGTGATCGAATAAGGGCTTAAATGACCCCTTAAAAAGGTACCTTTTAAAACCTTATCACATTATAAATTAAACTGTTTTCCCAGATCAAACCTTAGTATAAGCAGAATTTAAACATAGCAGGTTACACATACAGACAGAAAACACAGTAGACAAACTATAACTCAATAGACAAAGACATAACATAGCCATTAGCAATTATCAGAACAGATATCATAAGCTAAACCAGTTCTCAGATCAAATCTTAACATCAGCAGAGTTTTAACATAGCAGATCAAACATAAGTAGATAGATACCCTAACGTATAGGCAAAGTTCACCAGATTAACTGAACAATCATACTTACTAACTTTCAGGATACTTACCTTCACACTATCACATTCATCTCACAGATCAACGAATTCACATAACGATAAACTAACATAAAATCAGATGACAGTATGCGAATCATAATTAAACATATTAATAATAACCTAGCATAGTAGATGGTAGATACATAATCATATAAAAGCATAAACACATATACTAACATATAATAAGCCTAGCACATAATCATAAACACCTGAACATACCGAATCATAATCAGAATACTTAACATAGAAATAACAGATAAAGATTTAGTTAACTACCACGAGCCCAGAACATATCCTATCAGAAGTAACTTTCTTATTCGGAGGGGTGACCTCGGAATACCTTTTATAATATGAGGGGAGACCTCAATAACAAATGGAGTAACTAGCTCCCAGAATTTGTGAAGACGCGTATTGCACACGACATCATTCACCAGACAAATCATATCAGATAACAAATCAGATCTAGGATGCATCCATACGCCCCAACAGACGGATAGTGGCCATACTATCAATAAACGAATAACGGAAAGGGACGTGGCAGAACATCACTCCACTGCTCTAGAGTCATGTCAGAGGTGCATCACTGACACGGACATGGAACCCCCATGACTAGTGAAATATTTGGCTCGGGTGTCAAACTAACTTAGGTCAAACATATTGTCATAATTGACACAGATCATAATTCATCATAAAAGTCAACAGATATATATATATCAGAGGTTTCATATCATAAAGTCCAAATCAGATATTTCATGTTTCACTAAACAGAAGTTTCAGATAAGCAACGGATCAAACAAATCAGAAAGGGTTCATATCAAATGTTCAGAAATCAAAGGTTCATATCACAGTCACATATCATACGCTCATAATCAGAGGTTCATAATCAGATGTTCATAATCAGAAGTTCATAATCAGAAATTCATACTCAAACATAGCAAGGTTCAACAAACAGAAGTTCAGACAAACAGAGATTCATATAAACAGAAGGGAATCATAGCAATGGCATAGGGAATCCTAATAATTGAAATAGAAAAGCTAACGAAAAGAGAACGTCATAAGGAACCTTTACTGAAAAGGTCAGAATATCTGTACCTTAAAGCAAATGAGGGAAAAGCAAATGAATGAATGAACACGAAGATACAACGTCGCGTCTCCTTCAACGAATCTACACGGATTAGGATTTGTTTAATACTTATTAGCATCATTAAAGCTATAACGGATTAATCGCATTAACATTCTTAGAGTTATAAGTATATTTTCATTTTATAAGCTTCTTATGCATTTGTAAGTGTGTTACCTATTGATATCATATTTTATCTTTCAGTTTCTTAAACTCATATTCGGACCAGATTTAGCGATTTTTATAAAATACTTACTTAGCTCAAATGAAATCAAGCAAAATCCCAGAGGTTCCCATATGAGTTAAGAGACTCTACAAAAATTGGTGGGTTCTATTTCCATGCTAAATGGCCTACGGAAAATCATAAGTCCAAACCGGTCCAGAACTCACCCAGATTTACACACACCAAAAGTATGGCCCCAACAAACACACTCACTCTACTCAACACATCAAACCAAAAGCTAAAGGTGTCACACAATATATAAACATCATATCCACCAAAGGAAAAGTTCCAGAACCTCATAGATTAAATACTAAAAATCATTTACTACATTATAAATTTCAACTCAGCAATTCAGATTCAGACACCCTAACTCCAAAAATATAAAAATCATACTTCCAGGTTTACAAATGCTACAAGACTTATATTTTCATAAAGCTATTTCAAAGTACTACAATTTAGACTCAAAAATCACTTAAAAACATGCAGGTATCATCAGATCACACCTAGATGAATCCAACCTAATTTCAGACCCGTTTCTCAGCTTTGACACTTGATCTTGTAAAATTCAAAAATACGACTTAGACAACTCCAAATTCGACCAAACCACTTGGAAAACTTAACTAAGACATAAAATAAACTTTTCCCACAAAAACCCAGATTATTGCACTTATAAAATTGGATCTATAACACACACAAATTCGACATATGATGCTGTCCAGTTTTAGGGTTTATTAAAACCATTATAATCACATGTTTAGACCATTAATTACACTTAGGGTTCCATTCCAATTAGGGTTTCGAATTGGTTAGGCATGATAACATTTATATATATGTGATTCGGTTTCATACGGTTCGACAAACACAAGGCCCGATTCAAACATGACATATTACAACATATTATTAACGTTATGTGTATCAAATGAGACGAGGAAGACTTGGTTATACCTTAGCCTTGCTCACGTTGGAAACAAACTCGCGACACCAAGGGGTTTTAGCAATCGGCCGAGAGAAAGAAAAGAAAAAGGAGGCCAAAGAAAATACCTAACTTGCAAACTAGGGTTCCAAAGTTGAGGTTTGTGTGTGTATTTATAGTGGTACAATCGGTTAGGGCTTTAGGGGTGTGTGTGGGCTCGGCTTGATCCAAACGAACAAAACAAACACGCCCATATGGGCTCTCGGCTTGAGTCCAAACGAACAAAACACACGGCCCATCTTGGTTCACAAACAAACGAAAAGCGAGGCCCAAACGAACGGCCCAACTATTTACGCGAGACGTTTAACTTTCGTCGTACAATGTCGATCACGTACACATATTCGTTAAGTTTTAATTATTAGTAAGTTAGATTTTAAATTTCGTTAAATGAATATAAATGTATTTTACGTATTTAATAAATGTTCGATTTCAAGGGTATTTTAGTCTCTTAACACGTTTCGTATTTTTAGGGTTTTACACAAAGTCTAATATTTTTGGAAACGTGTTTGAACAATGCATTCACCAATCTATTATATATAATAAAATAAGCTTTTGTACAAGTTTACTAAGCACGTTGCATTAAAAATTCATTTAATGCACTACCATATTTAGCTTCAAAGTACAACTGAAAATTGCATATCCTCTAAAAGAGTTTTCGGTGACCAGATTCAATGTATTCTTCTTTTGTACCCACAATTCACCAATCTTCCTCTATACCCTTCTCTGTTGTAAATCATTTATTCAATTTTCAGTTTCAATTCACAAATCAAATTCCATGCATTCAAAAAAACATCCAAAATAACCCAGTAATTCAGGACCAGGTAAGTTTCTTCTACTCATATTTCTTCTATACGCTTTCGAATAATTGTGTTATTTAATTTATATTTATATGATTTGGTTGTTTTTTCCATTTTGTGCTTCTTTTTCAGGTTGTTGCGATGGCGATTTTGGCAGTTTTTACTTTATCCACAACAAGTAACTTTTTATAAACTGATTTAATTTATATTGATTTGGGTCTTCACATCTTAATTGTAATTTATAGTTGGATTGATATGGGTTTTAGCTTGCTAATAGTATATTTTATTTGGGTTTTATGAGCTTTTTTAGTTTTAGAGTTAATTAGGTGGATTTAGTGATTACTGATGTGGCTTATCGTCTGAGAGTTTTGTGTTAATGAAACTGTTGTGGGTTGGGATTTGTTGTTTAGAAGAAACATAAGTGTTCAGTTTGATAAAACGCATAAATGAATCAAATGTATGCTATTCTCATTTAGATTTGAGAATGTAGTTGGTTATTCGATTTGTGAGAATTCTAAGCACCACCCTCTTATGTTAATCGAACCCTCCTGCATCTTGAATTTTGGAATTTGCATTTAGATCTTTACTTGATTTAGGCTGGTCTTAGGGGTGTTTGGTATGTCGAATACTTGGTGTCAAAAATCTTATCTTAAACCAGCAAGGCCAAGAGCTTGGAATCCATCTGATATATAGCTATCGATGCATGGTCAGAGCTACGGATGCATACTTTACCTTAGAAACCACTAATATAGTTATCGTGTAGCATTATATTTCTGCTCTACATCACTTTTTATGGTTTGACTTTAGCTTATTTGTCTTGAACTCAGTTAAGCATAGCCAAATAGGGTCACGAATATACATTCATTTTGAATTAGTAATTAACAATATGTCACATAAGACGAACATATATTCATTTTTGAGATTTGCAATTGCAAAGTATAACATATACCGACATTTAATTTATATGGAAAACTGGTGATAACTTACCCGTGGCCATTACTTTGTGCTCCATAATGGATGGAAAATTTCTGAGTTCTATAATTTTGGTAAGGTACACAATGGACCAACCACGATTTAGTGATCACCTTGAGGCCATTAAGCTTATCTACAAAGATTTCTGGTCTAAGCTCTTCAAGAAGCAGATTGGAAAATTTTAGACTAACCATAGAGTAAGTTTTCGACCTCAAATTGATAAACTAGAAATTATAGTGAGAGATGGATATGATGCCTTAATTTTTTACTTTTTGCAGCGTACATTTGTTTTGCAGTATAATAAGTTACGTTGGCTTTCACGTGTGTCGGGAGATCCATCAGTAGAACTTACCGGTGAAGCTCAAGATCCATTTGCCAGTGGTAAGCATTGTTTTATCCCTTTAGATTGGCACGATTTAATTTCAGTGGTTAAACTAGGACAAACAGTGCTGTATGGATCACATTGACCTGGAAGATTAATCATTGGAGTCCGATCGTGCGTTTCCAGATGTTGCACAAGGGACACAAGGTTTACTTAATTGTAGTTTCCGTTAAGCATGTCTCAGCCAAGGTTCCCTCACCCCCTTTTGACTCAAGTAGATTGAAATGCCACACCATTGATTCCCACTGCCAGTAACAGTGTCAGAAATAATAATTTGCAGTATGGTATGTCATTTTTAAACGAGTACGCATACTTTCAGAGGTAACTAAATAATGTATTAGCTTGCTTAAATGTTTGAGAGTTTCTGTTTATATAGTATAGGAATTGGCTTATTTGAATTCTTCGAGTCACCAGTTAAATTAAGAAATAAGCACCTTGCAAGGGCACTTCGTTAAATCCTGTTTAAACATAAGCGCAAGATTAATTAAATCATTGGTAAGATTTTGTCGGTAGCTCAAGTTTGTCATTTTGTTTTTTCTTTTCTTGCTGCCTTCTACATAAAGATCAGTGACATTTGAAATAAAATCACTTTAGCCTTTTAATTTAGGGGACCAGACGGGTTTGTCCGTATGCTGTTGTCATTACCTTTTGTTCCATCGTAAGTTCTTTTCTTTAAACAGAAGCAGTATTGATTAAATCATTGGTAAGCAGGATTGATTCCAAATAATGAAAACAATTAATTGGTTAAATTAATACGCAGTTTCTTATATATTCCTTTTGCATTATATAGATACCGTTTGTTACGACAGGAATAAAGAATACACACATCTGCTAATAGTACAATAACTTCTAGAATCAATCCTATAAATGTTTATCTCAGGTGATGTGTTTATTCTCATTATAGTGTGGCATGTCTTTTTGGAACTATTTTCTAAAATGCCCATTCATTTATTGCAGATATGAAGACGTCTGAATTGGCTTATCGTCTGAGGTTGTTGCTGGTGTGATCGGGTTGCTTAATCCTAAAATATGTCGGCTTAGTGACAACACAGTTGGGTAATGTTAATCCTAAAATATCCACAATCAGTTGCATCATATTTACTTTCTTCAGCGTGTTGTTACTGTTGGGTAATGTTATGTTATATCCACAATATGTTGTTAGCCACCTCTGTCAGGTTAGTACATGTTGGGTAATGTTATGTTATATATTTTGTTCCTAAAGTATTCAGTTGGTTTGTGTATCAGTCATATACCTATTTGTGTTGACAAAAAACTTAAAATACAGAGCGTATGTACAAACCATATCCACAATCAGTTGCATCATATTTACTTTCTTCAGCGTGTTGTTACTGCAGCTAAGAACGAAAGAACACACCAACGCTTATGTGGTACACATAGAAATACTTTGTTTCACACATTTTCCAAAAAAAAATCGGGTATTTGATTCAAAGTTTATTTTGCTTCTCAGTTCTTATTTTATCAACAACGGCGTATTTTTTTTCAGGGTTGGAATGGAGGCCAACATGGGTGCGTTTGAGTGCTGAAATAGGGGCTGAAGTATGTGTGGTTGGGGGCTGAAATGGGTGGGTTTCGGTGATGAAACAGGACAGAAACGGATGTGTTTGGGGACTGAAATGAGGGCTAAATTGGGCCAGTTCGGGGACTGGAGTGGGTGTGGAATTGGTGGCTGAAATAAGGGCTGCGACGGGTGCATTTGGGGGCTGAAATGGGTGGACTTGCAGTCATGAAATGGGGTAAACAGATGTGTTTCGGGGCTGAAGTATGGGCTTCACCGGGCCGGTTTAGGAAACCAAATCAAAGCCACAGTCCCTCTAAACGATGATATCTACGAGTCACCAGATTCAAACCCCGGCCCGTCAGTAGGTGACTTCCGGCATGGAATCAAAGACCAAACCATCCAAATCATTCAATATCTTTATGCCAACGATGCCCCTTTCACAGTCAATATTTACCCGTTTCTTAGCCTTTATGGAAACCCGTATTTCCCAATGGATTTTGCGTTCTTTGATGGGTCCACGAACTGAATATATTATTTAAGGTAAAGTTTTGTCAAGTATGTTTTTAATCAACATGTATTTACATATTTCTTCACTAACCGAATACGTAATAGTTTACCCTTTATTTGTGTTGCTTATTAGTTACCTATCTTGAGGCTAAGCATCATTCATATTTTTCACCAGGGTGAATTCAGTGAAGCTACAAAAATCTTTTCAGAAGAAAATAAGCATGGTGGGGCGACCTGTTTACAAGGTATTGATACTATCATGTTTTACTCTTTGTAAATAAGGATAAACTTAAAAAGGAATTTATGTGTAGCGTATTAGCTACCTGTCTTGCGGCTGAGCCTGCATTTCTATTTTTCACCAGGGTAAGTTATCAAGTGGACAAGAAATAGCAGTAAAAAGACTTTCATTATTTGCAGATGTGACACTCCATGCCTGCTATGGGAACGTGTTGATGCAAGGTTTTGGCAGCTAACTCCATGATCTATTTTAGATTGGCAACGCGATGGTTGTAAATCGATTGTAACTCGCACATATTTTAAATTTAACAAATTTACGTTATTACTTTTATTATCATCTCATTTATCTATTTCTTTAAAAAATAACCCGGTGTCAACGGGTCTCTAAGCTAGTATATATTATATATGTATGGTGATATAATGAAATAATTGCTAAGTGGAAGCTAAGAGTTACATACGGAGGACTATGCAAATGATGAATGTATAGCGTTGTGGGTGATAGATTACACCATGGAGCATTTTCGTAACCAATTGCATCTCGTCACATAGAAATTAAACCAGAACTTAGTATCAACTTTCAAACCAGATCTAGAAGATAAATGATTTATAGTGAAGATATACACGGTATTGGTTAAAATAGTGCAAATGCATGAGTGGAGGGTCCTGCTAGGTACTTTACTGTTTTTGTGATAAATTTATGACAACTTTCTATCCCATAGTATGTAACTAACGGAGTGTCAATGAATAATTTTTGTTCTGTATAGTATAATGCTTTTACAGAAATGTTATATGGTGTCTTAACCTTTGTTTTTGGAAATGTTATGTAACTTTTTTTGTTTGGAAACTTTTATGTAAATTATGTAACCAGTGGGTATCCTTTACCATCCCTTACAACGGAGTTTATAATTGTAGTTAATTTAAGCCATTCATATTTTTGTACAATTTTGTGTGTAATTCATGCCAACGAAAAACCATGTGTAACTCGCTATTTTCCACGTGAAATATTAATTGTCTAGAACCATAAATTGTCCAAAGCTATATATATATGTGATTTGTGCAAACAAAACATGTATAGTACAAATAAATAGATCACGAGAGAGATTAAAAGTCTCGACTCATGACACCAACATAAATACCTGATTGCAAAACTATATGCATCTTTATTCTAAATTATATTATCGTTATTACTACAAATGTACATCATGAATATAGCTGAAAGAAAATCAGTCTAAAATTGTATGGTTGGACTAAATCCTAAAACGTCTTTAGTATCAGTGATCAATAAAATCCACATAAAAGCTAAACTTGTAAGAAAACTAGCTTCTGAAATTTCATTGGCTTCAGTTTTAAGTTTTAACCATTCAACCGATCTTATCGTTAGAGAAATCGCCTATTAACAGTATCATACTTAACACTTTTCAAATATATTATCACATATTTTTTTTATTGATTAGAACACTACTGTCACTACAGATTTATGAGTAGAGAGTAAGTCTAGCTGTCTAGGTACCATATTATTGTTTTTGTGGTGAAAACCAAGAGAACTTTCTATCACACATAGGTTAAAGAGAAGAAATGATTCTACCTTATATACCAAAATGTATACACATTATACGTGTTAAAATTAGTATGATGCTTTCGCATGCGTCCTTCTTTGTACGTGTTAACAGAAACACAATAGTTTGACGTTCTGTGAGAACTTGATATGAAGTCTTAATATTTTTGGAAATGCATTTGAATGTTTCATTCTCTGTTGCTACATGTTACGGTGGACTTCACAAATAAGGAATGTATCAAGTATAATGAAACATCTAACCTCACCTATGTTTTTTTCTTTCCTAAGATTAAATATGAATCACACCGGCTGATTCTCGAACAATATCTTACCCGTGTTTCTCTTTCGTTCTCCTACTCTCAAGAAATGTATATGTGTTGTACTCTATGGAGGATTTATGTATCTAACTCAATCGTCACTTAAAAAATAACATCATAACTTAGTATCATTTATCAAAGAAGATTTACAAGATAGACGATCTATAGTGAACAAATATTTGGGCAGTGTAGAACCAGGGGTCCCACGATGTCAGGGGACATGATGAAATTTTGCTCCGTAATGTTAATATTTCTGAAAGAAACTCAATTTTGTCATCTAAATCCATCCGGTTCCAAAGATTTGTGTCTACTATTATGCTTTAATTAATCTGGATACCCGGTCCCTTTTAGTCCTCGTTGCGTCCGTGAACTCGGTAATGATTATAACAGGACAATTCGACAAATGCATGAGCAAGGGTATTACTAGCTAGTTACTTTATTGTTTTTGTGATGGAAGTGACGATAACTTCCCATCGTTTCAATAACACATTTTTATGGGCCCAAATATAACACTTGATATAACGCAGAATCATATGTAAACATAATAATTTGTGGTGTGAGTGATCGAGTAGTCCATACGGGATCGTCACTTAAATTTTTTTACAGAAATTTAGTATAAAGACTAACTTTAGGTACCTCTATTATTTTTGTTGTGAGAACCAAGAGGACTTTGTATCCCACATTGGTTGAAGCGAAGAAATGATTATACCTTATATACCAAACTGTATACACATCATACATGTTAGGATTAATATGAAGCTTTCGTAGTACGTGTTACCTGTGTTTATTTCAAACACAAACACCTTCACGTAAACATGTACAGTAACTATATGGATAACAACAAAAATAACGAAAAAACAATAGAAACCGGTTATGACTATAATCCAACATGTACAGTAACTGTATGGATAACAACAAAAATAACGAAAAAACAATAGAAACCGGTTATGACTATAATCCATTAACACCAAATATTGTAACAGAAACCGTTAACGAGAGTATATTTCGTTAGGAATACTACTAGTAATAACGGAATAACACAACGGTAATCATCAACAAGTATATTGTGTTCACCGTAACAAAAATAACGGAAACACAACGGTAAGCGTTAATGAGTATATAATAACGGATTATTCAACATCATATGGTGAGTTTAAATGATGTTACGTTAGCTTTTCTTTTTTAAGTTTTGTTTGAAATGATTAAAAAATGAACATGAAAATGAAAATGAAAAAGAGAATGATTTTATTCATATAAATTTAAACGCAACGAATTTGTGGAGTACTGGCCATAGGGGACCTTCACATCTGATTGCATGGTCACCTAAAACTATACAGAAATTAAGTATAAATGGTAAGTTTAGGTCCTTATTATTTTTGTGGTGAAACCGTGAAAACCAAAAGAATTTTCTATCCCACATACATATGTGTTAGAAAAAGTATCAAGCTTTCGCAGGCGTCCTTCTTTGTGTTAACTAAAATATAATGAAATAGCGGTTGCGAAAACTTGATATGAAGTCTCAACTTTTTTTTTAAAGAAATGTGATAAGTATTATAATGAATATTCTGTATAATTTTTTGTTGCTCGTATTATTTGACATTGTTCAACAGGCATGGTGTTTAGGTTAATCTTGTTTAAATTTAACAATCGAAATCATGTTATAGACATTATACGTGTTTGGTAGTACATAATTACCTTGTTAAAATCTTTGTAGTTATTATATGTAACATCTCGTCTATTTATATTCTTAAAAAAACCTTTATTGAATGCGAATTAAAAAAAAAAAAAAAAAAAAAAAAAAACTTTTTTCAGGATATGCTTACTTAATCTCATTAAGAGAAATAACATGGGTTGTTTGTATACGTATAATCTCGTGTATTCGTTTATAAGTCATAGCAACTCGTATTTTTTTATATTTATAATCCAGTGCAAATACATTAGTTTAATATATATTGATAATAATATTTATATATAACAACAATATTTTATTGAATTCTTTTATAAAATATAAATTATAGGAGGTATTTATTAAATTCATAAAGTTATAAAAAGACATGAAAATTGAAAAGTGAACTTAGGTCTATATAACTTATTTAAAATTTAACAACTAAAGTTAAAGAGAAGAAATGATGCTACATTATATCCCACGTAGCCGCATAGGTTAAAGAGAAGAAATGATTTTACATTATATACCAAAGTGTATACACATCATATGTGTTAGAATTAGTTTTATATTCTTTCCTATGTTAATGTCATCAATATGGATTTGAGTTGAGCGAAAACTTGATTTGAGTCTTAATATTTTTAAAAATGCGTTTAGACGTTGTTGTATTCACCATTTTGGAATAGTGTGACAATGTAAGAACCAATCCAATGAGATAGGTTTTGAGTTTAGGAACCGATCCAATGCACAGCGTGGGTACAAACACAGAATTTACAGTTTCGTTGTAAACAAGAATTGGATGATGGAATGAGCTAGAGGTGAAATGAGTCCGTTCGGTGGGCTGACTAGGACTTTGTGTGGCCATGATGTTTGATTTTGAAGGCTATTGTGTCGGTTGTAGTTATTGATATAAGTCAAATGGTGGTTCTGAATTTCGTGCCGAGAACAAGATCTTTGCAGACCATGGGGTCCGATACTTCGACAAGTTTTTTCCTTGTTTAAGATCGGATAGATGAAGATTAGCTTCTCTAGATTGCTTAACTTTGGAACTTATGTTTCTCTTTGGTAGTCTCTCAAAAAATAAAATAGTCGTTTCAATATTGTTTGGAACTAGCAGGGTACCCGCGCGATGCGGTGGTGGGTACCTTGAAATAAAAATTTTCAATAAACCATGCTTTATAATCTGAAACGTTTGATTTGACGATAAATTTGCGGATGCCAAAAGTTTCAGGGTCGCATATTTCAACTCTTTAGAATTAATACTGGGTACCCGCGCGTTTCGACTGCGGGTATCCAGTAATAAAATTTTCGGCAAAAAATGTTTTCAATTTTATGTTTTCCCTTACAATAAATTTACCAATAGCGAAAACATAATGAGTTTGAGTAACTTTAAAAAAAGTGATGGATAATATCAAACTAATTCATATAAAAACAATTGAAAGTGGCGTGATTTTACGTTGCGGTAATCAATAATGTTATGGGGGTTATGGTAAAATTAATTGATAGTGGTTCGTAGTCACAAGTAAGTAAAAACATTTTTTCTATGAAATATATATGTAATAATCAACACCTTGTAATAAGTAAATAAAATTTATTTTTGAACATGTTTGTATCATTAATATTGTTTACTACACTTGTCCTATATAGATAAAAGATATAAATAAAAGAGCGCTTATAATGTATACATCTTGTAAAGTATATATTTATGAAAATGTTTGAATCATTAATATTGTTTATAACAATTGTCCCACATAGATAGAAGATATAAATAAAAGAATGCTTATAATGTAAAGAAAACTTACATGTTTAAGCAATCATTTAGGGTTATCCATGAAAAGTATAATAATTAATATACTAATATATTAATCATTGAATTAGCACTTAGCGCTTTGCACATTTGCATCATTTATCTTAAAAAATTGTCCCGACTTTTACAAAAACTGTTTTTTACTTTTGTGCTTAATTTTATTTAAAATAATTCAAATTTATTTAGATTGGTTCTCGAAACACTCTTACGATATAATAATAGTTTTGGAACATTTTAGTTTTGCATGCATTTTAAAATCATCATTTACATGTGCATTTTTGCATTAAAACTAAAATAATTCAAAAAGAAATAATAAATGAAGCATTAAAATATTGTGGAAGATAAATTAGTAAAAGTTATGTATTTTGTACATTATGCATTAAAAGTTGTAATGCTTAAAAAACACATTAATGACATCTTAAAAAAATTTAGTAAAGAAGGTGCTAAATGCTTTATAAGTAGTATAGATGATGAATTTGCGGTGTGTGTGATAACAAAAGAGACAATACAAACTACTAATTATTCAAAAGATAACAAAAGTAAAGCAAGAGATAATGGATAACGCCTTTGGTCATCTTGGGTTTACACGTCAATTCTATAATGAAAATTCTAACGAATGTTGATGAGTGCTTATTCACTCATCGTTTTAGGTCAAATCTAAGCTGCAAAACATCTAAAAACACTCCGATATGCATCAAAATACTGAAAATATCTCAAAATTGTGTTTTATATGTTTCAGATGCAAAATGTTTAAAATCAAATGAAAAACGAACAAAGTTTACACAATTGGCAGTTTCAGTCCCCCGATTTTCAAAAATTGACAGAATAGTCCCCGAGCACGTATTTTAAAAAGGAAAGTCACCAAAGGTCCTTTTGAAATCATAAGTTGTCATAATTAGTCCTTTGGTGATAAATTTCAAAAGTTTGAGAAATTACAGTTGTGATCCCTGGATTTTTAAAATTGTCAAGTTTAGTCCTCAGGTTTCACAATTTGGCAGGTTCAGTCCTTACACTATTTGAGATTCACAAGTATGGACCTTGGATTACATTTTCAGAATTTACATAAGTGATCCCTGGAATTTCGGGTTTTACACTTTTGGTCCTTAAAGTATTATTTGGATCCTTGTTTAATCCTAAGCCTAAACCAACCAAATCCACTAACTAGGCCCAAACACAAACAACCCAACCCAACCCCTTTGACCCGGTCAAACCCATATCCATACCCGGTCAATGGTTAACAAAAACAACCCACCTCTGTCTTCTTCCCCATTTTCCCGCCCTCACCCTTTATCTGCTCCCAAGAAACCACAGTATCCCAAACCTCCTTTTCCTCTCCCCCAAACACTCCACCTCTCAACTCTCTTTTACCCAGCTTCACCTTTACCCAAACCCACCTTAATCTCCTTTAACCGGATACACCCAAATCCCAAACCCACTCACATATTCCCCCCCCCCCCCCTCATTCCAACTGCCAAGTTGGCAATCCATGTTCAAAAAGACCAAACCAATGGCTCTGATTATATCTGTTTGGTACCTACCAATTGGAGGGTCAAGATTGAGCTCAAAGAAGCACAAGAGGTGAAGGATGAAGACTCTTGAAGACCCTAGACTAGTATAAATAGAAGCTTATTGTAGCCTTCAAAGGGCATGAGGATTTGTAGCTTTTATTTAGTTTTCTTTTGTTAGTTTAAACGACTAACAATCCGGAAGCTAGAATGCGGAACTTGAGCTATGTAGAAAAGCGATACACACACACCCTTGTACACGACAGAAAGTAAACAGTTACACGTATGCTCCCAAACGATTTATATATTGAGAACGAAGAAAAGAATGCGATACAATGACCCCTCCCCCCTCACCTCTTTATTGTAGAGATGAGGGGGGAAGAAAACCAACTCTAATAGAGTTGAAGTTTGTTGCTACAAAGGAGAAAACAAGACGCACGAATTCCCTTTTAACTTAACAAGTTGTCCATGCCATATATATAGCATGGGAACCGACTTGCACATTCCTATTTGACTACAATAAGAATTAAAGTTTCACAAAGACCCCTAGACTATCTAACTATCATCACTAATATCTAACAATTTCCACCTTAGTGGTGATAGTTAGTCTTCTCCGATACGCAGCAACTTCAACCTGTGCTGGAACCTCGGACTAGGGACCGCCTTCGTCAAGGTACCGGTAGCAATAACCGCCACTAACATTAGTTTAACTCCTGACTCTGTCAAGACTCCCATTAGCCAAATAGCCTCCTTTGCAGCCTCCGTAAGTGTCATATATGCCGCTTCAGTTGTTGACAAAGCCTCCATGTGCAACATCATAGCTTCCTGCACATCCTTGTATCATAAACCCGTACCTTGTGATTGATATACCCATGGCAGTGATCGATCTTCCCATGGCATAGTCAAAATCCACAAAAACCTGTACGTTTGTCTGTAATCCACGATCAAACCCATCCAACATACCCACATCTTCAGATGCTATGTCAGGTCTCGTGCAGACCACATGATACTCCTGGCTTCCAACCGCATATGTATATGACCACTTACCATTCTTTTCCACATCACAGTCCCCTGATAGACTACCCTCCAACGACATTATGGAGTGTCCCTCCAACAAAGTCTGTACCAACTTCCCGTTGTGAACCTTGAACCGTGACCCCCTCAGAGTATTACCACTCTGATCCCTAATGATCTCCATACCAAGTATATTTCCTTTTGCTTTAACCAGAAATCCCTTGGTAACCCAGATCTCAGCCTTGCATCCGCAAGTAAAAACCATACCATCTACATAGAGAGATAGATGTATGAACATACCTGGTGTATACTCCCAGTAATAGTCGTCACTATCGTCACTGCTTCCTACAACCGTTGCTGAGCACATACACATCTGACCGAGTATCCATATCTTCTTTCAATCCAGCCTTCCACTTGGAAATCACCTCACAAGCAACTGTATCATTGAAAGGCAATGACTCGTTTGTGTATATCTTCTCCACTGCAGCAACTGCAAAAGCAGCCTCATTACTGTTTTCTCTTTACCTGTATAGTTCCCGTGCTAAGTGTTGCTCCATATCACGTGCTGAATGATAGTCTATCAAATCCTGAGTTTGTACTTCATGTGAATCAACTGCATGACTGACATTCCCCTGAGGTTCTACCTCAAAAGTATGATCCCTAAGCGGTTCCACCTCAAACTCAACTCCCTGCAACACATGCATTGAACTCGTACCTACACCAGAACCAATGAAAGTTTTCTTGTATTCCCCACTCTTATTGAAATCCATATTCCTGTAAAGCACTCCCTTTGAAGTAACTTCATCAAACCTCCAAAGATGATAATCCACCGTACCTTTAAGGTATCCCAGGAATATGCACTTGACCTTAACCGGTTCAAGCATCCCTTGCTTAATACTAGCAAGCCAACCAAAAAACCCCAACATATCTGTAGGCTTCTTGAATCCAATCGCTGATGATGGTGACCTATTCACTAGATATGTAGACCTGGTTGTATCCTCTGCCCAAAAAACCTTGGCCAGACCAGACTGAATCAGAAAACAATGTACCTTAGACAAGAGTGTCACGTTCGTCTTCTCAACCAACCCATTCTGCTGCTGTATCCCTGCAACACCCAAATGTCTGGCGACCCCACTCTTCATACATTGTTGTGTAGACCTCTTATTACAAGACTCAAGAAAATTACCTTTCTTGATCTTCCTTCCAGTCTGAGATTCTCCTAACTGCTTCCTACCCTTCAGTGTCTTCCCAGTCACTGTGTGACCGTCCAGGGTAAATACGCAATTAGCCTTCCTTGTTCCTGATAAAACCACCAGTGAACCCTTTATAACCTTGATCATGCCCGACTGCATATTCACGTTAAAACCCTCTTTTTCAAGAGTACCCAGCAATATCAAGTTTCGCCTTAATTCTGGAACATACCTGACGTTCTCCAAAACGAATCTTGACCCATCCCTCATCTGTACTTGAACCTTACCCTATCAACTCCAGAACTGGATACTTGATTTTTATCCTTGACAAAACCTTGAGATTTCTTGTTCTTATACCTGGGACAATCCCTCTTCAAATGCTTCGCGGACCGACATATATAACACTTGAGTCTGCTACTTCTTCCCTGTGACTTTGACCACGTACTACCTTTACCCTGCTGCATATCACTTTGATCAGATTTTCTCCTCCTCACATACAACCCTTCACCACCATCCCCTTTGCTTCCGTCATCTTCTGAAGTTCCCTAGAATGAAGTGTCGCGACCACGTCTTCTAGCTTCATAATATCCCGACCATATAGCAAAGTATCCACGAAATTATCGTAAGACGATGGTAAAGATGTGAGTAATGATAATGCCTGATCCTCATCCGATATAGCAGTATCTATAGCCGCTAAGTCACCTACCAGCTTGTGAAACTCATCAATATGTTCAGATTGACTCTTACCCGGATGCAAGTGAAAAGTATATATAACTTCTTTTTCAAGTACAAACGATTAGCTAAAGACTTTGTCATGTATAAAGTCTCTAACTTTTTACAAATTCCTCCTGCAGTCGTCTCCTTGGTGATCTCCGTTAGGACCTGATCACCCAAACACAAGATCAATGTGCTGTAAGCCTTCTTCTGAATGACATTATCGTATGCTACTATTGTAGATGCAGGTAACTCCTCCAATGCTGCAGCTAATCCGTGTTGTTCCAGCAAAGCCTTCATCCTTACCTGCATAACACGAAGTCATTCGTCCCATCAAATTTCTCGATGTTAAACTTGGTCCCCATCATCTTAATCCAATCCCTTTATTTATTCTGATAACCTTGTAATATAGACCTCACAAAACCGAATTAAACAAAGTACCCGTGTGCCTTTGAAAACGCCCTTGTCGACTTTATATGCTAAACCCATAACTTGTAATCCAAGCTACCAAGCAACACGACAAGAAATTGTTGATATTTAAACAACCTTTGTCGAATATAACCTTCAACAAATTAAGCTTCAAATGCATGTTTCATGAAAGACCATCACGTGCATGTTCAAGAAAGAAAGAAATATAAGTCTTTCTTTGTCCTTTGTGTCGTATTCCTGCTTTTGAAAATAACCCTCCAAAAACGAAAAAGATAACTTCCTGGTTCAAAACCGAAAAATCTTCTCCTTGTCGATATATATTAACCTGCAAACCGATTATTGTTAACCCAAAAATCTTGCTACACCTCGACAATCTTGAAGCTTTGAGAACCTGAAACCTCGAGAACCCTTGCTGCCGAACGATCGACCAACAAGAAAACCCTTTACGAGATCGACCTCGTTGCTTGAACCTTGATTTTTGAAACCAAAAAACAAGAACCCTGATTGTGTTCTTTGTCGAAAAACCCGACAAACCCAAACACGCGAGCAACCTATCGATCTTCTAAACCGAAAATCAACAAACCCTTTAAGCTTTCTTTAAACCGTGTCGATATCGTCGACAACTCGAAAACTCAAGAAAGACCCTTGTTGCTCGAACGAACACCAAGACCTGCTGTACACAACCGTAACAGCAGAACCACTTTTGTCGTGAACCCGGTGGTGCAATTAACAAGCAAAACCTTCAACGCCTTATGAAGCTCTAGAACCCGAAACTTCACAGTACCTTGCGTTGAATCCGATTTGAACAAAACCTTCAAACCTAAAACACCTTCTACTTGTTGAGATCTTGAACGCCAAAACCCAGTAGTTCAAAGTGGAACCTTGCTGTCAAAACCAATCAGCAAGAACTATCAACACAGTCGACCTAGCTTCCCAAAATTCGAACGAAGCTCTGATACCACTTGTTAGTTTAAACGACTAACAATCCGGAAGCTAGAATGCGGAACTTGAGCTATGTAGAAAAGCGATACACACACACCCTTGTACACGACAGAAAGTAAACAGTTACACGTATGCTCCCAAACGATTTATATATTGAGAACGAAGAAAAGAATGCGATACAATGACCCCTCCCCCCTCACCTCTTTATTGTAGAGATGAGGGGGGAAGAAAACCAACTCTAATAGAGTTGAAGTTTGTTGCTACAAAGGAGAAAACAAGACGCACGAATTCCCTTTTAACTTAACAAGTTGTCCATGCCATATATATAGCATGGGAACCGACTTGCACATTCCTATTTGACTACAATAAGAATTAAAGTTTCACAAAGACCCCTAGACTATCTAACTATCATCACTAATATCTAACATCTTTAGTTTAAAAGTTAGTGTAATGTTTTTTTTTATGAATGAAAGTTATCTTTTTACTTACCTGTTTGTTTTTACTTTCTGCTTATTGGTCAAATAAGCACTTTTGTGCTTATTAGCTTATTGTCATTTACCATTTGTTCTAAAGTTCCATTTTTAACTATTTAGTAAGTTTTGCAAACAAAAATTTCTAGTCTCAGTTCACAAATTGGATTTACAAAACATTTCACCTCATATAGGGGTGTTTGGTTTAGGTCAAAAACCTGAGTCAAAACCCATTTTTAACCGTTTGACTTGCAAAGTCAAACTCATTTTTAGCCCTTTAGTTAGTTTTCACAAAGTACATTTTGTTTTGATAAAAGTTTACAAGATTTGATAACAAAAAAAAGTCTTTTGCTTTCTGTCCTGCTCACGTAAAACAGCAGCTGTAGCTGCTGTTTGATAGCTTCTCCACGGCTTATTTTTGGTCCAAACTTTTTCCAAATCACTTTTCTTGCAACCTCACATACCCATCTTTATATTTCAGTAGTTTGTTTGCACTTAGGTTAGCTTTATTTAGCTTAAAATTGCACTCAAAATCTGTCCAAACCCATTTTAAGTCACTGTTTCAGCAGCCTATCTGCAGCCCCATTTCCAGCTTATTTTTTTGCTTCTTAGTCAATCCCTTTAGCTTATTTAGGTTTACTTTAGTGCTTATTAGTTCCTTAGGTATAGTTAGTATACCCTTTTGCTTATTAATACTTATTGGATCAACTTTGGCATGCTCATTTTTTTAACTTAGGACTCCCCTAAAACTGCTTATGCTTCCCTTTTAGTTGCTTATTTCCTGTGACCTTTAGCTTATGAATGTTCCTAGAATATTTGCTTAACCCAATTGCTTTTCAAAACTACTTATCTTGATGCCTGTTATGCTTGAAAATCTGCTAAGGGGTGTTTGTTTTTGCTTCTCTGTTACAGCTGTTGGAATAAGCAGTCTCCAACCGCTTATTTCCAAGGTTTGGTAAAAGGTGTTTTTACAAAAAGTGCTTATTTTGGTCCTATAATTAAGTTGCAAAAAGAAAAAGTTGAAAAAAATAAGTTTGCAAAAAGTGAAGGAGCCCAGATTCGAACCTGGGACCTTTAGCTCACAGACACAACACAACACCTCAAATCCATCTGCCCTTGGGTCTTTGATCGTTAGAATCTTGCACTACTTAATATTTAAGTACCAATTATCAGTTTTAGTATTAGTAGCTTAATTAGCTTTTTAGTAGCTTATTTGGTAAAGTAGTACCCAACTTTTTTATTTTTCTTAAAACCAGTATTGTCCAAAGTATTTTTAGTGAAATTTTCAGATTTTTCCAAAATTATTTAGTATTTTTTATAATTAAATTAGATTAAATTAGTTTTTAATTCGTAATAAATAAAATAAAAGTCGAAAAAATACCCGGCTTTTTCCTAAAATTATTTTTAGTCGTTTAGAATGTAGGAAAATTGGTTTTACACCCGTAGCCTTTAAATTGCAAAAGTTTTACGTTTTAGGCTCGGTGTGTTCCCGGTTTTTAGCGTTTTTGCATCTTGACACCCTAGGATGTAATTTAGCGTTGTTTTATTGTTTCTTAGGCTTAGTCATAGTTTATTTAGTGTTTTCTTAGTTTTACATGCTTTATTTTCATTTTCGTTCTCTATTTTGTAGAATACGTAATCACAATTCCAAAAATTTGTTAAACTAATTCAAGTCCAAATCGCGAAACTCAACGATCCCGTCAATTTCACACCTCGTTGGGACACGACCCGGGGAAATCACTTTCCCGGTATCACTTTTATCACACCCGTGAGATTTGATACGTTGACCTTTTTCCTAAAGGGTTGACTTGTCGGATTTTACGGTTATTTTGATATACGTTGATATTGTGTTTTTCACCACTCACTTCACAACGAATCAGATGTGATGTACGAATGGATATATCTAATCAAAATATCACAAAAGGGGATTTATGTACCAAAAATCTAGAACCTTTTATGAAATATGCGTTTTGATATTGTTTGTGGTGTGGCCGCTCTATAGAGGATCTTCGTATCTTATTGCATCGTCACTTAATAAATGTACCGGATTTAATTGTATTAGATATAACATTCTGCTGAGCACATATTCGTATTTATTAGAATTGTACTAAATCACGAGTAAAGAGTATGTCTAATACGGTAATACCTTGTACTGTTTTATTAGTGAAAACCAAAAGAACCTTATATCCCACATAGGTTAAAGAGAGGAAATGATTCTACATTATATACCAAAGTGTATGCACAACACCTGTTTTAGAATGAGTATGAAGCTTCCATGTATGTTCTTTCCAAATGGTAATGTTAAACATTTGAAATGGATGTATATGTAAAATTGATATGAATCCTAATATTTTTGGAAATGTGTTTAATTGTTGCATTCACCAATTTATATATTAGGGTGATACAATTGTTTGAAACAAAATCTAAATGGTTGCTAAGTGTTGTGGTGGAATGTGCAAATTATAAATGTATCAAGTAAGGGAACATAATTGATCTCACCTATGTTTTTTTCTTTGCAAAGATTAAATTGCATTAACATCCGTGGATTCTCGAACAATACCTTACCTATCTTACTCTTCTGCTCTCTACTCTCATGAAATAGTCGTTTTCATATTGTTTAAAACATCGAATCCGCGTTGTGGGTGATAGAGTACACCATGGAGGATTTTTGTATCTAATTGCATCTCGTCACATAGAAATTACACCAGAACTTAGTATCAATTTTCAAACCAGATTTGGAAGATAAACGATTTATAGTGAAGATCAGGGCCGTCTTTGAAGATGGGCAACCGCTCAGGGCCTCAAAATTTGTCCCTTTAACAATTATATGTATGTGTACATATATTTTTCACGAATAAAAAAATTTAAATGAGAAAAAATATCTTAAATGAGTAATATGTCGAATCTTTAGATAACTAATTTATTATATCTTATAAGCTGTGACACTTTATATATAGCATTCCTATGCGAAAGACCTCATTATATAATTTCCTTCAGAGCCCTCAAAAATTTCAAAATTTCAGGGATGGCCCTGATACACGGTATTGGTCAGAATGCTACAAATGTTACACCTAAAACCATTTTTAAGGTTTTCTATTACAAGAAAGACTTTAGATAAGTTTGACTATGACTAAATGTGTTTGACTAGTCGATAAATGATGTTTTGTATAAGTGTAGAAAATAGTGCAAAGTTGTACCAGCCTTTATACGCCCCATCTTTTATTGGGGATACGACGTATCTATCGATGAAAGTGATACGGATGTAAGGATACAATGTATCGGCCTAAGTGGACATGAATGACTAAATTACCCTTTTTGATGAGTCATCGCTTATCTTATTATAACCCAGTTTCTACACATTTATGGAAAAGAGGTGTGTGTTTCCTGAGCTCGAGCTAAGAGAGAAAGAAAGGTAAGAATATGGAGTTTGAAAAGATCTTGTGATGGTTTAAAGATGGTAATTCAATAGAACGATCCTTAGCATGATTATGGCAAGATGCAAGTGAGGAGAATAATGATGATGATGATGATGATGATGATGATGGTCAAAGTAGATTTAGAAGGTCAACAATTTATAATGAACACAAACTCGGTCAATGACGGAATTAGGGTGTCCCGCAGTGTCATGGGAGCTGAGATTGATAAAATTATGCTCCGTAATGTTAGTTTTTCTTGAAAAACCTCAACTTTGTCTAAATGCGCTTGGTTCTAAAACGTAAAAAAAAACAAAAGAAAGCGTAAAAAAGAGACAAAAACGTAAAAAACGTCGAAAACGTAAAAAAACCGGACGAAACGTATAAAAACTTATAAAATGTGACAAAAAAGTATAAAAATGGATATTAAGAAAGAGATGTAGGGTTTGTGAAAGAAGATGTAAGAAGTGAAAAATAATGTCTGAATTTTAGAAGAGGAAAGAAGCGAAAAGAACCACTTATGTCTGAAAAAACAAACATAAAACCTTTGCCCTTCTGCAGACAAAAGAAGTGAAAAGAGGGAAAAAATGCTTATTGGGATAAAACAAACGACACCTTAATATAACACAATAACAATTCACTTAACCAAACAAACACTTGATATAACGCATAATCATCATATCTACACACACAAACACCTTCACTATATGTAAACACGTACAATAAAGATAACGAAAAAACAATGGAATTAACTGTTTACGACTATAATGTCGTTAACAAAACGATATTTGTTTCAACACTTAATCTATACATGCACAAACTGTTCATATATGTGTTATATATACATTTACACACTCGTTGTGTGCAGACACGAAAACTGTACAGACGATTATAACGTCAATCATCAATCATCAACTAGTATATTCCATTAACCGTAAAAAAGATAACGGAAACACAACGGTAACCGTTAACGAGTATATAATAATGGATTTTATTCAACATGAAAACGAAAAAGAGAATGATTTTATTCGTATCAATATAAAGGCAATGAATTTGTGGAGTACTGGCCTTAGAGGACGTTCGCATATGATTGCATGGTCCCTAAAAAATTATTGTTTTTTTTTTGTTGAAAACCAAAAGAACTTTCAATCCCACATAGGTTAAAGAGGAGAAATGATTCTACAATATATACCAAAGTGTATACTCATTATACATGTTAGGTTTAGTATGATGCTTTCGCAGATGTCATTCTTTGTGTTAACTTAAACACAACGGAAGAGTGCATGTGCAAACATGATATAAAGTCTTGACTGTGTTTAGTTGGCATTACCTTGAAAAAACATGTGCAGTTGTTATATGAAGAATCTCGTCTATATATATATTCTTATAAGGAGAAATAACATGAGTTGTTATTTAACGCAGATAGTTAAAAAAAAATTTTTTTGGATATCCTTACTTAGTTGAGAAACAATATGAGTTATTTGTATACGTATAATATTATGTATTCATTTATATGTGCTAATAATAGTATTTATAAATAACAATAAATTATTGCGTACTTATTTCTTTTTTTAAATATAAAGTATATTTGGTTTACAGTGCAGAGGTATTTATTAAGTTTATAAAGTTATATAAAACAGGAAAATACATAAGTCTATGTAATATATATAAACTTTAACAACTAAAGTTTTATTAACTTTACCCTCCTTTTTAAGTTGTTTTTTACAAAACTAACACATGTATAGATTTTATAAACCAGACGAAAATTAAAAAGTTTGACCAAATTGAGCTTCAATTATTTTGACTTTTATTGATTAATAGGAATGCTCAGTCTCATGTACGTAGATTGATGCACTCCCAATGATTCAATTGCAATCCTCAACTTCTTTTTTCTATTTGTGGAGTTCTTATTATATAAGAGATGTTACTAATGAAGTGTCAATAACTTATTTGCGTTCGGGTTAGTATGACACTTTTAGGTATATTATTAATAAGTTATGAAATTATGTTATTATATTATGTATTTATGTTGAGTGATACAGTATTCCATAGGGGATTTTCGAATTTGATTGCATGGTCACTTCATAATTATACTGTAACTTAGAATCCATTATCAGAGTAGATTCAAAAGACAAATGATTTATATATAATGACTTCATGAGCACATATTTGGTATCAATTAGAATAGCACAAATGCATGAGTGAAGAGAAAGTCTAGGTAACTTACTAGTATTGCTTTTTTTTATTGAAAATATAGAAAACTTTCTATCCTAGATAGGTTAAAGAGTAGAATCACAACACCCGTTGATGTAGGCTAAATAAAGATAACACAAATTGATCCTGTTGATTCACACGAATGCCAGGAACAACTCTTCTAATAATTGTTGATTCACAGAATATCGATTACTAGGATAATTCTTAGCAAAACGCTGCCAAAAATAGACTTTTCATATTTCTTGGAATTGATTATTCCACATTACAAAGGAACTCTTAAATAAGACTACAAAACATAAACGGGCCGTAAAAGAAAAACGGGCCGAAAGTTATTGCATAAACAAAGTCCAAAAAAGACCCGAAAAAACAATAAAATGCGAATAACTCATAAAATAGAGTGTTTCGGGGCTCGAAAGTTCCGGAAACCGACAAAGTCTGTTTTCCACCACGTGCTCCTCGTTCCAAGCTTTGATTTGACAGGTCATTCGCCTAAAAAGGAACCACGTAGCCCAAGTTATGCCCATTTCAGTGAGGCCCTTTTCGTCACGCGATCTTGGGCCTCCAGAAACATAATAGCCTGTTTATCAACACTTGGGCCCACATCACCCGTGTTAGAATCAATATGAAGCTTCTCTATACATTTGTGTCTACACTTAATAGAAAATGTAGTGATTAAACGGTGGGTAAACGTGTTACGAAGTTCACAAATTATGTTGTATCAAGTAACGGAACATGTGACCTCGCCTATGTTTCTTTCTTTGCTAAGATCAAATTGCATTCATATCGGCTGATCCTCGAATAATGTCTTACTTATGTTTCTCTTTCATTCTCCTACTCTCATGAAAGAGTATCTAGAACAATGAATTTGTGTGGTGTGTGATAGAGTACTCTATGGAGGATTTATGTATCTAATTGCATCGTCACTCAAAAATTACATCGTAACTTAGATTCAGTTATCAGAGTTGATTTAGAAGATAAAGGATTTATAGTGAACACAAACTAACGGAAATAAGGGGTCCCGCAGAGTCAAGGCGCACCATTGAAATTTTAATCCGTAGTGTTAATTTTTCTATAAAAAAAAACACGATTTTATCTAAATGCACCGGCCCAAAAAACTTGTGTCTACTATTATGTTTTATATATCTTCTGCATCCGGTCTCTTTTAGTCCTGGTTTTGTCCCTAAACTCGCTGTTGGTTATAACATAACAAATGCATGAGTCAAGGGCATTGCTAGCTACTTTATTGTTTTAGTGATGAAAACAACGTTGACTTCCCATCGTTTCAATATAAAACGAGTTGTACTAACTAAACGATTAAACAAACTATTTTCCTTGTTCGGCATATAAGAAAAGAGCGAGCATTATTTCGACTAACTCTACAGAGACTAATCTACGGTATTCTCGTAACCATTTTGGAACCCGGCTCTTAACAACAAAAGCATGTTTGTAGAGTCAAGAGATCAGGCGAGCAAAAGTTTATCAACTTATCGTATTAATCTAGAGTCACATAAAAACGTAATAAATTCATATCCAGAATTCCAAATACCCACTAGAAAACATTAGAGAATACACCTATTAAAAGTATCTTGACGCGTGTAAAAAATATTAGTTTCAAGGGGTGTTTAGGATTAGTTTAGCCAAATTGCTTATCTGATTATCACACATTTGGTATTTATTAGAATACTACAAATTTATGCGTAGAGAGTAGGTCTAGCCGCTGAGGTACCTTATTATTTGTTAAATTTTGGGTATTAATCTGTGGCAAACATGTCATTCTATCAATTGCTAATGGTTTTCAAGTTATGTTCAGTGCATGCTTATTACAGGGGTTAATCATGGTCAAAGCATAAATGGTTTAAAGTTCCATGACGTTCATTTCTGCTGAAGCTTTTCTCATTTCTGCTGATGAGTCATTTATAGCCGTTAGAGGGGTCTTTGTGTATCTTTATCTCCTATTTAATAAGTCCCTTAATCTAGGGTTAGAAACAACTGAGTGTGCAGTCATTGTCTCACATTCTCTTCTTTCTGATCATTACATTGATCTTGCCTCTTCTTTGTATTTGTATGGTTATTGTCTCATTGACATTAATCTAATCTTGTAACACTTTGGATACTATTGTTGATTTAATCTAAGCCGACTATTGAGGCTTAGGTTTGAATAAAAGTTTACTTGTTTATCTATTGTTGCTGATACTTTCGTACATGGTATTAGAGCATCAGGCTCATAATCATTATTGATTTACCATCCAAGGGTTTCTTCATAGAAACTTGGGGACATCTCTTCAGTAACAAATTGATGGTTTGGGGTTATTGCTATTGGCATAATCACTGGTTATTTCCTATTGTGATTTGTTCTTTCCGCTGCATATTGCTCTGTAAGTCTAAGTCTAATCTCTTCTTCAAACAAACAGTATTTAAGTCTTTGTGGGTGCAAACGTGTAAACTAACATCTTGATCTGCCACCTCTGAGTGGTATGAATACCTGCTCTGGTTTACCCCAGTTCACAGGCTTGGTGCTTGTTGTTTCTTAATTACAAAGTCTTATATATTTCTTTATCTGTCTATCTGCTCTTGTTGTTATCTCTGTCTGTGTTATTTGTTTGTCTTATTGTTTGCATTATGGCTGTTGGTGATGATAATACTGGTGGTGGTGGTGGTTCTTCCACTGAGAAAAGCTTATCCTTTGGTGATGCTTTGTATTTACACCCCAATAACACCAATGGTACTCCCATTATTTCTATCAAACTTACTGGAACTGAAAATTATAAAATATGGAATATGGCCATGACCTTTGCCTTAAGGAATCATAATACGTTAGGGTTTATTGATGGTACTTGCATAAGAGATGACTCAAACCCTGGTCTTGCCAATCAATGGGATACTTGTAACTCTGTTGTGGTTACCTGGATTCTTAACTCTCTCAGTCCTGAACTATTTACTGGTGCTATCTATGCTAAAACTGCTTATGAAATGTGGAATGATCTTAAAGATACTTATGATAAGGTTGATGGTTCAGCTATTTTTAATTTGCATAAAAATATAAACTCTCTTAGTCAAAATGGGTCTTCTCTTGCTGATTATTACAACAACCTCA
This sequence comes from Chrysanthemum seticuspe, assembly GCA_019973895.1. Classification (NCBI taxonomy): domain Eukaryota; kingdom Viridiplantae; phylum Streptophyta; class Magnoliopsida; order Asterales; family Asteraceae; genus Chrysanthemum; species Chrysanthemum seticuspe. Next base: position 332,954,226 of record BPTQ01000006.1, on the reverse strand, counting down.
ACTCTTTATGGAAACAAATTGATTGTATGATTAGCTTGCCTCCCTGCACTTGTGAGGCTGCAAAACATTTTGAAAAACACAATCAGCTAATAAAATTAAGGCAATTCTTATGGGTCTTGATGACACTTATGTTCCTATCAGAAGTAACATTCTAACCAGAGATCCATTGCGTAATGTCAAAACTGCTTTCTCTGTTGTCTCTGGAGAAGAATCTCATAGAAATGTGTCATCTGGGAATAACTCTGCTAAACCCAATGCCACTGCTTTTGCTGCAAAAACCTTTGATAGTGGAAAATTTTTTGATAAAAAAGGATCAATCAACAACAATTTCAACAAAGGGTCTGGTTTTAATGCTGGTAACAGCTCTAATAACAGAGGACCAAACATGAATCTCAAATGTACTAACTGCAAAAAACCTGGTCACACTGTTGATAGATGTTATGATCTTGTTGGTTATCCTGCTGGATATGTTAAAAAGAACTTTAATACTAAACCTTTCAGCAGTAACAATGTTTCCGCTGATACTAATCATATCACTGATAATAGAGATAGCAATTCTCCTGTCTCTTTGTCTAATGAACAGCTCTCCAGACTTATGAGTCTTCTTAATGACAACAATGTGCCTTCTGCTAATGCCAACATGGCATGTAAATTTTTTTCAGGAACCTTCTTTAATGGCAGTGTCAAATTTAACATAAACTTCAACAAATTTTTTATCAACAACACAAAAACCTTATCTGGAAACATCAGTCTTGGTTGGATTGTTGACTCTGGGGTAAATCAGCACATGACTGTTTCTGCCAAATTTCTAATTAATGTTGTTGACATTTCAAATCTTGGTCTAACTGTTGGACATCCCAATGTCACTCAGGCCCTAATTACTAAAATTGGTGACTTAAAGGACAATAATGACCTAACTCTTTTTGATGTTCTGGTTGTTCTTGAGTACAATGTCAGTCTGCTGTCTGTTCATAAGATTGCTAGAGACAATAAGATGTTTGTTGGGTTTAATGAATCTAATTGCTATATACAGGATTTACATCAAAAAAGGATTGTGGGGATTGGTAAACAATGCAATGGGTTATATATGTTTGATATTGATTCTACATGTAAGATTACTTCTAATAACTGCATTTCTGTTTGTCATGTTTCTAGAAATCTATGGCATCAAAGACTTGGTCATCCCTCTGACCAAGTCCTACATATACTTAAATCCACTCTTAAACTTGATAGTTCATCTGAATCTGACCATCTTTGTGATACTTGCAACAAAGCTAAACAAACCAGGGAACCATTCCCTCTAAGTGAACATAAATCAACTAAAATTGGTCAACTTGTTCATCTTGATGTATGGGGACCATATAAAGTCACTAGAAGAGATGGTTACAAATATTTTTTAACTATTGTTGATGACTATTCTAAAGCAGTGTGGGTTTATATGCTTAAGGGAAAAGATGATGTTTATGTTACCATTGTTAACTTTACTCATATGCTATCAAATCAATTTGAACACAATGTTAAGATTTTCAGAAGTGATAATGGGACAGAATTTGTCAATAATAAACTTCAACACTTCTTTTATAAAAAAGGAATTTTACATCAAACCTCTTGTGTTTATACACCACAACAAAATGGTATTGCAGAAAGAAAACATAGGCATCTCCTTAATGTGGCTAGATCTCTTATGTTTCAGGGGGAATTACCTCTATATCTTTGGCCTGAATGTGTTCTAACTGCTGCCTATGTCATAAACAGGTTACCTTTTTCAGTTCTGTCTGGCAAGTCCCCCTTCTCCCTTGTGTATGGGCATGACCCTTCACTCTCTCTCCTTAGAGTCTTTGGCTGCTTATGCTACGCCACCATTCTCAACATCTCTGATAAATTTGGTAGTAGATTTGAGAAAAGTGTCTTTATTGGTTATTCAAATGAGAAAAAAGGTTATAAACTTTTGAGCTTAGAAACAAAAAATATCTTTTATTCCAGAGATGTCAAATTTTATTAAACTGTTTTTCCCTTCAAAATGAAAAATACTTTGTCAAAACCTTTTGTTGAAACTTATGTGCCTAAAGATTTAAATCACAAAAATTTCTTTGACTCACAAATAAGTCTCAATGATGAAGGGAGAGTGACATCCTATGATGATGGCACAGTGTTGAGTCATCCTACTAGGGATGATGAACCTGTTGCAACGTCTATAGATGATAATACACACCCTGAGGGCACCATATCACATGAATCACATCCTGCTGATGCATCTTCTGATTCTGCTGATACATCATTTGATTTAAATCAGAACTCTAAACAAGAAGGAGGCTTGCCAGCCACTACTGCTAGAAGGTCAACCAGAGTTTCTAAGTTGCCCAATAATCTTAATGACTTTATTGTAGAAGGGAAAGTCAAATATGGTGTTGAAAAGGTTGTTAATTACTCTAACCTTAACAAAGATAATTACTGCTTTGCTTCTAGTCTTAATAAAAGTATTGAACCTACCTGTTATGAAGAAGCTATCCTTGATAGTAATTGGGTTGATGCTATGAACTCTGAAATTGAGGCCTTAAATGAAAATCATGCTTGGGATATAACTGATCTCCCACCTAATAGAACTCCCATTGGTTACAAATGGATCTTTAAAATCAAATATAAAGCCAATGGTGAAGTTGATAGATACAAGGCTAGATTAGTTGCTAAAGGTTACAACCAAAGGGAAGGAATAGACTATGATGAAACTTTTACCCATGTTGTGAAAATGTCTACTGTTAGATGTCTTATTGCCTTAGCTGTGAAAAACAAATGGCCTCTTTTCCAACTTGATGTTAACAATGCTTTTTTGTACGGAGACCTTGATGAGGATGTCTATATGACCATCCCCAAGGGGTTCTGTAATGAGAATAATAAGAATAAAGTTTGTAAACTTGTCAAGTCTCTATATGGCCTCAAACAAGCTCCCAGGAAATGGAATGAAAAACTTGTTAGTGTTTTAAAGGAAAATAACTTTGTTCAATCTGTCAATGATCATTCTTTGTTCACCAAAACAGAGAATAACAAGTTTATTGCTCTGCTTGTTTATGTGGATGATATTGTCCTTACTGGAAACTATATTGATGAGATAAACCTATTCAAAGAGTTTCTAAAATCAAAATTTCATATCAAAGACTTGGGAAACTTAAAATATTTCCTTGGCATTGAGGTTTTAAAAACTGGGAATGACATATGTCTCACCCAAAGAAAATACTATCTTGAACTCCTCAAAGAATTTGGTCTTCTTGGGTGCAAACCTGTGTCCACTCCTATGGAACCCAATTCTGTTCTACCATACATTCCCACTGCTGATGATCCCTTACTTGTCAACATCACTGGTTATCAGAAGTTACTTGGGAAACTTATCTATCTCACCCATACAAGACCTGACATCTCATACTCAGTTCATTGTCTGGCACAATATATGCATTCTCCCTTGAAATCTCATCTAGAATGTGCCCTCAATGTTCTGAGATATCTAAAAGGAGCTCCAAGAAAAGGTCTAAGGTACAATTTCAGCAACTTTGAAAATCATCTTGAAGGATATAGTGATGCGGACTGGGCTAAATGCAAGAAAACCAGGAAATCTGTCACAGGTTATTGTGTTTTCTTTAATGATTGTTTGATCTCATGGAAAAGTAAAAAACAAAACACTCTTTCAAAATCTTCCACAAAAGCAGAGTATAGATCTATGTCTACTGCTGCCTGTGAAATTATTTGGATTCAAAAAATCTTAAAAGATCTAAAAGTTGATATCAATCTCCCTGTTAATCTTTTTTGTGATAACAAATCTGCTTTAGAACTTGCTGTCAATCCTGTTTTCTATGAAAGATCAAAACACTTTGAAATTGATGTTCACTTCATCAGGGAAAAAATTGCAAGAGGTGTTATAAGTGCCAAAAAGATTGGCTCTTCAAACCAAACTGCAGACATACTTACTAAGAACCTCCCTGTTTATCAGCATAAATTCTTGTGTGAAAAATTGATATTGTTTGATATGTTTGCCCATCAGATTAAGGGGGAATGTTAAATTTTGGGGTATTAATCTGTGGCAAACATGTCATTCTATCAATTGCTAATGGTTTTCAAGTTATGTTCAGTGCAGGCTTATTACAAGGGTTAATCATGGTCAAAGCATTGTGGGAAACGGTGTACACTTTATTTATGAAAACAGATTACAATCATAATAAATAAATTAACAGTAAATTAAATAACAGACAGAATGGTGTAGAAGCAGAAGACAGACACTATAGACGTATAATAAACGAAAGCAGTAAAGACACTTGCACGAGGCTCGTATTGAATACGATTCCCTTAAAACAGATTCGCCGTCTGTTTCCCAGGGTACAACGTACGCAGCTGTTGTACAGCCGGACTAGACCACTTGCCTGAAAAATCATGAAATCCTGAGCGTTTCTGATCGAAAGATAGCTGGAACGTTACTGCAATGGAGCTGCGTTTCTGTCTGTGTTCTAAAACCGAATGAGATGTGTTTAATATATAGGCTAAACCTATCTTGGTCACCAAGAAAAGATATTCGCCTGTATATACACAGATACGCAAATCTGTTAATTATTAAACACGGTTTCGATATCTTCTATTTATTTAAAACCGATTCTGTCTAACTTGTTTACAACGTTTAAATCAGTTCCAAAAATAAATAGACACAAATATGGAAATAATGATACCGAAATCTACAGCAAAAAGATACGCAGGTATGCGAGATTTCGGAGCTGCATTTGTGTCCGCAGGTCGCATGAGTTCAGAAGCTTCGAACCCATTTTGGCCCAGAAATCCTGAAATCTGCACCCCCCCTGCGCGCGCGCACGTAGGTGTTGGAGTAAAACCAACAAATCATTTTGAAGGTTCATATCAAGATTTCTATATAAACACACTCCCACTTCCTTTTCTAGGCGATGTGGGATGTGTTTGTTTTCCCAAATTTGTGTTTCACGTGTCCCACTTTGAGACACGATATCTCATTCATATTAACTCTATTTTGGACATACTTTAGCTCATTGTGAAGCTCTCGTCGAGGAGAACGCAAAGCTATCAAGAAATATAAATATATATAACATATACATATATTAAATAATGTCCAAAATTTGCAAAAACTCATTTGCAAAACTATTTTTCCAACAATCCCCCACATGAATGGAAATCGGTCGAAAACACACAAAAGTTTCGGTGAAATTTCTGCGGTTAAGTCTTGCATAGGATAGGTAGGTGTAACCCTTTGAACCTTCCCTTGTGAGATGCACTTAGTCTCCTAGATCTGAGTAGACGCGATGTCCTTGAACTCATCATCCATTTACGTAGACGACATTACACTTCACACAAGACTCTCCCTGACACTGTCAAGTCCTCATAGTCGTGTTCGTTATGGTCATGAACACTAGCCTGGTTCTGCAAGAGCTCTTAGGAATTGCGCCCCCACATTTCCCTTCGAAGCGACCCCACTTCTCTCTCACATAGGTGATTTCATCTTGAATCATTAAAAACATATGTTTTGTGATTTCATCTTGAATCATTATGCTTTATGATTTCATCCTGAATCATTAAAGCCATATGTTTAACCTCTCAACAAGTCGCATTTGTTATAGGAATGGACTAGGAAAGTTACAATATTTAGTAACTCCCCCACATTGACGTGACTTCCCCCACATTTCTATGATTAGGTTGTCCTATTGAACCCAGATCTTGGGATCTCCAGTCAACTGGGTTAGGTTTTCCTTCATAGAAACTCATTCCTTCAAGGGCTTTAGTCCCATTCCTCTAGACGACTTACTTACTAACTCTCTGCTTAAGCCTTTCGTAAGCGGATCCGCGATGTTATCCTTTGACTTCACATAGTCAATTGAGATAACTCCTGTTGAGAGTAGTTGTCGTATCGAATTATGTCGACGACGGATATGTCTGGACTTTCCATTATACATTATGCTATGAGCTCTGCCAATTGCCGATTGACTATCACAATGTATACTAATGGCCGTTACCGGTTTAGGCCACCTTGGTATGTCCTCTACGAATTGACGTAGCCATTCCGCCTCTTGTCCGCATTTATCTAACGCGATAAATTCTGATTCCATCGTAGACTTAGCTATAACAGTTTGCTTAGAAGACTTCCAAGATATAGCTGCTCCTCCTAGTGTAAATACATATCCACTAGTCGATCTAGAATCCTTTATGTCAGATATCCAATTTACATCACTGTATCCCTCGATAACAGCTGGATATCGATCATAATGCAGTCCATAATCGCGACTGTATCTCAAATAGTGAAGTACCCTAGTCATAGCTGCCTAATGTGCATAGCTTGGGTTACTAGTATACCTACTTAGCCTGCTAACAGCATATGCTAAGTCAGGTCGGGTACCGGTCATTAAGTACATTAACATGCCAATAATTCATGAATACTCTAATTGGGCAACACCTAAGCCTCTATTTTTAGATAGATGCTTACTGGTGTCAATTGGAGTTCTAGCTAGGCCGGAATCCCCCGCATTATGAGTATTAAGAATTTTGTCCACATAATGTGCTTGACTTAACACAAGTCCATTCTGAGTTCGTATGATCTTTATTCCAAGGATCACATCAGCCAAACCCATATCCTTCATGTCAAACTTTGATTTCAACATGTCTTTTGTAGATTTGATCATCTTGTCGTTACTGCCAACGATAAGCATATCATCAACATATAAACACAAGATTACATATCCACTATTTGTGTCTTTGAAATAAACACATTTATCGCATTCATTAATTTTGAATCCACTCTCTAGCATGGCGTGGTCAAATTTTTGATGCCATTGTTTGGGAGCTTGCTTTAAGCCATATAATGACTTAACAAGCCTACAAACTTTGTTCTCTTGTCCAGGAGCCATGAAACCCTCAGGTTGGTTCATGTAGATTTCTTCTTCTAAATCTCCGTTTAGAAACGCCGTTTTCACATCCATTTGGTGAACTTCCAAATTTCTTAAAGCGGCAATAGCAAGTATCATCCTAATCGAGGTTATTCGCGTAACGGTCGAATATGTATCAAAGTAATCAAGACCTTCTCGTTGTCTAAATCCTTTGATTACCCATCTTGCTTTGTACTTGTCAATAGTGCCATCGGCTTTCATCTTCTTCTTGAAGATCCATTTATAGCCTAGTGGTTTACAACCAGGAGGTAAATCCACGAGCTCCCAAGTATGGTTTTGTAAAATAGAATCTATTTCACTTTTAATTGCTTCTTTCCATTGAGGTCCTTCTGAGGAAGTAACCGCTTCTCGGTATGAAGTAGGTTCATTTTCAACCATAAAAGAAACAAAATCGGGTCCAAACGATTTCTCGGTTCTTGCCCTTTTGCTTCTTCTAGGTTCAACCTCTTCTTCCTCAGTTTGATCTTGTCTCTCATCTTGGAGATCATTATCATCTCGTTGTCTCTTATCTTGGACAACTTCTTCATCTATTCTAGATGAACTTCCAGTTTCCTTCGTTAAACAAGGAAATATAGTTTCAAAGAATGAAGCATTCCTTGATTCCATTAAAGTACCCTTTTGTATATCCGGATTTTTCGAATCATGTACGATGAAGCGATAAGCACTGCTATTCTTAGCATATCCGATGAATATACAATCCACAGATTTAGGTCCAATCTTTTAGGCCTTGGGAGTCGGTATAGCTACCTTTGCTAGACACCCCCACACTCGTAAGTACTGATATGATGGTTTTCTTCCCATCCATAATTCATAAGGGGTCTCTTCTTTTTCCTTACGAGGTATCTTATTTAAAAGATAAGTAGCCGTTAGAATGGCTTCCCCCCACATGTCCTGGCTTAGACCAGAACTTATCAACATGGCATTAACCATTTCTTTCAAGGTACGGTTCTTCCTTTCGGAAATACCGTTCTGCTGAGGTGAATAGGGAGCAGTGAACTCGTGTCTAATTCCATGTTTTGCACACAGGTTAGCAAATGGAGACACATATTCACCTCCTCTATCACTTTGGACCACCTTGATTTTCTTACTAAGTTGATTCTCAACTTCGTTTTTGTATAGAACAAACTTGTCTATAGCTTCATCCTTAATTTTCAGTAAGTAAACATAGCAATACTTTGTACAATCATCAATAAACGTGATAAAGTACTTATTGCCACCTTTTGTGGGTAGTGATTTCAAATCACATATGTCAGTGTGTATCATATCAAGTGGTTCGGTTTTTCGTTCAACCGATTTGAAAGCAGCTCTTGTAAGTTTGGCTTCAACACAAGTTTCACATTTATATTTTGAGTCAATATGGAAATTAGGTATGCAATTAAATTTAATCAAACGTCGCATTGAATTAAAATTTACATGTCCAAGACGGCCATGCCACATATTAGAAGACTCAATCAAGTAAGCAGAAGAATTCATTTTATTGATATCTTTCTTAACAACCATTACATTGAGTTTAAACATACCATTCAGGGCATATCCCCTACCAACATACACTTGATTCTTAGAAAGAACAAACTTATCAGACTCAAAAACAAGACGAAAACCAAACTTGTTCAACAGCCAACCAGACACAAGATTCTTGCGAATCTCTGGAACATAAAAGACATTAGTCAACTTGAGCTCTTTCTCGAATGTCATCTTCAAGATTACATCTCCTTCGCCCTTGATTTCAGCAGTTGCAGAGTTGCCCATGTACAGCTTCTCTCCACTATCAACCGCTCTGAAAGAGTGAAACATACTCTTATCAGCACACACATGACGGGTAGCCCCAGTATCCACCCACCATTCCCTGTTGTTGGAGCCTACCAGGTTAACTTCAGAGATCATGGCAATGACATCAGACACCATAGCAATCATGTCCACATCTTCATTCACCATATTAGCCTGGCGTGGAGTCACCCGCTTCGGCATCTTACAATTAGCAGCACGGTGACCTGGCTGGTCACAATTGAAACACACCCCTTGGAACTTCTGTTTCACAATTGCAACTTTAGGAGCAAGGTAATCAGACTTCCCTTTGCCCTTCTTGTCATTCTTTCCTTTTCCTTTGCCTTTAACTTTGACATTGGACTTTGAAGATGACGAAACATGCTCAACCATATTTGCCTTTGCAGAATCAGGCGTATACGTGTTTTTCTGAGCCAGCTTGTTGTCCTGTTCAATACGAAGATGAACAACCAAGTCTTCAACACTCATCTCCTTTCGCTTATGCTTCAGGTAGTTCTTGAATTCTACCCAGCTTGGAGGTAACTTTTCAATAATAGCAGCAACTTGAAAAGTTTCACTCAAAGTCATTCCCTCAGCATGAATGTCTTGTAGCAAAACCTGCAGATCTTGAACCTAACTCATCACATTCTTTGAATCATCCATCTTGTAATCCAAAAAACGAGCTAACATGAATTTCTTTGTACCAGCATCCTCAGTTTTGTACTTGCGTTCCAATGACTCCCATAATTCTTTGGCAGTCTTGGTCTTGCAGTACACGTTGTCCAAAGAATCAACCAAACCATTCAGAACATAATTGTGACACAAAAAATCTGAATGTTTCCATGCTTCCAAGGCTTGAACAGCCTGTTGATTAGAGGATTGACCTTCTGCAGGAGGTTCCACATTAGGTGGGTTTTCTTTTAAGAACCGCGCAAGGTTCAAAGTAGTCAGATAGAAAAACATCTTCTGTTGCCACCTCTTGAAATTCTGCCCATTGAATTTCTCTGGTTTCTCAGCATGATTAGCAACCGTGTTGGTAACTGGCGCACCAGTTATGTTCACAGGAGTACTCACAGGAGGGGTATTGGTGTTTGTCATCCTGAAAAAATCAAACACAAACTGTTTTAAATGGTATCTACTTGTACCAGATCTGATTCAACAAAACTCTAGCTTGGTTTTGATGGATCGAGTAAATCAGTTTAATAGAAACTCTATCTTGATTTCGTTAAAACTGATAATAAAAACTGCTTAAAAAAAAGGTTATAGATCTGTTAATCCAAATCTGTATGTTAAAACTGTTTAAAAGAAACTGATATCCAAAGAAACTCAACAAGGTTTCGACAGAAACAGTTATAAAATTCAGTTAATAATTAATCCGATTTCTTAACAAAGTGTAATAAATTCGGTTAAACCGAATCTGTTTTAAGACTGTGGGAAACGGTGTACACTTTATTTATGAAAACAGATTACAATCATAATAAATAAATTAACAGTAAATTAAATAACAGACAGAATGGTGTAGAAGCAGACAGACACTATAGACGTATAATAAACGAAAGCAGTAAAGACACTTGCACGAGGCTCGTATTGAATACGATTCCCTTAAAACAGATTCGCCGTCTGTTTCTCAGGGTACAACGTACGCAGCTGTTGTACAGCCGGACTAGACCACTTGCCTGAAAAATCACGGAATCCAGAGCGTTTCTGATCGAAAGATAGCTGGAACGTTACTGCAATGGAGCTGCATTTCTGTCTGTGTTCTAAAACCGAATGAGATGTGTTTAATATATAGGCTAAACCTATCTTGGTCACCAAGAAAAGATATTCGCCTGTATATACACAGATACGCAAATCTGTTAATTATTAAACACGGTTTCGATATCTTCTATTTATTTAAAACCGATTCTGTCTAACTTGTTTACAAAGTTTAAATCAGTTCCAAAAATAAATAGACACAAATCTGAAAATAATGATACCGAAATCTGCAGCAAAAAGATACGCAGGTATGCGAGATTACGGAGCTGCATTCGTGTCCGCAGGTCGCATGAGTTCAGAAGCTTCGAACCCATTTTGGCCCAGAAATCCTGAAATCTGCACCCCCCCTGCGCGCGCGCACGTAGGTGTTGGAGTAAAACCAACAAATCATTTTGAAGGTTCATATCAAGATTTCTATATAAACACACTCCCACTTCCTTTTCTAGGCGATGTGGGATGTGTTTGTTTTCCCAAATTTGTGTTTCACGTGTCCCACTTTGAGACACGATATCTCATTCATATTAACTCCATTTTGGACATACTTTAGCTCGTTGCGAAGCTCTCGTCGAGGAGAACGCAAAGCTATCAAGAAATATAAATATATATAACATATACATATATTAAATAATGTCCAAAATTTGCAAAAACTCATTTGCAAAACTATTTTTCCAACAAGCATAAATGGTTTAAAGTTCCAAGACGTTCATTTCTGTTGAAGCTTTTCTCATTTCTGCTGATGAGTCATTTATAGCCGTTAGAGGGGTCTTTGTGTATCTTTATCTCCTATTTAATAAGTCCCTTAATCTAGGGTTAGAAACAACTGAGTGTGCAGTCATTGTCTCACATTCTCTTCTTTCTGATCATTACATTGATCTTGTCTCTTCTTTGTATTTGTATGGTTATTGTCTCATTGACATTAATCTAATCTTGTAACACTTTGGATACTATTGTTGATTTAATCTAAGCCGACTATTGAGGCTTAGGTTTCAATAAAAGTTTACTTGTTTATCTATTGTTGCTGATACTTTCGTACATTATTGTTTTTGTGGTGAAAACCAAGAGGATTTTTTATCCCACATAGGTTAAAGAAAAGATATGATTCTACATTATATACCAAAGTGTATGCACAACACTCTTGTAAGAATCAGTATAAAGGTTTCTTGTACATGTGTTTCTGCGTTAATTGCAACGTCGTCAATGCACGTAACAGGAAACTTGATATGAAGTCTTAATATTTTTGGAAATGCATTTAGATGTTGCATTCACCGTTGCTAAGTGTTAAGGTGGACTATGCAAATAATGAACGGACCAAGTAATGAAACATCTGATCTCACATACGCCTTTTTTTTTCTATGCTAAGATTAATTGCAATGTCATCGGTTGATAGAAGTATTGCCACGTAGTGTAGTGTCACGGAATTGTTATGATTTTTTACTATGTTAGTCGACCATAGAGGTTTTGTAGCCTAAATCTAGAATTGTTCATTAAAGAGAGGACATAATTTGTTCTACATCGCAAATGTTGAGCAAGCACATTAACTTATCATTTAATGATAATAGGATATGACAGGACCTGTTCAGATGGCTACTTATTTAGCACAACCGAAACTAATCTCTTCATATCTAATCATCTATACAAGTTAGCTTTATTGATCTTCTTGATCCTTAAGCAGACATGTAAAACGGCTTTGCATACTCGAAATGACAATCAATGTGCTAATTTTACGTTCACATACATAATTAGATGAGAAACCACTGTGTAAAACTCTTTATTTGGATGCTTGTTTAGCGTCTTGCTTTGATCCCGAGAACATGGTGGCGCCAACAACAGCAGCACCTAGCTTTAGCAGCTGCTGCTATCTTAGCAAAGGCGGCTATACCTCCAACTAGTAGAGCTCGGCCTTAAGGCGACTGTTGATTTTACACTCATATCTTATGTAGCCTACAATATACTAATACTAGTTCAGATGCGAAATTGAAATGTTCTGATAAATTGCTATTGTGATCAAGTCTCACTGGAAGGTGATTTTCTACAACATGTTGTAGAAAACACAATCAAAGTTACAACCAAACTTTTCTTATCAAGCATTCTGAGGGTAATTTAGAAAAGTATAAAAGGTTTGCTGAGTAAACACTCAAAATATAGATAAATATAGAAAATAACAATCATGGTTTTCCAAAATGTAAATTTGAGATGGGTTTTGTCTTCAGAAACCGATTCAATGCAGGGAGGTGGAACGGACACTGAATTTGTGGTTGCGGTTTAAGAAAGATTTGGATGTTGGATTCAGCTAGAGGTGAAGTGAGTCTTGTTGGAATTATATATCAAGACATTCAAATAAATAATCACAAAACATCAAAGTAATATTGCGGAAGCGTTTAAGGATGTATTAACGAATAATTAATTAACATAAAGAATATGCGTACCTTTGTTGATTCTAGCCGAACAAGAATCAAATCCACAAACTAGCAACGGATGAACCCTAATTTGATTTAGTTAGGATTATATGAATTACCCCTTACCGTTTTGTAATTCAATCCAAGATAATAACAATAGTGTGTTATTACTATGTTCTTGTACACACGTACTAAACCGAATTAAAGTAATGCTAGTTTTTATAAAACAAATAACTTGGTTTTGTGGAAAAGACTTGGATCGACACACAAGGTGTAAGCCGATCGGTTTGGAGAGCAAAACACACACAAAACGATTTTAGGTTTAGCTTGTGAATACAAGAGGTGCAAAAACAAGACCCCTAGCCTTGTTTATATACCCAAGCAAACTTGGTGAACAAGTTTTGGCTTTCTTTCCTTTTCCCTTGGCCGATCGGTCCAACACATCCCCAAGGGATTCCGGAAACTTCCAAACTTTGCAATTAAGTCCTTTTCCAAATACCTTTAATGACCGTTAGTCCATTACATTAATTACTTAACGTCCGTTAGTTATTTCGTTTAATAAATAAATAAATACAACATTTATATTTAATTATTAACTTTAAATTCTCATACGTAAAGTGTGCAATCCCATAGTCTCGAGTTCGATCCTAACTCACGTCTACTAATTTATATCCATAAAATCAACAGCTCCCACTTGGATATATCTTAATAGAGTGATCACATTCGGTTAGCGTCTAGCAACACTTCGATGCCTCTAGTACAACTTGCGCAAGGCTCCTGGAAAACCTTTTAATGATTTCTCATTATTATTATCCTTTTGTTTCTAATACCACGTTAAATAAAGATATGGAATTAAGTCATTCTTTATATAACTATTCTGTTTCTCGTTTGTAAGTGATTGACCAAGATTACCGAATCATCTAAACATATTTAGGGGAGATTTGGGTGCGGCCGCACAAACATCTTGTCAACCCTACGAGGGGCCCAGCAGTATTAAACTCCAAATAAATTTGAAGGAACAAATTCTATTTTGACTACAAGAATAACCCACAAACTTTGTAACATTTCTGAAAACAACCCTTATGACTACCAGTTACGTATAGCGTTAAGTTGCTCCACAGAAATGCACTACATTCATGACACTTATCTGGTATCTCAAGTCTGAGGATAACTATTCATAATTTACTTATAACAATATCCACAAAGTAAATTATGTAGTTGGGATAAGTCCTATATTCAATTCATTGAATATCATCTGAAATTGGTATGCATTCTCATCAATATACTTTCAAGTATATTCTACCACATCTCTCAGATTTGTCTTAGTTTAATGATACTCCCATATCATTAATGGACAACGGACATTTAGAATAACTTAGTTATTCACGGATTAAACATGCAAATATAGGACAACAATATTATAAATGAAAATAAACATAATCCAAACTTTATTTCATCAAAATAATAAATGTTTTACAATATCCTTTATCCAAATACTAATCACAGTTATGCATGAAACTTTTAGCTAAACGAAGTCCAATTCCATTGGCAAGTCCTACAAGCTTGTCTTTAGCTAAAGCCTTAGTGAACGGGTCAGCTAAGTTATCATCTGTGTGAACTTTCAGTAGATTTATTTCACCTTCCTGGACTTGTTCCCGAACATAGTGATACTTCCGTAGAAAATGTCTGGTGCCCTTCATGACTCCAGGTTCATTGGCAAATATGATTGCAGCAGAATTGTCACAATACATATCAATAGGCGATTCAATTGAAGGCATAACACCAAGCCCTGTGATGAGTGTCTAAATACTCATCATTTTTATACCATTTAGACTGCAAAATCATCTGAAAACACTCAGAAACACATCAAAATGATCAAAATATCACAAATCAATGTTTTATGTGTTTTAAATGCAAAAATATCAAAATCAGATGAAAAACATATCAAATTTGCAAAAATTGCAGTTTTAGTCCCCCAAGTTTCAAAAATTGTCAAAAATAGTCCCTGAGTCAAAATTTCAAAAGAAAAATCACCAAAGGTCCTTTTTAATCATAACTTGTCAAATTTAGTCCTTTGGTGAAAAATATAAAAAGTTTTGAGAAAATTACAAATTGGTCCTTCAACTTTGAAAAATGGCAGAAATGGTCCCTGGAAAATGTGAAATTGTCAACTTTGGTCCTTGTAATATTAACACTTGTCAATTTCAGCCCTTGCATCAACTTTGCAGATTTGGCAGTTCTAGTCCCTGAAGTTTCAGAAATTGCATATTAAGTCCTTATGTTATTAAACCCCCTTACACCACTTGGACTTGTCAAAACCTATTGTGACCCTGCCAATGCCTTTTGGACCCCCTGTCAACTAAATTTTGGACCCCTTCTTTTTATATTACCAGTCAAACGAATTTGACTATCTCCTTTCCCTCTCTCCTTCACGGATACACCATATCCATCATCACAATCCTGCAACCCATCTGATAACACTCAACCATCATCACCTTCCCTACTCTACCCCCCCCCCCTCCAAACACTTAACTCCAAAGGAGCATTAAATGCCTTATACCAACCCCTGCCCTCCCCAGCTGTTAAAAAAAGGTTTTGGCGCCAAAATACTTTAAATGGCCAAGATTGATTTGAGACATCCTATGGTCAATATTCATGCTGGGAACTATTCAGAAGGAGGAGAGAGACAGTTTGGGTGTATAAAAAGCCAAAGGAAGCAAGAAGAAAGGAGTTAGTTTTTAGTTTTTAAGTAATGTATGTCGTTTTATGGCTTAACTTGTCTTAAATAGTTTTAATCTGTATTTTCAAGCTTAATTGTATCAAATAACAGTACCCAAGTGTATTTCAACTTTCTTTAAGTATCAATTTTAAGTTCAAGTTAATTTACATCTTATGTATCCACTGTTGAAATTGAAAGTTCCAAACTCTTTTGATAAAGCTTTTAGCAGCTCAAGTTTAATCTCATATAAGCTTATATAAGCTTATAATAGCTTTTTGTAAGCTTATAATCAAGTTTCAACCTCTTTTGAATATTGGTCAATATAAGTCAACATAAGCAAAAATGGTGCAGAAATGGGAAAGGGTTGATGCAGGCATGGAAATGGGTTGAGTTATAGCTTATTGGGTTGGATTTGATAGAATAGTGGTCTCTTGGTTCTGTATGATCTGCATCATAGCTGGACCAGTTGTGAGTTATATAAATCCTTCTTCATTTAACTGTCTTAAATATGCATCACTGATACAGCTGATAATTAGCTTGTAATGATTGCTTGAATTTGTTGTGACTTGTTTATTAGAATAGCTATTGATCTCTGTTAGTGTTAGTTGATAAGATTTCTCTGAATCTCTAGTGGAATTAGTGAAACAAATTAAATAAGTAGTGTTTGGTTAGGATCAGTTTGTTGAGCTTAAGTTTGAATCAGTGGTTTAGTGCTATTGCTATAAGCTTACTTAGGTCTAATTCATACATATCTGTCTTTACATTGTATCAAAACTCTCTTATAGTCAAAATCTGCTTAAAACTATTCTAATCTTAGTAACTGTTGGAATTATTGAGTAAGCATTAGCTTGATTTTGGTCCAAATATCATTAGAGTTGTTTGATACACCTTGGTTTGAGCTTATAACATAATCTCAGTTCATGATTTGATCTCTAAACTCATAAAAGTCAAAGTAACAAATCTATTTTAAAAGTCAAAAATCATGTCTGCACCATTTTTCTCAGATCTTGCAGCAGTTGTTCAAGGTTCATTTTAAAGAGTTAGAGTCTGGTTCTTGGCACATTTGTAGCTTTCCAGGTGGTTTATAAGACTGCACTATTGGTTTTGGGTCTAGCTTATTCTATAAGCAGTTGCAATGGCCCAAACAGTAGGGGTCATTCACTGATTTGTAGGATAAGCAGTTTACTTAGATCATAGTACAGAGCTTGAGGCTTGTTAGGATTAGTTGTTATTAGTTGCATTTAGCTCATTTTAGCACTCTTTAGCCTCTGTCACTGTTTGGTAGCTTAAATAGCTTGTTTGCTTATTTTCCTAGCTTATTCTCATATCAGTTTGCTCTACAACTTTTATATTTCACACATAAGCTACTAGTTTCTTATTTTTCATAGATTCATATTATCATTTTAGAATTTTCCTGAGATTTTTATAATTTTTGGTCTTTATTTGCTATTTTTCTCAATTTAAAGTAGTTTTTAATCACTTTTTAATAGTTTTAATTGAAATTAATTGAGAAAAAGTTCCAAAAAATAATTTTTCAATTTTCTTAGTTTAAGAAAAATATAAAAAGCATAAAAAAGATTTTTCCTTATTTTTCCACTTTTATTTGGTATTTTTCACAATTTTAATTAGATTAAATTAGTTTAAAATTGGTAGAAAATAGAAAATTAATCTGAAAAATACAAAAAAATAGTTTTGAAAATTCTATTTTGATATTTTAGACTTTTCTAATTCATAATTTTATTTTTCTAGCTTTATTTCCTAAATTCTTGTATTTTAGGTAATTATTAACTAGTTAAAAATAGTTTTTAATTAATAATAATTAGATATTTAGTTATAAAAATAATTTTCTTTTTCTATAAATTTTCTTTTATCATTAGGATTGTAAAAATGTATTTTTCATATTTTTAGGATTTATCTTGTGTAATTTTCACGTTTTTATTTGTACGTTTACGTAATTTTATTTTAAACGTAAGTTTTAGGTTTTAAACGTTCATCACTTTAAATATAGTGATAGCGTTTATTTAATATTTTTAATCTTTTTAATTTCCTTTAATTTGCATTTAAGCCGTTTTAATTTGTTGGCTTTTCCTGTAGTTATAATAACATTCAATCTCCTTTTCCGTTCAAATCTCCCGATCACTATACGTTTGATAATCCATTGCATAGCTCGCTGGGACATAACGACCCGGGGAGACTCTATACTCCTCAGATCTTCATTGAGTTCGCGTTCCTGAGCCGTTTTAAGCTTGTTACGGTCCGCCATTCACAAGTGGCGGGCTTGTGTGATTTAGCTTGACTGTTCTGGAGCGCATCAAATTTTTGGCGCCGCTGCCGGGGAGCTGTGGTGATTATCTTACGTCTAGCAGATTAGTAATTTGGATATTCACTCTTTGTTCATACCATCCATCTGTATATGTTTATATTTTCTTATCCAAAAAATCCAAAAATATTCTTCTCATTCCTCTTATTCGTTGATTCTATTTCTCTTACCCTCTTTTGCCGTTTAATTCTATTCTTCGTATCCTCTCAACCATTTGATTCTCTTCTTAATCCTCTATATGTTTAATTCTTATGTCGACATTCGTCAACTTCATCGTCAGAAATGTGTGTGAGCGGTGTGGAGGGCCTAGTTCAAGCGAATTTTGCAATTCGTGCGAATTATCCATCATAAATTCTTTTCAAAGTTATTTCGACCACCCGCCACAACCTGAAATACATTCTAATCTTGACAAACCAGTTCAAACATCGGAGCTACCCCAAGCACCCACCGAGGATTACGAGGACACTTTCTTTGAAGATAGAGCCCGTAATCTAATCGAACAAATTCAAACCGATGAAAAAAGGTCGAGAATTAGAATTGATTACGATGAACCCGTTCAAACACCGGTGACTAGCAAGAATGACTTGCCTAATCTTCACGTTTCTCAAGAACCAGAACCAGAGACCATAACGGAAATGGTGGAAATTGCTAGCTCTCAGAGCACACCATTTGTCCCACCTCCTGATTTTTCTGAATGTTCTTCGAGACTTGATAGTCATTCGGATTACCATGTTGGTTTTGTTGATTCTTTGAATAAACCGATTCCTCTTCATAACTATCAAATGCAATCGTTTATTCCTTGTGTCGGTTGTGGTGAGCCTCTCTTTGGTTCACCCTGTCGTTGGTGTACTTGTGTACAATGTGGTAATGATATCCATAACGGGAGTTGTTTGTTTTGTGGTTCGAGGAATTCATTTGATTATGATCCTAATCAGAAATCATTCAACGACCCCTCAAACTTTTCCAATTACCCACCCCAGCCCGACTTATCTTCATATAACCAACACTTCTGCGGTGAATTTTGTGGAGGTCCTCACCTAGGATTTGAGTGTCAATCCGGAAACACGTTTGTCTATGAACAGTTTTCCAGTGATGCTCAGAGTTTTGGTTATAACCAAAATCCATATGATTCACCTGTCCAGACTCAACAGTTTTACTGTTGTGAATACTGTGGAGGTCCCCATTTCAGCTCTGATTGTCAAACAGGGAATCCATTTCCTTGTAACAATCATGACTCTCACATGTTTGATAATTTCCAACCTCCACAGCACTATACGGTTCAAACTCCATCTGAGCCGTTGTCTCATGAAATCTCCCAGGATCTTGAAAACGCAATGAAAACACTTGAGGATATGATGAGTAACTTTAAGAATCAAGTGAGTGGTGAAAAGACCATGGGAGAATTGCTAGCCGAAGAGCGAGAGGCCCGCCAATCTAAGGAGGAATTATTAGTCCTAGAGCATGCAGCTCTAAGACGTTCCCAATTTCTCAAGGCAGCACTTTATGACGATGACGAGGAGGGTTTTTATCCTTTTAAAAGTAATATTTCTCAACCCCCTCAGTCAGTTGATATTCCAGCAGTTGAGATTTCATCTCAAACAACTGCTATCACACCCGAAGCTCCCACTCACTCTCTGAACATGGGGGACGAGCATCTTGACACTGTTCCTGAAAAGGAATCGGACGAATTCATAAAGTCTAGTGTTGAGGACCTTGTCCCAATCCCGAGAGAGTCACAGGGAACTTCTGATCAGATGTGTGATTCTCTTTCCCCTCTTGAGTGTTCAAAAGATCATTTTGAAACTTTCTCCGATCTTAGCGACGATTGTGCTTCCTTTGGAAACATCGAGTACGTTGAGGCATCACTTCCACAATCTGATGCTGATCCCCTTCTTGAGGAGTTCTCCGGTGAACTCACTCACATCAATCCACTCTTTGATTTCGAAGCCGATCTGGGAGAGACTGAAAGTCTCATTGATAATGATCGTTCACTCACTTCTTATCCCAACAATCCAATAGAGAATGTTGATCACTCTGTTCCCGAAACATTCAAAGCTACTTTCACTAATCCTCTATTTGAATTCGACTCTGAATTCACTTCAAATTCTGAGAATCCACTCTTTGATACTCAGATTGAGGATAGTGATGAGCCCACAATGGAACAAGAGTTCACAATTTCACTTAATGTGAATGATTCTCTTCATAAAGAGTTCTCCGGTGAACTCTCTCACGACATATCTCCTCCGGAACATGATCATTTCTACTTTGATCTTGAGGATGATATTAGCTCGGAGGAAGGTGTACTCTATCGTACGAGTTTGCTTATTGATAATACTACCTTCACCCTTCCTCCCGATATGTCTGCATTTGAGGATGAAGAATGGATCTTGATTGTTATCAAAATCTTTCTTCCTTTCCTCAAATATCTTGTGATTTCCCTTCATCTTCACTCCTTCGGGAATGAAGACACTATCTTTGACCCCGGCATTTTCACTTATCATGTTTGAGCCGGTTCTATGTATATCTCATCGGTGTGGAACTTTCACGTGCTTCAAATGTTTGTCCAAACATCTTGAAAGAAAGTCCGATGGAGATTGTCTCTTCCACTTACTTCCCCATGAACCAATGAATTCGGGGTCGAGTCAAGCTAGCGACTCGGTAATCAAAAACAGTAGCTAAACATGGGTTTTCACCCGTGTGTACCACCCTAGTGTGGGGGAGTTGCCCCACATGTTGTATATATATAAGTTTTCCTAAAAAAAAAAAATAAATAAATAAAAATAAAAAAAAAATCCTTTCTAAATAATGGCCGTAGTATTTCCCTTTTACGTTCTTTGTTTCGGCATAACCGCCGGTACTTTGAATATTGAGGGCAATATTCATTTCTAAGTGTGGGGGGGAATTCTCACGAATTTCATATATTATCCACCCAATTCCCCCGTTTTTGGCCAAAATTTTTTTTTGGAGTAAGTGTTTTACACTTTCTCATTTGGTTATCAGTCCGCCATGTCTGTAAGACAAAAGGATTGGCTAATCCAGGAGCAAACGGCTCTTGGTAAAGATTTCTCAAATCCATTTATATGGCTTGCAATTTGCCCAAAATTGAATGGTATTCAGCTCACCATATCCTTAAAAGTGAAGAGTTGGCTAGCCCGCAAGGTTATGGCTTGTGGTAAAGGCAGTGGAAAAACCATAATTGGTAATCAGCTCACCAAAGATAATTCTGATAATTTATCTAAGAGTTGGCTAGTCCAGAAGGGTACGGCTTCTGGTAAAGACAAAATCAAATCCGTTGAAAGCTGGTGGTTTGCTCAAAATCACATGGTTATCAGTGTACCATGGTTCTTACTTGAACTGAAACATTTGGCTACTCCAGAAGTAATGGCTTTTGGTAAAGAGATTAAAATCCATTATGTTTTCTCAAATCATTGCTAGGGACTAGCAATATCTCAGTGTGGGGGATTGATGAGTGTCTAAATACTCATCATTTTTATACCATTTAGACTGCAAAATCATCTGAAAACACTCAGAAACACATCAAAATGATCAAAATATCACAAATCAATGTTTTATGTGTTTTAAATGCAAAAATATCAAAATCAGATGAAAAACATATCAAATTTGCAAAAATTGCAGTTTTAGTCCCCCAAGTTTCAAAAATTGTCAAAAATAGTCCCTAAGTCAAAATTTCAAAAGAAAAATCACCAAAGGTCCT